>CM062288.1:294587079-295332061 GCA_031216915.1 Pictodentalium vernedei
CTTCATCAAAAACATGATCTAATTCATACATTAATTTAAATTACATTCAGGCTTCTGAAGACATTTCACATCATGTGGTTTGGTGAATCATTTGTAATTTTTGCAAAAAACAAAAAGCCGAGTTTTCTCAGTTAAGGCACCTAGAGTCATTGGTAAGGTACTGACAAAACATAAAACATTGCTTGTTTCAGGCAGTATGACCAGTACTGCTCATGTGGGTATATCATAGCACTGTTTAAAATGCCTAAAAGCATTCAATATTGATTTTGTGGTGCTTTGCTTGAGCAGCGAGTATCCATTAGGGTACTTTCACAACCTTGGATTTAATTCCCAGAAGCACCCATTCTGATAAAAAGAGTGAATTGTGGAAAATATGTCTCCAAGGAGGATGAATGAGATATTTGCAAAAAAAAAATTGGGTTTTTGTAGTGTTTAATATACATGTATTTGTGTGTGAATGGGGGGGGGGGGGGGGGGGGGGAAATATAGTCAGCTGCCAGTTATTGAAAATGTACAACCAGGCAAATGAAAAGCAAAGAAACACTCTGTCTGATGGACAGACAGACATGCAGTTATACAAATTGAAAGTCCTACACAGAAATAAAAACTGACATACAATGGAAAATTTTGTTAGAATAGCCAGGACAAGATTGTCAAACGGGAAAAAAACCTCAATGGACCCTGAGTGGTGCAGTACCGTGCAGTACCAAAGCAAATCATAGGAACCTGAGAGTGTATGAGATTGACAGCACAGTTTTTCCAATTGTTTCTCATCAACTGAGGCTTCAATATGGGTGGGTGGGAGGTAGGGACTTGATTCAAGGAAAGAACAATATTTCACAGTTGACACTGTAGTTTTGTGCTGTAACATGGGAACCGTGAGACAACATCGCTCGAACTAAACAAAATTTGATCGCATCACTTTAATTTTGGGATTCAAATATCTTTGTCAAGTATAACCCTCAAAGAACTTGTTCCGACCTAAAAACAGAGAGTCGTGCATCAAATAAGAGAGAAAATTTAGTACTAGACTACTTTATTAGTACTAGACTACTTTATTGGTAGCTGTGCACAAATGACATTCATTCACATTTGCAACTTTACTGTGTTATTTTTTCCACTATACCCCACCCCCAAATTTGTGTTCCAAAATACTCTTTCAATGAAGAAATTATTTTCTAACATTTTTTTAACCCTTTACCAAATATAACGGTCAAAAGCTGCTGGTGCAATTCACAAGTATTGCCAATCCATGTTCATTATTTTCTCGTTTGTTTTTGTGTCAAAAAGATAGCTTATGACCCCTCATTGGAATGAGGTCATTCCAATGGTGTAAAAAGTCATGTTTTTGACACAAGAAATTAGTGAGTCAATAAGTTTGTGGGCAAAGGTAATCAGCTTTTCATGTTAAGTAAAGGGTTAACAGCATAATTCAGACAAACATCTAAATACCAGTAAATAAAAGTGCTATATGGGCTTTCTGGCGGTGGGTTTGAATGGTAATTTGGAAGGGGGTTGGAAGATTGGAACCCCCCTCTGCCCCTAGTACTATGATGAGGAACCATGGTTTAATTACATTTATTTATACATGTGTACACGTAGGGTAAAATTGGTTGTTATTTGGCATTTGCTGAAGGCTGTATTGTGCCACTGGAGGTAACACTTGCTCAAGATGTGAATTTGCTTGCAATATATAGCCCTTACTGACAAAAACATATTTTTCAAAACAATAAAAAAGTACTGTAAGGTGTGTGGTACCCCAATGCATTTTTAAATGTGAAATAATCTCTCAAAATAATAATTAAATCAGGTTCGGAAGCCAAATTAGGTATTTCCTTAATCAACCCCAATCCTATAAAAGATACATTTTACCTCTTTCATGTGACAAAAGAGTCATTTCTGCATGAGAATTCAACGTTTGGCTTCCACTGAGTTAAAACATAGGAAATTTGTTGTTTTAAAGAAAACTGTCCCAACTGTGTCAAATGGCTCAAAAACTGCTGTTGCCTCCAATACATTTTTCTACTCTGTTACCTAAAGAGTAAGCTGAGAGGTAAGGAATTCATCTAGCTTTTCTTTGAAAACTAATTTACTCCCAAAATAAAACTAAAATCTGCATCAGCATGCAATACTTTGAGGAAAAATTTGTCTCATTTAACCATATACCAAGACAAAGAGTGGTGTTCCAACCCCATAAAACAATATGAATGTCAATTTTGATTAAAAAATTGGGGCTGCAGCTATGTAATTCACCAATATCAATAGACAGTACCATTTTATCCAAACAACTGAAGTCAAATTTTCTTCTACATGTACATACTGATGTGGCAAAATATAGCCCTGAAGGTGTCCCCTAGTATGCCCCTTTTTATCAAAAACTAAAATTCATAAATTAATTGATGTTGACACAAAACAAACCTCTTGTGATATTAAATTTCCCATTTGTGATAGTTTTTAAATCACATTCTGGCTTCTGAAGATATGTCACAATGCATTTGATGAATATTTTCCACTCTTGTGAAAAAAGCCTCACTTTCTCAGTTAAGGGACCTAGAGTCATTGGTATGGCACTGACAAAACATTAAACACTGATTTTTTCCAATGGTATGGCCAGCTGAGCACTGCTCCTATGGTATCTCATAGCACTGTTAAAATGCCTAAAACCATCAAATATTGATTTTGTAGTGATGTGCATGTCCCACAAGTACATGTACCCACAAGGGCTCGTTAACAACCTTTGATTTAATCCCTACAGGCACCCATTTTGATAAAAAGAGTGAAATTATGGAAAATACATGCATGCATAGTACCCAGTGAGGATGACTCAGATATTTGCTTCAGGAATGTAGTGCTCTTTAATGTTTAATATATCAGTGTATGTGTGTGTATAGGAGGGGGGGGGGGGTCAATTGCCAGTTATTGAAAATGTAGAACTGTGCAAATGAAAAACAAACCAACACTTTGTATGATGGACAGACAGACATACAATCACATATCTTGAAAGTGACAGGCTACATGTACAGAGGAATGGTATGATGGACAGACAGACATGCAATCACATATTTTTGAAAGTGACAGTCTGCATGTACATAGGAATACTGACTGACATACAAAGAAAAATATAGTGAGAAGAGCCAGGACAGTGTTGTCAAATAGAAAAAAAACTCAGTGGACCCTGCATGCTGCAGTACTAAAGCAAATAGTAAGAAACTGACAGTGTATGCTGTTAACTTTCTCATCAGCTGAGGGGTTCAGTATGGGTGGTAGAGGGACTATTGTTAATGTAGTTTTGTGCTATAACATGGGGACCCTGACAACACTAGTATCAGACTACTATATTGGTATGTGCACAAAAGCCATTCATTTACATTTGCAACTTTGTTACTTTTCCCAATGTACCCCCCACCCCCTTTCCCCAAATTTATGTTCCAAAATACTGTGAATGAAGAAATTGGTTTTTAACATTTTTCATTACTCACTCATTGTAATGGCCAAAACAGGCTAGCACCACTCACTAAAACTGCCATTTAATGTTCATTTTTTTGCATCAAAAATATAGCTTATGACCCCTCATTGGAATGAGCTAGTTTGGCTCATTCCAGTGGAAGGGGTGGGGGGTCATAGCTATGTTTTTGATGCAAAAAAAAAAAAAATAGTTATTCAAAAGTGCTATCTTCTTTTCATGTAAGGTAAAGGGTTAACATCATAATATGGAGAAAGCTTCTATTAATCATTCACTCAATGTAATGGCCAAAACCGGCTCGCACCATTCACCAAAATTGCCATTCAATGTTAATTATTTTTGCATTTTGTGGCATCAAAAACATAGCTTATGACCCCCTCATTGGAATGAACTTGTTCAGCTCGTTCCAGTGGGGGTGGGGGGGGGGGGGGCATAGCTATGTTTTTGACCCAAACAATGAAAAGAAATTAGTTATTTAAAAGTGGCATCTTCTTTTCATGTACATGCAAGGTAAAGGGTTATCATAATATGGTTTGTTTGTTGGTGGTTAACGTCACATATTTATGCACAATGGCTAATCATGACACAACATGGAGATGAAGTCAAGTTTAGTCAATCGTTGATTACATGTTGCCCATTTTAGAGAACTTTCACCCCAAGCACTGGTGACTGGGTCCTATTTTACTAGTAAAGCAGAATTGGTTTACCACAGTAAACAAGTGCTGCTTACTTCCCGGGGTTCCCACGGGGAATCATAATATGGAGAAAACTTCTATTATACCAGTGATTACAAGTGAAATATGGGTTTTCTGGCTGAGTGTTTGGATGGTGATTTGGGAGAGAATTGGAATATAATTGGAATCCCCTCTATAACAAGTACTATGAGGGGAAACCATGGTTTAATTAAATGTGTTAATAGGTAAAATAGGTGGTTACATGTGTTTTTGGTATTTGCCGGAGGTTATAGTGTGCTACTCAGTTCTGGATGCCACACTTGCTCAAGGTGCATTTAACTGCATTATTTTTGGCAATATATGGCCTTTATTGCTGACTGTGACAAAAATATAACTTTTCAAAAATAAAACAGTATTATTCGGTCTGTGTTTCTTGAATGAACAATACATGTACATTTACATGTATGTATTTCCTATAATTAATCCCAAACCTTCCAAAGGGTAACCTACAAAACTTTTACCTGACAACCCCCCCCCCCCTCCCCACCACCACCCAATCATTTTTCACACAATGCACAAAAATGCCCTTCCCCCTCCATGTTTTTTTCAGGTGAACAGAAATTCCTCCCTCTATAATTTCTGGTGAACCACCCCCCCCCCCAACAAATTTGTTAGAAGTATATTTAAAGCCATACAAAAATGTCCAAAACTTTTACCACTCGAGGCCGAGCACTTCCTTTAAACTCCAATAAAAAATAAGTAACTGTCCTGATAAATAGTTTTCTGAGGCATGCTTTCTTGTAAATGAGTGTTTATGTAATTTACAAATTAAATACATAAGTTTTAAATCCTATTGGAATGCCTTTTAACCTTTTGGTGTAAAAGGCTGGGGGGGGGGGGGGATATTTGTACTGCTCTTAAAATAATGTGGGAGATTGTGGTACTACCCTCAAAAACTGTAGTGGGGGGGGGGGGTGGATTTTGCTAAGTGTGTTAAAATGATTGGGAGAGATTTTAGCTTCATTCTAATCCTTCCAAAGATACATTTTACCTCTTTCATTTGATAAAAGAGTCATTTCTGCTTGAGAATTCACTGCTTTCTTTGAAAACTACCCCAATGATCCCAAAATAAAACTAAAATCTGCATCAGCAGACAACAGTTTGGGGAAAAATCTGTCTCATTCCACTCCACACAAAACAAAATGAATGTCAATTTTGTTTTAAAAACTGGTGTTGCAGCTATATAAATCACCAATATCAGTAGATAGTGCCATTTTATCCTAACAAATGATGTCAAATTTTCTTCTACATGTACATATTGATGTGGTAAAATATAGCCCTGAATGTGTCCCCAAGACCCTCAGCATATCCACTTTCATCCAAAACTATGATATAATTCATAAATTAATTGATGTTGACACAAAACAAACCTCTTATGATATTAAATTTCTCATTTGCGATAGTTTTTAGATCACATTCTGGCTTCTGAAGATATTTCACAATGTGTTTGATGAATATTTTCCAATTTTTGTAAAAAAGTTTTTTTTTTAAAAAATCCCTCAGATTTCTTAATTAAGGCACCTAGATCATTGGTATGTCTCTGATAAAACATTACACATTGATTGTTTTCCAACAGCATGAGAGTGCAGCCCATGTGGTATCTCATAGCACCACAAAAATGCCCAAAACCATCAAATATTGCTTCTGTAGTGTGGTGCTTATGCTGCAAATACCCATAAAGGCACTTTCACAACCTTGGATTTAATCCCTACAGACACTCATGACACATTTTGATAAAAAGAGTAAAATTAAGAAAAATACAATGTACATGTATGTTTTCCAGAGAGGATGAATCAGATATTCAAAAAGATAGTGCTCTTTAATGTTTAATATATTTGTGTATGTGTGTGTGTGTAAGGTGGAGGGGGGGGGGGGGTACAGTGTGAAAAATAGCCAGAAGCCAGTTACTGAAAATGTACATGTACAACTGGGTAAATGAAAAGCAAAGAATCGCGGTCTGTGATGGACGGTTCTTGGACAACTTGCACCCTGGACGATTCATACCACAATTAGGGGGTACGAATTGTCTTGACAATAAGGTACAAATTGCCTAGACAAAAGGTACGAATTGTCCCAGTAAAAGTTATGAATTGTCTCCTTTTTGGTGCAAGTTGTCTCAAGTTAGTGTACTAAACTGTCTCACGTATTAACCAAGCCAGAAAATAAGCAGCCTGTCATCTGCAAAATGAGGTCTCCAGAGGATGAATTTAATGATGGTACCCTGCACAGCAGGGTAGCATCACTAAATTTACCCTCTGTGAACCTCAATATGAATCAGGGTCTCAAAACTAAACAGAAAGAGGTGCCCAGAGGATAAATTGGCCCACTATATGGGATAGCATCATCAAATTCACCATCTGTGAATCTCATTCTGTGAATGTCAGACTGCTTATTTTCAGGCCTGGTATTAACTATTTAAATGTTTTTGACTCATGTTTTGGCTGAGTGAAATGAAAATGAAAAGTTGACGGAGTGATAGTAATACAAACATAAACATATGCATGAAACAACCAATCAAAACATGATTTATGCATAGAAATGAAACTTCAATGGGTGGGCCATCGCTCAACAGCATAAGTGAAAAAGCGATCTCTAGTATTATCAACTTCGGGTCTGTACGTGGTCAAAGAAAATTTATAGTAGATAGTAATGGATGTAGTTTTACAGTTAAAACACTATTTTTTTAATGAAGCCACAATAATTCTTTAAATTGGTGAAGATCTAACAATAAGTAATTTTATGACGTCCCAAATAATAAGTTAAAGAGCATGTCGCCTTAATAATTTAATTAATTTAATTCTGAGCTCCCTCAATAGAGCATTTTCTTTTTGCCGTCGTGACGATGAATCTTTTAAGTGTCTACTTGCTTTTTACTTTAAGTCATGAAATTTGATATTCTGTGTCTTTTTTCAGATAATAGAAATGACATCGCCTTTTTTTATCCTTTCTCCAAGTTTATAATCCTCTCCTAACCCCATCTCCATTTATATTTTTTCAGAGGGGGTTAATTAAAGAGGGTATGAATTTGGAGAAGCGGATACAAATTGTCCAGAGTGGGTACGAACTGTCAGATACTGCCCAGAGGTGGGGTACAAATTGTCCTGGGAAAAGGCACGAATTGTCCAGGCATCGGGGGTACAAATTGTCCAGCAAAAGGTACCAATTGCAAGAGGTACGAATCGTCCAGCCTATGAGTTTTCCAACTCACTGATGGATGGATGGATGGACAGACAGAAATGCCGTCACACATTTTGTAATAAATTAAATTTCAGTTTCCTTTTGAATGCTAAAACAAACTAGAATTAGTAGAAATGAAATATTTTCTCTGGAATCAGTGTGCAAAAGTTATGTATAGGTCGGTTCTGGGGAGGTTGGTATTTAGGCTTTTTAAATGATTTTTGCTATTTTTGGAGAAACCTACATGTACAAATTATAAGAATCCCCACCTCCAGATGTTGGTCAGACGAGGAGGGCGACGACATTGATTAGTTTGAGGATGAATTCAATTCTATTCTGGTTGCAAAGCTTAAAGCATCCAGGAATTAAAACATTGTTTACCAAAACACAGAGGAAGTGTAATTTAAATGGGAGTTCTGAGTGGTTCTGGTATTTAGCCTTTAGGAGAACACGTCGGATCACAAAATTGGCTGGCCGCTACACTGTAATTCCGAGTCTTAAACTGACATTGTATTGTATCACTGGTAAAAATAGTTCATAGACTAGAGCCAGTGAATTTGTGAAGAAAAATCTTGGAAATAAACGAATATCGCTGTTCGCGTGCATGTCTGTTTCTGTAAAATTTTACTACAAAGTACAAGACTGCATGCCCGTGTTTTGAAAACAAAGATTTCCCCAGACCGTACGTCAACATAACTTGAATTCATCCGAACTCCGGCTGTTTCTAAGGAAATCGGGCTAAGTTCCCCACAAATGAAAAGGGCCCACTAAAAGGGTCAATAAATCACTGGTTTTATTTTTTTATTCGTTGTCAACTTTTCGTGAAGAACTGAAGTGCACGTTCTCAATTGAAATTGAAACTGGGCTTTTGAATCTGACGAAACCGGCAACGAACGACATTGGCACTTCGAATTTTCAAACAATACCTAACTAGCCAACAACCACCTTACTTCGAAAGTCACTTCATAACTTAATTATTTCTCATAGTTTTCAGCATTCTGCGACAATATATTTTACATAATGTCCTTTGAAAAGCCCAAAACAATTAAATATCCGTTACAATGATTCTGGATTTTTTGCCAGTGGGAGAGCCACGCCGCCAGATGGCACCCCAAACTCTGTTGCATGGTATATTGAAAAATTATAAAATCATGGATACGCACTTGGGTTACCTATGTGCGCCCACGCCACTTCGTGGGTGTGCACTATTATCATGGATACGCACTTGGGTTACCTATGTGCGCCCACGCCACTTCGTGGGTGTGCACTATTATGAGGGATCCTTGTGACAAGCCGCCCATGCACATGTTATAAAAGACTTGCCCGCATATTTTTCACAAGAGTAACAATCCTTATTGTGTCAGTTTTTCGTGATTTTTTTTCCATCTGCAGCGATATCTCAGCCGTGAGTAGATGAAAATAAATGAAATTTGGTACGAGTGATCCTTGTGACAAGTAGGGCTGCACGATATTCAGAACTGAATACCGGTATCGGTATACCGGTATATCGAAAACTGTTCAGATGTATGAACACAAGTACCACAATCGAGTCTCGAGGCACGAACGAATTAGCATGCCTTGATGATGCGGTTCGAAAAACATTTACCCAACGCAGACGATATCAAAATTTATTATTTTCAAAATTAGTTTATCAGATTTTCTCCAAAGATTTCAACAAAACTATATCATGTGACCCCTCATTGGAACGAGCTCAACGAGCTCGTTCCAATGAGGGGTCACATGATATAGTTTTGTTGAATTTTTTGAAAATTATTTTTTCAACTGCTGATTTTGTATATTACGAGGGCACAAGCAGACGATTCCTTGGATAAAGGGATAATATTATTCATTCGGGGCTGCAGTTAAAAAACTCCAGACATCTTGAAAATTAAATTGTGGGTAAATAAATAATGACGATAAACCGATATTTTTGTAATTACACCGGTATTCAATCGATATTGGTTTGAATACCGGTATATATCGGTTTATCGATATACCGTGCAGCCCTAGTGACAAGCCGCCCTGCACATGTTGTACAAAGGCCGCCTTTTCCGCCCTTCTGCAGCGATTTCTCAGCAGTGAGTGGATGGAGTAAAATGAAATTTGGTATGAAAGATCCTTTCGACAAGCCACTCTTGCACATGTTATCAAAAAGTTGTCCGCATATTTTTCACCAGAGTTACGGACCCTGCTTTTCCAAGACATGTGCCAAATGGTTTCCCATAAGTGGGGTGGGGGTGGGGGGGGGGGGGCGGGGTTACACAATTTTATGAATCTGACTGTTAACTAAGTCGACTCTTGGCGAGCATCCATCAGTTCCACTTCCACTAATTTTCTTGATAATGGCGAGCGGGCTTAACAGACAGCCAGATGAAGGGTCATATGACTAATGGGTATAATTTGGAGCAGTGCTTAACCTTTTACCTAACCTGAAAAGCACACGACGGCACTTGCAAACGAAATTCTTGAATAACTATTTTTTTCATTTTTTGTCTCAAAAAGATAGGTTATGACCCCTCATTGGAACGCGCTCAACGAGCTCGTTCCAATGGGGGTTAGAACCTATCTTTTTGAGACAAAAAATGAAAAAATAATGAAAATTAATTGACGAATTTTGTGAATAGCGCAGGTCGGTTTTGGCCGTTACGCTGGGGTTACTCTATGATTAACTGACTTTCACTAGGGAGCCCGGTGGCCCAGTAGGTGGAGGTGCAGGCTGCAAACCGAGAAGTTCTCTGTTCGAAAACCACCTGCGGCAAACGCATTGTGTCCTTGGGCAAAACACTTCACTCCACTGCCCACGTGTGGCGCTGTGTGATAAGGCGTACTGCACGTCGACAATGCACCTGTCTTCAACCATTGCTAACCCTGCTTGTATTGAGTTATTATTCTGGGGAGCTAGAAAGTTGCTCGCCCTTGCTCGGTATTTCTCTCCGGGTACTCCGGCTTCCACCACTCGTAAAACTCGTGGTAATGATTAGCCATTGTGCAGAAATATGTGACCTTAAACACCTACAAATAAATAAATAAATGACTTTGACTATATAATTTTTTTTTTATTAAATCCAACCATGGTCTTACTTTGTATTCTTCAAACACATAAAACTGAAAGGAAATTTACAATATTTACACAACCAACACAACCAAGAACAGTATTTGCGGGAGCGCGGTGGCTCAGTGGCAGACTGTTGGACTTCTATGCTAGAGGTAATGAGTTCGATCCCTGTCCGGGACGGCCCCCGTTGTGTCCTTCGGCATGGCACTTTATCCTGGTTGCCTACATGGGAGCACGATGACGCCGTGTACTAAGGCGTACTGCACGTCGATGGTGCACATGTCTTCAACCGCCGTAACCTTGCTTGAGCGAAACTTGTACAGAATTAGAATGTTGAGGAGCTGACAAATGCTCGTCGATGCTCGGTGATTCTCTCCGAGTACTCTGGCTTCAACCAGCCGTAAAACTGCCACGGTCACGATTATCCGTTCTGCATAAGTGTGTGACCTTAAACACCAATAAATAGACAAATAACAGTATTTGCAAAAGCACTAATATCAAATATTCGTATTTTGCAATGATTTACACGGTGACTTCCCACCTGGCCAACCTTTTTAAATTGTCCTGTCATCAACTAAGGCTTGAAAAGTTGGCTAAGTGTAGAAAAGAACAATAAGTTTAATCCTCAAATTGGGGGCGCGGTGGCTCAGTAGGTAGAGGTGCAGGCTGCAAGCCGAGAGGTCCTCGGTTCGAATCCCACCTGCGGCAACCGCGTTGTGTCCTTGGGCAAGACACTTTCACCCCCATTGCCCACGTGGGGGCACGGTGGCGCTGTGTACTAAGGCGTACTGCACGTCGATGGTGCACCTGTCTTCAACCAATGCTAACCCTGCTTGTGTGAAGTTAGTATGTTGGGGAGCTGACAGTTGCTCGACTTTGCTCGATGGTTCTCTCCGGGTACTCCGACTTCCTCCACCCGTAAAACTGTCATGGTCATGATTAGCCATTGTGCAGAAGTATGTGACCTTAAACACCAATAAATAAATAACAATAAATCCTCAAATTAAGGTATAGTTTGTTCCAAGTATCATACCGCATACAAAATTAAAAATACAGAACAAAGTTAGAAATGTTTATTTATATATGAATTTTCCAATAACCCTTTTTAACTGTCACCAAGTTTAATAATTGGGAAATTACAAGGAGACTTTAGATGGCCATTCCAAAAATTCTGTAAAAACCCTTCTGCGTCAAGAAGTTCACTTATGTCGACATTTCAACTTTCAATTTCTTCCTACAAGGCAAATAGGAATTTAACCAATTCAGTCATGTTTGACAGAGCTCACTGAGCTCTGTCAAACAAGGCTGAATTGTTTAGATTCCAAGTTGCATCATGGGAAATATTTGATGCTTGATATTTTGACTTCAGTCGTAACTGTGGACTCAATGTAATAGTTGTCTTCAGTCTTTTATCTGGGAGCGCAGTGGCCCAGTAGAAGACTGTTGGACTTCTGCGCCAGAGGTCCCGAGTTCGATCCCCGTCGGGGCGACCCGCGTTGTGTCCTTGGGCAAGGCACTTTATCCCAGTTGTCTATATGGGGGCACGATGACGCCGTGTACTAAGGCGTACTGCACGTCGATGGTGCATATGTCTTCAACCGCTATAACCCTGCTTGAGCGGAATTTGAACAGAATTAGACTGCTGAGGAGCTGACAGCCGCTCGTCGATGCTTGGTGGTTCTCTCCGGGTACTACTATTTCAATTTCTTCCTACAAGGCAGTCAGGAATTTATCCAGTTCAGTTCACTGAGCTCTGTCAAAGAAGGTTGAATTGTTTGGATTCCAAGTTGCATCATGAGAAATATTTTATGCTTGAAATTTTGACTTCAGTCGTAACTGTGGACTCAATGTAAGAGTTGTCTTCAATCTTTTATCTGTCATTTTTGTATAATGAAATTAAATTTGAATAACATTGCTAAAACAGATAAAAAAAGGAATAAAATAATTTAAGTAACAATGCCTTGAATATAAATTATCTAGAAAGTATAACAGACTGTTTTAATTAGAGTTTAATAAATTCCCGGTTTATTACAGAAACGGGAATGGGAATGAAATTACACTCAGAACCGGGAACCGGGAAATTTCCCGGATAATATCAAGTAAATTTACTAGAGTGACAAGACGTATTTATTTTCGTGAAAATGAACATATTTTATTAGCAATCTGTCATCTCCATTCGGAAAAGTTCTTTTTTCCTAAGGGAAGTGTGAACACCCAAACCCGCTTTCAACTCGTCTTCATTTTAAGAATCGCTAGCTTTATCACCAATACCTCGTGGCTTCAACCTCCTCTTCACTGCTGTCACAAGTCTCATCTCCTTGAAGCAGAGGAGACTGGCGACGGCAGTGAAGAAGGATTTGATGTTGAAGGATGTAGAGAATAGTGAGTGATACTAGTGATTCCGAAGACGAGTTTGAAGTTTGAAGCGAGTGAAAGTCTTGCTGTTGATGAGAGGAGTCCTCCGGAATTGATCGAGAGCTACGGTGACTTGGCGAAAAATGTTCTACAGAAATCAGGATTGTAATAAGTTCAGGCGTGGAAAGGCTGACGAAATCTTACAAAGTTACGTTGATGCAGTTTTTCAATTTACAAAAACTCAGTTTAACATGCAAACAGTGCTAATCTTGATTCCCGGTCCCGTGCTATAGTTTTCCAGGGTATCGGCCGGTTTTCGAGACCGGGAACCCGGTTATTCCCGTTCCCGGGATTAAACCCCAGTTTTAATCAAGATAGAAAATATGAACTTATGAAAATGTAATTGATAATGATATGATACTGAAACAAACTCTAGGCAAAGCTTTTGAAGGTGTGAAATCAAGAAGGTTCGGTAGAGATAATAGGAAAATTTGAAAAGGTTGGATGAGTGCTGAACCGTTTGCACACACAATTTATTCTACAGTATAGTTATTGAAGATTACTGATTATAAGTTTTATAACTCCCTGCTCATGGGCAAGTCTCATAGACATCAGAATTATAAAAACAAACATTAAATTAATTTAGTACTAATTTCAAAAGATAATATTTGAAAATATTCACACACACACAATATGTTTTACAATACAACTATTTAAGAGCACAAGGTCAGCTGAAAATCGTTTAGCTCATGGACGAATTTGTTTTCTCAATGATCCAACTAAATGACAAAAACATTTTGCAGCAGTGTTCAAATTCCCCATTCAGTCCACCGCTTCTCTTAAAATACACGTTTGTAAATATCAGATTTTACTGTCCATCGCCCGATACTTCCTTTTCCTTGATGCCACTATACCACCGTTTCTTATGCCACTATACCACCGTTTCTTAGGTTTCTAAAATCGTCTCTTCTTGGCACGGTGCCACCATTTCACTCAAGAACGTCGTAGCCGGAGGCAGAAGCATGGGAGTGCTCGCCTGTGAATCATATTCTTTATATTTTCGATTCGAAGCTTGTCTTTATTCGAAAAAGAATCGAATCTCTAATCGAGTTCTTTCGACTGTGATGTCTCAAGTCCCGACTGATAAAATAACCAAACTACATCATCAAGACATGCCTTCGTCGAAGGCATGCCTTGATGATGTAGATGGAATATTACCCTGTAAGGATTATAGTTCATCGTCGACATTGGTTGGAAGTCTTAAATTTACAGTTAACAGTGGTAGGGACTAGTGATATTGGAATTAGCATGGCTGGTGGCATTAGTACAGATATAATCTATGTTAATGTAGCGAAAGTTACACCCAGTTTTTTTATTTCAACATTGTTTATGTTCGATTTCCATCTGAACGAAAAGTTTTGCAAGCCGGTGAAGACGGCTGATAATAAGCTATACTCCTGTGAAAAGGATTCAAGAGGAAACGAAATGCGCAGCCGATTCGTATCGGGTCGAATATCTACTTGGGATTTGAAATCTCCAAGCTTCACAGGGCGCTATGATCGCCCCAGGTCCTCAAGCAAGGGACCTGGAGAAAGAATCCCTGTCCTTTCATGTGGTACTAACATGTACTGTGTTTTAGATACAATCACAATAAATTGCTGACTGTTGCAGCCTTAAAATGTGCTTGTTTCAATTCGACCCTCAAAGTTGTCGTGGTACTCGCGAGGGTTACTAGACAACTCGCCCCTTGGACAACTCGCCCCAATGGACAACTCGCCCCTGTTTTTTGGACAACTCGCCCCCATGGACAGCTCGCCCCCATGGACGACTCGCCCCCCTCCCCCCCCCCCCCGGACAATATGCCCGAGACCATACTGAACACGGGTACTTTAGAGGCATTGCTCAAAGATAACTGACTTTCTCAAATTCTTTATTAGGTTTATAATAGTTTTAATATATGGGGGCGAGATGTCCATGGGTGCGAGTTGTCCAAAAATGTTGGGCGCGAGTTGTCCAACGGGGCGAGCTGTCCAGTTTCCCTCGCGAGCGTTACGTTCACATACCCGTTCAAGGCTTGTGGTGTGCCATAGACGGCACCGACTCAGTGAGTAAATACTCCAACAATACGCAAACATTCACGACGGAATAGAGACTAGATAAGAAGAACAGGAACCCATGATAATTAATTCTATCTTCTGAACTTTAATGTGCCGCATCGCACTTGAAATACGGAATATTTTGATGATTTCATTACTTATGTTAGAGATATAAATTTGTGTTTATTATTTGACGTCCCGAAAGATGAACACCTCAGAAAAGCCCAGTACTTTGTAATCAATATTACACCCCACGAAAATCGACGTGATTTTCTCAGTGCTCTCAGAAACTTTATAGTGTATTAAAATCTTCTTTACAAATCTGCATCGACGTTTGAAAGCAGTTGACATCCCGAGAAGCTGTCTTTTGTTGGAAATTTTTAATTGCGTTTCGGTACACGCTGCAGATTATATTAGTGTATCCTAGTTGATCAATAACAACATCATACGTTGTCATTGAAAAATATACCTTTCACTCGGGCGCTTGGTCATACTGACAGAGATCTCACTTAAGTTGATGCACCAAAAATACAGACAAAGCACTTGTGAGAAGTTGAAGTGAACTGTCAAAAAAAAAATAAAATTGTCAGAATGATGATTGTTTCCACATGGCGCCAGTTTCTTTTGGTTTGTATGTTTTTGGTGGAAATGGCTCAAGGTAAGTTTTTTAACTATTTGAAACATAAAAGCCGCTTTTTCGGTTCGCGAACATAATACGTCATGATTTCACCAAATAGGATGACTGCTTGGTGATTATTCGAGGTAACCATTTAATATTTTCGACGTGCGGCCCGAAGGCTGCACGTTGAAAATATTGAATGGTCGACTCTACCCCCAAGTAATGAATATGGACTCTTCCATTTGCGCTTTCATTGAACTGACATGGACGATACCATCAGGGTTATAACTAACTAAAGTGCGAGCAAAAACGTTTCGTTTAAAACAATAATTTTTTGTGTTACTTAAATGGACACGACTGCCCTTTCTAGCTAAATATACTACTCAAAGTTTGCTAAGTACCAAGTATATCCAACTACCTCTTTTACGTTTTAGTTGAAATATTGTTATGAATAGTGTATATATTTTTTATTTAATTATATCTTTAATGATTCAAGTACAGAAATTAAGATTTTATTTGTGCTTGACATTATTTTTTAGCTTTTGAATACGATAAACATGGAAAATGGATATTATTGGTAAAAGAGGAACTTTTTCAATATGCCAAAAAGTTGACGGGGCGAACTGGTGTGGCTTCAGTATCGAGCATGAGACCCATTACTGTTGATTACAGCTTGACAACGCCTTCTCATGCTTCCAGTCAGGTTCCCGGTGGTCCTTTGTGGGATGATGCAAACACTGGGAACCATCTAAATACATTCCTCAATCATATCCACCACAGATATAGCAAATATGTCACAAGCAAATTTTACAGTGATGTGTCAGATATTTTGTCGCCTGACTGCTAGAATGCCCTGTGTCCCATAGGGGACATAGACCACTCTAGAACTCAGGCGACGATTTGGTGCTTAGCAAAGTTTGAGTAGTACACAGCAGTAATCTTTCATGTAATCCATTATCAATGTTTACTTGACTTCAGCGGTCTTGATCTTTAACCCTTTAACCTATCCTAAAAAGCAGACGACACTTGCAAAAAAAATTCTTGAATAACTAAATTTTTTCATTTTTTGTCTCAAAAACATAGGTAATGACCCCTCGTTGGAACGAGCTCGACGAGCTCGTTCCAACGAGGGGTCATAACCTATGTTTTTGAGACAAAAAATGAAAAAAATAATGAAAATTAATAGGCGATTTTTGGGAATAGTGCTGGCCGGTTTTGGCCGTTACGTTAGGTAGAGGGTTAAATCAGCCACGTCTGAATTTAAAAGAAAAGGAACTACAAGGCAAGGGAAAATGAATAAGTTTCTAACGGAAACTGTTTCAAGTCACATTTATGTTGTAAATAAACAGATTGAAACTTAGTGATTCACTGAAGTATTATGATCCAAACATTTCAACAAATTTTAGTTATTTTAAAGCCCTCCGTTACATATACAAATTGAATGTTGAAACTCTGTGTTCTTCAATGTTTGTTGAAAAGGATACACGGATAGTCAAATTAAATGCAACGTTTTACACTATTCTTTATATCTGTGGTATAATTCTCCGGACATCAGTTTTGTAATTTCAGAAGAAAATGAAATCTTTCCGTTTTTGTAAAATGGTCTTTTTCGTCATTGGTTGGAAACCCTCTCGCAGGGATTTTCAAGAAGGCGTCGTCGCAAAACACGAAAGCCTTCTGCTGCAGCGACGCTGACACGGTGAATCAGAGACCATCGTCCAGGAATTGACTCTGGGCGCAAGAAGCTTCTTACTTTGGGCAAAAATGCTGCTCGTGGCACCCGCTCACCATCAGGAAATAACATATGCTCTGCCTCAAGCACCGATTCCAGATGATATTACCAGCACCTAAATAACGTGCTGGTGCCATTGGCAAATCTCGTTAACCCACTGGCCTGCTCGTTGAACATCAAATTCTCAGAACACGAGCTGAACATACATTCCTAAACGAGTTTGACGTTGTTACGGCCTTTAACCACTATAACCGTCAAATAGTCTCTCACCTTCTAAATGTACTGTGTAAAAAGGAGTGGGAAGTTCTGGAAGTGTTATTTAAAATTGTTGTGCGTCGAGTTGTCGTTCAGTTGGGATTCATGTCGTGAAAGTTTAAGGAATTCTCCGAACCTTCGAAAAGTCAGTACTCTGTGACAGTTTAGTTAATAAGCAATTGCAAGACAAATATATTTTTCATATTTTTATTTGATTTTCAACATATGATTTTAAAATGATAAATACATTTTGACATAAAATGCAACATAATGGCTCAAAAAAAAATGTTTTAACATAGTGATTACAACATAAATTGAACCCTGAAATTCTTGAAAACAAAGCACAGTAAGAGTGGACACGAAACACACACACACATACACTCACGTTATTCTGAATTAAAATCACGTACGATCACAGAGGTAAGTATATGTGTATATCACACACTAACACCCACACAAAATTCAAAGTAGATATGTGGATGCAGGTTAAAGGTAGAATAGATACGGGAAAATTATGCTACCTGAATTACCAGGTAAACCTCCCCAACAGCAGATGGTGAAAATTCCGTTTAAGTATATATATTACAGCAGAATAGTGCTCCCACTAGTTGCGCATGGAGGTAAACGTGTTCCGGGACATATTCCTGGGTGGAACAGATCTATCCCCCACCCCTTATTTGAATATTTAATAATCACCGGACGATTTCATCATCGTCTGAATTTTATAAACAAACGTTACGCCTCGTTCGCCTCAATTGACACAGCTACTCATACCACCAATAAACCAACCAAGGTTAATATTTCTCCCACGAAACGCCACGCTACGTCATCAGAATTGATCATCTCAAAAGTGTCGTCATCATAATAGCAGGGGCGCGCGGTGGCGTTGTAGTAACCGGTTCTCGTCAGATCACCGAAGTTAAGCAACGTCGAACCCGGTTAGTCCTCGGATGGGTGACCGTCTGAGCGATCGATTCGGACTCCCGTGTTGTGTCCTTGGGCAAGGCACTTAACCCCCATTGTCCACATGGGGGCACGATGACGCATTGTACTAAGGCGTACTGCATGTCGATGGTGCGCATGTCTCCAACCAATCTAACCCTGCCTGCGCTGTAGTACAGAGTTATGGTGTTGGGGAGATGGCAGCTGCTCGTCGTTGCTGGGTGGTTCTCTCCGGGTACTCCGGCTTCCTCCACCCGTAAAACTGTCACGGTCGTGATTAGCCACAGAGTAATCGCTTGACTGGACTGGTTACGTGAAATAATTCATGAGAGTTGAGGGACGTTGTACAATCACGAGTGCGCGAATGCGCACGAGTGTTTTACAATATAATCCCTCGCCTTTCATGAATTACGAATTCGTCGAGCTCGTTCCAATGAGGGGTCATAACCTATGTTTTTGAGACAAAAAATGAAAGTAATAGTTATTCAAGAATTTGTTTTTGCAAGTGTCGTCTGCTTTTCATCTTGGGTAAATGGGATAAAAAAACAAAAATCAATGAAGTCCCCATTACACCACGGCAAAGCGTCTTCGTTTGCGCGCATGGATACATGACCCAATTGTTGATTACATATATATAATTCGCTTGAGGAGTTATCGTTTATAATCAAACCCGGAAATCCCAGTAAATCACACTTTGGAAAGTGATAAACTTGGTTTTCCTCCTATAACACAGAAAGTTGTGGAAATTACCCGATCTCAAAATCGAATGTCGTATTGTTAAAAACAAATTTCTACAAGTGATCTGGCGATTCGCTTCCGTCATGAGTAAATACAAACATCACTGCTGATGTAATTTTGTTGAGAAGTTACGTTCTATTCATTGTTTTCTCATTACTTTCTTTTTTGACTTTTATTTTGACAGGGCAGAATTGTTCAACTGGGCCTCTTGTTGCGAAGACCGTATTAACTTCCAATAATACATGCTACCACAGTTTGAGTGGAAGTTACGATTACGCGACCGCGACTGAAAAATGTGCATCATTAGGTTCTCATCTACTCTTCTTGGAAACCACAGAAGAACAAGTTTTCTTGGCAAACGAATTTAGTAAGTTTAACTCCCCAATTCACCGACAATTAACGCTCTGAACACAAAAGCCAAAATTTGAAGTATCAAATGGTTTTAATAAATACACAGAATCACACATAGGTTTGAATGGTCTTAAGAATTATCGCACGCATTGCTTTGGCCCAGGACATATTGAGAGCCCAAGGCTCGAGTGATATCCTGGGCCAAAGCAACTGCGTGAGATTATTATAATCCCTGATGGGGACGGGTGTGGGATGGGAAAATCTCACCCGAGGGCAAGATATTTGGGCCAGACACGAGGCTTGCCGAGTGTCTGGACCAAATATCTTGTTCCGAGGGTGAGATTTTCCCATCTCACACCCGTACCCATCAGGGATTATTTTTCTCCCCCACCATACAGCGGTTACGTTAGCCACAGGTAATCAGCGGTCACGTGCTGATATAATCAACTCATTTGGTATTCGTTGTTTTGATAAACAAATGACACCATCGGAAAGAGCATGCAAAAGTTATGTATATACCAAAGGTATATACCACGAAATCAATTAGGAACGGTGGCATCTTGGGGTTTAAAGAGTTTTAGAGCATCAAACTTTGATCACACGGCATTCTGATGACGTTAATATGAATTAGTTGATAGCAAGAAACTGATGCGATATGCATAACGTCATAATAACGTTGTAAATGTATAACGTCACGTGGGTGGGGTGGGATACATCTGTCTCTCCCTGCTATCTCACCCTGGACAGACGTATGTTACATATGCAGTGGGGGAGAAAAATGTTAACTAACCCAAACGTATGTGCGGTTCTGTATTTATCACACACCTCCCATGCAACACCCAGTCTACACTAAAATCACTTTTCAACTGGATAATTGCTGCGTTTTCTTCTTTGTTACGAGACATCACTGTTAGGTGACGGGGTAGCAACTCCAATTTGCCTTTCAACTTTTACGGCATTTTACAGCATTGAATTAGCCAAAACCAATTGACGCCGATCAGTGTCACGGTCACGATGATCGGAATTCAAATATTGACTAAACTGCAGGGAGTGACACAACAAAACCTTTTTAAATAGCTAATAAGTTCAGCACACTCCATCATTATTTGACCAGTTGTGGAAAGTATTTTCAAGGAAGAAGCAGTTAGAATGTTATTTTTATTTTGTAGATTTCTAGGAATTTCCAAGCGATCTCGACTCCGATGCATTCGACCAACGATGATATGATTTAGGTTCCTTCTCTGTTTACGTTGGAAACGAAATCGAACGTGTGTTTTGTATCAACACATGTGCGATACAACTTTATTTTTTATTGTACAGGCAGAACAGTGGAAATCCCGTATTTTACATTAATAGATGTGTGATAATAATTTTAATAGTTTTACTAGAATTTTCGGGGAGCTCTGTCAAACAGGATTGAATTGGTTGAATTCCTGTTTACACTATACGAAATGTACTCCTTGGAATTTAAATATCGGAACATCAGTGTGTAGAAAGTTAATGTGACTTTAACGTAGTACTGCGTTCATTTTGTTTGTCAACTGGGGCCATTCTTTCATCCAAGTGTGATGTTCGTTCCCTTTCATGTAACAACGTGATGGATTCGTGAGTTTATTTCGCGTCCTGATGCCACCGATAGAAAGACCTCGTGAAAAGCTGAAGTGTCTAAAGATATAAGGCATCACAGACGCTGGAAAGCTTCAAAAAGGCACTAAAATACTACCTCTTCTTCTCCCGAGTCTTCGGTGTGCGTTAGGACTGTATTCTCCCCGTGTTCCACATAACACATTTGCTATAACAGAGCATTGAAAAACGTAAGAGCGCATAATTTTGCGGATTCAAGGCTCTAAACTGTATTTATTTATTATATGTCTCAATTAACCCTTTGAACCTGAGCGGCCGCTTTTTCGGCCAGGAACATGATAACGTCATTATATAGGATAGCTGTTCAGTAAATATGTGGGATAGACCAATCAATATTTTCAACGTGCAGCCCAATATTGCTTGGTCTACCACTAATAATGAATATGGACTCTTCTAATTTCCTGCTGTTGAACTTCCATGGAAGATACCACCAGGGTTCAAAGGGGTAAAAAACGTGCACTGCGCGTGTCCTCTCATCCACTGGTAGTAATAATAACCTTTCGACAGACCGCTGACTTGTCACGGTATTCCAGTAAGACAGCTTCCATTATATGCGTGCTTACTTAGCTGCTCATTCTCCTTTTCTTTTTCTCACACTGACTGGCTTGCCAGCGAAAAACGCCGCAACTCAATGCACACAACCCCAAGTCAAGCAATAAATAACTCCCCCAACCGATGACGCTTGGTGACGGGAAAGCTGTTAGGCAGTGATTGTAGTCACAGCATAGCAGCTTTCGCTTCATCAAACGTCGTGCACAAAAATTGATACACTTTGCAATCTCGGCACTTGTTTATTATCAGTTATAATTAAAACGTGTTGTAAATATTCAATTTGTATCTGCGAGAAAAATGTGTTCTTCTTCAACATATTATATTCTTTAAAAACGTCATTTCGAGGTGTCAGAAAATTGAAAACCTACAGAATTTTTTTTTATTATTGTGCATTGTTTATTAATAGCATCATATCCCCCTCCTCCTAGATGACAGTGGTTGAGATACTTTTCTGTATGTCACCAATGAATGTTTCATCAATCCAATTCTATAGAGAGCAGTGCTTCTCACTCCCATTTATCCTTGTTAGTCCAATACAAACTTGAGGACACAAAAAGCGAATTTGCAGTTTTCGAATAACCCGTGCGTTGTCCGTACACTGAACATATTCAAGTTTTTATAGCGAGTAAGGATACATATACAATGTAGATGCCCAGCCCTAGTGTAGTTGAAAACCAGAACCCACATTGTGTTCTGGGTATATTGCATATCGTGGAATGAAGCAAGTTGTTTTTATTTTGTTCATCTCACGATAAGTATTAGTAGGACTGTAATTACCTGAATTCCTCGTGTATCCGAGGCCTTTGATGCAAGTTTGTATCTTCTAACTGCAGGATACAAGCGCGTGCTTAGTTGTGATTTGTTTTTGTTACTATTATAGAGCATTATGCGCTTTGTACAAGTACGTATATGTTTCTAAATAGGCTCAGCGAAAAATTCTGAAACGTTTAATCATTAAACTATTTTGTCCCTAAATCCCGATACATTCTGTCTTTTGATTGGTCAGAATGCCTTGGACAAATAGGCATGACAAAGGATGCACCCAACATCCAAGGTATAAGAGAGCGAGCAACATCCAGGTATCTGGACACGCGAAACATCCGGGGTATATGCTTTAAATTGAAGCTATTCTTTCTCGGTCGCCTCGATATAAAAATCGAACCAAAAAACCTGAAAATAGTCACAAATATCATCTGATTTCCTACAATTCAACGATATTTTACTGTTATAAATTAAATAGTCGAGTAATTACATGTAAATGAAACAACCTGAGAAAAATAAAATAAGAGCAAATAATATTATTTCAACAAAATACTGTTTACTGGTTTCCTTAACGACCTAAGGGATGTAACTCTATCTGTTTTCTTCTGCGTTTGTAAAAACAACAATTATTCACGAATTTGGTCCAATTGATTGCGGAGCGTGAGAAACGCGTCCGCAAATTTATTTCCAGTATGTTTCTATTGTGTTTCAAACGCGACAAAAATGTTATCTCTGCCGACATGTATATTATATGGAGATTTAATATCGGGCTGTCTCATTTTGAACACCTCGCCTGCGGCTCGTTGTTTAAAAACGGACATCCAGATATTAAATGTCCATACACCATACATGTTGCGAAGATAACTTATAATATCACAGTACATTTATGGTTCTGAATAACTGAACGCATTCGAGATGAAACAACGCGTCGCTCACAGCGCACAATCTTTTCGGAATTATCTAAACGCTCTCATTACGTTATTGACACTACAACTGGGAATTGTAAGATAAATGTACCCCACCATTACGTTTACATACCAAACGTTGTATCAGAGTCTCGTTCTTGTTTCTATACAGATTATCATGATAATGTGCATGTTCTGTGATTTTTATCAGATTCGAGGTGGTGTCCTGAATGGGAGCTCAACGAGACGGCTTTGAGTTCCCATTCTGGACACAACCTCGAATCTGATACAAATCATAGTACATGCACATTATCATGATAATTCATTTATCTAACAATTCTGTCACATAAACAGATTAAATGTTAAATTATTAATACAGTTGGGGGCGCGGTGGCTCAGTTGGTAGAGGTGCAGGCTGAAAGCCGAGAGGTCCTCGGTTCGAATCCCACCTGCGGCAACCGCGTTGTGTCTTTGGGCAAAACACTTCACCCCCATTGCCCACGGGGGGTGGGGGGGGCACGGCGACGCTGTGTACTAAGGTGTACTGCACATCGATGATGAACCTGTCTTAAACCATTGCTAAGCCTGCTTGTGTGGAGTTGGTATGTTGGGGAGCTGACAGTTGCTCGCCGTTGCTCGGTGGTTCTCTCCGGGGGGTCATTTGCTATTTATAGTTCTGTTGCTAATTGTAAGGAATTTTGTTTTGTTTTGTGAGCGATCAGCTGAGTCGATCACTGAAACACAAATAGAATGTATTCATGCGCCTGTTATGATAGCCCGTTGCGTTCCCGGAAATGAGTAATCCATATGATACAGAATCAGAATGAGTCGTCTATATGATACGGAATCGGGCCACATTATGTGATACGTACCGTTTCTCATGGTTTCAAGCCAAAATTAATTTGATTGTTAGATAGAAGTCACTATCTCGACTTGTATCCAACTTTTCGAGATATATCCTTAGAAATAAGAGATCAACTCGGATACATTTCGTAGATAAACTTAATGTTGATAATATTAGTCCATGGTCCCAGCTTGAAACACGTGGATATCAATTAATGGAAGACCCGTTACGATGCACCTGCGTGAGTTTAATTTCATCGCCTATTTCAAGCAGAAATTCCACAAGGTATCGTGCTAGGTATGAGGCTGAACTGAAAATTTTAACGTTCTTGGAAGTCGGCTCCGACGGTAATCCATCTCGGAACTGCGGTACCCAATCTCCTAACCCTAAATGTACTTCCACACTACTAATTGAGATAACGACAACCCCAAGAGAGATTGGAATAAAACTCGACCAGCATGTTAGTTCACATTTACTTCCGATCCAAAGACCGATATACCGGAATTGAAAATTACTGAATTTGGAATTATGTTTCTGTTGATTCGTAATTGTTCGAGATAGTGCCTGTATTTATTGTCGACCATGAGTCATTTCCTTAGCATTTGATACATAACTGGAACAGCTTAGTGTTATATTGATCTATGGTCTCAGACTCTTTAATATATGCCCAGAGACGAAGTATCGACTTCAGTACACCATCTCTGTTTGCCTGCCGGCCTACCCATCCGCTCGTCCGCCCGCCTGTCTGCCTTTTTCCGTTTGTGAAAAAAATCCATGATACACAGGCGTCACGAACGACTTTCGTGGTTAACCTGGCATTTATTTTTTTTTATTTAAAGCTCCCTTCAGTTTGGTTTGGCTCGGAGTTGAGAAAATATCGAATAAATGGAAATGGGTGTATGGATCAGTGCACAAAGATGCAGTTCCCAATTTCTCTTCTGGCACAGACAAAAATTTTTCGATAACATACAATTTGCTGACTAGTGATAAATGGCAGGGTGAAGATCCGTCAACACCAGCATCTGTTATATGTGAAGCGGGAGACGAGACGATAACATCAAACGAACCGCCGACTACGCGAATAATCACAATCTCACCGGAAACCACACGTAAGTGTTTATCGTTTTATTTAATGATATTTTTGTTTAGGAAGTTGAATACTAAGACAAACTTGACTTTATGATTCTGGAGATCATGGCTTTTCCCGATGAGATTCCTTGATTGTTCATGACCCCAGAGTTTCTGATGAATTGTTTTTAACTCTCTCATTGAAGTTTCCTCATTGATGTTATGAAAAAGGCGAGTATCGTAGTCCCAGATGACACAGTTTGATAAACAAATTGTTTAGGTAAAAACCATAGTGGTGGAGTGGGTTAATGTCAATATCGTCGTCCAACAAGTCAATGATCGACAGAAGGAGTTATGTTTGTTTGACGCATACCCGCTGAGTGTTGTGTCTATTTGAAAACGGCCCATTTTATCTCAAATGTATCCAAAATATGGATGTCTGGCAGAGGGTTAACAAGTGCTAACAGGAATATTTATTCATGCAACTTGTAATGTCACACCAAAAACTGCGAATGGCCATTTTTTCCAGTTTCAAATCTACAAGATGTTTTCAATTTTAAGCTTTCCATGGGTATCATTGTTTATCCAGACCAAAACGGGCCAAGTGTTGTTTTTTGAATACTCTTATTACTTCCAAAAATAATTTTCACTGAATTCTACTTCCACTTATTTTGATCTCTCCTCTCAACTTCGGGTGCTGTGGGTATGCAAAAACAGCCCATTTTATCAACATTTTGATGTTTGAGAACCTGCATAGGGTTAACGAATGCTTACAGGAATATTTTGTACATGCAACTTGTAATGTCACACTAACATCTTTAAAATGGCCATTTTTCTTGAAAATCTATTAGATGTTTTTAGAGAAATCCTCGGATAAAATGAATTTTTAACCTTTTGAGGGGTATCGCTCTGTAACCAGCCCAAGACGGGTTAATGCTTGGTTTTGTGAATACCTTCATTACTTACAAAAATGATCGTCAGTGAATTCCACTTCCAATGAAGGAGGTTATGTTTATCGCGCAGGTACACATTTGGTATTGTGGTTGCCCAAGAACAGCCCATTTTCTCCAAATGTCTATGCTTAGCCGGCTCTGGAGGGTTAACAAATGCTTACCGAAATATTTTGTCCATGCAACTTGTAATGTCACTCCATGACCTGCGAGTGGTCAATTTTTCTTGAAAATTATTTTTGAGAAATCAACAGAAAACTGGAATTTTAAGCTTTTAAGGGGTATATCTCCTTAACTAGTCAAAAATGGTCTGAGACCTCCATTTTTGTATACACTTACTACTTACAAAAATGTTTCCCTGTCAGTTTTGCGTACGGCAAAAGAAGTTATGTTTCTCTGTTGCATTCCAATTTGATGTTGTTGGTGTCCAAAAACAGACTATTTTTCAGAATTTTGACATCTAGCAGCCCACGGAGGGTTACCAAATGCTTACAGGAGTAGTTTATCAAATCAACTGGTAATGTTACACCAAGACCTATCAATGGCCATCTTCTCTTGAAAACCCTACCAGATGATAATAAAGAAATCCAGGGAAAACATAAATTTTTAAGCTTTTGAGGGTTTTCACTATTAACAACCACAAAAGGGGTTAACGCTTGTTTTTTTTAATACTCTTATTACTTACAAAAATGGTCCTCGGTGAATTCTACTTCCAACAAAGGAGATTATGTTTATTTCTCAAGTACACGTTGGGTGCTGTGCGTGTCCGAAAACAGCCCATTTCAATAAAATTACAATGCTTGGCAGCCTGTAGAGAGTTAATAAACGCTCACCGGAATATTTTGTCCATGCAACTTGTAATGATACACAGAAATCTGCGAGTAGTCAATTTTTCTTGAAAACATACAGGATGTTTTTCGAGAAATCCACAGAAAATTGGAATTTTAAGATTTTGAGGGGTCTCTCTCTTTAACCTGTCCAAAATGGGTTAAGACTTCGACTTTTGAATACCCTTACAAAAATGTTTCCGTTTAGATTGTGCGCTCGATAAACGAAGGCACTTTTCTTTGTGGCGTACCCATTGGGTGCTGTTGGCGTCCAAAAACAGCCCATTTTTTCACAATTTTGACGTTAAGCAGCCCGTGAAGGGTTAACAAATGCTCATCGCAGAATTTTGTCCATGCAACTTCTAAGGCCTGGGGGTGACAATTTTTTCTTGAAAATCTACAAGACTCGTTTAGAGAAATCCACGGAAAACATGAATTTTTGAGCTTTATGGGGGTATTGCTGTTTAACCAGCCCAAAACGGGTTAACGCTTGGTTTTTTGAACACCCTTATTACTTACAAAAATGATTCTCGGTGAATTCCACTTCCAATAAATGAAGTTATGTTTATCCTCGTGTATCGTTTGGGTGCTGTGGGGGCCTGAAGCCGGCCGATTACATCAAAATTTCGATGTTTGGCAGCCTGTGGAGGGTTACCATATGCATCGCCTGATATGTCGTGTGTATCAAAGGTTGTGTCACAGTCAGGTCTAATAATGATGAATGTTTAAAAAATTAAAAAAAATCTACAAGACGTGTTTCGAGAAAGTGCCTTTATAAACCCCAATTTTGGCGTTTTTTTGCTAATTCTGACAAAATAAGGGTTGAATCGAAAATTCCTCTATGAGTGTGCAAAATTTCGTGAAAATCGTTCGAAAATGGCTTCTGAATCGTACGGACAAAATGTGTGGAGACCCCCCGCCCCCCTCCCAAAAAAAAAAAATAAAATGAAATAAATAAAAAAATAAAAAAAAAAAATAATAATCCGTAGAATAACAAGAATCTTTTCCAGAGGGCAAAGCCTAAAAAGTATGAGGGTAGAGTTGCGGGGACAGGAATCAACGAGCGGAGTTCGTTTTTCAAGTGCTTCTCGAGTTCCGTGAGCCCTAAGGAAATATAGGGAAAACACCAACAAGGGTAGTTTATTCTTCCCTCGCGTTATTTTATTTAACTCCTAGCACTCTGGTAGTATTTCACAGTTTTCATCATTGACCCTATATTGCACATCAAGCATGAAGTATTAAACATATTACATCTTGTTTGACAGAGCTCAATGAGCTCTGTCAAACAAGATATAATTTATTAAATTGTCTGTTGCATTGTGGGAAAAATTTGCTGCTGAAAACATTGGTATTTTAACATCAGTGTGCACAGAGTTAATCCTATTTGTTTTACAAGGATTGGTGAACAAGTTATGTAACTTGTATTAATGCCTCCCAATGGCGCAGATTAGTGGGATGACCTTCGTAGCTGCAACTTCATGACCTCGCTCTTCTCGAATACAACGAAGGGATCGCACAGGGGGGCAGCCAGTTTACGTTCCCAGGCGACAAAACGGTACGTTGTGACAGCATCACACCCTCCCCACCCCCCCCCACCCCCACAATTGTTGATGACAGAGAGTGTTCGGACACCTCAAGAACCTTCCAGGGCCGAGGATCGATGCCGGGATCTTTGGCATGAGAGATCAGCACATTAATTCACTCGGTCACCACTGTCTCAAAAGTATGTTTTGTGTTTATGTCGCGATTAAAATTTTAACTAAATGAATAAAGTTTACATTTTTAATGCAAAACATCAACTTTGGTGGTCTTTTTACTGTGTTGCGGTACTATCTTTTGTGTCGAAGCATTTCATTCACATTCTAACGTCAATCAGATGCGTAACGGCTGATCAAATGCATGCCATATTATGTTCCTACACGTTGGTCAAATTCCGCGAGTGGTGTATCTGGAACATTTCTCAATGTCTAATTTATCAGGTAACGCTGAATACACACAAAGATCATGGTACAAATAAGTGTACAATCCCCATTCACGCATTTAACACACATTAGTCACAAGGACTGCCTGCAGTGTATAGTGCCTTTGGACCCTAAACCAAGTGGGTTAAAATGAACCCAAATAGACTGAGTTGAGTAAATATGAACGCAATTGGGTTCATATTCACTCAACCCCAGTTGAGTTGGATTGATTTTAGCCCAACTGACTTTAGAGTGTGTAGGACTCGTCTCTGAACTACCAGTTTGTTTTGACGCAACTGACTGAAGACTGAATAGGGCTCGTCTCTGAACCTCCATTATGTATATGCTAAACAGCTGTCCCTATAGTGGTGTCGTGTACACTCGTAAGATTGACCTTAAAAGTACCATCCATACATTGTAATCCTGTAGTACTCAAACGTTTCTCTTTTCATTTTACTTTTTAAAAATGTTTTGTTGTAACAGATCGTCGCCTGATTGCTAGAATGTCCTTTGGGACATAGGATATTCTAACACTCAGGCAACGAGATGTATTCATTGATAGTATTATCCGGGCGAAACTATATGGATAAAATCCATAGTTCGTTTTGAGTAAGGTTATTTGAGATTCCGAGAAGAGAAAAAATATAACCACAAACAGGTATGGCAAAAAATCACATGTAACAATTAAGGTAACCGGCTCCCACTCATGCACAATATAATTATTGCTGAATGGACATCAGAGATTATGGACATTGGTATTGTTATTTGTTTACCAAAACATACCTACTCTGCACTGGAATGCGGAGATAAGGACTATTTTATACGATTCAAGTGTTTGATGACTGGAAGGGTAGAAGTGATAAATGTGATCAACTTCACCTCAAATTTACAATTGTTAATAAAAGCGGAGGTTTCGGGTAACAGCTTCTGTTTTTAATGCAAACTGAGGTCTTTCATTGCAATGTCAACAGCCTTGATCTGATCAGATTCCAACGCCACGTTGTTTATTTTTGTTAATGGAATCTAAATACAGGAGCTGAAAACTATTTGAGGAAATGGCAATGTCGGTCATACACACGAGGTAATAATGGAGAGATGCAAGGCCGCCGGAAACATCAGATGACAAGAGGGCAAGAGTACAAATAGGGCACTAGCCTCTGAGTATGAATTAAGACCGGATGTCTACGTTTCATATATTATAATGTGACTATCAATAGTATTGGCATTCAAACAAGTCGCCCTTTGATTGCAACAAGGTGCCATCTGCAAGATGGCACCTTGTTGCATTCAAGGGACGATATAAAGTGTTAATGATTATCCTCCATCAGTATATCTGATGCGCCCCCCCCCCCCCCCCCATTGCCATTGGCACACATAAAATACGTTAGAACTGAATGAATACTCAAAAGTTTCTCAGTTGAAGTTGTCGGAAAGTACTGTTTTTTTCACAAGTGCACTTCAGGCGAAAAATGTGCACGCGCCACCTGCATTGTCCCCCAGCATAAGGCCAAGGGATAGAGCTGCACCCCCTCCGATATCCTTGCCTTTCATGACACGCACCTCGTATTTTTTAGTGGTAGCCATAATTGTCTTATGAGTGGCACCCAGAGTGGTAGTGGTAGTGGTAGTGGGATTTGACATTATTTTCCTTATATGTGTAGCGATGCTTTGATTACAGTTGAACATGTTTCAATTGCAAAAGAGCCAGTCAAAAGCGGACAACACACCAGTGCTCAAAATAACTTTTTTTCTGTGCGTAGCAAAATGCAACACATTTCCAAAAAATGAATAGCATTTTGTAAAAATTGCATAGCTATTTTTGTATACCAGAGTTATGTTATGCTGTTTTGTATTGAATTCTTCTAAGTAGATAGAAGGGGGTATGATGACGCTGTACTAAGGCGTACTGCCCGTCGATAGTACGCATGTCTTTAACCAATCTAACCCTGCCTGTGCTGCAGTGCGGAGTTACGATGTTGGGGAGCTGACAGCTGCTCATCGTTGCTCGGTGGTTCTCTCCGGGTACTCCCGCTTTCTCCACCCGTAAAACTGTCACGGTCATGATTAGCCATTGTGCATAAATATATGACATTAAACACCAATAAATAAATAAATAAATAAATAAATAAATAAATAAATAAATAAATAAATAAAATAGTTTACATTCATTTCTGGGCATTTCGAAATGATCTGCAACACATGAAACATTTACTATGTTTTTTTTAACTGAACTGCATTTAAGGGTTGCATGGGCTTGGATATTTTCAAACGACGTCTTGGTTGTTTAACAGAGTTCTCAAAATGTAAGTTAGGATTTTTAATTTGATGGGCTTGAAGTTATTTTTAATGGACATTTTATGCAAAATGTTGTAAAAACAGGAAGAATTTAAACCAATAGAATTCATCTTACATATGAAGTTTCTAATGTTGCTTGATGGAGAGTAAATCTGAGTTATGCCTAGAATGTTTCACAATCAGAAGTAAAGCATCAGTGAACTAGTTTTCAAATTTGTTTGCAAATTTTTATTTACATTTTGCGATACAAGATAATCAACTGCAGCCTTATAGGCTGCAGTTGATTATCTTGTATCGCAAAATGCTATAGATAATGAAACATTGTGTAGCTTTTTGTAAGTTTTGCATAGCAAAAAGCGGCGCGACACGTCTAATTTTGAGCCCTGCATTCAAACACCATTTATGTCGATAGGAACTCAGTTCGAATAATGAAAGTTCTCATACAACAAATGGTAACCTTGGCTAAATGTTTTTTGAATTCTCACCAATGAACGTAATGGGGTCCGAAGCACGTCACCCGTTCTCTTCTCCCATTGCTCACAACGTGCTTTCTTGAAATGTTTACACCTCGCGACCTGTGACCTTGCATAGATTAAAGTCCAAGATGGCAGTTTCGAAAAAGGCTTATTGGAAAAACTGACAATTTGAAGGCAGAAATCACACCGCAATGAGTGATGCGTTCCGAAATTAAGAAGTTGGAGAATTGGGGCTCTTCATTTCAGCAGTGACCCGGGGGAAGGGCAAACAATTGCGAGACGTTTTATTTTGAGCCCAGCAACACACAGTTATATCATATAAACACATTTCGCAATTCGAGGCCCTTCCCCAGAGAGATATTCTCATATGTGTATGGGGACAATAGAAATCTAAAAATAGTGTGAGGCATTTCCCGCATCTTCGAAAAAAAATATATAATAAACATTTTTATCATACACCTATTAATGTAAAACACGGGATTTTCACAGATCTGCTTGTACGATAAAAATAAAGTTACATCGCACATGTGGTGATACAAAATACGTTCGATTTTGTTTTCAACGTAAACAGAGAAGGAACCCGTCTAAATAAATCACGTCATCATTGTTCGACTGCACCGGAGTCGCGATCGCTTAGAAATTCCAATTTTCTCATTTAGATTTGTTTACCCGGGATATATAAACAATCTGATTCGAGCCAAAAATCTACAAAATAAAAATAACATTCTGACTGCTAAATACTTTTCGCTACTGGTCATACAATGATGGAGAGTGCTAAACTTATTAGCAATTTCAAAATGTTTTGTTATGTTATTCCCCGCAGTTTAGTCGATATTTGAGCTCGATCATCGTCACCGTGACTCTGATCGGCATCTATTGGTTTCGACCAATTGAATGCCGTGAAAATTAAAAAGCAAATTAGGATTGGTACCCGCCCAACTAAAAGCGATGTCTCATTGGCAACGAAGATAACACAGCAATTATCCAGGTGAAGGGTGCTTTCAGTTCAATTTTCGCGAAGTCATGGGAGGTGTGTGATAAATACAGAACCTTCGGCTCTCGTGATATCCTGGACCAAAGCAATCTCATGCGATATCTCTTAACCCATTCTAACGTATGTGCGGTTCTGTACGTATATTTACTATCGACTATCGGTTCACAATTCATTTGGTGATGCACTTTTCTTTAATTTCCAGAGAATGTTTTAATGATGGGCAATTTCCTTAGGAGAAATTATCCAAAAGACTCTAGACGTGTGATATCCCAGTCAGTTGACATTTCCATCATTGACTGCGCCAGACAGTGCAAACTATCCGGAAGCTGTGTTAGCATCATCTTCTACCACGCCGACCGTCTCTGTAAACAACTCGAAAACTATTTTCCAAGTGTCAACGACGAATGCTTGACGTCTGATGTACTGGTGTGCTACGACAAAATCTATTAGGGAATGGTAGCATTTAGGGAGATGACGTTTTTTGTCACACACAATAACGAATTCAATTGTACGAGGAGATGTCAGAAAGTGTTGAGCCTAAAATAAATAAAGCTGGAATATATTTATTTATTTTTCAAATACTCTTGTTGCACCTTGTCTGTCAGTCGTTGATGCCGCGTCTGTGGAAGTCCATATCTTGGTCCTGTAACCAAGCTCCCGCCGCAGCAGTGAGGTCCTCATCATTTTGAAATCTTTGACCACGAAAGTGTTTCTTCAGATTTGGGAAGAGATGGTAGTCACTTTGACCACGTAAGTTTTTCTTCAAATTTGGAAAGAGATGGTAGTCACCAAGTGACTACCATCTCTTTCCAAATTTGAAGAAACACTTACGTGGTCAAAGATTTCAAAATGATGAGGAACTTACTGCTGCTGTGGAGGCTGGTTACAGGACCAAGATATGGACTTCTACAAACGCTGCATCAACGACTGACAGACTATGTGGGACAAGTTTATTGAGTTACAAGAGGACTATGTGGAAAAATAAATGTTTTGTACCGATATTCCTGCTTTATTTATATTAGGCTCAAAACTTTTTGACATCCCCTCGTATATACCAAATTGTTCATCACCTAGAAGATACTCACCCACCAACATTCACACGTACACACTATCCCTCCACATCACGCACACACACGCCAGAATACACCGCAAACACATGCTATCGACTTTTGCTGTACGCGCGTTTCACACTTCCCTGTAGCTGCCTAAAGGGAAGTGAACCAAGTAGGTTATGAGCAGTATATGGTCCCCCCCCCCCCCAATTTCTGACTATGTTTTGCTGAAAGTCCCAGTAATTAAGAAACTAAGACACGTTTGCCATCTGGCGACTGAGGTGTTTAGAAGCTACAAGCTTTTGACGGATCAGCTCATAAAAGCACGTATACAAAATTTCGCGAAATCGCCTATAACGTTTCATAAATAGACCGAAAATTTGAATGACATTACCGCACATAGTTGAACATACTGTCTTGGCTATGAATCAGAAAATAGTCACACCAACCCTATAACTCACTCGGCCCAGCCAGATTGCATCCCACCCCACCCAACGCTACCTCACCCCACCCCACACCATCACATTAACGAATTTTCAAAAATTTTATTTTTGAAAGCCTAGTATTCAAGAAATGTTTTAAAGCACGTTTTCCAGCTGGTGACTGCAGCTTTTATAATTTACAAGCATTTCCTAACTTAAAATTTACATACCACCAAGGCTATGGGCCATTATATTTTTAATGCCCGATACCTACCTTCTCAAACCTCAACCACTGCAAAATACCCCGCACGCACACACACCCAAACACGATCCACCCCACACCATACAGCATCCCTATTTCGTGGCACGTGCTGCATATGTTGTTCGCACACTGTGCATTAGCACATATTGGCACATCCAGCATGCACACATTCCGTGGAATCCCTTTTCTAGTATCCGACTAGACTTCTACAATCCCTTTTTCATCATATGTGTCAAGGTGATGCGTACACATTGTGACACATTGTGTATTAACACATAAGCACATCTCAGTATGATCAACAAACAGTTTTTTATATTTGTTACTTTCCAAAGTGTGATTTACTGGGATTTCCGGGTTTGATTATAAACGATAACTTCACAAGTGAATTATGCAATCAACAATTGGGTCATGTATCCGTGCGCGCAAACGAAGACGCTTTGCCGTGGGTGTAATGGGGACTTCATTGTTTTTTAACCCTTTACCTAACATGTAAAGCAGACGACACTTGCAAAACAAAATTCTTGAATAACTATTATTTTCATTTTTTGTCTCAAAAAATAGGTTATGACCCATTATTGGAACGAGCTCGTTCCAATGAGGGGTCATAACCTATGTTTTAGAGACAAAAAATGAAAAAATTAATGAAAATTAATTGTCGATTTTTGAGAATAGCGCTGGCCGGTTTTCGCCGTTACGTTAGGTAAAGGGTTAAATAATATAATTATCGTTAATAATGAAAAGTAATAAACAGAGTAATCGATTGACTGGACTGGTTAGGTGAAATAATTCATTCGAGGCAAGGGACTATGTTGTAAAACACACGTGCGCATTCGCGCACTCGTGTTTGTACAACGTCCCTCAACTCTCGTGAATTATTTCACATAACCAGTCCAGTCAAGCGATTACTCTCTATGCAATGTACCCTAGTTTGCACGAGGTCTATGCATTGTATGGACTGATAATGCTTAGATGAATGGAGCAATCTAGTTGCGTCTGTTAGGGACCTGACCAAGGATAGAGTCGAGACAGAGTCGTTCATAGCTACGAAGTATGAAGTAGGGCTATAAGTCAATAGTAATAGCACAAAGCTGTAATGGTGGGTATAGGACTGTGGTATCAGGTGACTACAACAAAGGCAAATCAAAGGACAGATAGTTGAAGACAAGATGGAAGCCGAAAAATAAACATTTGTCTCTGTCACTCGTGAGATAATTGTTGGTATCCACTCAAACACACTGTATATTCCCTAAATAGTAATTAACCACAATATATTGCTGTAGAATATATTTAATACTTGTCATCATGCAAATCCGAAATTTGTTTGTTCTATTCTCATTGACCGCCAAATATTCCTTCACGCAATCTGCATGAGTCCGTGCCAAAAGTGGTTTATATTATTTTTATGGCTGCACCGGTTATCTAAAACTGAAATAACGCAGATATTGTTATAGGAATAAATGCTTGCTGCCAAATCAATAAAATAACAGAAAAAAAACAACGCCGACAAAACAGAACCCCACCCCATACACACCCACCCCCACCCCCCAAAAAATCACCACCCCGAAAAAACCCACACAAACCCAAGGAAACAAGAAAAACCCAAAACAATGAAGGTAGTCCGAGGCATTTGTGTGAGTAATCAAGTTTCCCAATAAAGTGTGCCAAATTAAAAATAAAAAAATACATCAAAACACAACGCAGACGAAACAGCTTCGTCACCAGGTTAGGTAAAAGATTAAACTACACAAATCTCTTTATGTGATGGAACGAATCTCAAATTCGTCACGATTTGTCATAAAATGTCTGATTACATGTAAGTAAACAATCGGTTGAGGTCGATTTCGGTGAAGTCGGTTCAGAAATTCCATATCAAATTGTGACTCATTGGGGATGCTCTGTGCATTTCCACACATTTCACAGGACTAAAGCACTACTGTTCCACGCACCATGTTCCATCATCCTGAACAATTTATTTTTCGGGATTTCGACTAAATACTTACGACGAGAGAAAAATATTGACTTTGAAGTTCGTCCATTACAGTTCAAACTGAGCAAACACAGTGAATACTCCGTCTTCAGATATTTCTTGGATATGAATTTTTATTACCGACTTCAAATTTGGAGACGCCAAGCCATTTGAGCGAATGACTTGAAGGACATCAGCGATTACAATCTTACTGAAATCAAAATGTCGAGTGCGGAGTACATTTTTAGTAATTTTGACTTTTTTTATGGAGTGTATAGTGTTGAGTTCTCTTTTCATTAGACGTGAAAAATATTCATCTTTTCAGATGTAAAGTATTTTCTAACCATTACGTGTAGACATGAAATTTGTGTTTGTTGCCCAGTGGCTATTTGTTGTGTATTGGGAAGGAATGTTTAGACAAAGGTCGTGTTTCTTGCCAGGAAGGAAGGTTACATCACTTGCGCTAAAGGTTTGTTGCCCGGGTGGTAGAAATATAGTACATGAATATTATCGGGTAACGAACATTCAAGTAGTTTTGTTGTAATTCGTCCCCTGAGTTCCAATGTGTTCTATGTGCCAGTAGGCACATAGAACACATTGCAACTCAAGGGATGAATTGTCAAGCTGTTTTATAGATGGAGAAGCCTTGTTGATTTGGCAAAGATTGGGCAGAGGCGAATTAGTTTAGGGAAGACTGTTGGCCTCAAAGGTGCGTGCGCTGAAGCCCTACGACTCGGCGGTCCCTGGCATAAGTCCATTAGATTGGATTATGCCAGATATACTGAATATTTTACCTAATGCAAGCTCAAGGAGATAGTGTCCCCGTGTACTTAATAAATAGCATCGTTTCTTTGACAAAAGACGTAGCGTGATACGTCACGATGAAACTTTGCCACGCTGATGAACGTCACGAGTAAGTATGGCCCTTGGTGTTATCCATTTTGTAACTTTAAGGCGGCCTGCTGAACTGCTGTCTAATAACTGGCTTCAGAAAAGCAGCACGCCCATACCACGGGGATCGTGGAACAGGTAAATAGGAGTGTTTGTTTCAATTTTACGTAGAAGATTTTTATGCAGGGTGTTTTTATATGCTCTCTACGTTTACATGGAGGAGGCGCGGTGGCGTTGCGGTAACCGGTTCTCGTCAGATCACCGAGGTTAAGCAACGTCGAGCCCGGTTAGTCCTCGGATAGGTGACGGTTTGAGCGATCGATTCGGACTCACGCGTTGTGTCCTTGGGCAAGGCACTTAACCCTGATTGTCCACATGGGGGAACGATGACGCCGTGTACTAAGGCGTACTGCACGTCGATGGTGCGCATGTCTTCAACCAATCTAACCCTGCATGTGCTGCAGTGCGGTGTTACGACGTTGGGGAGCTGGCAGCTGCTCGTCGTTGCTCGGTGGTTCTCTCCGAGTACTCCGGCTTCCCCCACCCGTAAAACTGCCACGGTCGTGATTAGCCATTGTGCATAAGTATGTGACCTTACACACTATTAAATAAATAAGTAAGTAAATAAATAAATAAATAAATAAATAAATAAATACGTTTACATGGAGATATAGAATATACCCATAGTAGCTTGGTGTACCAAATGTTTACCACGAGTGGCGCAGTGGTGTTAAAAAATACAATATCCACATGTGCGAATCTGTTTTTGTTTACATGAGCACCGGAGGGTGGTACTTTCGCTGTCCGTTTTATCGCCGAAACGAAATGGAAAACGAAACACGCAAATCACAGGGCCTCTTTCATTTTAATAACATAATAACATACTGTTTTGAGTTATGGATGCTTTATTGACACGAGGTAACGCACGTTTGCCAATTTGTGGTATCTTATCTTTAAACATACTAAAACATTATGGGTTTCATTTCACTTTTCGCGAGGCGACGAGTGATAAATTTAGACAAGTTTGCATTCAAGTCGAGGTCACCAAAGGTCAACTTGGATGTTGTTCCACTGTTGGTGTAAATTTGTACTTTTGAAATCCCATTGCTGACGTGTTCACCACGGTTGGTGTGTAAAACTAAAATTTATGTCATAGGCTTTTTATATATAGTAGAATAGGTAATCATGGTATAAAAAAGAATAGCATGTAAGTTCGAGTATGCCACACAGTGGCACGGGTACTATAAAACAGACGTGGGATCCCCCCCCCCCCTAAATTATCACTAGTTAAAAAGTGTCAGGTGTTTAGGGAGATGAGCTCCAAGCTTCCTTTCAAATCCCTTCTTCAATTAGCAATTTGTTTACTCTTAAATATATGTACTACTCAAAGTTTGCTAAGCACCAAGTACATCCAACTCCCTGTTTTACGTTTTAGTTGAAATATTGTAATGAAAAGTGTATATATTTCTATTTAATTATATCTTTAATGACACAAGTACAGAAATTAAGATTTTATTTGTGTTTGGCATTATTTTTTAGCTTTTGAAAACGATAACCATGGAAAGAGGATATTATTTGTAAAAGAATAAATTTTTCAATATGTCAAAAAGTTTACGGAGCGAACTGGTGTGGCATCAATATTGAGTATGAGACCCATTACTGTTAATTACAGCTTGACAACGCCTTCCCATGCTCCCAGTCAGGTTCCTGGTGGTCCTTTGTGGGATGTTGTTCCATTCTTCGACCAGCATGGCACCAAGCTCCTGGACACTTTTTAGCTAGACTGGACGGGCTGGAATTGCAAGCTGCAGCTCATTCCAGACATGTTCGATTGGATTGAGGTCGGGGGATCTTGCTGGCCAGTCCCCACGCTCAATCCCCTCCCTCTGTCGGTACTCCTCGACAGCATGGGCAACATGAGGGCGTGCATTATCGTCCATCAGAATTAATCTATCACCCACTGCACCTGCACACAATCTGACGTTGACACCCAGGATCTCATCAATCTACCGTTGACCAGTCAATGTACCACGTTCAAGGACACAGAGCTCTGTACGTCCATCCCAGCTGATGCCGCTCCAGACCATGATTGACCATGTTGGCTGCATGGAATCATTCTCCTGGTTTTCTCCCATCTGTAAAAAGGACAGATCGCCAATCTTCTCTGGTCCATCCAACATAGTCCATGGCCCATTCATATTATGCCTGGCGGTGGTTCAGGGACAGCGAAATGTGAAATACATGGTCTCTCGATCGGAGAGCACCTTCGTGCAATCTTGCCCGGATAGTATGCGTCGAAACATTTACACCGGGTGCATTCTGAAAGTCACTGCAAAGCTGGGTTGCTGTGGCAAAGCGGTTCTTACGGGCCTGAATGATCAAAAAACGGTCTTTAGATGCAGGTGTTGCCCTGTCTCTGCCACCACCATACCGTTTTACTGGTGTGCCATACTGCTGAAATCTTGCCCAGGCCCTGGTGATCACCGTATGGTGCACACCAAGGGCTTCACCAACCTGCCGATGAGTAGCCCCTTGCTCCACCACCCCTTCAGCCCGTCACATTTCTGCTTCAGACAAATGTCTTCTTAGATTTGCATTTGTCATATTCAATCATTAAATCACAAGGGCTTCTGTTGAAATGAAGATTGAATACCCTACACATGTCATGTACATGTAGACAATACACGAAAACACCATGAAAATCAAGGGGTACATGCTTTCCATGACTGTCACGAAACGTCTGCCTGTCAAGAGAGCTAATGTAAACACTGGGGACCATCTCAATACATTCCTCAATCATATCCACCAAAAATGTCGCAGATACGTCACAAGCAAATTTCACAATGATGTGTCAAATATTTGGTGCTCAGCAAACTTTGAGTAGTATATTGAATATATGCGGTGCCTTGTGCTGTTACTTTTTTGTTGTTGTTTAGGTTTGTAATATGTAGCATTTTCTTTGAATAAATTTTGTTTAAACTAAAAGTATCAGCCATGCCATTACTATAAAAATTGTACAATTTACTAAATTGTATGCGTTCAGCACAGTAATGACTGACATTGTTTGAAACTTCAATATAGTGTGAAGCTTTGAATTAATGCTTTCCTGCTGAACAAGGACACAGAGTAACAAGCCTCGGTCTAATGTTCAAACTGAATCAGGCAATCACTAAATATACTTACGGGCATGACATCATTCATTTACTGTATAAAAATTGTAATTAACCCTTTGAACCTCAGAGGCAGTTTTCCGGCCAAGTAACACGATAATTTCTCATTAAGTGGGTTGACTTTTGAGTGAGGGTGTGGTGTAGACCAATCAATATTTTCAACGTGCAACCATAAGGGTGCACGTTGAAAATGTTAATTTGTCAACTTCCAAATAAATAATATGGACTCTTCCCGGTTGCACGGTTGGTCATAATGTAGTCTATAAATAAGTTTGTGTTATAGCAGAACATAAATTGGGGTATTACCTAACGTCAGAATTGTATTTCGCAATGTTGTCAGTTCCACCAAAACATCGTTTGGCACCAAAAAAGTTTGGCACCAGCATTTTTGTCACCAAAATGTGTCACCAAAAATATACTTCTAGTAGGACTCAAAGGCTTTTGTGGTTTATTATTTCAGTAGTCGTTTTTAGTAAAGTCGCTGTCTGAGAACAAGCGAGACAGAATTCTCTAAACGAGAAGTATAATCATGACTCTTTGGTATACATGTAGGCCAAATGAAGTAACAGTTTATCCATCCATTCATTTATTTATTTTTTTTTTTTTTAATTTATTTATTTTTTTTTATTTATTTATTTATTTATTTATTTATTTATTTATTTATTTATTTATTTAATCATTGATATGTTTATTATTTGTAGTTGTTTACATTTGTGATGCGTAAAGAGCCAGGTCATACTAAAATAAATGTCGTACTTTGAGTGAAACAAGGCGCCATCTGCAATGCTTTTTTGCACTCAAAGCATGGTTGATTTATTCCCATTAACAGTTCGATTGCATTTTCACTAAAAACATTCATTTGGTATCAAAAAAGCATTTGAAACGAATAAAAATACCACTTTGCACCAATACATTTCTGGACAAAGTGAACACCGACTGTATGGTTGGTGTCACGTTTGGGTGCGGTTTGGGAATCAACGGAATTACAGAATGTAACACAGCGACAATTTGTATTTAGTCATCTCCTCCAAGTTTACAATTTTTTAATAAAAAAATGTTCTTGTTTTTTGCTTTCTTTCTTGTTTTGTTTAATTCAATATGCTTTAATTCCTCTATTTTCATTATCGTAATCTATGGGACCAGCATGTTGATTTGCCCCAGATTGGCGAGATGTCAAAAGGTGTTCCTAGTCGTCGCTATGGCTAATTATTGCCAAAACATGATAGCCTTCGCGCAATACGACAGACTATGTGCCAACTATCGCATCGATTTTAACGAATATTTGTGCAATATAAGTTTCTTTGGCAACACCCAGAGTACACGGAGATTTAATACCTGGATGTTGATTTTAAGTCCTGCATGTTGCCCGAGATAACGATTTTACTCAGTCTCCTACCCTAGAAATAATGCGTGTTTCAATAAATACGATAAACTATCCCAAATGTAGTTGCGAACGATAAAGCTGAAGTCATGTGCCAAGCTTCAAATTCAGAAGTAATTTGCAATCTATCGGTCGATGTGAACGCGAACAACGCGTACATGTCCCAAAATAACAAGAAGACAAATAGGCCGATGATCTACAGTCGATTTCCGCATTCTTGGGTGATGAAAATTAGGGGATGATCTTTTTGTCTCCAGAATCCACATTTACTTTCCAAGAAATCCGATTAATTCAACACACTAAAACGATTCCACGAAATTGCGAACAGATACAAAAGCTATTACGGGACTATCAATTGGCGGAGTCTATTTATTAATCTTGGCCGCCCGATTCGGTGAGTTTGTTACTTAAACGATGTTGAATCAGTGTATTTTCAACGTCTCAGTGTGTATCGTACATTTCATATTTCCATGAAATAAACTTTGCACCGTGTTAGACATGTAGGGCTGTATTTCGTGTCCATTAATATCTATAGGATGATTAATGTTATTTGCAACGATGCAGTCAAACTCAAACCGTTTGCAAGGGAACGAAGCCGGGTGTAATATTGTGCCAATTTGTGTATCACAATCAATATCATGGACTATCGCTCGAGTAATTTTGCAATTCTGCCCGAATTTGAAGTCGAAGGATTTTCCGACGCGTATGGAATTTAGAAGAGACGGGTGGGCTTAATTACAGTGAACATTTGTAATGTTAGCCATCAGTTTGAAACTTCGGAAATGTTATCAGTCACTGATGACACCGTATGTAAGCTCTGTTATAAGCCCGATGTGAGGACAAAAATCCAACACTATCTGTGCCAATGGATGTGTGGAAGGAATTGGGAATCATAGAATAGCATTTTCTCGTAATTTATGCATGAGCAATCTGAGAGCACTTTCGGGTGGTTGGAAGTTTTTATTAGCTTTATTAACTGGAGTAGGAATATTAGTTGGACAAAACTTAACAATTCTAATGGGTGTTACCCAAGTCGCGGCAAGATAGTCGCGATCTAATGTTATTCTTAGCGCCTGGATGTTTCTGATGCAACAGACGGGTAACAACAACGCAAGCTCTTATTACCTGCATGCTTTAGAATGGCGGGGTCAGTGCTATATGTTTGTACCACAACTGGAATATTATTCAGAGGACACTGTATTGGCTATGGATTATCAGGTAATGTTATTTTCCGATGAATACCAGTGGATCATGTGATTTATCCCTTGAATACTTGTTGATCATGTGCAATTTGAACATCGCGCATTGATATTGCGCACTACATTCGATTTTGCAGAGTCTATATTTACATTCTGTAATTTCTGTTTACGTTCTGTAGATAGACGGTTTCCCCAACTCGAGAGCGTGTTGTATTTTAAGCACTACACTGACAGTTTGTGGTAGCTATTTTGTATCAGAAGCTATGTTGTTTTATTTCTTTTTTAAGAGCAGAGCGGGGGGGGGGGGGGGGGTGGCTCAGTTGGTAGAGGTGCAGGCTGCAAGCCGAGAGGTCCTCGGTTCGAATCCCACCTGCGGCAACCGCGTTGTGCTCTTGGGCAAGACACTTCACCCCGATTGCCTACAGGGGGGGGGGGAGGGGCACGATGACGCTGTGTACTGAGGCGTACTGCACGTCGATGGTGCGCATGTCTTCAACCAATCTAACTCTGCCTGTGCTGCGGTGCAGAGTTCAGAGTTACGATGTTGGGGAGCTGACAGCTCTCTCGTCGTTGCTCGGTGGTTCTCTCCGGGTACTCCGGCTTCCTCCACCCGTAAAACTGTCACGGTCACGATTAGCCATTGTGCATAAGTATGTGACCTTAAACACCAATAAATAATAATAATTAAGAACAGAGCTTGACCGAATTGTGATAAGTCAATGTGGTGCATTGTAGATATGCCATAGATATTATTACCATTATGTGGATGTACAAAATATGTATCCAAGTCGAGCTCCGGGTTCTAAGGGCAGATCACGACGAGTCGAAGACGAGTTGTGGTCTACCCTTAGAACCCGGAGCTCGACTCGGATACATATTTTGTACATCCACATAATGGTAATAATCATTTTATCTTACAATATGTTGGGGGAAAGTCAAGAATGTAGACGAAGAAATAACGAACTACATGTATTTATTCGTACGGATGAACAAAAAGAAAAAAAATGGAACTCACGCGAAAGGAACGTGCTTGTATCCGACCCCCTGATTCAAACATATGTATCAGGGGGTCGGATACACGACAGCTGCGGAGTTAATACAGACAAAATACATGTTGATTGTAGGTATCACAGAACTAAATATTTTCCCATAGGCGACCATTATAACGTTCAGGCGGAAAAAAATATGATCGCATCACTTTAATTTTGGCATTTAAATATCTCTGTCAAGTATAGCCCCTTAGACAACTTTTTCTGATCTGAAAACAGGGGGTCATGCAACAAATAAGAGAGAAAAACTGACAGAAAGGGAAGTACCGGTCACGTGCACATATTTTTCAGGGAATTCCCTACAAAAACACACAAAAAGTAAATTGTATTTTTCAGGTCCAAAAGTCATCAAATCACCCTCTTTTTTATCAGGAATATTCAACAATAATGCAAGATGTCAATAAAATGTTTCAAACGTTTATTGAAACAATGGATTTTCCCAAGACTGTTTACTTTTAGAGATTGCATCATTTCCGAGTGCAACATTTTAAGTCGGTTCACTCTAATTTCAATATTTAGTTCCGCGATACCTGTAAAACAAAACTCGATATCATGTCCAACTTAAAATAATTCTGTAATATGAAGGAAATAAACATAAGAATTGAATCACGACTGTTCGAAATCCACGAGGCTCGTGGAATTTACACGTGACAAATTTGTTTCATTAACTCGTGGATTTCGAACAATCATAATTCAATGTTCAATTGCTTCGACCACTTTAGACAATCAGAAGACGCATTTAATGCGGATAAAGGGAAAATAAGGTCTATTTGTCAGGTAAGAATAATTTTAGAATGTCGCAGCACATGATCACATTTATAAGTCAGCACGGATTCGTTCGGGACACCCATTCGAGCGAAATGGCAGTTAAGGCATTAATTAGAATGCGCTGCCAAACAATGACAATGACTGTCGCGGACTGGTTTAATTGATAACACGACGATAATGACCTTTTTTATTTAATCATTACCACTTAGGCCCCCACAAAGTAGATTTTCTGTTTCTCGGGTAATTTTTTGTAAAATTGCATTTGGTCGGTCGATTTTTATTGATTTTTGTAATTATTTCTTTGCCATCAAATGTTCATATTTTAGTTTGTTTTATGTCTTAGGCCTCATAATCTACAGAATAAAGTAGGCGGTGATTTCGTCCCTTGAGTACAAGAAGGCTTTGCAATACTCCATTTTTCAATTATTCATCATCAGTGAATACGTTGTACCTATGTACACTTTCTGTTTTAATAAAAGCACTTACAGATTTAAAGTATTAATTTTGTTTTTCATGACTGATTGTTGTTGTAAGGAAAGTATATTGTAATAATTTCAGGGTCCCTGCAGATTATTGATTGGAAACAGTTGTGGCGAGTATTTACCAACATTAAAACCCTAGCGACAAAAATTACATTGTTTACCTACTGAGTGAAAATATTATGAAGCCTCAGTTTGAGTAATCATTTCGTATCTGGACTTAACTATTTGAACCCTCGTTTCCTGGAATGGTATCGCTTTTGTGTACACTTACAGTGAGATAGGTCAGTCCAATATCAATATACAGGGAGAATAAAATAATAACTGCTGTCTGCAGCCGTCTGGCTGCAGACCGCAGTTATTATTTTATCACCAATGCCCCGTGTATAGATCTCCTATAATAAGACAAAAATGGCACGAAAGTACGCCTTGGACCATAAAATCGGTTTACGGGTTCACAGGGTTAAAGTTGATTATAAAAAGAGTATCGGGTTGTGACTCGTTATCGACTGAAAAAATACTTTTATTCATGGAACGACCCAGAAGGTATTCCCTGGCTATTAAAACAATCGTGGAACGATTTTTCTCGTGCGCAAGCCCTGGCCTCGCGAATTTTCTTTCCACAGTGGCGTGTGAGGGTACCTTTCTTTTTCTATACAGTACTCCGCCCATTATAACACTGTCCATCACCCCTCACTGACGGAGCACCTGTGAAAGAACCTGTTATTATTGACGATCTGTCAATCTGTTGACCAGTGGCCTCCTTTTTTGAGGTCAACCTGTTAATCACCGCAAAGAATTATGGCACAACAAGTGGGAACATAATTATGAGCGGTTATGCTGACGACCACTCAATATCTCACCTCAGTGAAAATGCCTACAACTGACACTTGCAAAATGATTTCTTGAGTAACTATTCTTTTTAATTTTCTGCCTCAAAACCTAGCTTTCGACTCCTCTTTTGAACGAGCTCGACAAAACTCGTTCCAATGAGGTGTCTGTTTTTGAGACAAAGGATCTGAAACAATATTAAAATTTGACTGGTGATGTTTATGAATAGCACTGACCGGTTGTCATCGTTGCTACAGGTGAAGGGTTAATGGGCCTAGAAGCTGGAAAACAAATTATAAAAAGGTTTTGGCTTCAATCCCCCCCCCCCCTCCACTCTCCCTGCTGATCCAATTTTTTATATACTTCAAGACTGAATGTAATCCATTTCTGACTTGAGACTACCTGTCTAGCACATATTCAACAAATGCACGCCTTTTTGCGATTTCCGTATGATGCTGCACATGTTATGCCCTTCTATCATGTAGTTTTATGGAACATTTCACGCATGTTTTCTGGTCTTGTTTGTATTGATGGTTGTTTAACTGGTAAAGTGGTAAAGTAATTTTGGTCATCAACATTTTTCAAATGTCTTGGCCCTATTACAATTTATGGAAGAGTGCCCAAAGGCACTCTTCCATAAATTGTAACAAGGCAAATCTGTACAGTCTAAATAATATCACCTCAAAGATAATATGAAACATATCCAATAACTATGGAGCCTTTAAGTTGCGAACCTTGAACTGCAGGATAAAGCCCAAATATGGGCTTCCAGCCTATCACTCTACCAGTTGAGCAATCTGAAAAGAGACAACTTCGTTGGTCGAGTAACCAGTTGAAAATACATTGTGGATAGCGGGAGGTAACTGTCTTCAAGAATGACAATCTGTAAGATACCGAGAATTGTTTCTCTTAGTCCAAAAGGGGGAAATGTGGCAGGCAGATGTTGATGAAATTAAGAATTCTAGTACAATTAAAGACACTGAAATCCTAACATTAAATAAAACCCACCTGCATGTAGTCTTGTTTTCTTGTGCATGAACTGAGCCAAGAAATTAATCTGTGTTGCGTGATATGTCCACACCTCAGATGCGTACTTGAAGGAAGTTGTTGGGAAGTGAACTGCAACAATTGTCGATGGTAGATAACTTTTCAATTTATTTATTTATTTATTTATTTATTTATTTATTTATTTATTTATGTTTAAGGTCACATATTTCTGCACAATGGCTAATCATGACCACGACAGTTTTACGGGTGGAGGAAGCCAGAGTACCCGGATAGAACCACCGAGCAACGGCGAGCAACTGTCAGCTCCCCAACATACCAACTCCACACAAGCAGGGTTAACATTGGTTGAAGACAGGTGCTCCATCGACGTGCAGTACGCCTTAGGTCCCAGCGCCACCGTGCCCCCACGTGGGCAATGGGGGTGAAGTGTCTTGCCCAAGGATACAACGCGGTTGCCGCAGGTAGGATTCGAACCGAGGACATTTTGGCTTGCAGCCTGCACCTCTACCAACTGAGCCACCGCGCCCCCAACTTTTCAATTTACGCAATAGATGGTTTTAAAATGTTGAAGATGGCGTTATGTGCAACTCCACGTTTAATATCGGGGCTGAGGGTGAGGGTCGATAAGGTCCATAAAGAAAATAACTCCATATATATTTTTTTTTATAATTTCACATAATATATAATGCAAATTGAATATTTACAACATGTGTTGTTATTATTGACAAATATGTTCCGATATTAAAAAGATGATACTGTGTTACTTGGTTCACTACTAGGGAGATGTATTGATGATAAAATATCAATTAAACGACTTTATCGAGTATCCAATAAATATAAAGTACCATTTATACGTATGGTCCACCGAAGTAATATCTGGAGGCAATATTCCCACAATATAAAACTAGATGGTGTTATTTGTGTGAAAAGCACACTTTTGCATATCCTCGCATTTGCATTCTTGATTATTGGTTAATGCTTGATACAGACAGCAACGAACAGGTATTATATAAAATCCTAAACCTTTCAACCAACTGTCAGACTCTCCAACGCACTAACTCCGCCCAAGCAGGGTTAGCATTGATTGAAGACAAGTTCACCATCGACGTGCAGTACGCTTTAGTACATAGCGCCAGCATGCCCACATGTGGGCAATCGCGATTAAGTGCCTTACCTAAAGACACAACACAGTTACCCCTGGCGGGGATCGAACCTGTGGACATATCGATTTGAAGTACAATGCTGTAAGCACCGGGCCATCGCGCTCCCTACAATCTTGAAGCATAACTCAACATATTTCTTGAGAACAATAATTTTATTTTTGTTTTTTACAGTACAGCCGCCGTGGACTGGTCACATTCAACGGGTGTGCAATATTTCCACGGACGCAATAATATTAGATTCCAAATACTAACCATAGGAATAATCATCAAAAATTTAATTAATGAAGCATTAACTGAAATTTTGAAGATGATCATTTTTATTACCTGGTAAACGCATTAGGGCTGAAACGCTTGGGCTCATTTTCGCAATCACCGAACCGAGAGCTTTAACCGGATAATATCCGGTTATCCGTAGCCATTATTGCACCGAATACGGGATCAAAACTATAGAAACTGGAAAGCAGTATTCTCAGAAACTATTCCATAGTGTATATGCAAACGAACGTTGTCGAGTACTCGACAACGTTCGTTTGTATACATACTACAGAATAGTTTCTGCGATTACTCACTTCTCACGGGAATTGCCGATCATTAACGAAGTCTTAAACGCCAAAGTCGATTATTTCTTAATTTATACAACGTGTCTTCAAAGGGTAATCTGTCACAAATGAGAAGCGGCAAACTTACTACGGTTTGACAATGGAACGATGATCACTATCGATATTTCGGATGACCAGTTGAGGATTTTCCAAATCGGGTAGGTAGGTAGCTGGTTTCAAACCGGTTATCCGGTTAACCATTTCAGTACTAAAACGCATGAGTGGACATCACTGCCCATGGGTGGATTACGACCAGACAACGTCGACTGTTCTGTGCCGTACCATTTTCGTTTATTACGTTTTTTCTGAAGGCTCACATTCGTGCAACGAAAGTATTCTTTTAAAATAATGATATTAATAACACACAAAATGTTTTCCTGCATAAGACTACCCGTTTGTCAAAGAGTTGTAACAAGCGCCTTCATACAGGAAATATTTTAATCAAAAGGGTAAGTTTGCATAATGAAGATTGTGGCTTCGCCAAATGGTCAGTCTTTTTTTCAGATTTAGTGTCTTTGAAAGAAACTGTTGGCATTCGAGCAAACAACACCTTTTGCAACGGATAACAAAATTTCTGGTAGCTGGGTTATGGAGTGGAGGTGGGTGGTGTGCGGGGTGGGGAGGGGGGTCCCCGGGTGCCCACTAACCTTAGGCCTGAGTGTATATTATTTATATGTATTTATTGTCCCTGGAAGTATCCCTTTGTAAACCGTAAAACAAATTCAATATTTGTCTTCACTTTGAAGGATAATATAGTCTATTTGATTATGTACTTCTCCGCTTTGTTGCTTGTTCCTTTCAATTGTTGGTCACAATATGATCATGATTAGTCATATCGTATCGTGCTTTACGGTTTACTGTTGGTTGATCTCTTTTCGATGCTCGATTTTCTTTTCCCAAGAAAGGAGTATATCCAACGTACAAACGGAAAAACGCACCACATAAATTCCTATTAATCAGTTCACGTGGCGAACAGATATTTGAGATTCAATCTTAACTTGTAAACGGAAGGTTGACCAGGCATGTTTGACGGGAAAAGGTACTTATAACAAAACCACAAATAGAGTTACTTATTCCTGGTTGATTAAGTTGTAGTTAAAGAGTCTTCTCGGCCCAACATCATGGACATGTGACGGCGAGGCAATCTAGTAATCAAACATAAAGGCGGGGGTCTGGTGTGGGCCAGTTTTATGTCACTCCAGATGAAAATAGTAACGGGTCTATTCAACAAGCAATACCGTAGAAACGTGTGCACTTACAACGTTTTGGGAAGGCGGCCAGCAATTTTCACAATATCTCATACGAAGGACTCATAATGTTACATTCAGGACACATACATCCCATTTATCGTAACAAGTCCTCTTGATGTCTAATTATGGGAACATATCAATTACTCATTTAACCGAAAGTGCCCCTAATGTTACATTAAGGAGACATATAAAAATGATTACTCGTTTCAACTCGTTTCGGTGCTTGTTATTTACATGCGATCACTGCAATTTCATCATGACAACTCATTTCGTATCGTGTTCTATTACTGCAATTCAAATCTGTCATTCACGGTGCGGGAAAATGGCGAGTATGGTAAAACACTCCCAACACGGCAGAAGTTTTGCAAGCAATGGGGGAGTGCACTCGTATCCTCGAATGCACCAGGAAGCCTAGGACCGCACCGCCAGAAGCGCCATTGGAAATTGTAAAGTGTGGATTTTCCTAATTTTTATAACAAAAAATATTTTGCTCACGTTAATGATAAGCTTGCAGACTTCATGGCACGCCCACCCTATCATTGGGTTTTGCAGAAACACAAGACAGTGCTTTCTGTATGACAACTTTCAAAACAACAGTATAGTTGCAATCTGAAGGCACAAGATAAGTGTTTTGTTTGTTGATGGAAGTGTATTGGTGTCCCCTTTCTGGAGTAGGACTTCACGGTATTTCGGTATACCGATATATACCGATATTCAAACCAATATCGATTGAATACCGATACAATTACAAAACTATAGGTTTATCGTCATTATTTATTTACCCACAATTTAATTTTCAATTGTCTTGAGTTTTTTAACTGTAGCTCAGAATGAATAATATTATCGCTTTACCCAAGGAATCGTCCGCATGTGCCCACGTAATATACAAATTCAGCAGCTGAAAAAATAATTTTAAAAAATTCCAACAAAACTATATCGTGACACCTCATTGGAACAAGCTCAACGAGCTTGTTTCAATGAGGGGTCACATGATATTGTTTTTAGAAATTTTTTTTGGAAAAATTTGATTTAAAATAATAAATTTAGATATCGTCTGCGTTGTGTAAAGGTTTTTCGAACCGCGTCATCAAGGCATGCTGATTCGTCCCGACTGTGATGCCTCAAGTCTCGATTGTGATACTTATGTTCAGATATCTGAACAGTTTTCGATATACCGGTACACCGCGATATTTTTTTGAATACCGATACCGGTATTCTGTTTTGAATATCGTGCAGCCCTATTTTGGAGGTCATTTTGGGGAAAAGCGCTGTGTCGACTCATATTCCTCATTTCTGAATGTTAGTTTAGTTTAAACATTATTTATTTCAAGAGTACAAAAAAAAGTTATTACATACATTAATGTGGATTCGGCGGTAAGCTATAAGCTTATACAAGGCCGTTTCCATTCAGAACAAGATTACAAAGAGTTACATGTACTAGTTGCAATGGCAGGTATGATTAATTTTAGTACTTAGTTTAAACGGTGCTTGTATACATTACACAAGTATAAGGTATATAAATCGGTAGTAGAGCCCACACGTCGTCTTCAGAAGGCCCCCGCCTCTCGTACATCGGGTTAACTCGGTGCCCGACGCGAATGGAATACGCTATAGTTGCACAGAAGACTTCACGAACAACTTGACATTCTTATTTTCAGCTCCAAAAACGCAGCTCCTGACCACCCACTGCAAGGAGCTCAACGAGCTCACTCCAGTGCAGCGACACTAGCCGTATTTCCGGGACCAAATTTATAATTTATAATAAAATGGAATGAAAGCCTTTGCCCATAGGACAGACCAGTGTTGGCCATCACCGGAGGCAGAAGCGGGGATCCCCGGGAGACGACATGTACGAATATCTAAACTACAAGGTGTAGAAGATAAGAACGGTTTGAAAAAAACAAAGCAAATCTCGGTCAGCTTGAGCACGTGATGCATTAACTACATACCAGAGAATATATAAATATATAATATAATATATAAATATAGGTTATTTTATTCAGTTCATTTAGTAAACGATGATGAACACAGGCTGAATGTTGTACATAGACAGAACGCGACGTGTGTTTGAATCGTTGAGACGTTACTGTTGTTGTCTACCCATAATAGTGTTGGGATGAAAAATGATATCAGACTTTGGACAGAATAAAAAAGCAACCCCCCCCCCCCCAAAAAAAAAAAACAAAAAAAAACAAAAAAAAAAAACAAAGGTCAAGGGGTGTCGTGCCAAGAGTAAATAGATTCTGATAACTATTGTTCAGGATATCGCATAATCAAGTTTCCGGACAGACATACGGTTACGGGAACAGAGGAACGCGGTTTCTTATTATACCTCGTCTTCCCTGCTGTGGTGAAGAGGGGTGAAGGTAAAACAAGTCAGGTCAAACGTGTGTGCTACTTCCCACATTAGCGAGATTCCTCATTTGAAGTAATTTGCATCTCTCAATTTGCCACGAATGTGATAAAGAGAAATAAAAAAGACAAAATACTGGGTTAGAATAGGAATGAGTAACTAAATAAATACGCAACCGATGTACCATAGATGCGATAGACGGTCTATAATTGTATAACGAAATTTGGAAACTTTTCGAAGCGTAACTAATGACTCGATGGGAAAGGAACTAGTATGAACGGTGCTAGGAAAAAAAGTTCCGGCTTGTACATCACCCATTGAATAAAGAATCGCTTATGTCATAGCGGCCGTCCCGTTAATTACAAGGATTTAAAGCTGAGTGGATGTGTAATAAAAGGCGTTCTATGTGCCTATCGAGGTTTATTTGTAGAACAAAAGCAGGCTTTCAAATTCGTTTAAAGAATGAACCATGTCGGACACCTTCCATCGATTTGTATCCATGACCACTTATCCCTTGAAAGTATCCTTAAAGGCATAAGACTAAGTCTGAATATTGTAGTTGCCGTTGACGATGTTATAGCATCAAACCCACAGGTCTGGCAGAACGGCTGGCTCGGACACATGCATCACGGAGGCGGTTGCGCACTAACTGCTCAGAAATCAGTCGTAGAGGGAGGTTCCGTTCACGGCCGGGACTCCCAGTGGCTCTGTACTCAGCCCCTTACACGTTATCATTTAGGTCAACGACCTCCATGAGGTTGGGGAAAACTATATCGAGCTCTCCCAATTCGCCAACAACCTGGGCATCAGGACTACCAGTCGCATAAAGAGTATGATTGAGAATCTACTCCAAAAGCATTTGGACGACCAGGAAGAATTAAAGATGCTCGAAATGGAGAATAAATCTAAATGTGTCAAAATCGCAGTTACAAACTAAAAACTAAAGTGTTAAAACTGACACTTTAAGGGTGTTAAACCCATTCTACCTGTTAGAATTTTTGGTTTGATTTTAACACTCGAAGTGCAATGCTTTGAGCACTCAGACATTACAATCGTCAGACAGCTGAAACTTGAATGGATGGCACTTCCCATGTTCCTAGCATTGGTGGTTCTTCCAGAATCGTCCATAATTTGATTTGCACTTGGTGGGTACATAATTAAAAGGACACAACGCAGATGACGCGGATCAGGCTCGATAGTTCGAGACTGATCCGCGTCCTCTGCGTTGTATCATTTTAAGTGTCGCGACATTACACTTGTCAAGTGGTATTATTGTAACACCTGTCAAGTTCTGGGATATCCACACTTGAACAAAGTGCTAGTTCAGCACTTAGTACGTGTTAAATACAGCACTTCAAGTGTAGTTTTTATCACTTTAGTTTTTAGCGTGTAGCTGAATCCTCCAACAAACAGCCAATCCCCATAACGAAGGGACTCTTCAGAAAGAGGACAGTGAGTTGCAAGGAAGCCAAATTTCTGGGAATCACCGTTGATAGGAAACTGACCTTCAAACCTTACTGCCATAAATTAACCAGAAGGGCAGTATCCCACATGCGCCTGCTCAAAGCTTTCAAGGGGACCAACTGAGGGGCTGATAGAGAAACCATCCTCAAACTCTACTCACCATAGGTACATACAGTATCTCAATCCTGGCCATGACCCCTCCACTGCTCCTGTCACGAACCCAGAGCCTCACGTCCCGACATGAATCACTAACCTGTAAGTTAAGGCCAACCGCGACCCTCTTGCCTTGCCCCCCCCCCCCCCTCTCCTCCAGTCCAGCTGAAGCACTGGCAGTGTCGCCCAAGTTATCGTATAAACCTCGTCAGTGTCAGACAGGATTAAAATTTCTCTCGTTCCGCTCACTCTCTCCTCGACCGTCCTTGAGATGGGCTGGCTGTGCCTGGTGGCCTAATTGGCCAGGTCCAGGGACCACAAAACGCTCAACTGTACCCAACACTATTAACATTCCTGATGAGATGAAAGATAAATTCGATTTCCGATGGCGAACAGGTAAGATGCTGGGCCCAGACCCCCAGAACATACTGGATTTGACAAATTCCACATTGAAGTCGATAGATCACATTTGAACTTTTGCAGGTGCCGTGGTACATGTCCTTCATCAAATACTTTTTGTAATTTTGTCAAATTGCCGCCATGCTCGGGAGATTAATCTCCCGGCCACAATTTATGACTATCCAGTTCAAACTGCGTGGTAAACTTCCCGTATAAATTGGGATGGGACCCAGTGCAGTCATCACATTCCTACCAGACTTAGATGGTTGTATTGTGTTGTGCCCCACCTCCCTCCCTTAATAGAACAGGGCAGTTCAGTCGGGATGAACGTCGCCAAATAGTGTTCATTCATCACTCTCGCTGCTATGCATACTATAATATTCAACGTTACTTGGCAAAATGTAAAGAGTACGTGACTAAGAAATAATTTGCATTCAAAGTCCTGGCTTCCATCAATCACCAGATTTTAACCCCCTTCACTCTGATGTCAAAATACCAAAATTTCAGGAAACTGTTTTTTCCCATAATGCATCTAGAAATTTAACCAATTCAATCTCGTTTGACAGAGCTCAATGAGCTCTGTCAAACGAGATTGAATTGGTTAAATTTCTAGATGCATTATGGGAAATTTTTTCTGTCTGAAATTTAGATATTTTGACATCAGTGTGCAGGGGGTTAACATCTGTATGTAACGAGATGCAAATCACGCCCTATAGTATGGATCAGCATGTAGCGTTTACCCAGAACCTCCCCCCCCCACCCCTCCCCCATCCCGCAAGGCACACTCTTTACGAAATTAGCAAGGAGATACCTCCTTGCAGCGAAAAGATTAGGAGCGCGCATTATTGCAAGAGGGGAAACCCAGGAACGCTATATGTCCAAAGATATAATTATTATTATTGGGTTTGTGTCGTCCTGAATTTATGCGTGTGCCGGCAGGGGGTGCCACCAGCGTATACCGATATATATCTGCCAACACACGGCCATACATTTATGTGTGTGGTCAAAACAAATACACGTACCCAGACCTAAATGCTCCTATGGTTTATTTTCAACTGTCCAACATCTTTTGTTATAGTAGAGGTAAATTGAAGATGTTGATATTGGAGAGTTAAGAAATGAGTACTTTGCGAGAACAATAGGTATGTAGCCGGGCTTGGACTATAGTCTGTTCTTTATTTTTTCCAATAATATAGAGTACCCTGTATTGAATTAAATACAAATACTAATATGATCTTTTACAACATTTATTCGAACAATTTATTTACAGTAATGATTTTGATGTAAAAATTTATAAAAAAAAATATGTACATGAAAGAATGAATTAAATGAGTTCGAATGAACGAACGAACGAATGAACGAACAAAGGGACGGACGGACGGACGGACGGACCTAACCCTAACACTATCCTACCCTAACCCTTAACCCTAAAACCTCGCCCCTGACCCTAACCCCCACCCCCCCGGGACCTAACCCTCCCCAACCTTAAGATCTACTCTGGGACTACCCCTAACCCTAACCCAACCCCACCCCTGACCCTAACCCCACCCTAGCGAGACCAAAAGGATTAGGGGCTATTTTTTGGTTTAGGGGCTATAAAAACTAAAACCCCACCCCTGACCCCAACCCCCACCCCCTGGGTCCTAACCCCCTCCAACCTTTAGCCCTGTCCTAGGGCTAACCCTAACCCCACCCCTCTCCTAACCCTAATACTACCCTAATTTCGACTAACCTCCTAAAAATAATAGCTCCTAAACATGTTTAGTTGGCCCGGACGGACGGACGGACGGACGGACGGACGGACGGACGGACGGACCAACCAACCAACCAACGACAATATACACTGAGTTCAAATGTGTAGCACACAAGAAGCAGAATCTGCATAATCTGTTACATTCAGCTCACCATCTTGTAACCTCTGTTTCGAGTATCGTCAGTCTGTTGTCAGTATGACGATACCTTCGTCTTTTGTTGTTTCCTGATGTCGTAAAAGTGTTATTTTATTCTGATGCTAATTCCCTTTTTGTTTCGCCGATGCAGTGTGTGTGGCATTATTTGCATGTTATCGTGTATACCACATTTTTGTGGCGGCATGTCACTTTCCCACTGAGGGAATAGCGGCGTTTGGTTTGGGTGTTTTTGAAATATTTTTGCGTGTCTATTAAGTTGCAGATGGTGCCTGTCCATGGGGTCGTTTGATACGTGATTTTGCCCGAAAACCCAGGTTTTATGGGGATGGAGGGGGTGGGGGAGGGGGGAAATCGTTTTGGCTCTAACAAATAGGTCCTTTAGATTCTTGTTACGCCCGAAGGCGAGAAGTGGTACATGTTTTGCAAAGATACTTTCTTTAATCCGTCAACAAATATATTTATTTATTATTTATTTATTGATGTTTAAGGTCACATATTTATGCACAATGGCTAATCATGACCGTGACAGTTTTACGGGTGGAGGAAGCCGGAGTACCCGGAGAGAACCACCGAGCAACGACGAGCAGCTGCCAGCTCCCCAACATCGTAACTCCGCACTGCAGCACAGGCAGGGTCAGGTTAATTGAAGACATGCGTACCATCGACGTGCAGTACGTCTTAGTACACGGCGTCATCGTGCCCCCACGCGGGCAATGGAGATGAAGTGTCTTGCCCAAGGATACAACGCGGTTGCCGCAGGTGGGATTCGAACCGAGGACCTCTCAACTTGCAGCCTGCACCTCTACCTACTGAGCCACCGCGCTCCCATCCATCAACAAATAAAGTATCCGCCGAATACACTAAACAAAGAGACGAGAGTGGCATAAATATCCACATGGATACAGATATCTTATCCTCTAAATAAAGGTATATAAAGCTCATCAAGCTTGAATTGCAGCTCATGTGCTACCTAGTATTAACAGCCACTAGGTTCAACTGAAATAAACTATAGTTCTTAAATAAACACATTGATCCTAATTGTGCACATAGGTATTGTTGGACAGTTAAGAATACTGAAATTAAAAATGTTGGACAGTTGAGAAGTCACCGCTCATATATTTATACAATACTCCACTCGGCTGTTCCCGCACATGGCCAAAAGGCGGGCTGCGTGCATATAGAAGTCCACTCATAGGCACAATTATCTGGCCATGTTAATGAGATGGATATATTTTCAGCAACATGTACTATATTTATCTATTTGTCCAGGGTTCTTTTGTCGTGAGCTTTTTATCTACAGTACGTGGAGAGTGTATTATCACTAAATCACCCGCAGAGTGGAGATTCCACCCCAGCAATAATTGCAAATTTGTTGCAAAGCATAACAAGCACAAACAAAGTTTCATCCAATGGACCTCCGGGTTAAACCCGGAGGTCCATTGGCTGAAACATTGATTGTGTTTTTTGTCGATATGGACACAATTTGAAAGTTATAGATTGGGTGATAACTCCACTCCGCGGGCGATTTAGTTACAATCCACTTCCCACGTACTGTAGGAGACATTTTGTCTGTCTCCTGGATTGTGTTTCTTACCATCGTCAAAGAAACTATCACATTCGTATCCATAAACTACATGAGGAAGAGGACTTCATTGATTCCTAAGTTCACGATTGTACCGCCTACCCATCATGGCCATGGAGAGGAATATGAGGGAGTATATAACAAGCTATCCTAAAAGGCTCTTCTATAAAAAAAAATAAACGCAGTTTGGAGGTTATAACAGGCGGATCGGCATGAAATGTCTAGGTTACGATCTCACAATTCTTGTCAGTGTTATCGTCAATTTCATGTTTTCGGGATCCAGGCTTTCGATTTTCAAACGAGTTGCCTCCCTTGCCCCTGTAATTTTTACTTTTTGCGAGCAGACAACAGCGCGTCTCGATTCCACCTTGTGAATGATTAACCCTTATTTAACGAATCGGCAGCATCCGCCGTGTGATATGTAATTTATGCAGTACATTTATTTATTTATTTTTATTTTTATTTATTTATTTATTTATTTTATTTATTTATTTATTTATTTATTTATTGGGGTTTAAGTTCACATACTTATGCACAATGGCTAATCGTGGCCGTGACAGTTTTACGGGTGGAGGAAGCCGTAGTACCTGGAGAGAACCACCGAGCAACGACGAGCAACTGTCAGCTCCTCAACATTCTAACTGTTCAAGTTCCGCTCAAGCAGGGTTACAGCGGTTGAAGACATGTGCACCATCGACATGCAGTACGCCTTAGTACACGGCGTCATCGTGCACCCATGTAGGCAACCGGGATAAAGTGCCTTGCCCAAGGACACAACGCGGATCGTCCCCGGATGGGGATCGAACACGGGACCTCAAGCATAGAAGTCCAACAGTCTACCACTGAGCCACCGTGCTCCCTAATTTATGCAGTATAATTTTTTTTTTAAATTCAACAAAATCATATCAGGTGATCCCTCTAATTATTACAAAAACTGTCAACAAAACCATATCATGTGATCCCTCTTTGGGACGAGCTCGACGAGCTCCTTCCAATGAGGGGTCAGATGATATGGTTTTGTTGAAATAATTTAAAATTAAAATAAAAAAAATGTGTTTTCTGTAAAGTGTTAGAATCTGTTTGTGGAGAATAGTAGCGGGGGAGGAATTCGTCACATACAGGTGAATTGTGCACTTGGTGATACCTTCTTGAAATTTGGCACACTGTTAGTGTAGGCTATGAGGTTCTCAAAAACGATCGGCTACAAGTTGACACCGACCGGTGGCGACCAGTAGCGGCACAATCCAAAATGGCCGCCAGCGGCTGAAGGGAACCTCCTTTTCGACGGTCTACCGACTATACATCCGATTGTAAGGGCGCGAAAGTGAACTCTGATCCACGCACGTGTTGGAAACAGACGTGGGAGATGATGTAGAATAAAACGAGATTCTCTATACGGACGCATCAATTTCTTGGAACTTGAAAAGAGCGTTGTTTCTCCGGGATCAGCGTCATTCAGGCAAACCTGAATGACGCTGATCCCGGAGAAACAACGCTCTTTATGAAGCAGTCTCTTTGCCATACAATCTCTTGTTTGGCGTAATTCCGCAAGCAATTCTGATTTGTCTGTCGAAATTAATTCGAGAACGCGATTGTTCACAAAAATCATTCACAGAATGAGTGAGAATCCTCTTCGTGTACGGACTAGTACTGACTGGGAACGTTGTTGCTTTTGCCAGCAAGACAGTTCCAAGAAATTGATGCGTCCGTATAGAGAATCTCGTTTTCATGACGCCTATAAAGCTATTGAGGAAGACATAACGCGCTTCCTAGATAATGGCGTTGAGCTTCCATATAATTTGACCATTGATTGTTTGATGAGAGAGAGTGATGAGTGTATGTCGATGTCACTGTTGACGAATAAGGCAATATATCATAAGACATGCCGTGACAGTATTCGGACTCACATCGTACAGCGCGTGCTACACAAGCGAGAGCGAAATGAGGCAGTGGCATCCTGCTCCACGCTGAGTCCTAAAAGAACACGGACAAGTTTTGAATCTGGCTGTGACAGGAAACTGCCCCAGTGTGTTTATTGTCACAAACGCGAAGGTGACAGCAGTGAGCCTATTTGCAGATCAATGTCTGATAACAATAAACTCAAAATTATGGCAAAGGAAGCCGAGAACTGGGTTGTTTTTTCTCGGGTCAATGCAGCATTTGATTCCGCTGCTAGTGATCTTTACTATCACAAAACCTGTTATTGTAAGCTTGCCAATGAAGCACGAGCGGCTAAATCTAAAAAGTCGAAGAACGCCGAACATTCCGCGTCAGGCCTGCCCTATGACCCTCTCGTTATGGCAGAGCTCATAACATTTGTTGAACACAACGATTCCGCGATGAAGCTTGTCGATCTCAAGAATCTGTACAGTCGGAGGTTGAAGCAAGTCGGTTCTGATTGGCTTAGTGAAGAAATACATTCCACTCGATTCAAAGAACATTTGTTGCAGAAATTGGGCGATGGCTGGGACGCCTTCACACAGGGTAGAGATGTGTTTATTTCAAGTAGGTTTCGAGTTGGCTCCTTGTTGTCCGAATCTTTAACTCGTATAGTGTCTGAGGAAGAGGCAAAAAAGATAGTTGATGTGGGTCTTCTTCTGCGTAAACACATACTCATATCTCAAGCTCCTTTCACGGGATCATTTTCATCTTATTGCTTGAGCGAGCCTGTACCCAACTCACTCCTGACTCTTCTTAGAGTTCTACTTGAGGGCACATGTAGTATACAGAACTTAGGCGATGATGAGACTGTTAATGCCAAGACTCGAGTGGCTTGTACTATTTCACAGATGTTGATCAGCAATTCAGCGAAACGCTCCGAACATGCACAAAATGTTCACCAGAGACGTGACAGAGAAACTCCAATGCCTCTTTATGTGGGTTTGAAGTTGCATGCCCATGATCGTATGAAAAATCTTATCAGAGATTTTCATCAAATGGGACTCTCTGTCTCTTATGATCGCGTAATGGATGTTCGCAGGAGTTTCGCGAGAGCTGTTTCACTGCGGTTCAAGAACGAAGGTGTTGTAGTCCCAGCTAACTGCAAACGTAATGTTTTCTCGATAGGAACCACTGATAACATTGATGTATCTGGTAGATCTGATATGCATGGTACGTCCATCACACTCATTGGTCAACTGAGCAGGGACAATGTGGGTACTGATCCCCCACCACTGAGTTTAGATGTTCCAGAAGACACACAAATTGAACTCCCAGACGACTATGCATTTGTTCCTTTCGTTGAAGACTTTGGTGGGGACATCAGGCTTGAATCTCCAGATGAATGTAATGTACGGCCCAATGAATATGCAGATTTGAACGTGGGAGAGAATGACTGGTTGTCTCATGTGTCACAGATCAGCAATAAAGGGAAGGTTGATGGCAGCTGGCAGCTTGATGAAGTCCCTGTGACCTTTTCAGGCTTCTTTTCAAAACATGAAGATCAAGACAATGTCAAACCTCGTGCAGTTATTGGGGTATTCCCTGTTTTCAGTGAGCAGAAAGCGGACTCACTCAGTATGCAGAAGCATGCTATGTATGTGGTCAGGGAAGCTACTGCTTTCGTAAACCCCGGCCAGATACCTGTCATTGAAGGTGACTGTCCGTTGTATGCCAGGCAGAAAAAATGTCAATGGCTGTTCCCAGAGGAGATAGGTGAGGATCGAATGGTGTGTATGATTGGATTCCTGCATCTTGAAATGTGCACCCAAGAAGCTGGTGGTAAGCTTATGGGTGGTTCTGGTTGGGAGCGAATGTTTCACCTCGCAAAGATATTCACACCCGGTGTAGCATCATCCCTACTTGGTGGGAAACATGTCAAGAGGACGCGACAGGCATATCTTCTCACTCTAGCTTGGCTTGAGATCCTCAGAAAGAATGCTTATGAGATTTACTGTCAGCAGACTGGGCCCCATGAGTCATTTGAAATGTGGGAACAGAGGATTCTTTCACAATCTCCAACTGCGCGCTATTGGGGTGAAATCGTTCGGAACTTTCTCTTGACAAGCTGTCAATTCGTTCGGAACCAACGAATCGGTAACTGGCCTGGTACACTGTGTTCTATCGATGAGTTGTGCAGTTACTTTTTTGCCCTAGGACATACAAATTATTGTCGGTGGGTCCCCGTATTTCTGAGAGACATGTCTCAGCTACCCAGGCGGCATCCTTCAATCCACAACAAATTCATGGAAGGCCATTTTGTGGTCCAGCGTAGTGAGAGGAAGTTCAGTATGATGGGTTTAGATCAGAGCCAAGAACATAGTATCCAACTACTCAAAGAAGACAGTGGTCCAAAAGGTCTCTATGGCCAGGCTGAAGAGAAAGTCGTTATTGAGCTTTCAAGGTCAGAAGTTCTGCGTGTTATAGATGAGTATGAATATGCAAGTTTCCACACAACATCATCAGATAACACGGAACACCCGGAAAGTTCGGTATCAGAGCAGAAAAAATTTCTGAATCAATAGAAATCTCTCCTCGATCTGGTGAATCAGGGACTCATTATCAACCCTTATGATGAAACTAGTGGTCAGCTGGTGACATTAGATACTGGTGAATATATGGACCCCGAAGTTAGTAAGAGTTTACGGTCATTACCCGAAAGGGGCAAGCATTTATATTCCACTTTCTTGAAGGAAAGGCTTGTGGAATGCACCGTACCCCTGAATGATGTTATTCCCAAGGCAAATATATATACCTTCCTTAACCCACCCCCAGCCAACCTGGACAAAGGCCGAGACAAACTCATGTCAAGTAAAGCAACTGCCGCAATAGTTACCCAGATGTTCGTTTCACTGCAAGCCCGGCCTGATTCAAACATGGATGAGTTTTTCATGCACGAGAATGCACGTGATCCGCCAGCATTATCCGATAGAGGTAAGCTACGGAGTGGGACAAAATCTCAAATTCTCAATTGTTTACCAGCTATTCCTGCACAAGGGAAGAATTCAGCAGCTAGACAAGCTTCAGTTGTCATCTTGGATATGCCTGCTGTAGTCCATGTAATCAAACCACAGAAAGCGGATCTGTTTGGAGAATATGCTCGATTGCAATTATTGCCATACATCGAATCTCTGATTAACACGAACACCACAAGGGTTGATGCGATCTATGACTGTTACCCCGAAGGCAGTTTGAAGAATCAGACGCGAGCAAAACGCCTCGGTGAGACAGCAGTTAGGTTGATACGGGTGTCCGAGAACGTCCCTTTACCTAAAGGGAAGAATTGGCAGGCATTCTTGAAAGTTAGTGAGAATAAAGACGAATTTTTCAAGTTCCTGTCTGCTGAACTGCTGAAATTAACATCAACATCCGAGTACCAGTTGTTAACGACATCAGGAGAATATGTACTATGCAATAAGGATGTTAGCTTATGTGACATATCTCCATCGAACCACGAGGAAGCAGACACGCGCATGATGCTTCATCTCAACCATGCAGTCTCACAAGGTCACAAAATAGCTTTTCTTCGCACGGTTGATTCTGATGTCGTCATTCTGTCTTTGCACCATTTCGCAACATTCCGTGACCTTGGACTCAGTGAGCTGTGGATTGGGTTTGGAATTGGAAAGGCATATAAAGATATGCCAATTCATGAGATAGCTTCACAACTTGGACCTGATTACTGTAAGGCCCTGACTTTCTTCCACGCCTTCACAGGTTGTGATGTAACATCCAGCATGCTCGGCATTGGGAAGAAGACAGGATGGAATGCATGGATGAATTTTCCCGCATCAACTGAAATGATGATAGAATTGACTGAGAATCCGCAAGTCTTTTCAGAGGATTCCCCTCATATGCAGCATATCGAAAAACTCACCATACAGATGTACAGTAACAGTTGTGTCAGTACACGTGTCAATGATGCGAGACGGCATATGTTCACACATGGCCTTAAGTCTATGGAAAACATCCCGCCCACCAAAGCAGCTCTGTATCAACATGTAAAAAGGGTAATTCTTGTGTCATCTTTCATTTGGCATCGTGCTCTGCAGAAACACTTATGTGTGCCAGACCCATCACAGTACGGATGGGAGTGGAATCCACGTCTCAATATTCTGGTCCCATTTTGGACTCACCTAGGAGACGCAAGTGCTGCATGTGCACTGATGCTCCACTGTAGTTGTGCCAAGGCCTGCAAGGGCAATTGCAAATGCTTGAAAGCTGGATTAAGGTGCACACCTTTGTGTAAGTGTGAAGGTGGCTGTTGTAACAATATTGAGTAGTATACTGTCATGTTAGGACCAGTCATCTCCTATTCTGGTATTTTTTTTTCCATTTTCGGCCAGTTAACACATGTCATGTTTCTAGTTGAGTTGATTTTGCTAACAAATGTTCATCCCATGTGGATTGCTACATTGTCCGGGGTATAGGAATACAGTTTTAGATTTCGGAAAATAGTCTGTTATTTACTGCACAAGACGGTGTTAATTCATGCATAGCATGATACAATATCCCCAACTATTTTGCCTCTGTACAACAGTTGATACCTTCGTTCACCCGTGTGTTCATCTATGGTATCCTTGTCTTTCTCTGGCCATAGGCCACATGTGACTAGTCAGTTCCTACTCCATAGCAAATCAACTTGGAAATCCTTCATCTTGTAGCGCACTCATGTCTCAATGAATCCATACCTGAGTTGATCTAATAAATCTAACGTAAGGTATCAAATTGCCATACCGGATCATATTTCGATAAGTTATTCGCTAAAACATTTCGACCACTCATCGACATCAAAGGTCATGTTTTGGCTCCCAGTGGTGGCTATATCTCTATATCCCTGGTAAAGTAGCATACCATGAGGGATGGGCATTAAGTGTCGGCAACATTAATCCTGACTTGGAACACACCACATCTTAACTGGCCGAAAATGAAGAATACTACTTGTAGTCAAAAAATATTCCTGTACCTCGAATGACTGCAAACATACACTCACCCCTTCTAGTCCCATTTTGCCAATGTTCTATACTGGCAAGATAACATTGTATAATTAACAACGGGAACTAATGCATCCCGAGTTCATTCCAGCACTGCCCTTGCTGGCAGACGTGTCGCTATGGTGTTGAGATTGAACCAGAACTCCTCTAGAAATTTGATAGTTTTATTTTCTTAGAAAATAAATCTATCGAAAATGCCGGAAGTTGAGAATAGACTGTCACTTTAATTGGATTATCAAATGTCCAAGTATCCCCACTGCTGCATACTATCGAGTACCCTTGTTCATGTGTTGACAGGAATCTCTCATACCATGTTCATTTGACCATTGCATTCCCGAGAAACATTCAACACTAATTTATCTACGGACGGACGATCATACTGACAGTCAGACACACAGACGCACACATCGACGGAAATTCTGATCCCATTATCCATTAATCTTCCCCCCAACTTGTTCCAAGGGCTTCACTCCATCATTCACATCAATTACAGCACATGTATGGTGTTAGGTTTGGAGCTTCAGTTGTGCGATCGGCGAAAATAGCTTTTTTTCGATCCGCTTGGCGGCCATTTTGGATTTCGCTGCTAGTGGTGGCTAGAGGATGGTGCCAACTTGTAGCCGATCGATTTTGAAATCTCTGATGCCTACCCTTACATCATGCCAAATTTCAGGAAGGTATCACCAAGTGCACAATTCTAGCGAATTCCTCCCCCGCTATAGGCCAGATAATACAATCCGTGCACGAAAGTGTGCATAATACATCATGAATTATGCGGTGACTAAACAATAGCGCGCTTCAGTTCAAATATTAGCAAGCAGAACACAGCGCACCTCCAATTTTCAAAATCGAAAGACTGACACATCCTTTGCACACTGTATAGCAGGGATTTCTATCCTGAAAAACTAATCCTTCGGATACATATTCCCAGTAACGTTTGTCACGAGATTACCATCCATCAGTGAAAAGTATCCACTCAGTGTGGATAATTGTCCCTTTGATTAGCAACCATAGGGAAAATTTTCCAAGACAAAAACTGCTGCAGACTATTTAAAAAAAGAAAATTGCTTCTTTGTTTTGATTCGTATCATGGTCCATACATAATGAAGGAAACAGAGAATTTGAAATGGATAGTAGTCAGTAGAATATTTCATCTCATTAGAATATATACTTGCAAACCAATTTAGTTACAACGTATTCTCCATTTCTCTAATTAACCCATTAGCTATTATTGCTTGTAAACATTTATTTTGTTAGTTAGTTTAAACAATATTTATATCCAAATGTACAAGCAAACATAAGTAGAATGTGAACAAGGCAGTGAATTCGACTGTAAGCTAAAAGCTTATTATTCGTCGTCTCCACAAAACAAACAAAATTACATATATACAGTTGAAGAATGGCAAGAAGATCAGAATTAATTTCACAACGCTATAAGTTTGTAGTTGTTCCTTAACCTCTTGCTTACATTAATTTATAAGGGAATAAATATGACGAGTAAGAGAGAGAAAGAGAGATAGAGAGATGGAGAAGAGAGACAGAAAGAGAGATCGAGAGAGAGAGAGAGAGAGAGAGAGATGGGTGTCTCTGATGCGAATGATGAGACACTCACTAATTAACCTAGGGATATAACTTAATAACTTGACTAGTTTGTTCAGACAATATCGCCACCTTAGAGGGGAAGGGCACCAGCTGCAATGCTAAAGCACTGCAGCTGGGGCACCTCCCATCCAAGGTGGCGATATATATCACCATGAATGCAGCTTCAGACACACGCAAGAGGGAGAAAGGATAAATGTATTGTTTGTCATGTCCTACACCTGTCAATCGCCCGCCGCATAGCACCCGCCAAATGCTAGTTAATGTTTGTTATGTTATAATTTACTGAAGTGCCTGCAGACAGTCTTTTAGAAATTGAAATTCATTAGTTAAATTTGATCTCGTTGTTCTTTCTGAACCCGTAATTTAATTGGCTGAGAGCCGGTTGGCTCCGTGCTCTAATCTCCGCTAAATTCACTCTTACCGTGCTCGTATTGCCGGACGAAGGTCACTTAAAACATGTCTGCATCAACGCTACGCGTGGTCTCCCTTCTCTATTATTAACTCTTACGTCACCCGAGTCACGAATCGAACACATTCTGTAAATTCGATCACTGCAAATAGACCGAGATCGAAAATGACAGTTTTTTAATTTTTTTTTCTTCAAATAAAACGGATTTGGAGAATGTTTTCCCTTGTAACGATGACAAGAATTACAATGGAGATAAACGTCTCTTCTTGCGTTAGACATACGGGAATCTGAATATGTTAACCCTTTACCCAACGTAACGGCCAAAACCGGCCAGCGCTATTCTCAAAAATCGCCAATTAATTTTCAAAATATTTTCATTTTTTGTCTCAAAAACATAGGTTATGACCCCTCGTTGGAACGAGCTCGTCGAGCTCGTTCCAACGAGGGGTCACAACCTATGTTTTTGAGACAAAAAATGAAAAAATTTAGTTATTCAGGAATTTTTTTTGCAAGTGTCGTCTGCTTTTCATGTTAGGTAAAGGGTTAACACGACAGTAGAGCTGGGAGGTTTTGATTTTTCGGTTCGATTATTGGAAGAAACCTGGGTTTTGGTTCGGTTTTTTATGTGTTAAGAACAGATTGTAAAGATCACTTCAGGCTCCTCAACTTGGAAAAATCCTCAATAGTTTGTACGACACTACTCACCACAACCCTCTGTAAGCTTTTCTATTGAGTTAAATCCACCTTCCCTTCGATCATTCTTAACTGTTCTAGGGGTCAGCTTCAAACCCTAGTCAGTCAAAAAAAAACATAAATTAGGGTCACAAATGAATAAAGTTCATCTTATCTATGTTTTGTTCTCATTGTCACGTTTTCTTCCTTTTTTCTCATTCAGTGGACGAGTCAATACAAGGCGAGTAAATAGGGGAGAAAATTAGTACTGAAATGGTTAACCGGATAATCGGGTTGAAACCAGTTAGCTACTTAACCGATTAAAAAAAACCGTCAACCGGTTATCCGAAATATCGATAGTGATCGTCATTCCACGTTTAAAACGTTGAAAATCTGCCACTTCTCCTTTGTGATAAATTACACATAGAAGCCGACAAATCAGCGGCTGGCCAAAGTGTTATTATGTGTATACTGAGAAATACTCGACTTTGGCGTTCAAGACTTCCGTTAATGATCGGCAGTTTCCGCGAGTAATGAGTAACCGCAGTACTCGACAACGTTCGTTTGGAAACACACTACGGAATAGTTTGAGAATACTGCTTTCCAATTTCTATAGTTTTGATCGCATATTCGGTGAAATAATGACCACGGATAACCGGATATTATTCGGTTATAGCTCTCGGTTAGTCGGTTAGGAAAATGAGCCAACCGTTTCAACCCTAGAGAAAATGTGACATGTATTGTCCCTTTTGCTGGATAGACTAGGTGACAAGAGCCAATAGGAGCCAATAATCCAATTCATCCCATTAATTTACATTGATCAGTTTATAAACAAACATAGTAAAACTGTTCCGCCAGTCTTTGCTGGGTCTTGAAATTCGATTTTTCAGTTTGCCGAAAAAATCGAACCGAACTGGAAAACAAAACAAAAAAACACACAACTCTACGCAACAGTTATTATAAGGAACAAATCACAACCACAAAAAACAATGTACTGTCCTGATTATTAACAACACTTCAATAGGACGAGCATTTTAAGATAAAATCTAAACGGTGGTTATAATACAGTTTTAAAGGCCAAATAAAAAAATATAACACAATTTCATTGTTGCTGAATAACGCAAAACCATTTGACTTTGTCTTCTACCCACGCATTTCATTTAATATCATCAGAGTATTCATATTGTATGTGTAAATAAAAACTCACCTAGTTATAAAGAATTGATTTCCGTAGGATATTAATTTCTGTGATTACAATGCTTTCTGGGAACATATACCTAAACCGAAGTTGCTACCAAGAATGTCATATTTGGAGGATACAGCCCTTGAGTTAGGATCTAAACCCTTCCGACATACTGGGTCGAGTGTTAAAATTGTTACTGGGCAGTGATTTCTTGTCAAGTCTTGGCTGCCTTAGCAGGCAGCCAAGACTTGACTTAAAATCACTGCTAAGCAATTGGACATGTACAGGTTGTTATCTAGTGGGAATTCAAAACAGCTGTCCAGCCCATTTAGTCTTAACAAAACTGAAAAGAATATCACTCACCTCTTTCATGAAAATGAATCTTCTCAACTGTTATAAAGTCTCAGCACGGACTCATAAATAGTGAATGTAGGAAAATTTGAAATATCAGATGGTTTCGGTATTCAACGATTGGTCCGGTTCGGTTTTTCGTAACCCACATGATATCGGTATCGTTGTCCATCTCTAATGATTATTGGATCAATTTACCCTGTAAAACAGAACCATGCTACGACTGCAGACAAGTGCGTCTCCATGTCCCGGTATTTCTACTAAGAACCCATTCTGATAAAGACCCAGTAGCCACTTGATCAGCATGCGTGTATGACAACGCTAAGGGCGCAAAGCCAGGATCTCACAATTTTCGGACACCGACAGTGTTTCCGGGTCCTTGACCGGAGGTACGAATTTGAAACCTAACCAAATATACTTCCTCAGAACAATAATAAAGGATACAGGTCGAAAAAGTTTGTTTATTATTATTTTCAAGTTATTGCATCACTTAATTCTACATACTGCACAGCAAGGAAATCAGCGAGAACGTCTCTTTTTCAAATTTTCCAGTGCCATAGAATCAACAAAGAACGCTGGTTTTATTTTCAATGGCATGGCGGGGGTACGATCCCACGCCGAGAGAGTTTCCTTCGGCACCAAATGCCTAACGTAATAATACTAAACCGCGCACACTACCCGGCCACCGACATACCATAAAAGTGAATGGTAGTTAACCAAGGTACACGAGGCCAGTACAGAACACACAGAATACTTCCGTGTGTTCTGTACTGGCCTTGTGTATACTTGGTTGACTAAGGATATACGAGGTCCGTACAGAACACACGGACGTATTCGCTAGGCGGTTGGTGTGGAAGGAAACTCTCTCGGCGTGGGTTGGAGCCCCGAGTTCGAACCCACTCTCGGCGTGGGTTCGAGCCTTTCGTTTAGTAAGTAATTCTTTAAAATAATAATAATACAGGGAAATATTTTCGTGTACTTGACTAATCGACTGTCATATGCTTATAACAAGCGCTTTCATACGGGGGTATTTGAAACATAAGGGGGGGGGGGGGGGGTTGTTGAAAATTGTAGTTTCGCCAAATGGTCAACCTTGTTTTAAATTAGTGGCTTTTAGAGAATCTGTTGGCGTTTGCGCGAACAAACAAGAGGTGGTGTACTGGCCCTCACTACCTTTGGGCCTGAGTGGATATTCTTTATATGTATGTATTGTCACTGGAAGTATCCCATTGTAAAACGTAAACAAAGTCAATATTTGTCTTTACTTAAAGAAAAATATAGTGTGATAATGCATTTTTCAGTAAAATAATACCTGGGAGGAAAAAATTAGTAAGGATAAAATTTACTCTTGCAAACACTAAACTGAACAAAACACATTCAAATATACAATATACTTGTGTACACCCACTGGGACGTTTTTCTATATGTTTATATTTCATATCTTGTCATAGCAAACTTTTGTACTGGAATTCCCACAATCATCCATACCAATCACATCAAGGTCGCCCAAATGCTTACAAAAACGATCTTCTTTGTAATAGAAGAATCCATAACAGTCATCCGATTTCAGACACTCCACACCACAAGCGATTCTTGACATAGTGTTGCGTTGGAATGTTACAAGTCGAGCTTGTCTTGGCTGATGCCTTTTCAAAAATCTGTCATCTGCAATGAAAATAAATATATATTTTCACCAATATGTATTTGCATACAATGTTGTATCAGATTTGAGCTGTTGCTTCAAAGGCCATATCTCGGCGAATCGAGATATTACTCCAGAAACACGAACTGGACTGTGATGCAACAGTTTTCACATAAACATTATGACGATAGATTGATTTAAAGATTCCAAGATGTGGTGTCAATAATTATATTAACTAGCTTTTTCATTTTAGAATTCATTTTCAGATTCTTTTAAGCCTTGGTCTCGGTGTCACTTCCGGAAGTGAAGTAGTGTTTTAAGCTCTGTTTTACTGGTAAAATAGGACTCGATAAAAAAGGCAACATGGGTGTAAACGATTGGCTGGACTTGATTTTATAGCCATGTGCGGTCACGATTAGTGACTGTGCAGAAATATATGACCGTAAACACTAATAAATAAATAAATAATAAATAAATAAATCAATAAGCCCCGGCCCTTTCGTCCGAAACGGTATACGGCTGCTTTGAACTTCCCGAAACCCCATAGAATGTTTTATACGCATGTTTGTTCAATATTGCAATTCGAAAACAACCTGTCTGCAACTGACTGTTGCTTCAGCCTAAATGTTCTCGTTGATTTGGAAACTTCTGAGTAGTGTTTTTTTTCATGTATATGGAAAGGTATGTTATTTTTTTGTCAAGTTTTTGGTCTCAGGCAAACTCCACTCGAAAAGGCTGCAATATTCTGTAAGAGTAAAAATCGTAACTAAGAACTAGCTTGTACACTGTAGTTACAATATGTAGAATTTGAATATCTCTCCCCGATAAACATATAAAATACTTATTTTAAGATTACTATATGTTTAGTAATTGATAAATAGTAGTATCTATCGACTACCGTGCATTCTTAAATCTGATTGGTCTATGGCGACGTGATATGGAGCCGTCTCGCGATATTTCCACCAAACAACTGAGATATTTCCCGTATCACGTAGGAGAGGTTGTTCAGGAAATACCCTACGATGAAAATTAATTTCCCGGTTATCGCCTCGCTCTGACCGAAAGACGACAAAATGACTTCAACAGTATTCTTATGATAAAATTGCAACGAAAAAGAGATGTCAGTAGTTGAAATTGTCATGCTGCGTCTGTTCACGCAGTATGGGTTGTTACTTGCCCTCTGTCAGCTCTATTCCATTACTACCATGCGTTACGGCTGGCTTCGGTTAGATAAAATCCCGTACTACGGGAACAGACACGGAGTAACTCATAATATCAGATAGTTTTTTTCTGCATCAGAAGTCATTCTGTGTATGCTGCACATTCTGATAAGCACAATCAGAAAGGAAATGCAATGCTACAAATACACATAACTCACAGATACTCTCAACAAATGAAAACTACGATCACTTGCCTATTACATGTACATTGCAAGATTTTCAAATTACTTTGTTCTGTCATTCATAAAAAACATGTGCAGACCAAGTTATCTTTTCTGATTATTCAATCATATAACGCCGTGATCCCTGGTTGGCTGAATATCGTGATAATTGTTCAAACTGGCAACAACATGTGAATGAAAACCTATGTGGTATTTGCAGCAATGCCTGACAGTCAGCCGGAATCATAACATTGCATTTGTGAAAGATAAGAAATAGTGATGGCGTCGGACCTTTTGTGGGAGTGGAACTGGGGGTGTGCCGGTTCCACATCTAGTTACAGGGGATTGAGAAAGGAACTGAAAATGATCAAATCTTGTCATCTAAACTGTTTTTGTTTTGTTTGACATATGTTTGATGCAGAACATACTTATAGCCCCCTCACCGAAAGGGAGAGAGCCAGAAAAGGTTTATCATTGTTTCATTGACTGTAGGCCTTTGGAATCAGAAAATTACCGCTCGTATTTAACATTTTGATTGCCAAAGGGAACTCAAATTCTGTTCTTGAAGATCACAGTGTGGTTTTCTATTAGCTTCTCTTTCTGTCGTGAAGCTAATTTTTTATTCCGTTATTTGCTCTCATCTGGGACTAGTTGAAACGGATCTGTATTTTTAACCACAAGAAAATAGTAGTAGTCAAAATAACATGAAGCATTTCGGTAGTCCAACAACACTAACAATAAAGATGCATTTAAACAGAGGATAGACTTATATTTCGCAAATTTCCATTAGATAAAAAGCCTCTGCGAGATAGATATAGACAGAACGCGATGTGTGTTTGAATCGGTGGGTGTTTTACATAACTAGTTGGAATGGCGTAGTCATATTTCGCGAGAGCCATATGATTACGCCATTCCAACGAGTTATGTAAAACACCCACCGATTCAAACACACATCGCGTTCTGTGTTTATTACACAACCCATGCATTAAAATGCATTTAATAAACAAATTTTAATTCCGATAATTAAACCCAAAGGTGAAGAGTTTGTTTTGACTGAAGCTGTACTGATCATATGGGTCGATAAAAAATCAAAACAACCTTTTTGGAACCATTGTTTGTTGAAATTCCTATCGCTGTTTACTAACAGTAATAGCCACCAAATGGTTAGGCGTGAATGGGCTGGTGCCCATAAGTACAAATATGTGCAGATTTGCAAAACAGCTGGGAGAAACGTTTTTAAAAGAAGTTCGAAGCATGTCAAGGTGTACGAAGATTTACCGAAATAAGTTGACCAATTTAGATATAATGGGATCCACAAAACGAGACGGCAACGGGACTGGGGTAATGTTCTGGTTGGAAATGATTGTTTCTTTTAAAAATATTATCTAATTTTTTGCGAACCGACTTTATTTTGCTTTGGACGTTTTCATGTTCACACTACGCGACAGTCGGTCGATGATTGTGTAACGAAATTTGGAAACTTGTCGAATCGAAACTAAACGGTGCGTTAAAAATTTCCGCCTTGTATATCACCCGTTGAATACAGAATCATTTATACCATAGTGGCGATTTCGTTGAATACTAGGGTTTAAAGTTTAATGGATGTATAATAAAATTTGTGGACAATGTGGATAATGTGACAAGCATGCGATTATATGTGCACAAAGTTTTAATAAGGTGTTTAACCAACTCGAATCTCAAATATTTTACATACAAAGTTTAAAATATTCGCGGAATCCTTGACTGCAGAGCTCTTGAGACTGTCGAAGAAAGCGATGGAATCCAAGTTCATTTTCAATCCACGAGGAACCCGAAAACGACAATAGAATTGGATAAATGTATATACCGTTATACGATGTACATGACAAGTGACAGTGTCATTACTAAGACGTCACAGCAGGATATATATGTCTGGGGACTGGGAAAATACTGTATAGAAGATGGTTGGGTGGCCCCTAGGTATCAAAATACGGTTTTATCCAAACGTTTGTAATTTGTTTCCGTTGTGCGTTTCTCATTTATAATTTTGTTCTTAAACAGCTAATACTGTATAATTAGGCAGTGTTGGACACCCGCTTAAATACTCCGAGCGAGGTTTATAATACCATATAGAGATTGGATGTGTCTGGACCATTTTAGATTACTATGCAGTTATTTGGATGAACCCCTGTTAAGTATTAAAACACAGTAACATAAGACAGATGTGTACAAATTAGAAATTAAGGCGAGCCTAATAAATGTTACCTTAACTTTCTTTAGTAACTCATTTCAGATCACACCTTTTTCGATTTTTTAATAAAAGAATGCGGAAGTAAAAGCGATCTGTTGTTTGGTGCCAAGTGGGATTTTGTTCGGTGCAAAACCATTATTTGCGCAAAATGAAATATTTTAGAGCCAAATATAATCTGATTATAAATGAGAGCACATTAAGCATTTATCGTCTTTTGAGTGCAACAAGGAGCCATCTGCGATGCTAACACATTGCAGATGGCTCCTTGATGTATTCAAAGTACTGTATATTTAGTGTTACCTGGCTCCTTAAGTGTTCTAGTCCACCCCCATCACATGATAAAAATATAGATAACAAAAAGTAAAAGGCTATTAACGTTTACAAAATAATTTAATAATTATTATTTACACACTGTTTATTCACTCCAAATGAACTAGCAGCAAATAATTTATTTTCCAGAAGGATTATATAAATATAGAATAAACGTATAGTGTTTTCAAGTAAAAAAAATATTCTACGAGTAGGATTAAGAATGAAACCGACGAACCTCGTGCTATAATTCGCTACAAAACAGCGAGAAATGAGGAGCACGTTGGTCCAATTCGATCGACCATCAAAATTGGCAAAAATAAACAGGGCGCAGTAATACATTTGTGCCTAAACATAATTCCCCTACAAACTTGAGCTGAAGTTGTAAAAATACTTTATCATATGAGCAGTGGGTGGTGTTTTCTACTGGATTTGTGTAATACTTTCCAAAAGATTCAAAGAAATCAACAATGGCACTATTAATCACGCTAGACAAATGTAATACAGGCCAGAGGTCAACAAGTCCGTCGCTACTGGGGTAATAAATTCTTTCAGTGTTAAACCTACGGGGAAAATTCATCACCCTACAAGGTGAATAAAGCAAAAGTCTATCCAAGGCCTTTATTGTTCAAATAAACGGCCATTTATGGGATAAAAAGGTCAAACAAAATAAAAAGATCAAGTAATAAAGAAATGTTTTGATAAGAATCAGATTAAATTGATAAACTGTTTATTCCGTTGACTCATAACAAAGAGTCGCGGTTTCTCCTGTTGCCGATTGATCACTTGACAGGCTTGAATTCCGTTTCGCCCGTGTCAACAGACAGTGATTTTCTGAAGTAATAATCGACAAAGCCTTTCAGCCCTACCAAAAGCATATTTTTGACGTTTTTGGTGCCAAACTATTTTTAGTGCAATCGGCACTATTGGCATCTGACAGAGTGAACACTGGCCAGACACCGATGAAAACGGATCGTACAACCCATTCTTCCCATAGCGCTGGCCGGTTTTGGCAGTTACATTGGGTAAAAGGGTTAAGCAGTTGGCAACAAATCTCAGTTTCGAAATCCTACTTAAATTTCCTTTCCATATCTGACACTGCCAAAGAATGCTTTTTTTCGAGTTGTATCCGCGCGTGTGCCGTATGTTTTGGAACACTTTGTGTACTAAAACACACATTTTGACACGCTCAATACGTCCTCATGATCGTGTTGTATTTACATTCTTAACTATCAAATAAGCCCATGTGCACATCGCGTTACAACCAATAATCAGTCTCCAAAATGTATGGTAAACTGGCATTAGTTGGTCAAGAAACTGTATAGCCTGAAGCGGACTCAAAAATCTGAATGAGCACGCTGATGTCAATTCCGGGTCAGGGATATCAAACAGACCCTTGGTAAGCCACGCGTCAGAGCTAATGATGTGAGACTATATGGCATATAGTGGTTACAAAGGCACCAGCCAGAAGTGGTAGAAGACTATGGTGATACATGACGACGCTGGAAGCCGACCGTGGAAAAGTCTAGGGCATTTACTTGGCTTGAGGTGTTTGTTTTCTTAGGTAGTATTATCAAACTAAAGTTACAACAATTTTCGTAAAGATAAAAAATGTGATTACTTTTGTGGTTAATGTAGCTTCGACTTGTCCCTTCCCTAGTTTTTTTTAAATTTTTTTATTCAGATCTTAGGTTTTTAATTACATTCAAAGACATATTTCGTGAAATAATTTTACAAAGTGGTTTGATACATGACACAGAAAAAAATTAACAAAGTTTGTTAGTCATTCAAAGTGATATGAAGTATCATTTGTAGCTGCACTGTGTTGCAGGAAGCTGCCGTCTGAGGTTTGGTAGGGGATCGAGGTAGTACATGCATATCAATTTACGTACATGTACAAAGATGTGACTACGTCGGTACTTGATTGTCATTCTACATAAAATATTTCCCTTCCCTAGTTGGGGGAAATCTGAGTGTGTAGGAAATGACATAGGCAATAAGGGACACGTTCTCGCTATCACCCTGTGTTCTACAACATCTGTAACAATACATAGTATTCGTAGCCTGCTCGGAATTTCTTTACATGACAAAGGCTACAACATGAGTCCACTGGTTTGTTGTTTCTCGACATATAATCGATAATCACATGTCAAGCAGTGGACAGTGTTAACGTCTTGGATGTTGCTGACAGATATTCTTGCCCAAGATACAAAATATCTTGCCACTGATATAAATATAATTTGGACACATTTGATCAAATTTCACTTTCACCTTGGTAAAGTACATGGACGTTTTGACCAATGATTTATTAAGATTAATTTAGATGAATGTTTCATCAAATCTACTCATGGCTGCTTTACAGCAGCCATGACTAGATTTGATTAAAATTTTATTGAAAATACTCAGCGGGTTAAGAGTTAAATTCCTAAAGTAGACAACTATACCACGATTGTTGTGTGTATTCAACGTTACCAGATACAATACTTACATTGGAAATTTTGTCAGGTACACTACGGCAATAAAATCCAGCCGACGTCTGAGAACATCCCGTAAGAATGCATCTGATTGTCGTTACTCAACTGAGGGACGTTATGACGTGAATGAAATGCTTCGACAGAAAACAGTGTGTGTGTGTGGGGGGGGGGGGGAGGGGGGCGCAGAGGTCAACAACCCCTTGTTGGAGTGTTTCCTGTATTTCTCGCTCGTTAAATACCGTAAAACACGACCTGGGGTTAATGGTACCAGTGCTCCGTACTCCACCATTGTTGTGTTCGTTCTGTCTTAGTATTTCTATTCCAAGGAGAGGTTGCGGGCTAGATCAGTAGATACTCTTGAGTAAAAGCTGACGTCCTTGACTTATCTATTCATAAACTTCATAACTTCGGATAAATGTAGCTCCCCTAAATTTATTATACGGGTCGGGGAGTCTAATTAACTGATTAGGAAACATCTATGACATCTATAGAAAATAGAGCAAAGTTTCCTTTTGTTACTTTTAATAAATGAAAACAACACACAGCTCTCGGAGCTGTCTGTTCTTTTCGTTTATTAAAAGGAAGATTGACTTTTCATAACAAATTGGAATTAGAAGCAAGCAAGTAACCTTCCACTTTGACTCTTTGTTTAGTGTTTTGTCAGTAATCTGCGAGTTTTTCTATCACTTCTTTCAGAAATGTTCAGCAATTTATTTATACGGAAACCAATAGTATTCCGTGTATAAATTTCGCATAGGTCAGTGTAAGAACCAGCTGTTTAATATTTCATTACTATTAGAACCGCATAGGACGGGGTTCTGGGCTATTAACATTGAAGTTACTGGAAGCTATCGCTTTGAATGGATTAGCTAGAGTTTTGACTTTTTCTGTCCTGAAAATTGGCCAGGTATTTAGAAGGTGGTCTGTGAAAAAGCTATATATATATATATATATATATATATATATATATATATATATATATATATATATATATATATATATATATATATATATATATATATATACACTTCATCAAATATTTTATATAACTTCGTCAAATTGCCGTCATGCTCGGAAGTTTACTTCCTTCTAAGCGGCTTTCATTTTTGACTAATACTTATTCCGTTACGTTAAGTGCCGTACCAATGTGTATCGCGTCATGGGAACGTAAAATTTAGCGTCACGCTGATCCTAATTGTTGAATGGGAATTATAAAATTGATCGTGATACGCGTACGTCTTACAGATCGATTTATTATTTGGCAAGTGGCTGCCTAGCTCCTAATCACGAACCCGTCTATAAAATCGCCGATGCATGTCTTCCTTGGGTGGCAACAAGTAAAGATATGTTCCGCATTACACGTTGTTCACCTTCTTTAATTGTAAATTATGGACAAACAAGACCGTATCATATCTTCCTAAGGTGGTAACGAGTGGAGATATATTCCGCGTTATCTCGCGCATTTTTTTGTTCTCAGCCTTAGAATTAGAAACATTCAATCATTTATCTCAACCTCGCCCTGGTAACAGAGGCAGAAGCGAGTTCGCATGCAGTATTCAAACATTCAGCCATTCCTTGACCCGAATTGTTTACACGCGTTGTTCTCCATATTCAAGTGTATTGCTTATAAAACCACTGTATCATATCTCCGTTGGGTGACGCTAAATTTTACGTTCCCATGACGCGATACACATTGGTACGGCACTTAACGTAACGGAATAAGTATTAGTCAAAAATGAAAGCCGCTTAGAAGGAAGTAAACTTCCGAGCATGACGGCAATTTGACGAAGTTATATATATATATATATATTCCCTTGAGCGGAACAAGGCACCATATGCAATGCTTTAGCAGTGCGAATGGCGGCTTTTTCTACCCAAGGCGTGATATATTGGGCAAACTAGGCCTAATCGCTATCGCTTCAAATGACACTTTCAGGAATTTATAGTCTACATGTCTGGTATATAGTTAGAGCAGATACTATCAGCCTCGTTCCCCGTTCCACAGAAAGCAGCAGAATGAGTTATCTTCGGAAAGATGAGAACATAGAGAGTTATGAAATCTAAAACTCCCCGGGATTCGATTTTTCTCCAGTAATTGAGATTGTTTCGAATCGAATTAGTGTAAAGATTGTTACCAAGCTACAGCTTGAAAATTTGAAAATTCCAAATGGTTTAACCTTCTTATAAGCCTGTATATGGGAAATATGGACATTTTCAACACGTACAGAATCAACGTTTATCCGAAAGCCACACTAATTTGGAAACATGGGGGCGAGATAAGTCTGTAACGTTCACGTCCCATCTCCACCCCGAATCCCTTCTACAATCACTGCCATAACAATGGCTTGGAAAGTAGTCTAAAGCTATTAAGTATGAAAAATGAATATGTTGATGGTGTGCACAGTTTTCCTTGCAATGCGAAGGAAATATTTACAACCTATTTTAGTTATGGACAAAAAGAAGTGCCGCGATTGGAAAGCTGATAAAGAGTTATTAGTTTATTTTCGTTCTGGGTTTTCGTTTGATGTTTGAAGACATGGACGCTGTTACGCTGTGACTACAGTCACAGCGTAACAGCATTCACGTCATCAAATGCCTTCGATAGGGAGTAAGCGCACTGACTGACTTGTAAACGCTATGACTTCTTATGAAATGAAAGCTGTTACGCCACGTGATAACAGCATTCACGTCATCATACGTCATACCTTTGGTATGAGTTACCGCGTTGATTGACCTGATGCCATCGTAGGAGTTGCGACGTTTTTCTCTGATGTTCTAGCAATCCGGTTATGTAGAGTTAAGTGGTCCACTCCACCACCACTTCGCGACTCTACTGTCTACTGTAATACAGTAGCTGTCAATAACAACGACGGATGAAGTCTAAAATTGCTATATATATATATATATATATATATATATATATATATATATCTATTGTTTTGTTGAACACACGACCTGTTTCTTTTGTAATCTTTTGTAATCATCAATTTTATGTTAATGGTTGCTGTGTCGCATGTGACAATAAATGGGTTGAGTGTCTTAATGTAGTGCAAATAAATGTTTACTTGCTGTTGTTCTTGTTATTGAGGCAACAGTCGCTTGTGTTGCTGTATGCTCTTGTGTTGTCATCGCAGTTATGGTTGTCACTATTTTTGTCGTGGTTGTAGCCGGCTTGGTGATTTGGGCTGAGGTCGCTTGATCTGTAGTTACTGCTGTTGTCATTGTGGCAGTTGTAGTGGTTGCTGCAACGCCTTCTTTTTCACATATAACTCCGTAGTTCAGATGCGCAAGCGTTCCGAGCCATTTATAGCTATTCGGCAAATCGATCAACGTCGCGAAGCTTTCACTTTCGCCACTCTGGAAGTGAGTAACCGCATCTTTTGTCATTGTGCCATCTACCCATTTCCAATCGCTGCCAAGTTTCTCGGCTCCAAGCCAAACTTGAACATATCCAACTTAAATAAGGAAGACATGAAACGAAAGAAAACATACTGCCATTGACAAATCAATTATTCCGTGGAAATGATTGATAAAGACCCTTGTTCATTAGATATGATTTTCTTTCCCAGAACTGTCCATTATCAAACTCGACTGACATGACTTAAAATCCGGCTGATGTGACGCCGATATCGGCCGATATGAACCAAGCCAGAGTTGACCCCCTTGATGAGTCGTTACTGTACGCAACGAATTTGCTTACACCGATACCTTTACTCGCTGAACTCAATCGAGAAAACTGATGTTATATATAATGAAGTGGTTTGAATGAGGCTTTGTGAAAGGAATGGACGAAGATTGAGAGAAAAAAAGAGATCTGTAGAGAAACGTCCAGTGCCGGCGCCATGACGGGGGGGGGGGGGGGGGGGTATCGGGAGGGGGGGGGTTGCTACTTACCCCTCCACTTTTTTCGCCAAGCGTAGTAAAAAAATACTATCATTTTAATTTTTGTATTGAACGTTGCGGTGTAATGGTGGGTATGCTTAATTCCACATTTCCAAGTACACTAAATCAGAAAAGTTTTTAAATTATGTTTGTCTGTGCCCCCCCCCCCCCCCCCCACCACCACACACACACACATTAGCTGCAAACAACAAACAAGAGTCGAGGGCCCAAATTGAAACAAGGCGTGCCGCGTTCAAACGGTTTGAAACATACCGCTTAAGAGTATTCGAGGAATGCTAGAATCGAGAGCGTGCAACGCATCCGTTTGGAATGCAGCCTACTTTCATTTTCGATTTGAGTGTCGTTTGGTGCTTTGTGCTCGCACTTTACAACAGCGTTCTTCCGTTAAATTGTCACCATGTACGACGTTTTCTATAACTGAAAGACCTAACCAGTAAGTTTCAAAAGGATAAAACTGTTTTGATTTAATTGTCTGAGAATGCTTCAGAGAACACCATTTACAACGTAAGTTTTAAAAATTTTCTCAACTTCGGGAGGGGACAGTTTTTAAAACTTACGCGCGGCGAGCAATACCCAACTGTAACCCCCCCCCACCCCCCCCCCCCCCCCCCCCCCCACACACACACACACTTCTGTAACTCTGGCGCCACCACTGGAAACGTCAGGGCAAACTTAAGATTCAGAGTCGTAAGCTGGGTTGGAAGTTATCCCACTGGGGAAGCCGAGACATTTGGACAGCTGAACTTGGAGAAGAGGAAACTTCGTACTTTGTGGAAAGAAAACACCAATAACACTGTCAGAAAGCTGTAACAGGTCTGAGAATATTTTGTAATTATTTGTCTGGGTTTAGTAAATAAAGCACCTGCGGCAACCGCGTTGTGTCCTTGGGCAAGACACTTCACCTCAACTGCCCACGCGTGGCACGGTGGCCTTGTGTACTAAGGCGTACTGCACGCCGGTGGTGCACTTATCTTCAACCAATGCTAACCCTGCTTGTGTGGAGTTAGTATGTTGGGGAGTCTGACAGTTGCTCGCAATTGCTCGGTTGTTCTTTCCTGGTACTCCAGTTTCCCCAACTCGTAAAACTGTCCGATACGAGGTGACCATGGCTATCGAAACTGTCGTTAAACCCCAATAAATAAATAAAGAGGTTATTGCTTGGTTGGTTTCATATCGGATAAGATATCAGCCCTGCGCCCCCCCCCCCCCCCCCCTTCCGCTAACTTTACATCAGCCTTCGACCTTCGGTGTCAAGCTGACATGGAGTTACCGCGGGTTAATATATTGGTCGATTTCAAATTAACCAAGTAATAATTAGAGCCGTAACATTCGGATAGCTGAACTGCCTCTTCTTCCACTTACACGCTAAAAACTAAAGTGTTAAAAACTACACTTGAAGTGCTGTATTTAACACTTACTAAGCGCTGAACTAGCACTTTGTTCAAGTGTAGATATCCCAGAACTTGACAGGTGTTACAATAATACCACTTGACAAGTGTAATGTCGCGACACTTAAAAGGAAACAACGCAGATGACGCGGATCAGGCTCGAACTCTCGAGCCTGATCCGCTTCATCTGCGTTGTGTCCTTTTAATTAAGTACCCACCAAGGGCAACTCAAATTATGGACGATTCTGGAAGAACCACCAATGCTAGACACATGGGAAGTGCCATCCATTCAAGTTTCAGATGTCTGACGATTGTAATGTCTAAGTGCTTAAAGCATTGCACTTTGAGTGTTAAAATCAAACCCTAAGAGTTAGAATGGGTTTAACACCTTGAAAGTGTCAGTTTTAACACTTTAATTTTTAGTGTGTAGAAGAATCCGTATACGACTCCGAATTTTAGCTTGCGATGAATTTTCTGTACAACCCTCTTTTTTCTTCAATTCGTCCACCTAATCATAACTTATTGCCATCATTAAGTCTTCATCATACAAAATTCCGCTTCTCCACCGTTCCTGGTAACGCCAATTTTCCCAATTGCGTTTTACGAATAGATGTGGACATTTCGCTGTAACTGGTTGGGCCTAATAATGCATCTACCTCGGTTCTTATCGACCAAGCTCCGTGTCATATCAGCTGAGTTTGAAGCCACAGCAGCCGAGGTTGACAGTGGTCAATCCTGGGAAAGAAAATCAGATCTAGCAAATAACCTCTAAATATTTGTTATAACCAAGGTAGTATTCAGTTCTTTTCTTAACAGCGTTAGGGTTTATGCTTTTTCCTGATGTCATCGTGTCTTTCGTGTAAGTTAAAATCAAAAGGTTGAAGGTATCACTTTCTCCCACCACTAACATGGAGAGCGCGATATATTGATTTTTATATACCCAAACTCCCTGCGATATGTTTCCACTTGACCTTAGTTAGAGTAGTCAGCTCGTAAATTTTGCTTCACAACAATCTGTTATTTAGCGCTGTCGGGGTAACAAACACGGAAATTAAACAAATAAGCGTTTATTTGTCGCTTATAGCCAACAGTGTGCTCGGAAATCTTTTCAAATGGAGTGCACCAGTCTATAGCTCAACTTGGTCCAAATCAGAAAATGCAAAACTCGAAAAGTCATATTTCCAAGATTCTATCATTACTTGGGGTATAAAAGCCTCAATCTATAAATCTGTAATTGGGGGACTTGACTTATCCAATACATACAGGATAAACGTTTATCCGAAAACCACACAAAATTGGAAACACGGTGGTGAAATAAGTTTGTAACGCTTACATCCCACCCAACCCACAACCCATTCTACAATCACTACCATAACAACGACTTAGAAAGTAGTCTAAAGCTGTTAAGTATCCCTTTATTTTGCTGCACAAACGATCAGTGTCTCCACGGCCGCCATCTTAGGAGGCAGGAGTTCCTATAAACAATGATTATGTGAAAATATTCATGTATGAACTTCGGGAATGCATTAGGGGTTTCTAAAATGCGATTCCAGAAATTCTGCAAAATATGCAACCAATAACCCCTAAGTGACCACAGTGACCGTGACACAATTTTAAACCTCCATTGTGTTTTGACTCTTTTGGTCCCAGGTCCATATGTAATGCCCTGTCTGAGATATGAGAGTTGCCCGTTTTCAAAAAACGCCTCCTAGGGACACACCTAATGCCCCAAGGACCTGAAAAATATAGAATGCCAAGCGCGATCCTATTACCACAGTGACGATTGACGAGGATAACTGTAAATATCACACAGCTGCATCTTTTTCTGTAGTATTTTCTCACAATCGGGGCGTTTTTGCACTGTTACGCGACTAAAGTTTAATGTATCTGGGCCCTTGCTCCGAATCCGTATCAAGGGCCCCTGATACAAGCGCGTGATTCTGATGTTTCCAAAACAACGGCATTAATATCATTTTTCGATCGCTTCGCGTTTTTCCCTTCAGAGAAAACAATATAAGGTGAGGCGAAGCCGAACCTAATATTGTTTTCTCTGAGCCGAATATGACATGTATCTGCCAACTAAACGCCCTGTAACCTATTTATTATGCACAACCTGCTAAAATGTCACTTGGGAAGTTAACTCAACGAATAGTTAAATTATGCGCACTTTTCGGCATCTTGGGCTGGGTTGTAGTCGATTATTGTGATTTTCCTGAACGCTCGAGTCGAGGCTTCTCTCTTAAAGTTAAAGGATTAACTTCCCCTATGAAATGTGAAAAACTCCACTTCAATAAACGATGAACGGCATATTTTTAAATATAATAAACCTTTACACCTAGAGGGATTCACCAGTAATTATTGCAAAAGTAACACCCAAATTCACGTTGAGGAAACACACAGTTGCTCCACTTCGCAAGACAGTATTCAGACTTTCAGTAAAGTGAATCCCAGTGACGTAATTTTCTCTGAAGTGTAACGTCATCACTGACCTTAATATGGTGATCAATGAATGCTATTCTATTTTTCAATTTGTGTCTTTCCATCGATAAGGCAAATGAAAAAGTTCCTCTTAAAATAGTTTTATAAAACATTTTGTGGTCAATATTGTGAGATAAATTTATCATCACCACAGTGTGTATCTCCGGAAATTCTGATCAAGTCTCGTTGTAGGCACAGAATCGCATTTCGACTCACCTTGACGGGCTCGTCGAAATAATGTTCTGTTCCTACAACTCGACTTGATCTGAATTCCCGGAGATACACACTGTGGTGATAATCTGTGTTTATTGTAGGTGCTTAAATTTTCCCGATACTTTATATTAACTATTTGATTTTTCGCGTTACTTAATATCAACTGCTTGTACGTCAATTTTGAACAACCCTAGAGTCTGATTTGCGATCTACAACCAAATAAAAGGATCTTTGGTATCATTAGTATTACCGAAACATTCTCAGTAAAATTAAACATCTTCTGCACTTCAGACGGCTACCATGCGTTAGTTCATGATGATGGTACACTGCAAAAAATATAGGTTCTCTTTAGAACCAAAACTTGTTCTAATTTTGTCCCTGAGATGGAACCAGTTCTGTTTAAACAGTATTTATTTCAAATCAAATAAATTTATAAAGATTAACATTAAATATTAACAGAATTAAACATAAATTGAGGGGGTTTCAGCCGTAAGTTTAGAGCTTATACGAGGTTGTCTCAAATCATTATTAAGCAAAGGAGATATGAACAGTTGGCATATCGAACCAGTTCTGGTTCTATACAGAACCAAAACTGGTTCGATATGCCAACTGTTCATATCTCCTTTGTTTCAAAATGTTTGGTGACTGCATTGAATAAGCTCCAAGTTTACAGCTGAATCTACTTCATCTCAGGTGATATTCTGTTAAAATTGAATGCTAATCTAGGTAAATTTATTTGATTTGAAATAAATACTGTTTAAACAGAACTGGTTCCTTCTCAGGGACAAGATTAGAACCAGTTCTGGTTCTAAAGAGAACCTATAATTTTTGCAGTGTACGGGCGGTGTTGGTATCTTCGTTAAAGATTCCATACCTTTGAAAATGAGGAATGACTTGAGTATCTTTATTCCCCATGTGTTTCAATAGCTTTTTTGAACAAAAGTCCCCCGTATGGGTTGATAATACTTTTCAAGTATACACAACCCGTTTAGGCTTGAATACAAGACAATGTGGAAATCTAATAATACAGAAAACCCTTATCCCATCTCTTTTCCATAGTTATGGAACGACGTAGAATCAATGACAAGAACTCCCACCCGAACTGCAATTAAGAAAACATTAACCGAACAACCCTTAAACTCATGTGAGGACAATATTAACTGTTTCGATCCTACTTGCCCCGACTATTCCGGTTCGTATAGGTTCTCGGGTCGTTATACCTTTTACTTCTATCGCCTCCATCTCATGATCAGATTGTCCCGTCACTTACATTTTTCCGACTACACATCATCTTATTACCCCGCAACCACTGTGGGCTATTATCTAAAATAAAAAGTTATCCAGTTCATTCGGAAACATAGTTAATCAACACATCACAAGAAAAAAATCAAAAATCATTCGAACATATAATCTATGATGAGGAAGCAACCGATTTCCATCTAAATATTGTTAACCAAAGCCCAACAATCACCTGCTGGGGAGAGCTATTAAATTTTGACGTTGTCGATTGGCACTTGGTTTGCTCAATGTTTCAGTTATTTAGGGGTTGACAAGACTACCTGTTTGTAATTTCCCACAGTATACAGGCATCTACTACAATTGTGTAATTCTTTTTTTCTATTTTTGAGGTCTTATCGGTTTTTGTATTCATATGCTTCGCAATAAAAAAATAAATTAAACAGTGAAACTTGCTCAGTTTTTCGGAGTAAAAGAGTAGACTCGATTCAATGAACAAAACAAGGCAGATTATTTTCTAGTTGTGGGTCCATTTCTGTAAATGGTTGTGGTGACCTCGGTACTGCATTTGCAATATGTAATTCTTCGCCAGGTTTCCACACAAAGGTGAGATTATAGATTTGTAACATGAGTCGTTCAATTCTATGTGGTGTTTTCCCTTGAGGTTTGTTAAGAATTTAAAGCAATTTTTATAATCTTTATTGGAGTATGAACGTGTGGGAATGGGTACAAATTGCATTCAATTCTTATAATTACATTCGTAACTGTTTAAACTACTTTTTACCAAACAACAAAGCAGAAAGACGAAATAAAACATGTACGAACGAACGAGGCGAAAAACCACCCTAACACAAAAGACAAAGCGCACAACTCTGAGTTGAGCGCCGGTTTTGGGCATTGACCCAAATTTGTCAAATTGCCGTCTTTCGCAACGAAACTCGGAATGTTCAAAACAATTTTTTTAACATATCAGTAAACTATAATCACTGATCTCTGCGAGAGGCACTAAAAGTTATAAACCCGCCCAAACACCGCCCGAATTACATTCTGTCAACTGCGCTCTGCCGTAAATGCGGATCAAAGTTCGACCAAATGTTTTCACTGGAAAATGAATTACATGTGGTCATGACGTTTTCATCCAGCTGTGGGTATTTGGACCCAAAATGTATAATTACATTAACAGTGTTATTATTTGAAAATGATTTTCTACGATTTGTGATTATTTTCCATGAAGACATGTTTGGAATATACGTATTGACGAAAGCGCTCTGATGCAAACACAATTGACAACAAGTCTTTTTTCTTTCTATCAGTTATTACACCCTGCCGAAGTTAATGTACGCATATTACCGACATCTCGTTTTCGACCCGCAGCAAGACCAAATGTGTATGAGTCAATGTGTATATGACAAGAACTATGCTTCATTAGAACACCTTGATTGTCCACCTGAACAGTCCGTGCACTGAAAGTATTGTCCATCTTTGTCGTGAATTTTACAAATAGCTTTAATAGCTTATAAATCAGGTTGGGCTTGTTACAAAAGTCTTTCTGTAATCTGAAGGCTAGAAATACCATTATTTGATCACAAATGTTTTCGTCGGGTGTATCATTAAATTGGCCTTGTATTTCCCGAGTTTGGGGATCTTGCAAAAATTACTCAAATGTTCTATTGTTTCGGCTGATCTATCGAAACACGTGAAGTTCAAATGTGCGGTTACTTTTATCAACAAAATTATTGTTAAACTCTTCAAAAGTTCAAAAATTTGTACATACATGTACGTGATATCTTCGTAATATCTGTAAAATGTAAGCATCTTCTTTGATTCTTCTTCAGTTAAATGCAACAACAGGGCCTTTTTAATTTGACCGTCTTTATCATCAGCGTCTGAAGTCGTGATGTAAATCGGAAAACCTCGGAAAACCTTGTTTGAAATTTGTTCCACACTTCCACATTACTTCCTTTAGTTAAATATACCTTTTTTGGTGCAGGTAAATTCTCTGTGGCGGCAAAGTTTCATTGCCCCTGGGAATATTGTGATGAATTGACGGTAACATGGACTGTGGTTTGCGGCTCTAAGTTTGAACAGACGCTCAGAGCCGCAAACCTCAGCCCATGTAACCGTCAGTTTATTATTGTAACGTACAGTACGTGGAGAGTGTATTATCACTAAATCAACCGCAGAGTGGAGATTCCACCCGAGCAATATTTGCAAATTTGTTGCAAAGCATAACCAGCACCAGCACAGTTTCAGCCAATGGACCTCCGGGTTAAACCCGGAGGTCCATTGGGTGAAACATTGCTTGTGTTTCTGTCGATATATACAAACTTTGAAAGTTATAGCTTGGATGATGACTCCACTCCGCGGGTGATTTAGTTACAATCCACTCTCCACGCCCTGTATATGCTCAAATAACACCCTGCCCATAGCCCCAAACCCACATCGTGAAATGAACAAGACAAGTTGAAAGAACAAGAGAATTTTTACGATAACAAATTTAGTAAATAACCCCTCGTGTACCCCACTAAGTCAATGGACAACAAAAAATCAAAATGAAGATATAAGTCAAGGTTACTCCATCTCAGTTCAAATCATGCACTTATAAATGGGTTGTAAGTGTATATTCATAGAATGATCGCCGATCTCGCAAAAATACTAGTTTATAGGGAGAATGCACTTTAAAGCTCTTCCCAGTGTTATTACCTCACCTGACTGAAAGTCAGGGTGAGCTTTTCCGATCACTTTTTGTCCGTCGTCTGTCGTTCGTCGTGAAGGTGGTGTTTGGGTCATTTTCTCCCAAGCCACTGTCTGCAGTTCAATGAAAATTCACATGTGTAGCGGGTATGTAGGGGCATTTGAGTTTTTCTTCAAATTGGGTTTCTGCTCATTTTAAGGAGGGGTGTGGGGGCCAAAATGCACAAAATGTTAAAAAATCTTCTCATGAACCAGCCGTAGCAGAGACTTGATATTTGGTATGCAGCTTCCATTTAAGGTGTAGATTCAAGTTTGTTGAAGCGAAGTTTGACGGGCAATATTTGCCTTTGTTCTGGGAGGGGCAAGAATTTTTTGCCCTGCCCAGAATTTCTATTTTCTGAACCGAGAGGCCAATTTGAACCAAATTTATTATGAGGTATTATTAGGTTATAAGTACTTGATTTATGTCAACAATTTTTTTCTTGCAGCTCCGTGGGAACCTCAGGAGCCAAAAATAGAAAAAAAATTAAAGAATCGTTTGCTTCCAAACCACTGCTCCAAAAGCTTTCAAATTTCAAATATAACATCTTTGGAAGATTGTTTCACATGTTTATTGAAATCTGTTCCCTGAGTCCATATTTCGGCTCTCTTTGGGAGCCCAACTGTTTAAATTAGTGCAGTATGAGGAATATTCTTTAAAAATATTCTTCTTCAGATCTTCCAATAAGAATCTTTTGATATTTGGTAGGCAGCATCCATGGGGGGGGGGGGGGGGGGGGATTCAAGTTTGTTCAAGCCAAGTCATATTTAGGCTGAAAATTTTGGGTCCCTGTCCGGACTTAGAAATTTTGGACCAAAATCTGGAAATGAGTTTTTTATGCGTTTTGGTCAATTTTAAGACATAATTTTTTTTTTTTACACTGAAAATTTGGGGTCCGGGTGGGACGTAAAAAATTCAAAATCCGGAAATTAGTTTTTTGGTTTTTTATGCGTTTTGGTCAATTTTAAGAAGAAAAAAATATTTTGTTTGGGACTTCGAAAATTTCCGAACAAAAATAAAAAAAAATCTGTTTTTATGCCTCAATCTCAATTATCTCAATTTTGGGACGTAAAAGTGCAGGAACTGAAAATAGAAGGAAACTCCTGTGTATTGTGTGGCATATGCTTACTAGGGGGGGGGGGGGGGGCGTATGCAGCTTATTCAAGTCAAGCCCCTGGTTTGATATATAGACTACCATGTCAGGTGAGCGCCCTCATGCCCCCTTGGGCCTCTTGTTATCTTTTCAAATATTTCACGTAGTGACATCAGACGTTAAATATAGGCTACTGGAGCCGTAAACACAGAAAAAACTATGCGAGCTCGTGTCCAATCAGAGGGCGAGGATTTTAGTCATATTGAAACATAACACCACATTTTTGGTCAATTATTTTTGGGCATGGCATCTTACACATTTATTTTTGATGAATTGTAAAACACATAACATCATTTAACACATTATTTTGTGATACGGCTCTCGACATATAAATTCCAGGCATATCATTGCGTGGTCACGAGAGAGAGAGAGAGAGGGGTGGGGGGGGGGGGGGCAGGCAGGCAGGCAGGTAGGTAGGCAGGCAGGCAGGCAGGCAGGAAGGCAGGCAGACAGACAGACAGACAAGACAAGACAGACAGAGTACGCATTCAATCAAGAGATTTTTATTGGAGTTTAACTGCACTTTCGAAAGCCAGGTTCACCTCGTGTGGGACAATGAAGATCTCAACTTACGAAATTGTCCTTTCAGAAAATCTTGTTCTTCTGTTGTTTCTAAAAAAAGAAGATGAGTGCCTTGATCTAAACAGAATTGTTTTGCCGTCCATTGTGGAACATCAGTCATCGAGCCAATATAACAACTATCTCCAAAACTAATTGGGTGAAAACCATCTGGGCAACTAGACTCTGTTAAAAAAACAAAACAAATTCAGTGTTCCCGAATGTATGTCAAATCATCGTTAACAAAATTCAATCTCAAACCCCTGTTCTTTTTTAAAGTCTCAAACATAAATTGCCGAGAAAGGCTCTGAAAAGAAGAGGTATAGTTGCAGGCATGTTGGACTGTCTTGTTCATGCGCGAATGGATATTCGTTTTATTTATTTCTCCTCCACCTCCACGTATAGTCTTAAGTTTATATTAATCAAGATCAAATTATAAGAAGCAGTTCCACGCAGAAATTGACGTTATAATGTGAGCTGGGTTGGTTGATTGATGTATTGAGGAATGAGCACCCCGTCTTACATAATGCACTCCGTTACGAAGAAAACAGGTTGAAAGTGGGAGAGTCGCACGTTTTCAGTGGGGGTCCTGCGGAAAGGGGGGTGGGGGGGGGGGGTGGGAGCTATCCTGTTCTCCTTAATTTATTATCTATTCAGTTTATGACTCGACAACATAGCTTAGGACTTTCCACTGGAACAATTCATTGAGCAAGTTCCACTGAAGGTCCGTAAACTATATTTTTTCAAAAATAATTTGAACAGTTTTAGTTAATCACGAAGAAGCCGTGTTGGGTAAAAAGTTTAAATAAATTCTGCACCCCATCCATTGAGACATTATCCCTGCTTCCTCCCCCCACCTCTCCCCTCCCCCCCCCCCCCCCCATGGAAAAACCTGACATCACCACAGTACATTTTTAAAGGCATATCTACGTTTTTCTTTTCTAAGTTGGGTAGGGAGGCACTAATAGGAATTTACTATTTAAGAAATAACTGTTGTTTTCATTCGGTTTATGCGATATAAACCGAAAATTTTTAGCACATGCTTCATAACTCGCGTAGCGAGTTATGATTAAGCTTGTGCTGAAAATTTTCGGTTTATATCGCATAAACCGACGGAAAACAACAGTTATTTCTTATAATTTAATCCGGCTGCAATATGAAAATATAAAAACTATGTGTACGTGAACGAAAAACTTTTAATTTTCGCAAAAGACAACAAACTCAGGAAAGTGTGTCACAAACAGGTCACGCCAGTCATTGTCAAACTGTTTCTTGTTTTGATTTTCGATCGCAGACGACAGATATTTAGCAAGTCACGTAACAATAGCATTAAAAACATTTTTTTAAGTTCCCTCAAAATCATGTTTGGATGTATGATCTTTTTATTCGTCTCCCACTTCGGAATATTTTATTAAATTCAATTGTTCCCGAGAAATTATCATTATATTCTCGCTGAATGGAGGCGATGAAAACTCGATCATTGATCTTTGTTTACAAGCTTGTTATCCATCTATCAGTCTGCCATCACGTCATCACTGTGACAATTTGAGTTGAGTGGGCGGGGCTTCCAGTGTCTTCAAAGTTGGATCGGATGTGTGCGAACGTGTATACATTCCAAATCAGTACGTGATTTTGTTTATACGATTTCGACAACTTTCACGCTGTTTGCTTTCAACCAATCAAACACAGAGCCGGGGCAAATGATTAAATTATAGAAAAATAGTTAAGTAAAAATTCCAATGTCCAAAACCATCTAAAAATCTCAACGTTTCGTCAGCAAAATGCCAGCTTCATCAGGAGAAGACACAGAATGAGAAATGAGAAGACAGAGAGAACCGGGAAGAGAGAAGGTGTGAAACATGAAAGATAAACAAAGCTCACGGAATTAGCACACTGTTAACATCCAAGCGGGTCGTATTCATTAAGACCATAAGGCCAGACACAGTTGAGTCTGTGTATCCAAACAGACTCGGCAGTATTAAGTTTGTTTTTATCTTTGGAAGGGATTCTCTGTAGCAGATAGCAAATGAAGTAATGTTCTGGCTGATTGAAATGTGGGGCATTTATCTTTCATGTTTCACACCTTCTCTCTTCCCGGTTCTCTCTGTCTTCTCATTTCTCTTTCTGTGTCTTCTCCTGATGAAGCTGGCATTTTGCTGACGAAACGTTGAGATTTTTAGATGGTTTTGGACATTGGAATTTTTACTTAACTATTATACAAGACTTTGTTCAAGTATCCGGTTTGTATGGCTGTGATCCCATCTTATGCTGTTCCAATGAAGATAGGTTTTTGTGGCGCCGTGCTATCTTTGTTATTATTATAGAAAAATAAATCTTATGTTAGTTTTCTATTACCCTTTAGTAGGAGAGGCACCCTTGGGAATAATCGTAATTTACCGTAGAAAGGCACTCTGATGACTTATTAGGTAGGCACTCTGGGGACATTTTGATCAAGGTTGATGCTCCCCCAACTAAAGGGTAATGGGAAATTAACATCAGATTTTCTTTTCTATAGCAAATTTCTATTAGTCTCAAAGGTGTCTCTCATACTAATGGGGACTAACACTTTTCAACCCTCATGCCTTTTTATCTTTCCAAGTAGAAAAAAAACAGACTTCAAAAAATGTGAAACAGTTACATGTCACTTTTGACTGGGATCGAAAACATCTTGAGGATCAGAAGTTTTTTTTCTCAGTTTTTGATTGTCGTGTAGAAAAGCCAGAACGCTCCACAAGAGTTTGTCAACCACAGCGCGATAAAGTTTACTAAAAGAAGTATATTATCAACTGAAGATGTGGTATTTCATCAACATCATCAGCCTAACTTTTTGCTAAAGATCTTGGAGCCAACACAAGTGAATTACTCATCACCGGACAGCGATTTGGAAACCACGAAGTGAAGGGCTGATGAGGAGTTTTTATAGCTTTAACCCTTTTCCTAACGAATCGTCCGCATCCGCCCGCGTAATATGCAAACTGAGCAGTTGGAAAAATCAAATTTTTCAAACAGTTTCAACAAAACCATATCATGTGACCCCTCATTGGAACGAGCTCAATGAGCTCGTTCCAATGAGGGGGTCACATGATATGGTTTTGTTGAAATGTTTTGAAAAATTTAAAAAAAATGATATTTAAAATAATAAATTTTGATATCGTCTGCGTTGGGTAAATGGTTAAAAAGATAAGGAACACAGAGATGTGATAGAGAAGCATCCCACTATCAAGGAAGTCAAAAGACCATTCGTGGAGGTACAGTGTCATAACACACCGAAGCAGTGGTTTGAAATCCACGTTTGAATGCAGGAAGAGGTTTCAGTGGGGAAGGAAGAAGACTGGGAGGAGGAGTGCTATATGGGGGAGGAGATGCGCGGAGCGGTGGGTTGCTGATCACCCTCATGGTTTCGTGCACGCCCTTTTCACGGCCCACGCATTCTTAAAAGAGATTCTCTTAAAACCACCTGTTACATTGCTCTTATCCCCAAAGTATGATAGTTGAGCATTCCACTTGCTTGAACATAAAGGCAAGAATTTAAAAATGCATTTCCCCGTGAAAGGAAAGTGTGTGTTTTATATCAAACACAAAAATATCCGGTTCCCTTATTTGGGTTAAAAACGACAGTGTGCTGCGTGTGGGGTGCTGATTTTCTCAGACAGGAAAGTCAGCTGTTCGTTCTCAATTATTCCCTCCAAACTCGATTGATTTCTTTCAATGTGCTGTGAATCGCCAATAAACTTTCCACGACACTATTTTCCTGAGGGTTTGGTGGTCCCGGAACGGTTTCATTGTTAAACTGTATTATATCACTGAAATCTGCGAAATCGCGGCTTATCATTGTGTTAGTCAAAATGCAATTGAATAAAAAGTCGCCTGTATCTCCCTTTTATAGACCCAACACGTCTGTGAAAGAAAAATCCCAGTGACATTTCACTCGACTGCGAGAAGAAACTGCCCAATTCTGTCTGATCGAGAAAGGTGTGTTTGTTGGTTTGCACAAAAACAGCGATTTCTATTAGTTTTCTGCTTCGTCCACTATTGAATTTAATTCACCAACCCAGTATATGTTCGGCCCAATGAAACGCCTGCAAAAATAAGAAAGTGTTCTGGAAAAAACGACTAAATTGAAAACGTTTCCTATTTATAAGTCGAGACAGACAGCTAATGTTAAACATTGCGCCATAAAATTCCAAGAAATCTTCGATAACATTTGACGTCGTTCAGTGCATAACGATAATGTCTGTGTTTTATCCTGAAAAGCCTGTTAATGGAGATGAAAAATCAGTCTACCTTACCTGTCTTTCCTCATTGATAGCAATTGAACACGAGCTTTAATTTGTATGAAATCGGTATCCTCTACACCTGATTGTACTTCTCATTTATCTATATTTGTGTGTGAGAAAATACGGGAGATAACGGCGAGTTCACACAGGGACGTGGTGACAAGTGTGTGTGTGTGGGGGGGGGGGGGGGGTGAGGCACCCCCTCCAATCGTGACCAGAATTGTTGGAAATTTGGAGGGGGCAAGTCATGTGTAGTTGGAAATTCCATTTTTCTGGATTCTAGAGGTCCTTTGGCGATGCTGATGTCTCCTTTACTTCCCAAAATCCCAACTCGGTTTCAAATCTGCAAAAATTCCTACTGTTACTTTTTACAACTACAGTGTACGCAATATAGAGCTTCATAAGTTTGCATGATGTCAATCGGTACGAGATTTCTTTTGTGTCTTTACTTATCGCAATAAAAACAAATCCTCGATATGCACTTCAAGAAAATCACATCATGTAAAATCGTTATCCTGAGTTAATTCCATCATTCACAGTTACAAAATGATGAAACATCGAAAATTGATCATTCCTGCATAAGATCTGATTTAATGTTAGGAGAATGTGACTTGCTCAAAGTTCTCACCTTGAGCATTTGTTTAGCACATATTCAACTCCCAGAATAATAACAAGTTATAATAACGACCTGATAATTCTATAATAAATGTGTTGGCATTTCAGTTACTAGAATCAATTGTATATGCTCTCTTCCATGGCTTCATTTTCAAACATTTTCTCGGTAGTGAATTTCCAACTGGGAGGGACTGCACGAGGGTTACCCTCTCTCGGTTCCTCCCCCAGTTGAAAATGCACGACCCAACGCCCCCAATCGGAAACCTCTAGCCACGTTGTCAGTCTGTTAACATTTAGAGTTTTGGTTAAAGTTTGTGGTTAAAGTTTTTTACTGAAGGTTCAAGGGGGGTTTTGTTCCTGTTTAGTAATGACTTTCTTCTGTGTGTCTGTTAACATTTGGAGTTTTGGTTAAACTTTGTGGTTAAAGTTTTTTAGTCAACCTTAAAGTTTTTTTTTGTTTTAAATTGATATTACTATTGATTGTATCATTCTGATTTTGTTTTTATTTTTTACGTTTCTTGTTATTTTGGGAAATATTTAATTCCTTTTTTGTATGGCAATTTAACTTACAACTTCCAGGTTAAAGTTTTTGGTTAAAGTTTTTTGTTGTTTTTTGTGTTTTTTTTTTTTTTTTGGGGGGGGGGGGGTTAACTTACACCTTTCATTCTTCAAACAGTTTAGTGGAATGTCACTGTTTCTTATTTGGGACAATGTCTACTATCTACTGAATATTTCAACAGTGATTTTCATTAACATCACATCGGCATGATTTTAACCCTTTTTAAACATGTTTTGAGACTTACTTTCTTTGTATTTGAAATTAGACTTTGCCACATACTTTCTTACTCCAATTCTTGCATGGTCAATACAACTTAATGATTCCATTTACATCAATGATTTCTTTTATCGGTTTTAGGAAATATTTAACCCTTTTTTTGCCAATCGATTTTACTCAGTAGCCTATTCCCAGCTTAAAGTTTCGAATTAAAGTTCTGCTTTTGAAGGTTCTACCTTTCATTCTCCAAACACTCTGTTGCAACGTCATTTCTTTTTTTCATTTCGGGCAAGGCCTACAGAAGCTGTAGACAGTGGTTTCAAAAAATATTGGCATTAATTTAACCCTATTCACAACGCTTTTCGCACTTAGTTTCTCGAAATTTCACATTAGGCTTCTTTTTTAAAACTCATGTAACCCCCCATCCTCCCCACCCCCACCCCCTTCCCCCACCCCCTCCGGCCAATCAGGCACTTTTTTCTTTCGTCAAAACTGCTTTTTACAGTTTTGGTTAAAGTTTGTGGTTAAAAACCCAGAAAAACACCACCACCCCCCACCCCACGGTGCCAGTTAGGCATTTTTTTCTCTTTGCTCAAAATGCATTCTGAAGGATTTAGACTGACCACATCGGACAAAAATGGACTCCCCTAACACACCCCCTCTTCTCCCACTCTCCTTCAACCCCACCTCCTCCTCACCCAGGACCATTTAAGCAGTATTGTTTCTTTGGTACAAAATGCATTTTTAGCCCGACTGTTCTTAGTCAGGGCTATAGCCATGACTTTCGTCCGTCCATCCGTTGGTCCATCCATCTGTCTGTAAACAATTGGTTTCCGACCGATAACACCAGTTTGGATTATTTGATTTCAACCAAGGTCGATATGAGTATTTTCCAGCTAGTAATACAGGCCAGGTTTGAATATAGGTTCCACAACCCCCCCCCCCCCACACACACACACACACACGCGCGCGCGGGCGTGTCACTTAGGCGATCAATAAGATCTTAAAATTTCTCCTCGATGAAGGTCACATTACCAAAAAGCAATTGAAATATTTAACAGCTAAGCTCAGTGTTCAAGCAAGACAATTTTTCATCCTACCAAAGATCCACAAGGACCGTTCTTCATGGACGGATGACGTAACTCCACCCGGGATGCCAATTGTATCAGATTGTAATTCGGAATCTTATGCGATCTAGGAACTAAGTGATTATCATCTGAAACCTATAGCAAATAGACATCCGAGCTATCTAAAAAATACACAGGATTTCCTCTCAAAAATTTCGAAATTGAAAATATCGAAAAATGCAATTCTGGCTACTTTGGATATCGACAGTATGTATACGAACATTGATATTGATAAAGGTGTTAAATCAGTTAAAATGCATTTGAAAAATATCCGGATGCAAAACGCCTGGATGAACAAATTTTGGATCTTCTAGAGCTGAGCTTAAAAGGTAATGATTTTCAATTCAATGGAGAATAATTTCCACAAATAATGGGTTGTCCTATGGGCAAAAGATTCAGTCCTAATTTTGCAAGCATTTATGTAGCGATATGCCTTAAGCAAATGTGCAAAGCATCCTCTCGTATATCTCCGGCATTTAGATGACATTTTTATTATTTGAGAACATTCAAAGGATGATTTTGATGTATTTTTAGAAATTTTGAACATTCATGATCCAAACATTAAATTAAAAGCTAATATGAGTAAAAGTTCTGTTGATTTTCTCGATGTGACCGTGTATAAAGGCAAGCAATTTCAGGCATCCGGTCATTTAGATTATAAAGTATATTTTAAACCAACTGATTCGCATCACTTGTTGCACACAAAATCATTTCATCCTCAACATACATTTAAAGGTGTTATCAAATCACAGCTCATTCGTTTTCATCGCAATTCAAGTGATAAGGTAAATTTTAGTGAGGCTTGTTCTACTCTATTTGGCGCCCTCAGATCGAGAGGATTCTCGCTGCGCTTTTTGCGCACCTTGAAATCTCAAACTCTGAAAAAGCTCGAAAGTGCAGCTGAAACTACTGATTTCGAACCACTGAAGATTGAACACAACAGACCGTTGCAGAATGGTAGTGGCGCGGTATTTAATTGCAAAAAGCGTCGCTGTAGACTGCATGCTTTTATGCCTGATCAGAAAGAGGAATTTTCCTCCGAACAAACGAAAAATCCTTATCAGATCCGTAACCCCCTCCATTGTGATTCACCAAATATTATTCACCTTATCACATGTAAGCGCTGTCGGAAACAGTATGTTGGTCAAAGTCACAATCCTTTTCGAGAACGTGCTACTAGACACAAACGGGATATAAAACATAATGCCAGTAGCACAACATTTTAACCTTCCTGGCCAGCCTTTGGACGATTTCGAAATCCATCCTATTGAAAAACCACAAATTAAAGACACATTAGAAGAAACGGGTGAATTTAGAAAAAAACGTGAAGCTTTTTGGATCAATACGCTTCAAACCCTCTGGCCATTTGGTATGAACATATCAGAGGGAGAATGCGAAAGGAGGTCCATCATTCCTTTCACTTTAACATACAACAGAATGAATATCGAAATAGCGAAAATGTGAAAAGATGAATTCAGTTTAACCAATGCCAAATTAAATGAATCTTTGAATCTTCGACCTGTCATCGCCTATAAGAAAAACAAAAGCTTGCGTAACATCCTTGTAAGGACTAAATTAGAACCCATCAATGAATAACATCAATTATTGCCAGTTTGAACAGTTCCTAAGCTCATCACTTAGTTTAAATCAATTTTATGTAATTTTTTGTCATGTTGAAACCCATCAGGGTTCAGTAAATGAAAACAATTTTTCAGCGGCATATTAAAAGAAAAAAACGTTTCAGTAGGAAATGTCTGTGATGAGGCGATTTTTAACCTCAGACACACACACACACGCATGCACGCACGCACGCACGCACGCACGCACGCACGCACGCACGCACGCACGCACGCACGCACGCACGCACGCACGCACGCACGCACGCACACACACACACACGCACGCGCGTGTCACTTAGGCAGTTATTCCCAAAATGCATTTTGAAGGATTGGGAGTTATTACATGCAAAAAAGAAAATTGACTCCTACAGCCCAACATTGCTTTATGTACTGCATCTTTAATCCTTTACCTAACACGAGTTGAAGCAAACAGTACAAATTATTTTTCCGAAACATCAGATTTTTTCATTTATTTTTATTTCTAACCATGGCTTATTAGTCCTTATTAAGCTCATCAAGCTTGTTCCATAAATAGGTCATAAGGTATGTTTTGGAGTAGAGAAATGAAAAAATAAAATTGGAATAGCAAATTTTGAATATCACGAGTGCAGATATGGCAGATTCGTTAGGTAAACGGTTAACAAAAAATGGCTCCGACTATTTTGTGTCTCACCATTGCCATTGCTGGGACAGTCGGACTGCATGCGTGACATCACTCTAGTTTGACTTCGAAACAGCTCAAGACACAGGAGTTCACATTCCCAATTTTTGAATTCCTCATCGTGCCCGCGAACAGTGTATTCGCTGGATATTACTGAAACCCTTCCTCTTCTGTTATGGTGGTGAGAGGGTGAAAGTTCGAAGGGGATTCCTCATTACAGGATTTTAGTGACTGGCTTTTCAGTGATATCCATCGGTGTGCTACAACCATCGCCCACAGTGTGTCGGGATTTGACGGCCAATTCATCGTGAAGCATCTTGTTGAAAAGTGGATTGCTACACCCAATCTTATCATGGATAAGGAAAAGATTATTATTCTTCAGGCTTGAATGATAAAAATCGGGGATTCTGTAAGTTACCTCGCCATGAGATTGACGGATTTCCCTCCGCATTTGGACTTACTGAATTAGCAGAGGGATAGTTTCCACATTTAGCAAATATGAAAGAGTACCACCATTATCGCGGTCTATTTGGATTCGAAATTTTACATGGCTGATTCCATGTCACCATCAACCAGAGAAGATTCTTTCAAGTGGAACAATCAGAAAATAGAAAGTAAAACCATCTTTGATTTTGATACTGAATGGAACAGTACTGCCACTCTGATGTTGATATTCTTCGCTGGGATTGTGGGGAGTTTAGGCAGAATGTTTTCGATAGTGACGGGGCCGACCCATTCAAAGAAACTCACACTTTAGCCAACGCCTGTAATAAATCTTGGAGGAAAAATACCATGCCAGACCATGAAACCGCCATTATTCCAGTCTCAGGCCATCCAAACAAAGTCAAGTCCCCCATCAAGGCTATCAGGTATCTGCAATACACTGCGCAAAATATACACATACAGCATGCACTCGGTGGGGGAGAAGTGCAGATTAGGCAGTATCACGCCGATGGCACCACAAGGAAACAAATTGCATCTAGGAATTTTATGGATGTATGTGGCATTAGTGTCCATGATGTTATCCTGACAGATTGCAAGACACTCTATGACAAGACCATGGCACAGAGTGAATATTTTAAGAAAATGGGGTATACAGTCTATGTCATCTGGGAACACCAATTTGGTGCTGAATACACGAACTCCTAGGATTTCAAAGCAGAGATCAACACCTATTTTCAAGACATGGACCCCATTCAATTAAGGGAAGCATTATTTAGAGGAAAGACAAATGCCATCAAATTGTACCACGATGCAAAACCAGAGACAGAAATTAATTACAGAAAAGTTTGCTCACTCTATCCGCTTCTCAATAAACATAGAGATTATCCAAAAGACCACCCTGGGATTTTGATACGAGAAAACATTGGCGATATCCATCAGCATAGGCGGCTAGTGAAATGCCAAGTATTACCACCCACCAGCTCTTTCCACCAAATGAGACAACAAGATGGTATTTACTCTCTGCAGGACATTTGCTGAATAAGACATAGAACACTACAATCACACACCACAGGAACGTAGCATTACAGGGACATGGACCTCAGTGAAACTGTTTTAAGCACTTGAAAAAGGATACACAATACTCAACATCTTTCAAGTTTAGCATTGGGAACAGTGGTCTAGTAAGACAGGGCGTATGTCGACAAGTATTTAAAATTGAACAAGCTAGCGGGTATCCAAACTGGGTGAATACGGAAATCGACCAAGAGAAATTTAAAATTTAAACAGGAGTATCTTGAGGCAGAAAAAATCAATTGTAACGTGTGGAGAAAAACCCCGGGTAAAGTAAGATCATGCTGAATTGTTTATGAGGGAAAATACACAGAACAACATCAAGACCAAGACAGAATACATTCAGGAACCATCTAAGTATTTTGGGTTAGTAACCAACCCAGATGTCATCATAAAGAATGTGCATTTTTATGTGTACCCATACCATGTATGGTACGCATAATGTCGGCATTCGGGGTGGCCCTCCGTCGTTTGTCCATCCTTTGTCTGTCCGTCCGTCCGTCGGTCTGTCTGTCCGTCCGGCATCCGTATCCATTTCCTTGGCATTCGATAACTTGAAAAATATTGCTTGGATTGTCATGTTACTTTATACTTATGTTCAGGTTACTGATGTGCCGAGCTGTATAGTTTTTGGTGTGAATCTGATAATTTGATCCTGAGATATTAACCCTTTATCCTTCAAATTGAAAATTCTTCCAATCCCTTTGGCATGAGATAACTCAAAAAATATCAATCCAGTTGTCATGTTACTTTATATATATCTCCAGGTTACTGATATGCCGCGCTGTATAGTTTTTGGTGTAAATCCGATAATTTGATCCTGAGATATTAATCCTTTATCCTTCAAATTGAAAATTCCTCCAATCACTTTTTGAAAAATATTGCTTGGATTGTCATGTTACTTTATATATATCTTCAGGTTACTGATGTTCCGAGCTGTATAGTTTTTGGTGTAAATCTGATAATTTGATCCTGAGATATTAATCCTTTATCCTTCAAATTGAAAATTCCTCCAATCACTTTTTGAAAAATATTGCTTGGATTGTCATGTTACTTTATATATATCTTCAGGTTACTGATGTTCCGAGCTGTATAGTTTTTGGTGTAAATCTGATAATTTGATCCTGAGATATTAACACTTTATCCTTCAAATTGAGAATTCCTCCAATCCCTTTGGCATGAGATAACTCAAAAATATCAATCCGATTATCATGTTACTTTTATGTATTCAGGTTGCTGATGTGCCGAGCTGTTATGTGTACCCATACCATGTATAGTACATATAATGTCGGCATCCGGAGTGGCACTCCGTCGTTCGTCCATCCTTTGTCTGTCCGTCCGTCTGTCTGTCTGTCCGTCTGGTGTCCGTATCCATTTCTTTGGCATTCGATAACTTGAAAAATGTTGCTTGGATTGTCATGTTACTTTATATTTGTGTTCAAGTTACTGATGTGCCGAGATGTACAGTTTTTGGTGTAAATGTGACAATTTGATCCTATGATATTAACCATTTATTCTTCAAATTGAGAAGTCCTCCAATCCATTTCTTCGGCATGCGATAACTCAAAAAATATTAATCCAATTATCAGGTTACTTTACATATGTATTCAGGTTACTGATGTGCTGTGCTGTATAGTTTTTTTATGTAAATCCAATAGTTTGATCCGGAAATATTAACCCTTTATCCATCAAATTAGGCATTCGTCCAATCCATTTCTATATGTACCCATACCATGTATGTTGTACATAATGTCGGCATCCGGGAAGGCCCTCCGTCATTCGACCATCCTTTGTCTGTCCATCCATCTGTCTGTCGGGTTTGTCCATCCTTTGTCTGTCCATCCATCTATTCATCCGTCCGTCTGTCTGTCTGTCTGTCTGTCTGTCTGTCTGTCTGTCTGTCTGTCTGTCTGTCTGTCTGTCTGTCCGACATCTGTATCCTTTCTTTGGCATTTGACAACTTGAAAAATTTTGCTTGGATTGTCATGTTACTTTAGATTTGTGTTCAGGTGACTGATGTGCTGAGCTGTATAGTTTTTGGTGTAAATCTGATAAATCGATCCTGAAATATTAACCCTTTATCTATCAAATTGAGAATTCTCCAATCCATTTCTTTGGCATTCGATTACTCAAAAAATATCAATCCGTTTGTCATTTTACTTTATATATATATTTCGGTTACTGATGTGCCAGACTGTATAGTTTTTGGTGTAATGTGATCCTGAAATTGGTCCTGAGATAATAGCAGCTTTCTACTCGTTAGTTTAAACAATATTTTTATTTCCAAAAAAAAAAATCTTGTTACATGTATACATATCAAATAATTTGCACTATGAATAACAGATAATAAAAACTAAATAGTTGTACACAATTTAACAGAAATAAGAAGAAAAGCACAACATGTAAGGAAGGGATTAGACAGTAAGCTTGAAGCTTTTAATAGTCGTCTTCCTGATAAGATAAATAACTTGCACCAATGGGAGGCTTTTGTCAATTTTCAGATATTGTTAGGAATGTTTAAACTAAGAGAAAACAAATTGAGATAATCAGAAAAAATAAGAAACCCGGAGACGTAGGACACAAATGACGCTTGATCAGTAGGGAGATGTGTACAATAAATAGGATTAACATTACGTTCAATTAATGGGGAGTTATAGAGTGGAGTACATGTCGGCACGGACTGGGGACATTTTCAAATAAACTATGTATTTTCTTTAGTTGGGTGAGAAGTATAAATTACTGCTTGTACATGGCACATATCCAGAGAAGGAGCTGAGCTGTGTCTTAAGAGCTGGAACGAGATAGGTCGAACCCATATATGTTTCAATGAGGCCCCAAAAAGGACGGTTGCCACTGATGAATCACGAGGCAAAACAGGAGCACAAACAGTGGATTGAATGTACAATCAACATTACTTTTTGGATGCTAGATACCAAGCCTACGAAGGCGACACTTAGAGCTGTGAGATGTTAGGATCCTACGTCCCTGAATCACATTAAATTTGGAAAAAGAATGAAAACAGCTAGAAGAAGGAAGTTGGGCATGGGAAAGGTGGGGAGAGGGGGAGGGGGGTGTGAGAGGAGTTAGAAATAGCCATCTTGAGAATAGAATAATTAGGACAATACATTTATCAATAAAACATCTTGAACACTTTGCTGAGTGGGGGGACATTCACAGTTTCTAATGCATAGAAATATGTTTGAGTAGAAATACTTACTAGTATGTGGCGGCTTTTACTGTCAGTTGCAAGAGCGTTGCACTACCCAAAACGTCCACTTGACATGATAAACTTTTGTACAACTTCAAAAGTGTGATGGTTCTCAGCATGATTCAGAAATTCAGAACCAAACAAGAGAGTGGAGAGATCGATGGTAAAACGCAGAGCATTGATTGTATTAATACGAGCATTTGAGTAAATGGGACAATATAAGAGAAAATGTTCTGATGTCTCAAGTTCTCCACACCGACAAAATGGAGAAAGTAATAAATGGTTGTCAAATAAGTGGGCGTTAAAATTACTGCAACGCAGTCGCAATCTACAGTGATATATTTGAGCTATACCAGATTTATTGCCACTGACAAATTTTGGTGGTCTCGGTTGCCTTTATTAATAAGATTTTTGAAGTTAAAAATTGAAGAATTCTCTCGGACAGACAGAGGTAAGCTATTCCATTGCTTGGTAACGTTGGGAATGAACGAGCTCTGGTACAAATTTGTTTGACAAACTGGAACTCGATGGTTCTGGCAGAATCGAAGATTGTGTCGTATGTCAGACATCAAGACGGCCGGTGGGACTTTATAAGCAATGTATGGGGGAGTAATTCGGTGGTACATTTTGTAAAATTGAACTAATTTATGTTGACGGCGCCTTTCTTTGAGATGATCCCAGCGGGTCTCAGAAAAGAGTAGAGCCTTGCTCGCACTAATGGTTGCACCTGTTATGATCCTTGCCGCGGCTATCTATATTTTCTCCAGATCCTCTGCCTTAGCCGATGAGCAGTTGTCCCATACAGTATCCGCATATTCTAGGAGAGGCCTGATAAATGCAAAATAGATTTTTTCAAGAACCATGCGATCAAGAGTGAATTTATGTTTGCGCAATAAATCTGAGCGTGCCCATGCTTTGCTACAAATGTGATCAATGTGGTCATTCCATGTACCAGTATTATTTAAGATTACCCCTAAGTGTTTATGGTTACTAATCTCAGGAATCTGTGTACCACCGAAAACCAATGGCGGCTGTACCGTTGGATTAAGTTTGAGTGATAGCAGCATACTTTCCGTTTTCTGGGGATTGAATTCGACTAACCATGTTTTAGCCGAATATTCTATTGAGGCTAAATCATTGTTCGTCAAGATTGAAGCTTGGTCTGGGTTTTTCGACTATAAGATATAATGATGTATCATCCGCAAAGAGACGTATCGAGCTAAGTTGATTTTCGGTAATATCATTGATATATATAATAAATAATAGAGGGGCAAGTATGGAGCCTTATGGAACACCTGAGTTAATGGGTTTCCAGGCGGACGATTCAGAGCCTATGACGACTCGCTGGGACCTGTCCGAGAGATAAGATTTTAAAAACAGCAGAAGGTCACTCGAAATTCCGATTCGCTCAAGCTTGTGAATGAGACCAGCGTGCCAAACCTTGTCGAAAGCTTTACCGATTTTACAGAATACCACCCTAACTTCTTTTCCTTTCTACTAGTTGCGCGTATGGGTACACATCTGACGATTTAATCGGCCTATTGTTTTATCATGACCAGTTCTCCCTTGTCAATTACGAGACAGCTGTTGATATGTACAACCCATATCAATCACCTAATGTCGCTCCTAGCATCCTTCGTCAATGCTTATGTCCGATTGGAATTGTACAGGGTATTGGAATTACTGGGAGCCCAAGTCTTTTATTTCGATACAGACAGTTGCATTTACATATACAATCCATCACATCCGAACCCAAAGATCGAGGACAGTAAATTAGGAAAATGGACCGATGAACACCCCGATGCCAAAATTGTAGAATTTGTAGGATTAGGACCTAAAAATTATGGATATTTAAGAAATAACTGTCCAGAGTGTAGACATTCCAAATCATTACGTGATTTGGTTTATACGATTTTGACGACTTTCACGCTGTATGCTTTCAACCAATCAAACGCAGAGGCGGGGCAAATGATTAAGTTATTATAAATACATCAAAGTTGGCAAGGAACAAAAAACATGTAAAGTGAAAGGCACCACGCTGGAGTACAATACGATACAGAACATCAACTTCAAGTTCATGGTGGAATATAAACACGACAGATGGAATTACAAATTCAACATAGGACACAAGAATTGTATCAAAAGCAACAAAAACAGTGAAGTCACCAGTGAAACGTAAACCAAAACATTTAGATCGGTGTACATCAAGCGCTTTGTGGTCAACTATTTCTACATCCTGCCTTATGGATATAAATGGAGATAGACTCAGTCCATTTGGACTTCATCAGAAGAACAAATAAGATGTCTCTTCCACTCGATCCAGCATTTTCCGAAGTTTTTATCAGAAGAGAAACGTCTCTCAACATTGACTTGGTGTCACGACTGCATCATCAACTCCAAAAAAGAAAGTCTGGCTAAAGCAGGTTTCTTCTACATTGGTAAAGGCGTATTTGTGGCAAGGGTTTGACCAGTTGGGTAGAACATGACAGTCCCTATCAAGATCGTGTCATATTTTCCCGGAATTGTGGTTATTTAAGAATTGAATGCAATTATTGTATTCAATTCTTATAATTACATTCCGTAACTGTTTAAGCTACTTTTTACCAAACAACAAAGCAGAAAGACGAAATAAAATATATACGAACGAAGGAACGAGGTGAAAAACCACCCTCACACAAAAGATAACGCGCACAACTCTGATTTTTAATTTTCACAACTTTAGAAATGGAAACGAATATTTTAGCAATGGGCTTTATGCCACAGTTGGGAAATGTCACCAAAGAAACAACAGCGGAGTTGATCACTGCGAGAGGAGCTAAAAGTTAAAAACCCGCCCAAACACGGCTCGAATTACATTCTGTCAACTGCGCTCTACCGTAAATGCGGGTCAAAGTTCGACCAAATGTATTCATTGGAAAATGAATTACGTTTGGTCATGACGTTTTCATCCATCTGACCAATGGGAATTGAGTATTTGAACCCAAAACGTATAACTACATTAACAATGTAATTATATTAATTTAACAAGAGGTACTCAGTTTTACCATCCATCCACGTGTATGCAAACAGCTCCCGACAAAGAATTATTCTTGTCTCAGTGCCTGACAGAAATATGAATCAGAGTAGTTTTGTCAGATTCCGGTGTATATATACATAGAGAAAAAAGTAATACAATTTCATTGCGACAATCAACGATAATGCCCATATGTGGATATATTGTGGTGTTCTTAAAGATCAGGTCACATCAAGTGACCTGATCTTTAAGAACAGCACAATATATCCACATATGGATATATTGTGTTGTTCTTAGGTCACATCAAGTCTCGATTGGAAAACATTTATTGCGTTGATTGAAAGAAAGTTTATAGTATTTCTTTATTAGATTCAATCGGATATAATATTTCAGTTGATCGAAAAAGCGAACCTACGATTCCAGCCGATTGAACCTAAACAAAAGCTGGACTATGTAAGGGCAGGACTAGATCAAAGCGATAACAGGGTTCAGTTTCTTACAGAATTCGGCTAGTTGGCTGGGAGCTTGGTCAGATCTATGGATTATTGCTTTTCACAATGCACCTTGTAGACGTAGACAGGTGAAATAATGATGCCCAGCAGTGTCATCATTCATTCATTCATCTAGGTGTTTTGACTGCCCTCGGCGATCTCCCATAGTAATGTATTTTTTTTCGAAATGGGGGGGTCACTACGACGTCTCACATGTTATTCTGTTGGGTATACACTATAGGAATGTGTTTCCTATACATGTAATCTTAGCTTTCCAAAGCAATGAAATATTTCGTCCTGTAGATGTTTGGTGCCATTAATCTGAAATAGAGCTGTACAAAAATAGCTGCAATATTGACCGTCACCATAAGCATTGGTAAAACTAGCCTACTAAAAGGAAACCCCAATCGGCTTTAAACATGCAGCTTGAGGCCACACATCTCTCAGGCCAACACAAAGACACGGGGTCGCAGAGTGCTAAAGCGTACTGCACGCCGCTTGCGCGCGTAGATGGTTGAAGGCAAAGCAAATGGAATGGCACGAAATATGGCGGATCTTCCTTCCAGCTCCACGTTTTACTCCACAATGAAAGGTTGATGTATTTGATCCCAATTAGGTTACCAAAGCTGATTTGCTCTTTCTACCGCACGATCTCCAAGACTCGCCAGCAAACCAGCAACATATAAATATTCATTTAAATTGGCTTGTATGGTCAACCTGTACAAAAGAGGCAGAACTACTAACCTAGATGAATTCCGGCAAGGTGAGTCACCTTAGTTGACCAGAGCCGTGTCCTGCATCTGCAAGCGTGTCTCCCTCTGATGAGGAGTTAAATGAAAGATCCTGCCTGAGAGTTCATTGTTTCAGTGTAAACGATTCTGGCAGAGTGCAAAGAACTGCACAGAACCCCAAGCGCACTTTACCTAAACTTCTGTTTGGACGCCAGTATTCGACGTAATGAGGTCAGAAGGACGGTCTACACAATGGGTATCTCGCTATCCAGTATTTGCCTCGGATCCGAATAATTAAATTACCAAGCTCACCCCGTCTGACCGCGATTGGAAATATCAGTACCAGCACTCAGGTGTTGGCATCTGATATCTGTACCGCCTAGAGAGACTTGATAGGGTCGGCAGCGTGTGACTAATTCAGTGTGGTCTCTCCAAGTTTACCGGCCTGGGTATTCTCCCACAAAGTCAGGAGTGTTTGTCCTTTATTTTCATGCAACTCCAGAAAGCAATTCGCACCGTGCGTTTGTTCTTGAATATATGCTTGTTTTCCTTCGTGACACAGTGCTACACCCTGTCGAAATGAACAGTTGATCTGGTTTGCTGGATTGTTTGTATTTTGGGTAGCACTCCAGGCAGTTAGATGCCTTCTGTCTACGCTGAATTGCTACGTGTCATTTGTAGCGTACATCCAGAGCGTTTCGATGTTGCGTGCAGCGCTGTGTTTCTGTTCGTTTTCTAAAGCAAGGGGAAATAGTTCACCTTGCGGTTGATCTCCCGTTCTAACTCTCGTTGCATGGTTTTGGCGTTTATAGGTCACAATGTTCCTCTGGATTATCCTTCACAGTGTTTGCTCTGTGACTTCACTCCCCTCAACTGGAGAATAGATGATCCATTGGAAGTGACTAAGGTACTCAATCCTTGATGCCGCAAGGTTGGTGAATATGGACCTTTGGTGAAAGTTCTGATTTATGTAGACCTTTTGAGTGGTCCTGGGAAATTGCATAGCCAAGACACATTTCTTTATTGTTGAAGGCCTGCTCCACTGCCTCACGATTAACATCATTGCGAACAAGCTCGAGGGCTGTGACGAAAACATTCAGTTTTGTTTCCCTTGGAATGTTATTATGCGACACTTCATTGCAACGAGCTCGACGAGCTCGTTCCAAGACGTGTCATGTAATATGGTTTTGTTGACATTGTTTGAAAATTTTTTTTTTTTTCAACTGCTCATGTTGTAAATGACGCAAGCGGATGTAGCCAGGCCGTTGTTTGTACTCGGTGTTGGGCAGATAAGTTACACGGTTGTTTGACAAGCAGGCGGGTTTTCCGTTGTAACTGTGGTTTCGTATTCAGGGCCAAACATGCAATATGTATACAATCTGTTGTCCCAGTCAAAGGTGGGTGTGACCACTTATGTGTTTACATGCTTGAGTTTCTAAAGTGTAGTGTTCACATGTCACTCTTACAACTTCCGCCGAGTCGAAACGTTTCATCCCACTGAAGAGATTGATATGGGCCAAGGCGAACACGGTTGCTCGTAAGTGTGAATATGTGGCACCTCGGTACTTCTCGGTTGCACCCAAGTTTTTGTCACTTAGGCGAGTGTCTTTGACGAAATCATCAATTTCGTCCTGGCCAGAATGTCATATTCGTGCGAAACCCGCGCCAATGCCCTTAGATGGGACGTCGTTGATCGTAACCCGAAACATCTTGCACTTTGGTTTGCCGAAACGATCTCTTCTGGCAAATGCAGAAGAAACATTCTGAAAGAAAATGGCATAGGAAGCGATTTTCCTGCCGTTCCCAAGTTGTCGAAAATAAACAAAATGAAGACAGCAGATAAATCTTTAAAAGCAGTGATATATAATAATGTGTGATAATACTTGTAACTCTCAAAATCCTGCAGGAATATGCAAGGAGCTCCGATGAGTCTACTCTCTACCAGAAACACGTTCACTGCTGAAGCACACCAAGGCCGATGGTCAATTGTCAAGATTATTGTAACAGTATGTCGCAGCAAACATTCGACTGACGGGAATATTATAATCCCTGATGGGTACGGGTGTGGGATGGGAAAATCTCACCCGAGGGCAAGATATTTGGTCCAAACACGAGGCTTGCCGAGTGTCTGGACCAAATATCTTGTCCCGAGGGCGAGAGTTTCCCATCCCACACCCGTACCCATCAGGGATTATTTTTCTCCCCCGCCATACAGCGGTTACATTAGCAGAGGTAATCGGCGGTCACGTGCTGATATAATCAACTCATTTGGTATTCGTTGTTTTGAAAAACTAATGACACCATCGAAAAGAGCATGCAAAAGTTATGTATATACCAACGGTATATACTGCGAAATCAATTAGGAACGGTGGCGTCTTGGGGTCTAAAGAGTGTTAGAGCATCAAACTTTGATCACACGACATTCTGATGACGTCAATATGAATTAGTTCGTAGCAAAAAACTGATACGATATGCATAACGTCATAATAACGTTACAAATGTGTAACGTCACGTGGGTTGGATGGGATACATGTCTCTCCGTGTTATCTCTCCCTGGACACACGTATGTTACACATGCAGTTGGGGGAGAAATAAGTATGTTCGTCGTTCTAAAATGTTATCTGTAAGTCGATGACATCAATATAAACTACATTTATTATCTGACGAAGTCCATTAAAATGTCTAAAGCTTGAGTATTTTACTAAATGAATAAGTGGGTAATAGTGTTGCATCTGATGTAATATTATATATTTCAAGAAAATTTTATGTCGCTGATTTCTGAAGAAGTAACATGTACCAAACAAGACAGAGTAAAGTTAATGTTAAGATAAGTTAGGAAAAGATTTTTGTCACTTTTTTTCTGATACCAAATGATGGCATTGGTCCAGAAAAAAGCTCTCGTGTAGAGTTTGTAAACAATCAGTGTCCGCCAGAGATTTATATTTATCGACGAAGATGAGAAAAGTGAAAAAACAACAACAACAACGAGGAAGACTCGATTATTCTTTCTTGCTGCTATTCTTTATTTTGTCACTGTTAGAAATTAAGATTTATAAAGTATTTAATCTTTACCTAACGAATCGCCCGCATCCGCCAGTATAATCTGCAAATTGAGCAGATGAATTAATTTTTTAAAGTATGTCAACAAAACCATATCATATGACCCTCATTGGAACGAGCTCGATGAGCTCGTTCCAATGAGAGGTCACATGATACGGTTTTGTTGAAAAAAAATTTAAAATTTAAAAATTAAAAAAAATAGTAATTAAAATAATAAATTTTCATTTTCTCTGCGGTGGGTAAAGGGTTAAACCTCGTGCGTTAAATTTATTTGTTGAGGTAAAAACGTCATGCTGAAGGAGAAACTTGTAAAGCAAATTCATTTAAAAGTCGTTACTTGTGTATGCGCTCGCGGGTGATTGCGTACTTGCGTTTATTGCATCGAGTTCGCAGTGTGCACTGGCGAGTTTTTTCCAACCGAGATGCTGTAATTCCCATGAAAAATCTTTTGTGTTGGAGACGACTCGGAAAGTGTTGGGGGAATGTCGGAATGATAGATAATTTTGGAAAGTAGGTTTGACTTCTTGTGACTTACATGATGGTTCAAACCGGAGTCCGGAATTTTGATTTATTATTGATATGACTTACCTTTGGACCACAACACCAGCTCTGTCAATGCTAAATATATCAAGAACAGACCAAAATCGCTCATCGTGTCTAATTTATATATTTTTATTCTTCCATGACAGCTTGTTGCCTCTGACACTTCTCCAAATCAGTTCAGGATGTTAAAATGGATGGATGACCTCACCGATTGAGCGAGGTATTTCTCAAAGCTTGTTGTTGGAATTGATCTGTGGTCGAAGAGACTGTTGCCAATGCGCATGGGCTGAATGTATATGCATTCTATTGGAAATGACGTGGAGAGGAAAAGTGAAGTGCATCTATTTATCTCCGGAGACATAATTATGAAATAAAAGTTTAGCACAATTTGAAACTAGCAGTCCCGTGACATTATTGTGCACTATTTTGAAGTAATAGCGCTCTGAGTAAGTGCACTTTTATCCCCGTTAAACTGCGCCCTTGGCCTAACACACTTCCTGTATAATAGTAGCATGTCTAACTCTGTACATATTTATTTATTTATTGGGGTTTAACGATACTTTCGACAGCCAGAGTAATCTCGTGTCGGACAGTTTTACGGGAGGAGGAATGCGGTATACCCGAAGAGAACCACCGAGCAACGGCGAGCAACTGTCAGCCTCCTCAACATACTAACTCCACACAATTGTTAGGGACACTGGCTGTGCATTTTCCTTTCCCGTCCCGCACCCTACATGGGTGAATACTTTCCATAGGGTTGGTTAATTAACCCATTTTCAACATTGGCTGAAGACAAGTGCACCATCGTCGTGCAGTACGCCTTAGTACACAACGTCTCCGTGCCCCCACATGGGCAATGGTGGTGAAGTGTCCTGTCCAAGGACACAACGTGGTTGCTGCAGGCGGGATTCGAACCGAGGACCTCTCGGCTTGCAGCCTGTGCCTCTCCCTACCGTACCACCGCGCCCCCTGCTCTGTACACTTCTAATAGAGATCATTAACAGCATTCCTAACCTCTACTGGGATACATGCTCATGTAATGGCGTAAACACATATTAAATTTCAACTGCATGTACAGAATGTAGAGAGTGGATTACTACTTAATCGAGGAGACAAATATTCTCCACTCGAAAAGTATTTACAATTGTTTATAACAGCACAATAAACACTTGCAAACTTTTATCACATGGACCATTGGGTGCAATCCGGTTGATTATGTGATAAAAGTTTGAAAGTGCTTTGTGTTTTGTCTTCAGAAGTGAAAGATCTATCCCAGGCGATTTAGTAGAAATCCACCCTCCACATACCGTGGGTTCAATATTTTCTTTCTGTTTGATCGATTCATTTCTTGATTTCACTTCCGACCTCGCTAATAACGTATTATATGTTTCATTGCACAGCGCAAACGCTCTTGTGTAGTTCAGACTATTTCATTCTTCAAGCGCACCTTTTCTGCGCTGATTGTAACAGATCTTCTTGTTTCAACTGTAAGAACATTTGGCAACTGGGTGGAGGGGGGGGGGGGGGGTCACGTGCTGGTATGGGTGTTGTGATTTGTCGTAACAGTTTTCAAACTGCTCGCGGAGTCCAAGTTATTTACTGAGTAAACAAAGTGTGTTTCTAAGTCTAAGAGGAGGTATTTTGCTCCGTGCTATCCGCGACTTTGCCGATCCAAAGGTTTCCAAACTATAGCATTTAACCCCTTAAGCCTTGATGGCATCTTCCATGTCAGTTTAATAACCCGAGTGGAAAACGCCCATCTTCATTATTTGGGTATGGACCAATGCAGCATTAAGGCTGCGCGTTGCAAATATGGATTGGTCTTTCCTCACAAATTCACTGAGCATCAAATTACTTTATGGATGAGGACCTTGTGAACCTGACCGGGAAAACGGACCTTTGGGTCCAAAGAGATAAGGGGAAAGGGGTGTCGGAAGAAACACGTTTTAATAGATATTAAATGTCTTTATTGAAAGCTAATTGGGGTTTATGCCACTACGAAATGTCTGGACGCGCCATTTAAGGAATTGGTAACACTCTGAGGCCTAATTCTGACTTTGGTCACGTTGCTTTACTGTAACAAAGCAAGTGCCGCAAAATGTGGTCTTTGTATAAATTTTGTTCTAAGAGTCTTACCTAGAAAAATCAAAGTATAGCAAATATGTATTAAAATTAAAAAAAACCCCAGGCCTCTAGCTGGTAGAGTGCTAAATTATTTTTGGTCATCCAAATTTGTCCACATCATTTTGCCTTGTAACAATTTATGGGAGAGTGGCACTCTCCCATAAATTGTAACAAGGCAGATCCTCACAGACTAAATAATTTCAGTTCAAAAATTATATGATGCACATCCATAAAATATGAAGCCATTAAGTTGCAGCACCTGCACTTCAGAATGAAACCCAAATGTGGGCTTCCAGCACTCTACCAGTTAATTGTTAACAAACACATTTGCTTCCCTTTTTTTGATTTCCCCTGACAAAGACCAGACCGATGTTTGTGATGAATGCAGGCGACCGAGTCTGGAATGTGGGAACCTCCAGTAGCGTGTCACGTGATTGGTATATCGATTAATCAGCAGAACGTTTTCTAATCAGGCTAAGGAATATTGCTATCAAATAAAGTCAGCAATCCAATGAGAGGTGATAAGCTATTTTTCTAAGGTAAAAAATGAAGAACTTTGGTTATACACAAGCCTCGTACCCTATTCGTACTGCAAATGGAACGACAGAAGCATGTGTCTCTGCAGGTCTCCTTTACCAGGAGCCATCCAGACTTTTTACTCCAAATAAATCGCGAGGATTTTGATCGTTACGCACTGCACACCGCAGTATAGTCTAGCAATTGCTTTGCAGGGCATTATTGATGCATCCTCATTCTGTAAAGCATCGGGTATTTGGGGTTGCTTGATTGTCCCTTCTGGTCAGTAGCTATAAAAAATTACTGACTGCTATGGATGGATTAATCTATCATTCCAACCCCTTTTAAATAACATGTGTCCCAGATAGATTTGGATGTGTCTTTATAAACGTTGAGGGTAGTTTATCGTAAAGCCTCACATGGTGCGACTACACATTAGGCGTCCCTTGTCAGAAACTTTACTCCAAAAACACTCTCTATCAAAGTACTTCAAAAAGTTATCTTCAGTGGTCCAATCAATTCAACTGATGTTTCGTTCTTACATCACAGATAGTACAAGAATGAAATTATGATACACACCTTGGAATATTCAAGGCCTTTCCTGTAAATTGAACAACGCCGAGGTAAAAATTGTTAACTCGAAACGATTTTATTACCCTCATGGAGACTGGGCACTGTGATGGGACCGAATTAGAGCTACCAGGTTACACACGAGTCGATCCCTTCGTGGTAAATCCTCGCGTAAGAAGGGTGGAATCTGTTTGTTTTTTTAAAACTCCACATATGACGAATTCCCTCGTAATACAAAATATATTGGCGGCGAAATTTGTCTCTGGGTTGAATTTGATGGCAAAAGCTTAATTTTAATTTTAATTTCGAAGGTCGCCTTTGTGTGTGTACTCTCCTCCCAGTAATTCTACTTACTGGAAGTCGAAATGTAATTCTCATATTTCCGCATTTTCAAATCTAAAGCAGGAGTTACTGAACAGTAATCATGAGGATATGTTAATTTTGGGAGGGGACTTCAACGCTCAAACTGGAGGACAGCCGTATTATATTGTGGATGACAACAACAAATACATTCCCTTGCCCCAGTCACACACTGTTGATTGCATAGAAGACAGGGAAAGTCATGATAAAATAACACACACCTTCGGAAAACATTTACTCGAGCTGTGCCATTAGTAAAACTAAGAATTGTGTATGGCCGCTGCCTCTGAGAAAGACTAGACAGCTTTACCTCATAGCAGTACAGCGGTGCAAGTATTGTCGACTATAATATATATAGTGTCAGAAAAGTACTTTTCGGATATTGATTATTTCTGTATCAAAGCGCCGGCCGTTTTCTTGGATCCTTGCGAATTGGTACTACACCACGACTGTACTGATAATTTTAATACACACTAAAAACTTAAGTGTTAAAACTGACACTTTCAAGGTGTTAAACCCATTCCAACTCTTAGGGTTTGATTTTAACACTCAAAGTGCAATGCTTTAAGCACTTAGACATTACAATCGTCAGACATCTGAAACTTGAATGGATGGGTGGTTCTTCCAGAATCGTCCATAATTTGATTTGCGCTTGGTGGGTACATAATTAAAAGGACACAACGCAGATGACGCGGATCAGGCTCGAGAGTTCGAGCCTGATCCACGTCATCTGCGTTGTTTCCTTTTAGTTGTCGCGACATTACACTTGTCAAGTGGTATTATTGTAACACCTGTCAAGTTCTGGGATATCTACACTTGAACAAAGTGCTAGTTCAGCACTTAGTAAGTGTTAAATACAGCACTTCAAGTGTAGTTTTAAACACTTTAGTTTTTAGCGTGTAACAGCAATGCGTATCAGAATCCCGAAATCAGATCGCCCGAGGTGAACAGAGCAGAGCGCTACACGCGTCAGATTAATTCTTTTAACACAAGAGGATATAGAGAAGGCTCCTGCTGATTGGATGAGTATTCTTTACTCCATTAAAAATTTTGCTGCCAGAAGAGTTCAGTTGAGTACCCCCCCCCCCCCCCCCCCCTCGTCACTTAAACCCGATTGTCCACATGGGGGCACGATGACGCCGTGTACTAAGGCGTACTGCGCGTCGATGGTGCGCATGATGTCTTCAACCAATCTGACCCTGCCTGTGCTGCAGTGCGGTATTACGATGTTGGAGAGCTGGCAGCTGCTCATCTTAGATGGGTGGTTCTCTCCGGGTACTCCGGCTTCTTTCACCCGTAAAACTGTCACCGACACGATATGACCTTGCCGGTTAAAGTGTCATTAAACCTTAATAAATAAATAAATAAATAAGTAAAAAAAAAAAATAAATAAATAGTTACTGGAAAATTATAAAACACTTTGTGGGTGTGACATTAATAGTCTTGATCCTGACATCGATATTCAATTCTTTGAAGAACTTTTTTCCCCAACGTAGAACGCTGAAATTTCAATATCGTCCTCTCCTTCTTGAACCTTGATTCAAATATTAAACTGTGATATAATATCTCAGGAGGAAATCAGGAAATCATTCCGACAAATAAAAAATAAAAAGTCTCCAGGCCCCGACAAATATTTCCAACGAACTCCTAAAAACTGCAACCCCCTACATGCTAGACGAAACGGCCAAGTTGTTTAATCAAGTCCTCGAATCTGGTCATTATCCAACTGAATGGAGTTAGTCCACCCTAACGCTAGTGTGCAAAAATGTTAATCGACATGACCCTAACAACTACAGGGTCATTGCAGTTAGCTCTGCTGTCGAAAATTATTTAATAAGATTATAAATAACCAGATGAAATAATTTTCCTGAAAATAACCGGCTTATAAGCGACAATCAGTTTGGATTTCGTGAACACCATAGCACGGTTGACAGTGCATTTGTTCTCAAAAATAGTTTCAATCTCTGCAAACGATAAAAAAGACCTCTATATGCATTTTTTTTGTTAACTTCGGGAAAGCTTTTGACACAGTTCACCACCCCTTGCTGCTTAATAAATAAAGTAAATGTGATATAACTGGTCAAATACTTAAAATTTTACAGTCCGTGTATACATCAAGTTATTATCTTACTAGAACTGCCAAGGATCTAGGTCCGCCTCTACTATCTACTATCCACAATTGATGTTTGGCAAGGCTGTGCGATCCCCACGGTCCTGTTTAAAATATTTATAGATGACATTAGTAAAATGTTTACTGGAAAATGCGACCCCATAGTTGTGAATAATAGGTGCATAAGTCATCTATCGTTTGCAGACGACCTGATTGTGTTCTCTAGTACGCCTATCGGGTTACAAAGATGTTTACAAAACTTAGAAATATACTCGCAGAATAACCATCTAATGGTGAACACTGAGAAAACTAAGTGCTTAGTGTTTTCCGCTAAAAAGGTTCAAGGTTCCCCAGTTTTTCTATAGCTGACAAAATGCTGGAGATTGTACCCAGCTATTCTTATCTTGGTATATGGGAAATTCAGTGAGGCACAGAGTACTTTAATATTAAAGGGGATTAAAGCACTTTACAGTCTTTTAAATTATCTTAAGAGTAAACAACTCCCATGCATTGCTGTAATGTCCAAATTATTTGATAAATTCATTAAACTCATATTGCTGTGTGACAGCGAACTGTGGGATACAGAGTATTATCTTGCAAGGTGGGATAGACTCTCCGCGGAGGCTGTACATATCAGATTCTGTAAAATGATACTCGTCGTTAATAAACACTCTTCCAACCATGCCGTTTGTGCTGAACTTTGCAGATTCCCATTTTCCATCGGGTGCATCGTCAAAAAGTTAAAATTCATGACCAAACTTCATTCTGCAACTCCAGGAAATTACTACATGATTTACTGGAATAACATTAATTGACGACGGAATACAGCGGATTCTGCAAAATGTTGGAAGGTTACAATATATCGACGGCTGCAATACACGATAATAAATCCGGAAAATTACATCAAAATTTAAAAAATAATTACACAATCTATTTTAATGAATGTCTTAATGCTAACAATAAAAAGAGCGGTAAAAATAAATTGCGCACTTATCGCACCTTCAAAAATGACATTAATTTCGAGCCCTATTTAGTTTACTCAAAAACGGGGGCGCGGAGTATGTTCACAAGATTACGGATTAGTAATCATAATTTGACAATTGAAAAGAGGAGACATGTACAGTCGCCAATTCCCCTAGAAAATTGGATTTGTGCGCTTCCGAGGTTTGTAAGGACGTCGGCGATGTGGAATCCGAGATGCATTTTGCCATGAACTGCCCGGCCTATACAAACATCGGAAAGCAGTTGTTTTCAATAATTAGCAGGAACAACGCGGACTTCTTAAATGCAAGCAAACGCGATAGGTTTGAATTTATTATGAAATGTAATACGCCCCCATTATGTCACACCAGCTGCAACATAATCCTGCTTTTCTTCAAGAAAAGAGAAACAATAATTGCAAAATCGTAGGTCATTAGCCCTTTCAACACTGGCGCCCTGGAAGTTATCATTTCAGTCCATACGTCAAGTGCGTAATGCACAAGGCCATCCTGGCTTGTTGGAAGGTCCAGTGATAATTTAATCCAACAGCTCGAACCTCGCTTCAGATATTTTGCTCTTTATATCGTCTGCTTGTCCTCAACCAATTTTGTCTTCACGCAAAACTTTATGTACACCGCTTGATAGGGTTAAACTGACATGTGCTTTTGACGGTATATACATATATAATTACATTGTTAATGTAGTTAAACGTTTTGAGTCCAAATACTCAGTTCCCATTGGTCAGGTGGTTGAAAACGTCATAACCAAATGTAATTCATTTTCCAATGAATACATTTGGTCGAACTTTGACCCGCATTTACGGTAGAACCCAGTTGACGGAATGTAATTCGGGCGGTGTTTGGGTGGGTTTTTAATTTTTAGCGCCTCTCGCAGTGATCAACTCCGCTGCTGTTTCTTTGGTCACATTTCCCAACTGTGGCATAAAGCCCGTTACTAAAATACTCGTTTCCATTTCTAAAGTGGCGAAAATTAAAAATCCAAGTTGTGCGTTTTGTCTTTTGTATGAGGGTGGTTTTTCGCCTCGTTCGTACATGTTTTATTTCGTCTTTCTACTTTGTTGTTTGGTAAAAAGTAGTTTAAACAGTTACGGAATGTAATTATAAGAATTGAATGCAATTTTTATAATCTTTATTGGAGTATGAACGTGTGGGAATGAATACAAATTGTATGAATTCGGGATTCATACATAATTTGTACCCATTCCCACACGTTCATACTCCAATAAAGATTATAAAAATTGCATTCAATTCTTAAATGTATATACATTAGCCTTATTATTCTTCACAAATCGCTATTTCGTGTGATATTAATTAATTATAATCATGTCATATCTCTTTTAATTCTTTGTGCAGTCTGATAATTTGCTTGAATAAACTATTACTATTGCTAACATTCACTGTATTGCGTCAATGAACATTAAACTGTGAGGGAAGTCGGGAGGTGCCCCCTGGTGGTATCTTCGTTATTTGTAGTCGGATTTTAGAAATGTTTTCATCTCTCTATTTGAAAATAAAATGCTAATGGTCACGTGGTTAAAATTTTTGAAAATGGAATTTAGGCCAAATAAAAAAATGAATTGATTCTCAGGCATTTTTTGTTCAAATCAGTGAGGGAGGGAGGATTTTATTTATTAAAGAGAAAAGGTTGTATTTTAGTGCAATTATAGTATACCTTTTATAACTAACTGCCGTAACAACAGCTAAAAGGATTTGTATTTTATTGTTCTTTTTAATGGTATAGATCTGTCAAACATCACAATCCATTAGAATAGACCCCAGTAACCAATGCTTGGGGGTAGGAGTCCTTCAAAATGGCAAACATGGCTCAAAATGATTGGTTAAACTTGAGTTTATATCGGTGTTGCGGCCATTAATCGCCATTGTGCAGAAATATATGACCTTAAACACCAGCAAATAAATAAATAAATAATTAAATCATGATCCAGTATATCAGAATTTGCCTTGTTACAGTTTATGGGAGAGTGCCTTTGGGCACTCTCCCATAAACTGCAACAAGAAAAAACAATTTACTGCAAACACAGCTAAATAATTATATGTCGAGAAATGTGAAAAAAAAGACCACTCCATGTTTTCACAAATTCTTAAAAAAAAACATGACATAATAAAAATGTCCAATGAGGAGGTTCAAATCCAACGAGGGAGGGCCTGAGAATCAAAACATTATTTTTTTTTAGCCTTAAGTTTGACATATAAAATAAAACTGTAGCGTGACATCATTTCAATTATTCCTTGAGAAGTGTGTCCAATTTTTAAAGTGGTATCTAATGTAGTTGGTAAAATATGGGCGTCATAAACTGGATGGCGTAGTTCTGACGGCAATGACTTTATATTTGCGGTATTTGATTTCCGATCTTCAAAATTGTGACCTTTTTTTTTATTTGTGGTCTTGCTTGCGAAAATGGTCGGAAGGTTAAACCTTTTGGATGTAAATTTCAATCTGACGTTTTTTGCTCCGCCGTCGCATTTTATCCCATAACGTTAAGCACGTTGCATCGGTGATTTTAAAACTGTAAAGAGACATCATTTCAACTATCCCGTGGGCTCCGTTTTTAATTTTCGAAGTGGTATATGTTGTACTTGGTGTGGTAGGGTACCACAAAATGGTAGTGGTGTAAAAAGGCTTCGCCTCAGGGTGTATGAGTTCCCAAACCGGTGTTAATTCCCATACACCCCGGAAAACACAAGGATAACTAATATGATCAGCTGGTATTCCTAGGGAAATAACATCACCTGGGAATCCATTGCCAATAATATTTCAGCTGTAGTGTAAACATATGAGTTTTGCAGATTTATGATTTACTGTAGCTTCAGAGTTTTATTTTACATTCAAGATTTTAAAGCACGTCAACAAAAAAATACTCATTTCTATAGGAGATTCTGATGTCTTCAGCGCCATTTTAAGAAATGATGTCTCCGTGGTTAACATGACAATCGTCTCAAATTGGCAAACAACTTAAAATGAATTGAACAGATAACCGGTCACAGAAAAAATCCGACGGAAATGGGAACTTCTGAAGTAATCCTAAGCCTTTGCCGGAAGTAGTGGTCTAAATCTGCCAGCGCTATTCATATAATCACTAATTTCTCTTTTTTAACCTCAAAATATAGCTTGCGTCTCCTAATTGGAGCGAGCTCGCTCAGCTCGTTCCAATGAGGAATCATGAGCTGTGTGTTTGGTACAGAGGATGGAAAAGGGACAGTTATTCAAGAGGTTTAGTTGCAAATTCCCTCTGCCTTTCTTGATGGGTAAGGTGTTAAATACGATTGGAGGATCTTGACTTACCCGTACCGTGTTTATGAAATAGCTGCACACGTTGGATCTGATCATATATATTAGTGTCACGAATATACTATTGTCACGTGAGAACCATGGGGTTCTATCTTCCGGTGGAAGAGAGAGCATTGTGGTTGTCAGATGACGATATATCGCTAGACGTAGCTTACCTTCTTTATATGTGATGACAAAACACTGCATGCACCTTGCAGTGATGGGGCTTTTCTGGAGCGATGCGGCCTGGTGAGTTGGCTGGAGACAGTTTGATATTTGATATTTGTTTGATGAGTACAAGGTATCAGTCCCCCTCTTTTCTTCCTTCTCTTTTCTTTCGCTGAATATCTACCATATTAACACCATTGCAATCTTGAATAGCGTATTGTTTATTATGATGTGTTTATATTGAAAAAAAATGCTGCATTTACTTGTTAATCGTATACAAAGGAGAGGACGTGTTTTAAGTGTTGAGCACTTGTTGTCCAATCCTTTTTGTTTATTTTCACAAATAAAATATGTTTAAATTAATCCTTAGCAAGTAAAGGATGCTATCACATACGTTAGTCTTTTGCCACTGATTCACTTAATGGTCAGACTGAATGGCGTGGGGTGGGGGCGTTTGCTGCTACACTTAGATAATTACAGATTAATTAACTAACTACCCTCTAATCCACCTGGTTTAGCAGGTTGACAATTAATCAGGTGAGTGCTGAAAGCCCATAGCTGGGCTTTATCCAGGAGTGCGGGTAAAGCAACTTAAAGGTTTCATATTCTATAGACATGCTTCATACTAGCTTCGACCAGAAGTTATTTCGACCATTAGGCACTCGCCCATAAATTGTGACAAGGCAGAGACATGTGAACAAATGATGATGCCCCAAAATACTTCATCTCTCTTCTAGTTAAATGTTGCCTTTTGTAAACCTATAAAGTTTTCTAAAGGAAAAACAAAGTCCCTGTCCCCAGTCGTTGACAATAGGACGAGCTATGCCAGAGATATGTACCAGTTGTTAAGGAGTACATGGATTGATCTTTTGAAGGGTGTGTGTGTGTGTGGGGGGGGGGGGGGGGCTAATTCTTGTTCATTGCGAGAGCAAAGTCGCTGTAAGTGATTGGAAAATCGGGAAAGGTTGGGAAAGAGGGTGCTAAAGTTGCCTCCAATGCGTACCGGAGGGCTTGAAGCATTTTATTTTAGAATGTCCCAGATAATTGCCTAGTAATATTGGGACTCCTTGAGAAAGTATTGTAAGAATGCGATGGAAATACGAGAGATAAGTGGATGAGGGATAACACGATGACACGAGGAAAAGGGTCAATATTATAATTGGGGTGACTGAGAAAGCGCCGATAGGAGATAGTATACAAAAGTTTGTATCTGATTGCTGGGAGATTAGAAGGGAGAGTGAGGGCACTCTTCCATAAATTGTAAAAAGGCAAATCTGTACAGATTAAATAATTTCACCTCAAAGATAATATGAAACATATCCACTAACTATGAAGCCTTTAAATTGCGCACCTTGAACTGCAGGATAAAGCCCAAATATGGGCTTCCAGCCTAGCACTCTACCAGTTAAGCAATCTAAAAAGAGATAACTTCGTTGGTCGAGTAACCAGTTGAAAACACATTGTGGATAGCGGGAGGTAACTGTGCTCAATGATGACAATCTGTAAGATTCAGAGAATTGTTCCCCATAAAGGAAATGTGACAGGCAGATTTTGATAAAATTAAGAATTTTAGTACAATTGAAGGCACTGAAATCCTAACATTAAATTAAACCCACCTACATGTAATCTTGTTTTCTTGTGCATGAACTGAGCCAAGAAATTAATCTGTGTTACGTGATATGTTCACTCCTCAGATGATGCGTACTTGAAGAAAGTTGTTGGGAAGTGAACTACCACAAATGGCGATGGTAGATAACTTTTCAATTTACCCAATGGACGGATGGAAAATGTTAAAGATGGCGTGATGTGCAATTCCACGATTAATATCGGGGCTGGGGGTGAGTTGCGATAAGGTGCATAAAGAAAATAACTCCATATATATATATATTTTTTATTTTATTACTTTTCAAAGTGTGATTTACTGGGATTTCCGCGTTTGATTATAAACGATAACTTTACAATTGAATTATGCAATCAACAATTGTGTCATGTATCCGTGCGCGCAAACGAAGACGCTTTGCCGTAGGTATAATGGTGACTTCATTGTTTTTTTAACCCTTTACCTAACATGAAAAGCAAACATTTGCAAAAAAAATTCTTGAATAACTATTATTTTCATTTTTTGTCTTAAAAAGATAAGTTATGACCCCTCATTGGAAGGAGCTCGACGAGGGGTCATAACCTATGTTTTAGAGACAAAAAAATAAAAAATAATGAAAATTAATTGGCGATTTTTGAGAATAGTGCTGGCCGATTTTGGCCGTTACGTTATGTAAAGGGTTAAATAATATAATTATCGTTAATAATGAAAAGTAATAAACAGAGTAATCGGTTGACTGGACTGGTTACGTGAAATAATTCATTCGAGGCGAGGGACTATATTGTAAAACAATCGTGCGCATTCGCGCACTCGTGTTTGCACAACGTCCCTCGCCTCTCATGAATTATTTCACGTAACCAGTCCAGTCAAGCGATTACTCTCTATATAATTTCACATAATATATATATATAAATAATGCAAATTGAATATTTACAACGTGTTCTTATTATTGACAAAAAAGTTCCGATATTAAAAAGCTGATATTGTGTTACTTGGTTCAGTGAAAGGTAAATACCAGGGGATGTATTGGTACTAACAATATCAATTAAACGACTTCATGCACATCTGGATACCCTACCTGAACATGTGAACACACCTTCAATGTTTTGAATTAAACCCCAATGAGTCTTTCGCAGGAAACTGATTCTCTAATTACAAATGAGTCTCTACGGGTGCCGCATGGTGCCATATCAAAAATCTGAAACCTGTATGCACATCTGGAGACCCCCACCTGAACGTATAAACACACTTTCAATATTTCGAATTAAAGCTCCTTCGAGCCTTTCGCCGCAAACCGACTGTCTAACAACAGAAGTGGCACGTCGGGAGCCACATGGGGCCTGATCAAAAATTTAAATCCTTCATGCATATTTAGAGACCATACCTGAACGTATGAATGCACTTTAAACGTTTCCATTAAAACCCCTAGGAGCCTTTTGCCGGAAACTGATTCTCTAATATCAAAAGTGGTGCTACGACTGCCACATGGGACCGAATAAAAAATCCGAAACCTTTATGTACATCTAGACTTCCTACCAGAACATATGAACAACATTTCAACTTATCGAATTAAACACCCCAGAAGCTCTAGAAGCTTTCACCGGAAACCCATTCGGGCATCACATGGCCGACTTAAAAATCCCAAACCATTATGCACATCCTGGAACATATGAACGCACTTTCAACGTTTCGAATTAAAACCCCCAGGAGCCTTTCACCGGAAACCGATTCTCTAACGAAAAGCGTGTTGCTACGGATGCCACATGGGGCCGAATAAAAAATCCGAAACCTTTATGCACATCTGGAGCCCCTACCAGAACATTTGAACACACTTTCAACGTTTCGAATTGAAACCCCTAGTAGCCTTCCACTGGAACCGCTTGGGGCCAAATCAAAATTCCGAAACCTTTTTGAACATCTACAGATGCTACCGGAATACCTTAGCACAGTTTAAAGGATCTAGGAGCTTTTCAATGGAAACCGATTTTCGAACTATAACAATAAAAGTGGTTCCCGTTAAACCAAATACAAATATTCTGAAACCTTTATGCACATCTACAGATGCTATCTGAACACCTCGGCATTGTTTAAATGTTTCGACTTGCATACTCTAAGTCTTGGTGATATGAAGTTCGGACCACGGACTGGACGGACGGAGATCACTACAATATCCCCGCTTTTTAAAAAAATGCTGGGATGAAAACAGTGGCGGTAATGATATCCTTTAGTTGATGCAGTAGAGCCAAATGACAGAAATAGCGGTGGCGACAGTAAGTAACAATTGCAGCTGACCAAGGTAGAAACCTCAGCACGGAATGTCGTGCAAGTCAACAGTGCTTGTAGCGACTGAGTGGAAAAGTGTTTTCGGTGTCAGAAGAGAGCAAGCAGCACATGAAGTGGAATAGAAATACAAACGTTTCGATCTGTCAGTATTCAGAACGTAATGCCCAAACTATGTGTGTGACACGCAGTCTTTTTCTGGTGAGTATACAGTACGTGCAGAGTAGATTGTAACGCAATCACCCGTTGAGTGGAGTAATCACCCAACGTGTCACTTTCAAATTCTACACATGTGGACAAAAAACATAAGCAATGTTTCAGCCAATGGTCCTCCGGGTTTAACCCGGAGGTCCATTGGCTGGAACTTTGCCTGTGCTTGTTATGCTTTGCAACAAATTTGCAATTATTGCCTGGGTGGAATTTCCACTCCATGGGTGATTTAGTGATAATACACGTACTGTATGTACACCTGAGTGAAGACCTCATTTCTGGATTTCCTTATGACCCCAGCCTCACAAGAGAGAAAAATCATCAATTTCGGACTGTTCAAGGGAGATAACTGTTTGTACAGATACGACATGGCCAGAGATGAAATTTGACTGTTTAACAAATTTAAGTTATGTAATGTCATTGGGTTGACCGAGTCTATCAGTACGACAGTCCAAAGTAGCAGCAGTGTTTGTAGTGTGTATTTCGGTAGATTCCAGTAAAGGAAGTGGTATTTGTACGAAATAGAAACATTAAACATTACCTCCAATTTCCTTCCAATGCGGTGTCCCTGTGCGGCTAACTAGACTAACGTCATGTTAGTATAACTATAATTATTATTATGTGTAACTATTATAACCTTACACGTCGTTTTTTGATTGTTACTATTGTCCTTTATCAGTGTGCCTCAAAACGTATACGTTGTAATGGCATCCCAAGACAGTCCAAAAAAAACGTGACATTCTGGGACATTTCGGATGACATGACAATCATGCGATTTCTCATTGCACAAATAAGATTATTTCAGCTTCACGTGTAAGAATACGATGAATTCAACATTTTCATTTTTTCGCTAACTATAATTACCAGATTCATTCGGAAATACAGGTGACGTTGAGAAATTCTCATGTTCTTATCATGTTTTATATTCAACTGTGAGAAAATTGTATTTTGTAGGTTCTTGTGCCTTTAATAAATTGTAATACACGCTAGTGGAGCTGGGAGGTTTTGATATTTCAGATTCGGTTTCGGTTCAATTGCAGGAAAAATATCAGTTTCTTTTCGTTTTTTTCTGAGTGTTAAGAGCAGATTGTAAAATACGTTTCCGACTCCTTAACTCGGATACATCCACACTAGTTTGTACTCATCACAAAAGCCTTGTCTGTATGTGTCTTCATTGGGTTCAACCCAACATTCCTTTGGTCATTTTAAGAAGTTCCAGGGGATCATTTGCGAAGCCTATTCAGTCAGAAAAACCCATAAAATAGGGTAACAAATGAACAAAGTTCATCTAATCCGTCTTGTGTTCTCATTGACACATTTCTCCCTTATTGACTCGTCAGGTGGACGAGTCAATAAGGGAGACAATGTGACAATGAGAACACGACATGTTCGCCCTATCACCGGATAGACTAGTTCGTCCTATTACCGGATAGACTAGTTCGTCCTATTACCGGATAGACTAGTTCGTCCTATCACCGGATAGACTAGTTCGTCCTATCACCGGATAGACTAGTTCGTCCTATTACCGGATAGACTAGTTCGTCCTATTACCGGATAGACTAGTTCGTCCTATTACCGGATAGACTAGTTCGTCCTATTACCGGATAGACTAGTTCGTCCTATTACCGGATAGACTAGTTCGTCCTATTACCGGATAGACTAGTTCGTCCTATTACCAGATAGACCAAGTGACAAGAATCCATAAGGGGCCACTAGCCCACTTCCCTCCCACTATGATAGTTTCATACCGACTAGGCAGTTTGGTTTTCCATAACTTTTCCATACCCCGGACATCAAATTTCTGTAACCCCAAATGTTAAATGTAACTCAATATATAATCTAACTCTTCCTTCTCGTCACCCTCCTTGACAACTTTCTGAACCCTAAAGGCCCCAATTCCATCTTTGATCACGTTGTACTTCAATCAAACTTAGGCTCGAACATTGAGGCGTAAGGTAAACTTTTAGATTACATTCTAAGTACCTTGGCAGTTGTTTCTAGGGAAGTCTTGGCTGCCTGTACAGGCAGCCAAGGCTTGCCTAGAAACAACTGCAAGGTCACCAGATGGACACTATACATTACCTTTACCATATTTATTTATTTATTTATTTATTTATTATTTATTTATTTATTTATTTATTTATTTATTTATTTATTTATTTATTCATTGGTGTTTAAGGTCACATACTTATGCACAATGGCTATTCGTGACCGTGACAGTTTTACGGATGGAAACAACTGCAAGACCTCCAGATGGACAATATACATTACCATTACCATATTTATTTATTTATTTATTTATTTATTTATTTATTGGTGTTTAAGGTCACATACTTATGCACAATGGCTAATCGTGACCGAGACAGTTTTACGGGTGGAGGAAGCCGGAGTACCCGGAGAGAACCACCGAGCAACGACTTTCAACTGTCAGCTCCTCAACATCGCAGCCCACCGCGGCACAGGCGGGGTTAGATTGGTTGAAGACATGCGCACCGTCGACGTGCAATACGCCTTAATACACAGCGTCATCGTGCTCCCATGTAGGCAATTGGGGTTAAGTGCCTTGCCCAAGGACACAACGCGGGAGCGCGAATCTGTCGCTGAAATGGTCACCGATCCAACTACTAACCGCGCTCGACGTTGCTTAACTTCGGTGATCTGACGAGAACCGGTTACCGCGATGCCACCACACTCCTCCATTACCATATACACTATTACTGTACAATATACATCACTATTACGGCAGTTCAATCGGTCAATTTATGCACAAACACAGTGAAACCGTTTGGTCGATTTTTGCTGGTTCTTGCGGTTCGGTTTTCCAGTTCTCCGCCCAAATCCGGAACCGCACAGAAAAACCAAATAACCTTCCAGCTCCACACGACAGTTAAACATATCACAGCCACAAAAACAATGTCCGTTAACAACACTTCAAAGGCACGAGCATTATAAGAGCACATTTTACACAAGTTATTGGCAAGGTTGCTGAAAAAAGCTAAAACGATTTGGCTTGGTTCTCAACCCACGCATTTAAAGTGATCAGCGTATGTACATTATATGCGTTAGTAAAATAAAAACTCACCCAGTTGAACAGAATGGATTTCCGCAGAATATTTATTTCAGTGATCACAATGCTTACTGGAAACATAAACCTTAACCCTTTACCTATTCTGAAAGCAGACGACACTTGCAAAAATAATTCTTGAATAACTAATTTTTTTCACTTTTTGTCTCAAAAACATAGGTTATGACCCTCGTTGGAACGAGCTCGACGAGCTCGTTCCAACGAGGGGTCATAACCTATGTTTTTGAGACAAAAAATGAAAAAAATAATGAAAATTAATTGGCGATTTTTGAGAATAGCGCTGGCCGGTTTTGGCCGTTACGTTAGGTAAAGGGTTAACCGAAGTTGCAAACACTAATGTCATATTTGGAGGAAACAGCCCCGGGGCTAGGATCTAAAACTTCCCTACATTGTGGGTTGACTGTTAAATGTTTCCGGATCTTTACCGCAGATACGAATTTAAAATTTATTAATAATTTATTGGGATTGAACGACATTTTCGACAGTCAGGATCACCTCGTATCGGACAATTTTACAGGTGGAGGAAGCCGGAGAGAACCGAGCAACGGCGACTAGCTGTCAGACTCTTCAACGTACAAACTCCACACAGGCATGGTTAACATTGATTTAAGATCAGGGCACCATCGACGTGTACTACGCTTCAGTACACAGCACCACCGCGCCCCATGTGGGCAATCAGGATGATGTGCTTTACCTAAAGAGGCAATGGAGTTACCCATGGCGGTGATCGAACCGTGAACCTTTCGATTTGAAGTCCATTGCCGTAACCAATGAGCCACCACACTCCCCACAAACTTGAATCTTTACTCAATATATTTCTTGAGAACAGTAATAAAATAAACAGGTCGAAAATAATCGTTTTTTTACCGTACGACCGCCGTGTACGGGTGGGCAAGATTTCCACGGACGCAATAATATTAGTTATTACATTCCTCAGTTCGTTTTGCATTGAATTTAATGTTGATTAAAAAGTGGTAATGTCATGAGTGAATTATGTCACTTCAATAGTAACTTTGGAACGGCTGACGTATATAAGCCACGCCCACTGTTTTGTTTTCCAGTTCCACATCAGTTAATTAAATGAATTTTCCTTCTGAATATTTTTAAAAACAGGTTCGTTAGCACAGTTGACAAAATTCAAATAGAAATGTTTTATCTTATGGCTGAATGCCATTCCCCAAATGCGACTGAAACGCCACATAAAATAGTAAATTATCGAACGAAAGTCACAAAAATAAAACTGCGCCATTTCCAATCGAAGATTTGACACAGAAAGTGATGTATTCATACGCGCTAATTTCAGAAGTATTTCAGAATTGCATTTGCGAATATTTTGTTTTGAATTATTTTTAATGAAAGACATTTTGGTCTAAAATGTCATTTACTAAAGAGAGTGACCCATTCTTGCGGCAAGTTACGGTATATAATTCGCCTCGAGACAGGACTATTTCGTATTTCCTTCCTGCTAATTTTAGAAATGTTTCCGTGTTTACACTAAATTGGATTATATCTGACAATAGTTTGGGTTGAATTATTATAGTAAAAGACCACTTTATTCCAAATGTCATGTAATAAACAGAGTAATCAATTTGTTTTGAGCGTTACGGTAAATAATTCATCGAGAGACGGGACGTGAGTAAATCACGAGGGCGTAGCCCGAGTGATTTACGAAACCGTCCCGTCTCTCGATGAATTATTTACCGTAACGCTCAAAACAAATTGATTACTCTCTATATTCTAAATACTAATTATAGGAATAATCATCATTGGTGTAGGGACAGTGTATCTCACCCACTACCCCATAAACCCACTTCGATTAGCATCATTGCTTCTAGTCTCCATTGGTTCGGAAGTTGGGGGAGCCAAATTTATTGGAATATTTCAACGCCCCAGTTTGTGGTATATTTTGCTATTTATAAGTTGAAATTTGTTACATTATAAAAAAAAACATGCATGCTGCTGAATAAAGTATCTATCTATCTATCATCAAATATTTAATTAATGAAGCACCGGCGCTTCATTTATTTAAATTTTGATGATGAAATGCTGATAAACGCATGCGTGGACATCACTGCCCACACGTGGATTACAATTACTGTAGTATTTTCGATATTTTTTGGAGATTTAGTTTTGTTTAACGGAAGTATTCTTTAAAATAATAATAATAATAATAATAATAATAATAATAATAATAATTAACCTAATGTTTTCGGGTACATGACTACTCGTTTGTTATATACGTATAACAAGCCCTTTTGTACAGGAGATATTTGAAACATAAGTGTGGTTTTACTTAACCTCATGAACTCTAGTGGTATCTTCCATGCTAGTTCAATGGCAGCAATTAGAAGAGTCCATATTCATTATTTGGGGTAGACCAATCAATATTTTCAACATGCAGTTCTGAGGCTGCACGTTGAAAATATTGATTGGTCTACCCCACACATTTAATGAACAGCCCTCCTATAAAATGAAGTTATGACGTATCATGTTCCTGGCCGGAAATACAGGCCGTTAGGGTTCAAAGGGTTTAATGAAAATTATGGTTTCGCTAAATGGTAAACCTTTTTTTCAGATTGGTGGCATTACAATAAACTGCTGAGCTTTGAGCGAACAACACCCTTTGCAATGGATAAGAAAAACATTCTGCCAGTTGGATCATGAAGTGGAGTGGGGTGGTTTGCGGGGGTATCCCCCTAGCGCCAACTAGCTTTGGGCCTGAGTGGATATTATTTATATTTATTTATTGTAATAATAATAATAATAGCACTTCTATAGTGCTCTATCCCCACTGAAAAGGTAGGCTCAAAGCGCTTCATAAAATAAATAAGTAACGACCTGCAGACTGAAAAATGAAAAGAAACAAATTATGTTTTTAAGTGCCAAATGAGTCTATAAATAGGGATGTTTTCAGGCACTTTTTAAAACCCTGAACGGAGGTACTGTGTCGAATATGGAACGGTAGACTGTTTCAGATTTCAGATGCCTGAAAACAAAAGGCCCGTTGTCCCCAGTGTTTTAAGTTCATTTTTGGACAGGTAAGAATTCTGTTATCAGCACTAGAGCGCAGCGAGCGTGTTGGTGTGTATTCTTTAAGGTGTGTAGAGAGGTAGACTGGGAGGTTATCATTGATGTATTTAAATACTAAAAGGACAATTTTGTATTCGATTCTAGCCTTGACCGGGAGCCAGTGAAGCTTTTTCAGCAAAGGTGTTACATGGTCCCTTTTGGCCTAACGGAATATTAGTTTAGGAGCGTGGTTTTGAATCTTTTGAAGTCGGTTGAGCTGCTTCAATGTCAATCCAGCCAACAAAGAGTTACAATACTCAGGTTTAGATAAGACAAAACAACAGACAAGTTGTTGTGCAGTTGTCTTTTCTGTTAAATGATGACGAATGGCACTTATTCTCCTAAGCTCTAGATACGAAGAGCGGCAGATGTGTCCAACTTGCTCATTCATTGTTAAGCCAGAGTCAATATGAACTGCGAGGTTCTTAACACAGTTTCGGAAAGGGATGACTGAATTACTGACTGCCAAGTGATGGTTAAGGAGTGGGGTGACTTTTGCATGTGTGCCTATCACACTGGGGTGACTTTTGCATGTGTGCCTATTGTCACTGTAAATATCCCTTTGTAAATCGTAAACACATTCATTATTTCTCTTTACTTCAAAGGATGATATAGTCTATTTGATATTATTATGCCCGTAATTGTTATTGACTAATCAGCTTCAATATCTAGTGACTGTATATGAGACTGTGTATCATCGAGCGGACCGTATATAGAGCTTATATACGGTCAGTTCCGACATTTTGTTTTTGACATCCATTTCGCGTGTTCAACGAACAACAAATAAATTCGCGTGTGTGTCGGTTGAGCAACGTACAACTATAATACGTTTTTTCCAGTCTTTGAGAAATTTTAATAAATAAATGTAAATAAATACAATAAACAAATCACTCAAACGACATGTATAGAAGCCAACTGGCACTGTCTGAGACGAACTCAAGCGAGAATCCTTACCTCAATAATATGCCCTTCCCAGTTCATGCAAATATTTTCGAGTTACTCCCCCTGGATTGTAAATTTTATCGTCTGTTTTGTTTTGATTTGAATGTTTGAACTTGAAGGTTGATCGATATCGAACATTAGTTACACTTATGCTTGTGTCTCTTTCAAAGGAATGGCATAATAAACACATTATGGGGCTTTCATGGGGCGGATATGGTGTGATATAAGGCGAAGTGAGATCAATACTGGGCGAGGCCTTTCGGCCTCGTCCAATATTGATCTCACTTCGCCTTATATCACACCATACCCGCCCCCTGAATGCCCCATAACTTATACTGTACTGTCCGGTAAAAAGATATATGCGGGGATAACATTTAATAAGGATAAAATTCACTCTTGCACACACTATACTGGAAAACACATACAAATGTACAATGTAATTGTACATATCCACTGAGTTGTTTTATGGGGATAAAATTTACTCTTGCACAAGCTTTACTGATAAACACCTACAAATGTACAATGTAATTGTAAACACCCACTGAGTTGTTTCTATAGGGATAAAATTTACTCTTGCACAAGCTATACTGATAAACACCTACAAATGTACAATGTAATTGTAAACACCCACAGGGTTGTTTTTATGGTTAAAATGTACAATGTATTGTTATTGTATACACACACTGGGTAATTTTTCTTTTTGTTTACCATTTCATCTTTTGTCATAGCAAACCTTTGTGCTGGAACTGCCACAATCATCCATGCCACTCGCTACACGATTACCCAAATGCTTACAAAAACGATCTTCTTTGTAATAGAAGAATCCAACACAGTCCTCCGATTTCAGACACTCCACACCACAAGCGATTCTTGACCTGGTGTTGAGCTGGAATGTTATAGCTCGAGCTGGTTGTTGATGATGCCTTTTTAAAAATTTTTCATCTGGAATGAAAATAAATATTTCTTTTAACAATTATGCATATGTATACAATGTTGTATCAGATTTTAGCTGATGCTTCAAAGGCCATATGCCAACGATGCGAAATATTACCACAGATACCCGGTACAATTTTTTTTATATGACTATGATATTTTTACCCTAAATACCACTACTGTTTGACGATTTTATCCAGACTGACAGGTGAGATTTTCCCGGATCAAACAACCATATCACACTCCTACAGAAGTTGCCGAGAGTCTCCGTATGAATAACGTCGGACTATTTATCCGTTATTTATTTATTTATTTATTTATTTATTTATTTATTGATTTATTTATTGGGGTTTAAGGTCACATATTTCTGCACAATGGCTAACCATGACCGTGACAGTTTTACGGGTGGAGGAAGCCGGAATACCCGGAGAGAACCACCGAACAACGGCGAGCAACTGTCAGCTCCCCAACACACTAACTCCACACAAGCAGGGTTAGCATTGGTTGAAGACAAGTTCACCATCGACGTGCAGTACGCCTTAGTACACATCGTCACCGTGCCCTCACAAGGGCAGTGTGGTTGAAGTGTCTTGTCCAAGGACACAACGCGGTTGCCGCAGGTGGGATTCGAACCTAGGACCTCTGCGGCCTGTTCCTCTACCTACTGAGCCACCGCGCCCCCATTTATCCGTTAAAAATAGACTTCATAACTTGGGAAGCCGTTGCCGTTGTTTACAAAGTTTCGTCTGCTATTTTTATGTTCGGCTTTCAAGGGAATAAGTAAATCAAGGAAAACAAATTAAGTTACTGTTAGTGTGTCATAACAGTGTGTTGATCCGTGTCGTAGTATCACGTCTCGTTGAGGTGACCAGATTGTCGCATCACACTCGCTGCCTGCGGCAGCTCGTGTGATCCGACAATCTGGCCACCTGAACTCGACGTGATACTACGACACGGATCAACACACTGTTATGGCAATATGTATTTATTCCATGAATACCAGTTGATCACGTGACATTCGAACATCGTGATTTGATATTACGAACGGCATTCGATGATGATGATGATGATGATGATAGATTTATCATACGATTTCAGGCTGTTGTGTCAATATCTTGACTTGTGTTCATTTTCAAATTCTATAAAGCCCCGGGCCTTTTGATTGAAACAATATGCGGGTACCTTGAACTTCCCAAACCCCACATAATATCCAATGCCCACGTTTCTTCAGCACTGCGATTCGAATACACTGGGCTTGCAACTGAGTTCTGTTTCAACATGAATGCACTCAGTGATCTGTATACTCTGAGTAGCGTTTTTTCTTTACCCACATAAAAGCCTATTTTTGTCAAGTCGTCCCCTGGGATAAAATGTGTTCTCTGTGCCCACTGACACGTACAACACATTGGAACTCGGGGGACGAAGTGTACGTCCTCACCGAACCTCCACTCGAAAACCTAGCAATATTCTACAAAAGTCAAAATCGCAACTAAGCACTAGCTTGTATACTGCAGATGCAATGTGCAGAATTTGTATCTTCTTCCACACATAAACACGCATTAATATTGATGCATGTTTAGAAAATGATAAAGAGTATTGTCTAGCTTCGGTCACGATTAACCATTGTGCTGAAATATGTGAACTTAAACACTGCGAATTAAATCAATAAGTAAAGTGATTAGCGTGTATTCTTTAATCGGATTGGTTGAGAGATACGTGATACTGAGCTGTCACACGATATTTCAGTCTAAACCACTGTGCAATTTCCCGTATCAGATAGGCGTGGACGTTTAGGATCGCATACGTGGGCCAGTGTATTCGAATTCGGATTCATTTTCCGTCCTCAAAAATTTACTTCCCGGCTATCGCGTCGCTCTGAACGCGGAAGTGATGCACATACGGCAAAATGACTTTGACAAGAACAAATGCGAAGAGATTTTAGTAGTTTTTGATGATGAAATTCCTGTGAAAATGAAATGTCAATAGATGGAATCGTCAGCCCTTGTCTGTTCACGTAAGACGGGTTTTAGCTACCCTCGGTCAGCGGTATCTCAGTCGGCCTTCGGGATCATGGGGAATGGCTGACTTCTGTTAGGGAAAAATCCTTACTACGGGAACAGATACGGGTTAACTAATAATATCAAAATGCAGTGTATGCTTAACCTTTTGAACCCTGATGGTATCACCCATATTAGTTCAATGACAGCCATTGGAAGAGTCCATATTCATTCTTTAGGGATAGACCAATGAATATTTTCAACGTGCAGCCCCAAGGCTGCACGATTAAAATAGTGCTTGTCTATCGCACACATTTGCATTGCAGCCACTCTACTTAATGAAAGTATGACGTATTATGTTCCTGGGCCGGAAAACCGACCTCCAGGGTTCAATGGGTTAATACGCACACTGAAACAAGAGGAATGCGATGCTGTAAATGCACTCACCTCACAGATACACTCGACAAATAAAAACTTCCATAACTTGCCTTTTTCATTTCAAGATTATCAAATTACTTCGTGTGGGGTGGCGGGGTGTGGTTGTGCATGTTCTACGTCTGATAATAGGGGATCGGGAAAGGAATTGTAAATGATGAAATGTTGTCATCTAAACTTGTTTTGGTGTTCATATGTTTGATTCAGAGAATACTTTTTATCACCCATCGGAACACATTCTGAAAATGTTTAACGTTGTTTCATGGACTGTCGGTCTTTGCGATCAGAAAACTACTGCTTGTATTCAGCATTTTGATAGCCAAAAGGGACTCAAATTCTGTTCTTGAAGACCACTGCGCGCATTTATTGGTTTTGATGCTATGAAGCTAATTGTTTCTTTTGTCATTTTTTCTCGTGTAGGAACAGTAAGCACAGATCAACATTATTAACCACATGCCATTGCGAACCATGGGTTGTGAAGCAGTGCTTGTTTACTTTTGTAAACAAGCTATGTTCTACTCGTAAACTGGGACGCGTTAACCAATGTCTGGTGTGGAAATTCTCTAAAATGTTCTCCATAGGTATAAACGATTGGCTGGACTTGACTTTATATCCACTACGGTCACGATTAGCTATTGTTCAGAAATGTGTAACCTTAAACACCAATAAATAATAAATAAATAATTAAAAAATAAATAAATAGATAAACAAATAAATTCTTAACCACAAGAAACATTCTCTAGTCAAAATAATATGAAGCATTTCGATAACCCAAATGTAACGACAAAAATATGTCCAAACAGAGCATACGTTTATATTTACGAAGGTTTCCGGTTAATTTGTTTATTTATTCGGGTTTAACGACACTTTTTACAGCCAGTTTCACCTCGTCGGACAGTTTTGCGGGTGAAGGAAGCCGGGGTACCCGGAGAGAACCACCGGACAATGGCGAGCAACCTTCCAGACTCCCTAACATACTAACTCCACAGAAGCAGGGTTAGCATTAGTTGAAGACAAGGTCGTCATCGACGTGGAGTGCGCCTTAGTACATAACGCCACCGTACCCCCACGTGGGCAATGAGGGTGAACTGTCTTGCCCAAGGACGCAACGCGGTTGCCGTAGTTGGGATTCGAACCGAGGAGCTCTCAGTTTGCAGCCTGCACCTCTACCTACTGAGCCATCGCGCCTCCTTTCCGGCAGATGAAAATCCTTTTTGTGGTAAATAATTTGAGGAAAAGGCGGATTATGTATCTAGCATGCGATTATATATGCATAAAATTGTAATTAGATTTTGTACAACCACTGACTAATACTATAAAACTTTTACAAATGTATTTCCTAGAATGGTATTTTCTACTTATACTAAAATGAATCATCGGCATTTTTTAAAAGATATGGCAATTTGCCAGCTGGCAAATTGCCACATCTTTGAAAATGCTAATGGTTCATTTCAACCCATTTATCATAACTAGAAAATACAATTGTAAAAGTTCTACGGTACTGAGTCCAGCTCGATACTTAATATCTTGCGTACAAAGTTTAAAATGATATAATGTTTGGGCAAACGAAACCACGGTCAATTCCTTCCAAACCACATTGGGCAACCAATGATTAAGGGGTTTCTTACTAATTTAATCCAACATTGACATAGAGCTGTTGGGTTTAGTTGTTACATATCCTCCCTACAAATACAAACTTAAAACGCCGAATTTATTTCGCTTGTTTGTAAGCGAAACATATAAAAAAAATCGTGGAAGGAAATTGGGAGATAAGTACGATTAAATCTGTCTACTTAAATTGATTTACTTGCACATGTACGACTGAATGGTGAAAAATTGAGGCTGACAGCTGATGATCAAACGATTTTTTAAAAATAAAAAGCATCATCCATTTTGGGCAAAACAGAACAGAGACCTTTAAGACATTCTACATGTACATTATCTGTTATAAAAGTGTGACGCTTGATTTCAAACTTTAAAATTCCACTCGGTATTCAAGCAAAATTCACTCAGACAAAATTCCCCCATGATGAAATTCCCTTAATAAAATTCCCCTTTGGACATATTCCTATTGCTTTCATTTCCAAAGGCTGAAAAACTCCCCTTACTCTTTTTAAGTTTCAGAAGATGGCATATCCCCCTCTTAGATAATCCCCAAACACAATTACAGTCTGTTCGACTAAAACGATCATTATATCCCTCACAGGAACAAGTTCGTCGAAGATGAATCATTGAGTTGAGGAGAATCAACATTTAAATGTTGCTAAGAATAAACTACAGTAAAAAATAACTCTGAAACCCAACAGACGGTCTTTTTCACTCAGAACCACCATGATTCTTAAATTTTTTAATATGGAAGTACATTCAATTTTCCGGTTAGACAACGGAATAAGTAAGGCTGCAACCTAAATTATATCGATTGCTAAACCTGAAAAGGGAAGATATGGAAGCTACAGACTCTCCCAATACAAGACGTCGAACTGGCATGGAATATACCATTATTGAAACCAGGAGCCAATACTATCAAACGTTTGCAATTGTATTTTCTTGAATTGTATTTTCTACATATTAATATAAAAGACTAAAATGAATCATCAACATTTTAAAAGAGTTGACAATTTGCCAACTGGCAAGTTGCCAGATCTTCGAAATGCTTGTGGTTTACATCAACACGTTTAACCCTTTCCCTAACATGAAAAGCAGGCGACACATGCGAAAACAATTCTTGAATGACTAATTTCTTTAATTTTCTTGTCTAAAAAACATAGGTTATGACCCCTCATTGGAACGAGCTCGACGAGCTCGTTCCATTGAGGGGTCATAAACTGTGTTTTTGAGACAAAAAATGAAAAAAATAATGAAAATTAATTGACGATTTTAGAAAACAGAGCTTTTCGGTTTTGGCCGTTTCGTTGGGTAAAGGGTTAAAGTCATACATAGAAAATACAATTCTAGAAAATACAATTGTTATAGTTTTATAGTATTGGCTCAGGATTAATGAACTAAGTGTTTACCTATTGTTGTTGTGACTGCAGCTGTGGCAATTTGTGCTGTTGTAGGGTCTAGTGCTATCATCGACGTTGTTGTCTCTATTTCTGTGTTGACTGCTGCTTGTGTGGTACTTTGCACTGGCATTGTTTGGGTTGTTGTTGCCGCTGTAGTAGCAGTTGCAGTTGTTGCTGCAACGCCTTCTTTTTCACATATAACTTGTTTTGATGTCCAAGTTGTGCCGATCCACTTGTAGCTTGTCCGAAAATTGTTCAACGCTGCATAAGTTTCACTTTCCCCACTCAGGAAGTTAGTAACTGCTTCTTCCTGCTTTGCGCCATCTACCCATTTCCAAACATCACCCTTTTTCTCAGCTCCAAGCCAAACTTCATGGTAATTGGCTTGAATAGTAAAACATGGAAATGATAGAAGAGAAAATTGCCATCAATAATTGAATTATTTTGTGAAAATTAAAGGATAAAGTTACCCATTTCTTACAACTTCTGTATAGCTGAGTTCCATTATTAATGTCGTTAAGATCCGTTTTTGTTTCTGATATCACCTCACCCTGCTCGCAAGCCAGAATCAATGGTTCGAGGTTCCCACTTTCTCCCCACAAGACTCCGAGATACGGGTGGCAGAGGTGCGACATTTGGGCGAGAAAAAAACATTGTCCAACCTACTACTTGAGGGGATATCAGTGTGTGTGGTGAAGGGCTTGGTCTCACTATTTCGCTATGTCACCCACCTCACATAACATAAGGTCACATCATAGTAAGCGCCAACATTCCGAAGCCCGTCATTGTGACCTTATACAGCGTGAAACGCGGAATATATCTTTACTTCTTGCCACCCAAGGAAGATACGAAACGGTGATTTTATAAATGGGTTCGTGATTAGGAGCGAGGCGGCCACTTGCCTAGCAATAAATCGACTTGAATTTGGGTTTTTATTCGGGGCAGATAAATAACATCTTAGTGGAATCTTATCACTTCAGGGCTCTTGGAGCTCGTTCCTGGTGGGGACACGTGATGCGGTTTAATGAGGCAGATAAGAAGTACCCTGAACTCTGAACACTGTAGAATGGTCATATTCTGGGGGAATACAGACAAGGTTACTAAAAAAAGCCCGATGATCGTATTTTATGTTCAGAACACAAATGGAATCTGAAAATGATAGAAATGGTCATATTGTACCTAAAATGGAATGTATTATTTCCCTTTCCTTTCCACCCGAGCTGTTTCTGGATTAAACCGCATCCCGCATCTCCGTTCAACAACTACATGTAACAATGCATATGTGTTTTTTGTCCTACAGCTTTGGGCGCACTGTAATAAAAACTTACAATGCGGTCTGAAAACCTACATCTACATCAAGAAAATAATGCGCCACCCTGCGAATTACGACAATATTGTTTACAATAAATTAGTTACCCTTTTCTGATCAGTATTGGGAGTCTTGACCTCCACTGACGATGGGGGGTAACATAAGTCTGGATGAGATTCGAACATGTGAAGACTTCAGTTTTACTCATAAGTATAATATGAAAACACAGTCAATAACTGATGATTCAGAATCTCCTTTTAACTCAAATATCCTAAACTGCAAATACAGTATGCCAAATGAGTTTCAGCAAAATTATGCAGTCTTGAACAATTCTTTGCCAATTTTAAGTTTAAACGTCAGAAGTTTAAATGCACATTGGGATGAATTAAATAACTTTCTACTTAGTTTACAGAATAAAGAAAATGTTTTTAACATTATAGGACTAACAGAGGTTTTCAAAATACAGGATAATGTGTCATTTAAACCCAGTGGATATCACGACATAGCAAGTTATGTAAGAGATGATGATGGCAGGGGAGGGATTGGTCTCTACATTATGGAAGATATAAATTTTAAAGTAAGGACTGATTTGACAGCATTTATTCCGCATGTTTGTGAGACATTTTTTTGTTGTTGAAATATCTAAAAAACGCAGGCCTACGACAATAGTTGGCGTTGTCTATCGACTGAATACTCAACCCAAAGTCGACCTAGAAGTTTTCATGAACAAGAAGTTTTCATTAACAAAATCACAGAGATAATAAATTTGGTAAATGATGAAAAGAAACAATGCTTCCTGGTTGGTGTCCTGAATATTGATTTACTTAAAATATCAACACATAAACAAACCGACGACTTTATTGATATGATATTTAGTCAAGGCTTTCTGCCAACTATAATGAAACCAACTCGAATTACTGATCACTCAGCCTCCTTAATTGACCATATTTATTCTAATAGCGTCTGACCTGCCGTTGAATCTGGTATAATTATCACAGACATTATTGATCACTTCGGAACATTCTTATTAGACCTAAAACTAAAAGCAGATCGTTTGAATAGAACAAAATTTAAAAGAAATATCTCACCAGAGATTATACTGCTGTTTAGAGAGAAACTCTCACAAATAGAGTATACAAATGTTCTCGAATCCACCGGTATGGATGAAGACTACGATGGTTTTACAGTTAAAACTAAAAGTCCTGTCACGAATAGTGCGCAAATGTAGGCTTAATTGCGCGTTGGAATTGCGCGCAGTTGCCATATCGAATGGCATCCAAAGCATGGCAGGTTCTCCTGGTTACTCATAGCAAACACATTGGCAGTCCATTGGCTGAAACATTGCTTGTGCACAGGCCATATGTACAGAATTTGATAGCATTACTTGGGCCATAACACGCACATTAACGCGCATATCAACGTGCTATTTGTGCGTATTTCATGACAGGACTTCTAGTTTTAACTGTATACATTCTTATATGCAGGTATTTGAGAAAGGAAGTCTTCCCCTTGAAGCAAACGAATCAAAAATATATAAAGAAATGATCCTGGATGACTAACGGTATACTACAGTCATTTTTATATAAACACATGCTTTATAATAAGCAATTTTCTTAATAGTATTTTTATTGAACCAACAACACCCGGTGAAATTATCTGTATCGCAAATAGACTTAAATCTAAACGAACCAAGGACTGTGATGGTCTATCCACATGGTTAATAAAACAAACAATCGGTGAAATTGCTTTTCCTTTAACGGATATTATAAACAAATCACTTAGAATTGATATTTTCCCTAGCGGGTTGAATTTGAAGTATTGTGATAAAGCAAGAACAACTGGCATTGAAATTAGTCTGAGTGTTCGGAATAATCAAATGATGCAAGTAGAATAAAATCTGAGACTGAGAATGATGGATACACATTGGTAAAATGGAAACGTTAGAAGCACTGGCAACAGCCTTGGAAATGAATGACAGACTGAAAACGGTGTCAATGATGGTACAGCTGGAAGAGTGGAAATCGTGGAAATGGCTGAAAAGAGTGAAACCATGGAAACATTAAAAATGTCACCGATTAGTTTTATCAATTAAGGCAGGCGGTGGGACTTAAATATTGTTTCAGTTTTCATGAAACATCACAGTGGCACCCGAAATATCAACTGAGGTTGAAAATAGCTCTCAAATATATTGACCAGCTGAGATGACCAAAATAGCAATCTCAGTTCCTTCAAATATTCAATGAATCTGATGATTTGATTATTTAGAATTTATCAAAGGGAAATCGATTGATTTAGTTTCCTAATTGCACAAATCTTTCTTTTGAAGGGCACAGCACGCGTAGTGATATGAAAAACCTAAGGTCGGAATACACTGTGATCAACGTGTCTGTAACGTCGCAAATTGGTATCGCCGACTTCATCTGATTTGCTGATATGTTACCAGCAACAGTGTATCGGTAGTTAAGACTCCAATTCAGACGAAAATGTCCCAACCGGAAAAATTATAACGGTGTCATACCTTCAACCCCCACCCCCTTAGTTACATATCAATAGATTTTAACTGCAAACATATCTTCATCTTCCATATATGATTGGCCTGAAACCATTCGCTCCCATTTCATTCTTTTTTTTTAACTCGACTGGCAGACGACACTAGAAACAACTTCAATAATCGTATTTTTCAGTTTTTGTCTCTCGTTCCATGAGGGGGTCATAATGCATCTTTTGTCTCGAATGAAACAAAAACATTATAATCTGAATGTCGAATTTTATGAATAATGCTGGCCACTCAAGTACGCCCGCCGTGGACTGGTCACTTTCCACAGTTGGGCAATATGTCCGCGGACGCACTAATATTAGATTCCGAATACTAATTATTGGAATAATCAACAAAAATTTATTTAATGAAGCACCGGGTATAACCCGGTTCTTCATTAATGAAACTTTTGCTGATGAGGGTTTTTATTACCTGGTAAATGCATGCGTGGTTATTACTGCCCACGCGTGGATTGCGTCAGTCCACGGCGAGTGTACTGTAAATATAAAGATTTAAAAGTGACAATATGGGACTTATATCCCGGGTTGCTGTAAAAATATCAATTAGGATTATTGTCCTTTAAAACGACTGTACATAGACAGAACCGCACAAGCGTTTGAATGGATTAATGTTTATCGCACGAGTTTGGTTGGGCGCAATAATACCACGAGAGGCGAAGCCTCGAGTGGTATTCTGCGCCAAACCAAACGAGTGCGTTAAACATTAACCCATTCAAACGCTTGTGTAGTTCTGTATTTATTACACACCTTCGCAAATTTCTAAAACAGGCCTTTTACAGTAATACTAAGTGAGAATTAACCTATCCTTCTGAGAAGTAAAGGAAATAAAATAAGACAAAAATCCAAATTATTCTTCACAAGCAGGAGACCAGTCTTATTGTTATTTCGTACGCTGATTGAACTTTCATTCATAGTTTCAACTTGCAAATTGTAATGCGTCACCACTTCGATCGATGAAACACTGTTCATCTGAAAACAGTTCACCGTCTTTTTGTGCCTCAATTTTACAGCGCGAATTCTGAACGGTTGATGAGGTCCCCACCAAAAAAGTTACCACACATTCACAAAAAACAATAGGTGTAAATTCGCAAAATCCATCAATGAGAAATTATAAAAAAACACCCACATGTCTATCTGACTTCCAAATTCCCTGCGACTGTTGTTACTCGACTTGTTGACAGACCGGTTAAGATTTTAGTCAAGATTACAGTAGCCATTGTCAATTCATCCCACGTAAATTAAATTTATATCATTATTGTTCAAGAGAAATTATCGTATTGTTCACTATTCCTGCTCAAAATGTATTAGAGTTCGTGTTATAGCCTTTAACATGGGTACAGAATCCATACGAATTCAAGTGAATATCGACAGGCAATTTGTTTTGGATTTCGATTTGGTGACCTAGAAACTTGCTCGCGCAACGTCATTCATTCGAAATGACGTCACTCATAGACGCTTTCATATTCTGTTTACATTGTTCTTTAGTTTGAACTGTATGTGAGTCAATTCCTTGTCATACTTTAACCCATCGGGTTATTTAGTTAGTCAGTATTGTTCACGTTAAGAAAATAAATTAGAAAGTTTCTTTTGATGGTCGGACAGTCATTACTACATGAGTTTCTTCAGAAACAATATAAACTCAGATACTATAGACTGCGAACATCCACTTTACAACATCAAAATAAATGACCCATCGCATCGAAACGGGCCCATGTACTGTATCCCCAGAAACATGACTGGTTCCATTCTTACATTAAAAAAGTGCCAAAATCTGTATCCCACACGTGTGCAATAAAAGTTTATTTTTATCACACATCCTAGAATGTCGTGAACAAACCTTAATTTTAAATGGGTGTGTAATAAAATCCGTTTATTCCTTCGATTCCCCGCCGAATGATAGGGATATTTTTTAATTTGGAGATATTTTGGCTTTGGCGACTGAACAACATTTCCTTTTTCAATGTAGCAGCGTATCGTGCATTTAATTCATTCATTTTTGAAACACTCTTCGCTCTTCTTATGCAGAATAATGAACCAGTCCATTAGAATACACACAGAGCACACACACAGAGAGAGAGAGAGAGAGAGAGAGAGAGAGAGCGTTATTTCATTTCGTGTGCAAATTTTTACTTACGGAATTTTTCTTTCAGAAAATCTTGTTCTGCTGTTGTTTCCAAGAAAAGACGATGAGCTCCGTATTGTCGGCAGAAATTGATTGCATCATTGGGATTAAAATAATTTTCCGTGCCACAATAACAACTATCTCCATAATATATATCAGGGAAACTGTATGGGCAACTCGTTCCTGATAAAAGATAAAAAATAAAACAAAATCAGTTTTACCTGAACATTCTCAAATCATCGTTACCAAATTTCAGTTCCACAGTAAAATTATAACTCCGGTTCTTTGACACCATCGAAGACAAACCACACTGGGACGCTGTGAATATAAGTTTTGGACTTTGCTAGTCTATTGGCCTCTCTTTTCATGCGAGAAAGAGCGATGTTCACTTTGTTTCATTTCTCCTTCAACTTCGTTTATAGTCGAACGTTCACGTCAATCAAGGTAAAATTATGTGAAGAGTTTCACGAAGAAACTGATATTGTAAGTTGGGCTTGGTTTACCAGTGTATTGAAGAATGAGCATCCTGCTATTGTCGTGAATCGATTTAATCGCCTGATTATTGTTCGTTCTCACATAATTCATTCCGTCACGTAGCAAACAGGTTGAAGATGAGACGGGGCACACACATGGCCGGCAGTTTTCGTCGTTGGAATGGATTTGATTTCATCGCACTGTGCGCAACAATCAAATGGAGTTGGTGTGTAACAGACTTTGATATTTTAGGTTCATATACGCACAAACATTTAGCAATGATCTTGTCTCGCCCCACTTCATATGCAAGATATGCGTGTATCATGTGAGAAGGCCATGTGAGATAGATATCTGTCTCACATGACCTACGTCATCGACGTATTAGCATATCTAATGAATGCACGGACTATTTAATCATCGCATGATAGACATTTGAAGGAATAAAAATATGGAAAGCAAATAATGTAAAATGACTGTGTAGAATTCCCATCCATCGATTGATGTACGCGCCCGACTGACGTCTTCGGAATGTGCCAGTGTTCATTTCGCTACGAATCTTTAACCTCCGTCTTGGCGGCGTAAGGATTTAGTTTCGTGGTATATCCCTATGGTACACAGAACTTTTGTGCGCTCTTTCCGATAAGCAAATCAGTTTTTCAGTAATGGACAACAAAATTGTTCGATATAGCTGACGTGCCTCTGGATTACTTTTGATGACGTCAGAGTGTTTTGGTGTTGGAAAAATTATCCCTGATGGGGTGGGGGTGAGATGGGGGAAATCTTACCCTCGGGACAAGATATTTGGTCCAGACACTCAGCAAGCCTCGTGTCTGGCCCAAATATCTTGCCCATGGGTGAGATTTCCCCATCACACACCCTCACCCATCAGGGATATAGGAAGAACGCAATGCGCGTTTGAGTCGGTGGTTGTTTTAATAACGAGTTGAAATGGCGAAGTCATATTTCGCGAGATCCATTCCAACGAGTTATGTAAAACACCCACCTATTCAAAAAAAAAAAAAAACGCATCGCATTCTGTGTTTATTACACATCCCATGCATTAAAATTCACTTAAATAAATAAATTTTAATTCCGATGTTTAAGCCCAAAGGTGAAGAAGAGTCTGCTTGTTTTGCTTGAAGCTATACCGATCAAATGAGTCGATAAAAAATCAAAACCTTTTGGAAACCCGTGTAAATTCATTCGTTATTTTTTTGTATTGGACCTGTTTTTTGACAATCGTATCGCTGTTTTCTCTTCGGCTGGTGCCCATTCACGCCTAACCGTCTGGTGACTATTGCAGGTAGTAACAATATAAATGCTAGTGTGAGCAGATTTGCAAAACAGCTGGGAGAAACATTTTAAAAAGAGGTCTGAAGCATGTCAGGTATCTGCAGATTTACCGAAATAAAGTTTACCAATGTAGATATAACGGGATCCACAGACGAGACGTCCACGGGTCTAGGTTAATGTTGTAGATGGAAATAATTGCTTTTTTAATATCATCTTATTTTCTTGTTAACTCAAATTTTTTGTGAACCGACTTTATTTTGCTTTGGACGTTTTCATTTTCACACCATGCGACAGGCGATCGATAATTGTATAACGAAATTTGGAAACTTTTCGAAGCATAACTAATGACTCGATGGGAAATTAACTAGTATAAACGGTGCTGGAAAAAAGTTCCGCCTTGTACATCACAATGGTGGAAACAGAAACATTTATATCATAGCGGCGATTCCGTTAAATACAAGGGTTTAAAGTTTAATGGATGTGTAATAAAATAATAGTCTCGCCACTGCCGAAATGTTACAGTCTGTTTACCCGCACAAGAATATCGATCGTAATGGAATATCAGCCTTATAATGTTATGATATCCAAAATTTATTAAGTCCAATTTTTGTAGCAGAAATCAAGGAAACGCTGGAAAAGTTTCCTCGTTTTTATAATGCGAGTCTAGCAAATTTTGTGTCAAATTTCGAATTAGCCGAACCACACTGCGATAGATCGTCAACCAGAAAACGGTGCAATGCTATCCATGGCGATCGACCGCTCACTGAGGATGCGGAATACAGTTTCGTCAATGCGTTTTTTTATTTATTTATTGGTACTTTAGACCACATCAGTAGTTAAGGCTATGTCGTGGCGATAAAGCGTTAACTTGGGTAAAAAGATTCTATCTGAAAGTGGAAAAATTTATTAAAAGGGCACTTAACATTTGACTAAAAATATAAAAAATGAACATTTCCGTGATAGCGAAATGAATAGCGAGGACACATCCTGGTCTCGTATTACTCTCTAACAAAAAGGAATGTATGAACCTTGTATGACCAATATGGCATCGTGTCAATATTACATGTTTTTTTTCTACAAAGGTTAACTGATCGAAGTGATGGAGCTTGTTATTTGTTGCTCATTTCCACTCCGCCTGTGGCATTGATTTGATGTATATACAGATACGTGGTTGGTAATCACTGAATGTAATCTTGAAATCAGTGATAGGCTTATTTTAAAGCCTGCTCTGCTCATCTGTCTGCCTTGGTGCAACCGGAGATCCCAACATGTCTGATTAGCAGCAAAACACAACATGTGACCTCAGACAAGAGGATATCCCACGACGTTCCAAAACGAGTGAGGGTTGTTCTACCTGGAGTTGAGTAAATCTAGTAAAGAGGAACGAAAATTGGAAAAGATAATCTACTTCCTTTCCTGTACATTCTTGATGTGACCAAGAGCTAGGTGCAAAGCTTTTACTTCAGCTGTGAAAGTGGAACTTGTATTTTATATTATGGTAGAAGTGAGGTGATCAACAATAACGACAGATGATGGTACTTCATCACCGTCATAACCCTTTACCCAACGCAGACGATATCGAAATTTATTATTTAAATATCATTTTTTTGAAAATTTTCAAAAATTTCAACAAAACCATATCATGTGACCCCTTGTTGGAACGAGCTCGTTTCAACGAGAGGTCACATGATATGGTTTTGTTGACATTTTTTGAAAAATGATATTTTTTCAACTGCTGAATTTGCATATTACGCGGGCGGGTGCGGCAGATTCGTTGGATAAAGGGTTAAGATCCAGCTGTGCAGATCGTTTTGTATGCTCTACATAAAAACTTTATTTCAGAATATTTTAGTTTGAATTGTAAAAAATACCTTTGTTTCAAATTGTTTTGAGGAAGAAAGATCCAAAATAACAGAAGATGCCAAGGAGGAATATGTGGCTCACGATTCCTTTTTTCCTGTTGAATCAGAGTCATGAGTGATGGACTCTATATGGTGTTTATTTCTAATTCCCAATGGAGAAACGTGTTTCTGGTGTCTCTTCAAAAATTGTACATTTTGAAGATCTTGGACACAATTATAAACAACGTTTGATGAGCTGGCAAATAATTTAGGAATATACTCGAGTAACAATTCCAATTCAGTCCTGCACTTTCCCAGATAACCCCCCCTCCCCCCCTCATCCCTGCTTCAACGAGCATCGAACCTATTGGCAGTGGTCTGAATGAACCTAAGCCATTTTAAATACCACAATTATGGATAACATCAAGTGGTTTGACATTTTTCCAGAACCGTAAACCACACAACCATAATCTTGCGGTGTTCTCACAAGTGATCTTTTCAGATGGAGTAACGTTTTTGGGTAGCACTCCAATCAGTGTGCTACCTGCTACCCACTTTTAGTCTAACCTTTATTTGTTTTATATGGGAAGCGAAATTCAGTTTAATTTCGAACAACAAACCCAGTAGTTTCACCTTCTTAACAAATTTTATTGTTCGACCATCTCTTTCCATCTCCTTGTCGAGTGATGTTTCTGGAACTTATAAAAATGATCACAATTTGTTTTGGACTTGCAAGCATTTTCTGTACAACATAATCCTATTTAACCCTTTACCCAACGCAGACGTTATCAAAATTTATTATTTTAAATATCACTTTTTAAATTTTTCACAAAATTTCAACAAAACCATATCATGTGACCCCTCGTTGGAACGAGCTCGACGAGCTCGTTCCAACGAGGGGCCACATGATATGGTTTTGTTGAAATTTTTGGAAAAATAATATTTTTTCAACTGCTGATTTTGCATATTACGCGGGCGAATGCGGCCGATTCGTTGGATAAAGGGTTAAACACAGCTGAAGTTTATGCACGACGACGTTCATGTTTTTTTACGGCTATAGCAAATGTGAAGGTGTTCGACATACAATGAAAAAATCTACCCACTTCTCAAATGCTTCAACGATGCTATTAATTTTCACAGAAAAAGGGTAACAGAGAGAATACTGCCTTGAGTAACCTCCATTTCTTGCTCGTTGGGATCTGAAAACGAAGACCAAACGCCAGCCTTAAATTGACGATCCTATGAGATCACAATCATCAGATCACGGTTGTGTGGAAAGGCATTTCGAACAAACATTTCTAGTCTAACCAAATAGTTCAAAGTACTTATCTGGTTCAGGAACGACACTGAACATTCACATTCACAAGTAAATTGTTTGACACCAGAAATCAGATGAGTCCATCATCCTTTCCTTTGTTTTACACAGACAATTTATTAATGCAATAGGTCTTGAATTGTGATCTTTATAAGGCGTTGGAGTGAGAATTATGTTGTTTTTCGCAAGGAAGGTGGAAACTGGCCAGTTATCCATATGTCAGTGAATTTTATTTATTTATTTTATTGGTGTTTAAGGTCACATGCTTATGCGCAGTGGCTAATCGAGACTGTGACAGTTTTACGGGTGGAGGAAGCTCCTCAACTTACTAACTCTGTTCAAGCTCCACTCAAGCAGGGTTACAGTGGTTGAAGACATGTGCACCATCGAAGCGCAGTACGCCTTAGTACACGGCGTCATCGTGCCCCCATGTAGGCAACCGGGATAAAGTGCCTTGCCCAAGGACACAACGCGGATTGTCCCATATGTCAGTGAAAATTGGTAGTGAAAGTTCAAGTGAAGTTTGAGGTAGATGTTTTAAAAGTCTTTAGTGTATTCCTTCTGGTCAAGCGGCAGTAAATTTTGCTTTATTAAGAGAGTTATTGAACTCCTCCATTGTAATCCTCTAAATTAATGGTCGCAAACATAATCGTTTGTTTTTCCTGTTGTTTTTTAAGTTTAACAAATTCCCGATTACAATTTCCGGACGCTGAGTGTTTGGAAAGTATTGAGACAATATGTTTGATTTTTTTTTCTTTCCTGTTACTGAGTCATCCAATGATCTCTCTTTACGAAATGTTTTACATTTATAGTCCATAATGTCTAGTTCTGTGCTAAGACTGCGATGTTTGATATCGCGCATTTATCAAAAGCAGCGCCCAATTTAGACGTGTTTCCTAAACTGTGAATTTCAACTTAACCATTAAATTGTCGTTCTGGAAATTGTGTATACAGATTAACCAACGAAAAACATATCAAAATCAAAAATTGTCGTACCAACCTGCGAAATTCAGAACGGATATGGCCGACTTTTCGGGCGACTCTTTTAACCCCAACGTCACAAAAAATTAAATTACGTCCTACTTTCCTAAAATGTTAGTAGGCCTATGCTGTACAGCTAAAAAAATAATAATATACTTATTTTGGGATTTTTTTTATTTAACGTCATTTTCGACGTTTTACGTCATGTTGATGTTTTCAGGTTCTCCGAACCCTCCGGTGACACTTCTACTCACCAAACTACAAAACATATCGATAAATTAAAATCATAGGCGGCAAAAGGAATAATGTTTGGGATGGATGGTCGCATTTGTTTCAACATTGTCCAAAAATTGCTAACGCTACGACATAAATACCCATCCATCTAGGGTCGGAATACGTCAGAATTAAATTTCAATCCAATTTTAGGAGGTTTTAATACTTGTGGTCCCAAAATACAAAGTTGGAGCAATTTTTAAAATTAGACCCCCATATACCGCAGATATTACGTAAAGATCGTCAGGGGGTACCAATCTTACTTTTTAGTGTTTACATTTTCTTTTCAACCTCATTTTTATCATTTGCCAGTCGAAATGTGGAAGAATACACACGACTTTTCCGCCAAAACGTCGTTTGCCGCCCAAACAGCGTGGGCCGCCCTCTCAGCATTGGTCGGGCATCATTGGATGAATTCTCTATATTCCCTGTGCTGTTTCTGAACAATCTAATCCGGACGAAATTGGCACACTTATGCACCTTTCTTTCTGGTTCTCAGCTAATGTTGCAAAATTTGATATCGCGCCTTGATCCCAAACAGCGCCCAATTTAGGAGTTGTTCTCAATTTTCTAAGTTCAACGCCTACATCAAGCCTCCAACTTTAAACTTTTGTAAATCATAATCTCTGACAAAACCCAAATCTAAAAATAGTGACCCGGGAAATTATAAACGGTTGTGGCCGATTTTTCGGGTGACAATATTGATGTCGCTGTTGGCAAAAATTAAATGTCTTCCGATTTTAATAAAATTTATAATGTTGTAGAGTTAAAAAACTTAAAAGATAGCTGTGTTTAGCTTTTCAATTTATCGCCATATTTGGTGGTCTTAACGTCACTTCAGATGTGAGATTCTTTATGGACATTTTCCATTAAATCACTGATTTTCTAATACGCATAACTCTATATTATTAATACACACTAGTCCTATAGATCAGTCTGTGCGGAGAGAGAGACACACTCCGTGCAGGCTAAAGATCCATTCGTAGTATTCGAGAAGAGTTAGGCCACGAAGTTGCCGCTATGAAGGTCATCCCACACACCTACGCCATTGGGCCAAGGAGAGGCGTTAATATAAGTTGCATAACTTGTTCGCCAATCCCTGTAAAACAAATAACATTAAATAAATAAATCAGTCTAATTTGGGCACATCGGTAAATATGGATGTGGCCTGCATGGTTGGAGAAAAAACACCGGTATTTTCTCCTTCTTGGCTTCTGTTTTAGGTCTCCGTCTAAAAAGATAGTTTACAACCTCTTGTTATAGGTCTTCACCATTATTACTGGACCCCACCACCTGTTGACGCCAGATTACTCGACTGACTGTGGAAGGCTTCTTAGTTTCCTTGTCTCTACTTAAAGGCCTGTTTGAATGTAAGCTAAATTACGCATAGCGTTTACTGTGAAATGCCACAAACGTGAATATAATAGATCTCAAGCTTTAAGTGCATGGTCATGTAGAATTCGCCACAGAAAAGCAATCGCCGTCGACAGTGTCGTATACGACACTGTCGACGGCGATTGCTTTTCTGTGGTGAACCGTGTGAGTTTTTTAAAAAAATTATTTATCTGTTGCATTGTTTGATTCGAAGGTAAGCTCTAAGCTATATTACAAGCATCATGGTAACCTGACCAAACGTTTTATTGCCGAAACACTGCAAAACTGTGGAAAAGGTGTAAAACTCCGCATAATTTGGGCGCAATTATCTAATTTGGACACAGCGTTTACCGTCGTTAGTTGGGAAGAATTTAAAGGCCTGATACACACTGCTATGAAATATCACACACTAAAACGTTAATGATGTCTCTAATCAATGCAGTTATTATTATGTGGAATAGCAACCCTTCCCCAAAGTAACGTCATATTGATGCTATTTATTATGAACGTTTGATACTGAGCATGCTATTGAATTCTCCTTCTTAAAATCTTGGAAATATATTCTCTAACAAAACACATATCTAAAAATTCAATCAGTTTTCAAACATCCAAAGAAATTCGTCTGTTGCTGCCGTTGCAGTGACGATAAGACGCCAAAGTCGAAAAAGTAAAACTTGTCCTTTTTCCATGAAATATTAGCATGTTGTATTGCTTGAAGATAAAAAGATGGAGGTTTGGGAATATTTGATTTGTCGTTTTCGACATTTTTACGTCAGATGGCGTTTTGGGGGGGCTCAAAACATGTGTAGCACGCCTACAGCCATTACCATGATACTTCCAGACGCCAAACTTCTCAAGTTGATGTGGCTGTAATTGGTATCGGGTATTGCCAAGTTGTTTTGTCATTGACGCAAAACTTTTTGAGTTCCCGCGCAAATAACGCAAAAGGGAAAAATACCTCTTTCCGTTTATCACGCGCACAGCTATTACTGAATAACTTTCATTTTCGGTGTTTTTACGACTAATTGGGCTTTTGGTGTACCAAAACACGTGTGCCACGCCTACAGCTATTTTCATAGCATCCGCAGAGACTAAACTTCTCATGTTGGCGTTGCATTGACTTTTCTCGAGCACTGCCAGTTCCTTTATGATTGACTGAAATCTCGACGAGTTTCAACGTCAAAAAGGGGAAAACACATCTTTTCGTTTGTCACGTGAATAGCTATTACCATAGCACTTACGGAATGCAAATGTCGCGCGTCGACACAGCAGTGGCAATTCTAAAGCATTGCCAAGTTTATTTTCGATTGAACCGAATCTTTTTGAGTTACAACGCAAACAAAAGGGGAAATATCACTTTCATGTTACTTCACGCCTACAGCCGTAACCACAGCTCTTCGTATGCCGACGCGGCAGTGACAGTGATCCTTTCCTTTCAAATTCGGTCAAGCCTGCATATAACGTTTACACTTACGGAGACTGAATGAACTTCACCCTTCGATGCAGAAGTGAAAGTTCTACAACATTGTCAAGTTAATCTTCGCAAAAAAGCATATCAAAGGATGTAGCGCCCTCCTATCAAAAATCTCGACCAAACTCTTATGTGACGTCAAAAATGGTTATATCGTAAAAACTTTGAATGCGTTGGATTTTTTGAAAAAGTTTAATACGTTGTTGAGCTCTAAAAAAATTGAGAAAATACCTGTTTTCACCTTTTTAAATCGCTATTTTTACGTCACGTCAAAGTTTGATCATTTATTACATATTTATTGAAAACGCTATGCCTTTTTTAATATTAAGGTTGAAAAACGTTTCAGCAGCTCAAAATGCTATCACCATGTTCGCCCGATTTCCTAAAAATCACATTGAAAATTTCTAGAGGCTACTCCCAGATGTTTCGCCACAGTTTACTCACAACGGACGGTACTATTATTCCGGCCCGAGATACGGTCTGCTTTTAAGTGGCTGGAAGTGACGTGGGACACGTTAGTCAGCGACTTAGCTAGTTAAAAAGCAACATACGCCTTCTCCTTGTTGTTGTGTTCATTCCATGTTGGCCGTATTTCGTTGAATGACTTATGAACATTAGCTTGCGACTTCAAAATAATCTAGATATATTTGCTGTTTTTTTTTGTTTTGTAAGTCGTCTTGTTTTTGTCCGATCTATACGTAGTTTTGTTTGTCCAAATTATTTGTGGTTGGTGGTTTATTAAATTCACGTTCTGTATTCTTAGATTCTTAATAGGCTGTTTGCAATCATTACAAAACCATGGTTTGATGAAACGTTTTAGATTTATTAAAGTTTTTGATATGGCTGTATTTTACAATATCAAGCACCCCCTAAGTGAACTGTTCTATTGTGGACAGCACATTCTTTCCCCAGTTTTCTCCCGTGTGACGTGTTCATAACAAAGGGATGAGAAGCCCTCCAGTCAGCTTTTTAAAGTTCCACTGGGATACTCGCTCATCGTCCATCCGAATCACACTATCCAACAGAATTGGAAAGTGGTCGCTCACACACAAGCCATCTTCAACCTTCCAAACAAGAAAATTGAGGAAGATAGGACATGTAATTGTAAGCTCAATTGACGTGTATATGTCTGCCCCGGCCGTATTTTGAAATAAGGACTTGCACTACATTACCTTTAACCCTCTGCACTCTGTGTCTAAATATCAAAATTTCAAGTTAAAATTATTTCCCATAATGCACTTCATAATTTAACCAATTCAGTCTTGTTTGACAGAGGTCATCGAGCTCTGTCAAACAAGACTGAATTGGTTAAATTCCAAGGTGCATTATAGGAAAAATTTGCTGTCGGAAATATTGGTATTTTTGACATCAGAGTGCAGAGGGTTAAAGTATCCTTTACTAGAGAAATCACCTCAAACAGGACTATGGAGTAAAAAGCTGATGAACAAGTCCTTCAGCTAAACGATTTTATTTTGTAGAACGAAAATCGAGCATAATGTAACGGTCTTGTATAAACAGCCGCCTATAAATTTGTTTGCAGGGGTACAGCAGTGTGCATAATGTCGTTTCTAACTGCGACGGGCTTTCTACGGACATGAAGTTTATGTCTGTCGGCCCAAATATGATACGAAGAAGCTGAATGATTTTTCTGCAGACAAAAAGCAGTGATTTATATCTTTAATTGAAAAGGCCGAATTCGATGAAATCAGCTCTAAAACCTCGGCAATTCCATTGTCTGACAATGTCTTTGTTTTTGATATCTATATTTAGATTGAGATGTGAACATGTGGGTGAAAGGGCCCTGTTAGGTTTCTTTCGTGACAGTTTTCTCGAGAACCTACTCTTAAGCGAGTTCGGCCTCAATTGACAAAACGTTTCCTAGATACATTCATCGATTATCATCTTTTCAAAGCCTTCAAACCTGTTGCGGGTAACAGGTTCTTGAAGGTGTTTGGATGTTCTGTCTGATAACTGTTTTGCTTTTCTTTTTTCTTTCCTTCTTTCTCCAAGTTCTGTTTTTCTGACTTAGATTCAGATTTTCTTGCATCGGTGTTCGTTGTGGTTTCGGTTTTTTATATTTCTGTTCTTTTCTGATTCAACTGTCTTCTTTTTCGCTTTCTAATGTGATTGTATGTTTTGTCTATTCCTGTTTTTTTGTATTTTTTATTGTTGTCTCAGTTATTGCTGAAATAGCTGACCTTGTTTGGGTTGCATTTGGTTTGATTGGAAAGGCATGTAATAATGATAGAATTTTGGTATCGAGCCAAGCCCGTGGTGCCTGGTGTTTTTGTTAAAAGTTTTTGCTTTACAGTTAAAACTAGAAATGCTATCATGAGATGCGCATAAACAGCACGTCGGTCTGCGCGTTAATCTACGCGTTATGGCCGTGGTAAAGATATCAATTTCTGTACATATGGCCTGTGCACAAGCAGGCCAAATGTACAGAATTTGATTTGACCCGGAGGTCCATTGACCGAGACATTGCCTGTGTTTGCTATGAGTAACCAGGAGAACCTGCCGTGCTTTGGATGCCAGTCGATATGGCAATTGCGCGCAATTCCTGCGCGCAATTAATCCTTGATAAGTGCACAGTTCGTGACAAGACTTCCAGGGTTAACTGTAATGTATTGGCATTGACGTATTCATGCCAGGCATGGATGACACAATGTATACTGCCTCTTAAAAACTTATTTGTTTTTCACACTTTATTGTTTGAATTAATTTTTCTTTTTTCCAGACAGGTCAACCTTTAAATGATGTGATTGCTCTGGCAGAAAAGCACTTAACGGTTGTGCGATTACATTGCTAATCATGTTTTAGCCGCATCGATATATAGTGTCAGGCTTCGTCATGCATCTTGTCTATGGCTGCACTTTTGACACTTGAAACATTTAAGTGGATTCGGAATGAACAGATCCACTCGGATGTTCAAGTAGCCAGTTTTAAGCGATCCACTCGGATGTTCACGTAGCCAGTTTTAAGCGATCCACTCGGATGTTCAAGTAGCCAGTTTTAGGCGAATTTGGTGGTTGTGGGGTATTGAATGTAAAACAATAAGTGTAAGTCTTCCATCCTTTCTAATCTTGATTCTCTTTACCCCTATAACTCCCTGCGATATCACCTTCTCCCATATAAGCTAGGTCGCGAGCTCTTACAACACATTTGCTGTTATTGAGGATCTTAGTATATGCTTCTATATCATGTATCTTTTTTTTAACAATAAAATCATCTGAATTTCACGAGCATATTCCACAAGAATACCATCTTTTCATCTTTTCTCATCTTTAACTGTACTAGCAATATCCTAAATAGATTTTTGTAATATGAAGGGATTTGATTTAGTGACCGAAGTATTTTCATTTGTTAAATAAAAGTTCAGCTAAGATGCATTGTTAGAGTCAATCAAATCAGAAAAGAGCTAACTCGTCCAGGTTATGCAGACGCAAACATCTGGCAGATTGACCCGCGCAGTGACGCTGCCATCGAGCAATCGATAAATTGGTCGGATAAAACAGGGGGCTGTTTGTATAAAATAGTTGGTATCCACCAGACAGAGCAGCGAACGTCTTTGTAGAAAGATGAAACATTAGTGATACAAGAGATATGGTGATTATAACAAAATGGTCAGTGTAGCGAAGAGTCAATGTCCCGATTGATCGAAATGGGCCTGATCCGACCAACTGTTTACCATTATATAATGGCCTAAGGCGGTTTATTGGACAATATTCTCGACGTGAACTGCTTATCCGGTGTCACTATAGTCCTCACCCACGAACTCTCGGAAACCCCACCGGGCAATCAGGAGTCCAACACCCAAACCACTAGACCATTGTAAACCATCACAAACGATGGTTGGAATCTAGGGTGATTATTTGGTTGACTTTCCTTACGGCAGATCCAGGAGAGTGTTTATACAATTCTGTTTTGGTGGAATTCAGAATCAGGGGTGCAACACATAAAACACTAGACCACAACACTCCCTCAAAAATGATTGCTTGGGTGTTGTATTTCACGTGAGGTCTTCATGATGACTTGTTTCACTTAACTTATGGCGTCAATATGAAAGTTTGAAACGCGCAGTCTGTAGAACGAGGAAAGTGATATTGTTGACCAAATACGACGACTGATACGGACCTGTATGAATATTTTGAAGGAACAATATTGTTTTGGAGGAATTTAAAATGTTGGTTTATTATATGACTTCTCCGTTTTCTCAGCTTATTACCGTTTCAAATTTTCTATAAACATTAATTAGTGATTCATAGCACCTTTAGTTGATTTGATAGGTCAGTTTAGAAGAAACGCTTTCTGATTGCTTATAACCGAAGAGATCTGTGTCAAATTAATGCAGTTGTAAATAGAACTATTAATAAACACCAAGAAAGCCATGATACACGATTTTATTTGTTAAAAACATTCACTTAAATCCCAATTATAAGAAATGAATAAATACTCGAAAATTGGTATTTATAAGGCTGAATTGTGGAACTGTATTTTGTCGCGGTTATGACGTATGACTGCATGCAACTGTGATGCGTCAGAGTCAATTGCATGACGTTCAAGGTGAAATTCCATTCTCTAACCCTTCGTTTCTATCTAAAAATATGTGCTTTGGTAACTGTGATGTCATATGATAAACAGAATATGAAATTCGTGTTTTGATCATACTCTGTTCATGAAACTCCTCTTCGAATTTCCCGTTTTGCCTTGCCAGGGAGGCGAGGCAAAACAGGACATTCGTAGACGTATTTCATAAATAGAGTATGACCAAAAACGAATTCCAAATCCTTTGTTCCCGATCCCTGCAGGGAATCGAGCGTTTGGTAATCCCGCATGGCAATCACCGCAACCCAACATCCAAACCCCCAGACCACTGCACACCATTAAAATCTATGATTGGAATCTAGTTCTAGAAAACAATTTCCTCATAATTCAGTGATTGTCATTTCTCGAAAATAGGTTCCGGGGCGTGTTGAAAATGTGAACAAACATACTGGCTGAGTTATTTCCAAATGCTTGGGGAATTGTTATTAGCTCAGTTGTTATGTGAGCAGAACATCTATAGGCGATTCGGTGCAGTACCCTGGGCATAGACTCCCGGGGAGGGGTGGGGGGGAGTGGGGGCTACTTGTTGAGTTTTCAGGTCCGTATCTCGAGCCTAGTGCAATGTCTGATGGAATTCCTGCATTACTTGATATAAGCGATACAAAATAAATACAAGTAGTTGCATCTTCACAGACCTTCTATGAATTGAGATTACTGTGTTTAACTCTTTACCCAACGCAGATGATATCAAAATTTATTATCTTAAATATCATTTTTTGAAATTTTTCAAAAAAATTCAACAAAACGATATAATGTGACCCCTCGTTGGAACGAGCTCGACGAGATCGTTTCAACGAGGGGGCACATGATATGGTTTTGTCGAAATCTTATTGAAATAATGTTTTTTCAACTGCTGATTTGCGTATTACGCGGGCGGATGCGGCCGATTCGTTAAAGAGCTTTAACCCTTTACCCAACGTAACGTCCAAAACCGGCCAGTCTTATACTCAAAACTATCCAATTAATTTTCATTAATTTTTCATTTTTTGTCTCAAAAACATAGATTATGACCCCTCCTTGGAACAAAAAATGAAAAAAATAGTTATTCAAGAATTTTATTTGCAAGTGTCGTCTGCTTTTTCAAGTTAGGTAAGGGGATAAATACTGGGACCATAGACCAATAAATATATTGGATAAATAATATTTGCTGAAGCTTCGCATAATCTTGTTTTCATTTCGACTCATGTCCGCCAGCTAAACTTGCCGTAACTTATAATTTCTTGGCAGCTCTAGAAACGATGCTGTCGAGGGACGCTGATGAGCTGGAGGGTTGTTAATCATTTCTGGTGGTAATAAATCACACTATCCGACAGCGTCACGTTACAGCTATTATTACAAGTGGTATTGATAAATAGAGGATCTCAATCGAGTTATGTTTGGATATAAGATTTTTTTAAACGAGTTTGGTGAATTTGATTCACAGCGAGCCTTTATATCCAAACATCACGAGTTAAAGATTTTGTATATCACATGAATTTTCGAATGTTTTTTACACTTTTTATTTAATTCATTGTCTCTAAATTCTCCCAAAACAACCGACAATCAGTTCGTTGGCTCAGACGCTTCACACCATGACGTCATGAATGCGCTTTACTTGCACCTGTTGTCGTAATTGACTTCAAGTTCACGAACGTCATGTCAAGAATACAATGCTGCTATGAAACCACGCGCCGATTAGACACTAGTTGATAATCAGGAAATAAGACATGGATTTTTACGTCGAAATTAAGGACGTTTCGTGTGATATAATGCAGTTAATAGCGATAGTGAACTAGAACAAAATTGTGCAATGGAAACAATTAATGCAGCCACATCTTAAGAACCCCAATATTAATAACAACAAAACTGCAACTATCGTCTGTTTTGATATCAGACAGACTTCGGACGATCACGTGGCTATCACCTGTACGGTGTACGGTTAATTTATACGCGTGGAACTGTAAAACAGTTGTACGAACACGTAGTTTAGGGGGAAATATGTCTATCATATTCTCTGAATATAATCCCTTTATGACATAAAGAAACAGTTTGAAATAAAACTAGTTTACAGAATGTCAGGGAGATTCGAATTTCGAGTGAAGCAGAATGCGTGGAACTATCGATCGATCGGATCTCAGTCACGTTTTGTGTTGCTTTTCTTTATGCGAACTCATCAACGACCCAATACGACATGTGATCTGACAAGCTTCACACGGTTTCCGTTAATGGACGTGGAACACCAGGCAAAGTGGCAATAAAGTGCATAATTTAAGTAAAGTATATTGTGTTGAACCACTCAATATTTCAGAAAACTGATAAAAGCAAAATTATTTTTGTCAACTGTTATAGTTCTACATTGTTTCTGGTCATAATTGTTTGTGCACATGTTTTTGCTTTGTCATAATTTGTGGGCGAGTGCCTACAGATTAAAAAATGTCAATTCAAAGATAACCTGAAACACATCTACAATATAGGAATCATTCAAGTTGCGAAACCTTGCCTTTAGAGTAAACCACAAATATGGGCCTCCACCACGCTCTCAATTGATTGTTGCTATGCGTATGGTGTGTTGGGTCTTGCGAATCGCACATTTTCGTTTTGAATCGAATAACTTTTATCATTCGAAATCTAATTGAACCTCGAATGGAATAAGTGGCGTCTTGAAGATGACCGGTGGAGGTAGGGGTGATACAACACTGATTTGTTCGTACTGTGATGGCTCAGGTACTGTCTGATAAAATAATTCAACTACGTTATCAAAGCATGCCTTCGTTGAAGGCATGCCTTGATGATATAGTTGGAATATTACCAAACAAGGATTATAGTTCATCGTTGACATTGCTTGGAAACTTTAAATTTTGCATTTCAAAATGGTAGGGGCGAGTGATATTGGCATTAGCATGGCCTGTGGCGCCACGACTGCAGATGTTTTTTATGTTAATGTAGTCGAAGTTACACTTAGTCTTTTAGTTTAAGAGTATTTTTGTACGATTTTTATCTGAACAATACGTTCTATGAGACAATTAATGACTGATACCAACCTATATTCATATGAAAAAGATTCGAGGGGAAACGAATCGCGCAGCCGATTTTGAATCGAACCGAATACCAACTTGAGATTCGAAATCGTATCGTACCTCGAAGCTTCGCAGGGCCCTTATGGTGTGACATATTTCACATCGCAGTCATTTATGTCATCATCTCAATGTGACCGAGAAACTTGTATCAAGAAGAGATAGTGCTCGTATCGGATATCACAGCAAGCCCTTCGCGATACGAAATAGGAACACCATTTTCCACCTGCACTACAGACTAATTGTACCATCTTGAGTGCTCGGACTAGAAAACAAATTGTCTAATACAATTTGAAAACCATTTGTACTTCACTTTTTGGAGGAACTGGGAGAGGTGGCAAGGGACCAGTTGCAACCTCGTTTAACTGTAATAAAATGTGTATGCTAAGAAAAATCCAGTACCCTTAAGGGAAGTCTTAAATCTGCCAAGGGTTAAACTTTTAATAACAACATATAAAACAAAAGTTGCCGTAAATTGACTGATGCATGCAGCCATAGAAAACATTCAGTGCTCAATCATTCCGAAATGTAGTAAATTGTCCCTTAAACTTACCAAATTTTGAAAAATGGATGTTTTTTGGACGGTATCTACTTTTATGCAACCAGAATGGGCACAGGGTTAAACTTTACAAGCAAACTTACAACAGTAAATATCCTCGGTAGTCAATTGTGAATGAAGACATGCAAAGTGTTTGAAATTAATTCTTTCCAAAATTATAGAAAAAGCAACCAAAGATGGCTAATTTGGGCATTTTCAAACGGTACTCTTATTCTCATCATCATTGTGCTTGAGGGTTAAATCTGAGATTAAAAAGTAAACAGTAACATTCTTCCGCAATCATTGCTTCATCTATCCATACCAAAATAATTGTTACAACAAACTTGAAATTAGAGAAATTTGCCCTTGAAATTGGTAAATTTTGAAGAAAAAAGCTATATTGATGTAATTCTTGGCCAATGGGTGTTAATTTTGAAATAATTTCGTATATCATGTTATGCTCTAAATGTGTGGGAAATTTGCGCTAAGTAACTGTTAACAATTTTGAGACATTTGAAAAATGGTGAAATTTTGATGGGTTTGGCAGAATATTTTGAAAATAAGCGTTTTCACAGACATGACGATACCGCATTTCACTAGATTGTATGACATTACATAAGTATGCCAAATTTGGTTTAAATCGTTCAGCTTGTTTTTGAGCAGTGCAACAGACAAAATTGACGGCGGAAAAAAATAAAAAAAGAAAAAGAAAAAAAAAATAGAGAAGAAAAATTTTGAAAAAGAAGAATAACAAGAGTCTTTCCGAAACTGGGTTTGGGAAAGCCTAAATATAAATAAAATAGTCAAACATTGAAACTGATTGGGAAAAAAATTATAAAACGCTAACTTCTGTATTTTTATACTATTTTACAGAAAATGCCTGAAGTTTGTGAAATGATGTGAAATGAAGCGCACATAGATCATCCACATTCGTAAACAATCTCAATTTATATCTCTAGTTCCCATACTCTTAGTGTTAATTTACTGACAGCTCTAGAAAATTAAGGGAAGGTAATTTACCTGTAAATCTCTTCCAGTAACGAAAATTGTCAGCCATGGAACCTAGAAAAGCTCGCGCAAAGAGCTTTTGTGGAATCAGTGTCTCTCACAGTTTTCAAAATATATCGATGAAAAAGGAAAATGAATAACGCTTGAAGGATATTGTCTTCTTGTTGCTATCCTTTAGTTTGTGTCTACTAGTGGGTTCCAAAAGAATTTAAACTTTGTGCGTTGAATTTGCATGTTTGGTTAAGGGGAAATGAATAATGCAAAGAAACCTAAAGGTTAGTACCCATGTATGTGAGAGAATGTTATGCTTTCTTGTGGTTATCAGTTGGAAACGATGTATAACATCCAGCTCCTAGTGCAGAGAGATTGTATCGAAACCCAGCCTGCACTGGCAGAATTATGCTGGGCAAAGTGTTAAAAGGATCATTAGAACCCATAGTAAATTGTAATAAAATATTAAGAGAGTTCTTGAATGTACTCGGTGCACAGGTTAGAATTGAAAAGCATAAATAGATTGTGCTGCACTAATACACACAACATGTTTGGCGAGAATCACCGAGAATCAAACCTTGCTATTATACCTGTAAATCAACCGTACCCATTGTTTCAAATCGAGCACTAGATGTGCATGCAGGTGTGCACACCAATGAGTACAATACTGCCAAAGTATTGAAAATCGGTTGACAAAAGGTAAGGAAAAGACCACTATAACGCCAATAAAAGCCAGATAAATCAAAATTGTAAGGAAGAAGTGATGACTTTCGTACGTTTTTGTATGTTAAGTTGTCAGGTTTTGATGGGGGTCTTGTTCCCCTTCTAGTGATTAGGAATTTTACCTTGACACTAAACTGTCAAACTGTTCCATTGTTGTCATGTCAAACTTGATTTGCAGAAATGGAACAATGGTGTGATACTAGCTCTGACCAGTTTTAACTAGAACCGGATAAGTTATCACGTATACCTATAACAGAACATCCTCCAGGCCGACGACTATTGAAGTATGGTGATTCCTGTTAGAAGTATGGGAACTGACTGGGGGATACACTCCTTTGACTTCATTGTCTCGTGTTCACTTATTCTACTTGATGTCGCGTGATGCTTGTTCAGCAGGAATTACGCAATACTGCCCATGGCCAGTCGCTTTCCACTGGGTATAAAAAAGTCAGCTGAAGCCCAGATCAGATACTCTCGGGGCGGCGCTTACAGCCGACGGACGTGCGCTTATCAGAATATTGTTGGTAAATTTGTGGCCAGGCAGACAGTGACTGCCTTCAAAAATAACTACCGTCACTCTGGTTGAACGAACGTTGTTGATTGTACCAATATTGATGAAAATTGTTGAAGCTTGTATAGACTTACACCAGAATAAATATACACAGACAAGCACTTGCTTTCTGACCCGTCCATTGCCGGCAACTGAACCAACAGACGATACACGGATAACTTGGGCCACCTCATTACAACCTTTTCCAGTTTTAAAAGACAATTGTGGCTTTTAAAATCCTTGATGTCTTAACTTTATTCTTCCGATGCACCAGGCGATCACCAAGGCGCTACCCGTCTATGCCACAAGATGAGTTATTATTTCCAACCACTGTAATATAACACCTATAAAAATCTGTAGTACTGGAGGCGACTCGGAGAGTAGGGGAGGAAAATGACGGACTATTGTTGTCTGTAATTTAAATTTGTTTGTGATTCCCGCGATGGTGCATCGTGTAATAAAGAAGAGTCTAAACATATAGAAAGGGTATCTACACTATTTTAGTGAATATCGGAGATTATCTCATGAGTGTGGATGTAATAGTATTTTCTGGTTCACACGAATGGGATAATTCCCAATATTCACTAAAATAGCGAAGGTTTTCTTTTTATTATATGCTACGTGACTTGACATTTTATTTTACAGTATTCAACCCAATTTGACTGCAAACACGTACTTTTCAAAACAATAACAAAGATCAGCTGATCGTTGTGTCAAGCCTGTACTTGCCAAATCACACAAACATAAAAATAGTCCCACTTTCCAACTATAATTTAACCAACTAATTGTTCCACTCACACATGAAATTTAATAATTATAATACTACAAATGAATATATTCTCATATTTTTTATTAATGTTAATTTTTAGAACATTTTGAATGTCAATTTACAACAAGGAATTTGGAATTGAGTTTGCCGACTCATCCAAGAAAAAATTTTCCTTTGCGAATCGGTCAAGTTTTTTGGAAACATTACCCAATTCAAGGCTCAATTTCACTCCCGGAGTAACTTTCTATACCTCTAATCATTTTACTTTATTATTTTATTATTATTTTACATCTAATTTTTCAATCACAGAATAAGAACGGCTAAGAATAGCATAAACTCTTGATACTGCTGATACAGCTGGCACTGAGTCGCTTGGAACAGTATCGAAGGCGAAGTTATGGGCCGAAGCGTAACGTTCTTTTGGATGCTACTGATGGATATTCCTCATTAACCATCAAATCGATGGATATCGAGAAAATACTTTTAAAGATACATTGGCATGGCGGGGGTTCGAACCCACGCCGAGAGAGTTTCCTTCGGCACCAACCGCCTAGCGAAACTATATTGAACCACGCACACCACTCGGCCACCGAAAGACCCCCTCTGAACCACGCACACCACTCGGCCACCGACAGACAGGGGGTCTGTCGGTGGCCGAGTGATGTGCGTGGTTCAGTATAGTTTCGCTAGGCGGTTGGTGCCGAAAGAAACTCTCTCGGCGTGGGTTCGAACCCCCGCCATGCCAATGTAAACAAAACCAGTGTCCTTTCTTAATTCTATGGCATCCGAGAAATTTGAAAAAGACAAGTACTGTCGCTGATTTCTTCTGAGGTGCAGTTCGAAGAATTAAATGCTTAGATGCAACTATCTGATGAATACTTTTTAGATAATTTGCGATAATTCATAGGCTAGCATAAAATATAACTTACCCATTGACAACGTCCCCATCAGGCATATTGTTAATGCAAAATATACAGAGGCCAGGCCATAATCATTCATCGTGTTAAATTAACCTATTCTGCAGTTATCTTCTGCGACCACTTGTAACCGCTGACAGTTTTACAAATCAGTTCAAGATGTTATAATTGAGTGATGACTTAGTGTGCGAGGTACTCAATAATGCGTGTTCTTGGAATTGATTTGTCGAAGTAGAAAGTGTTGTCAACACGCATGCGCTGGCTGTGTATTCATTTTATTGGAAAGGTTGTGGAGAGAAAAATGTGAAGTGAATTTTTTAATCTCTGGAATCATATGAAATACAATTGTAGCTCATAACAACATTTGGCGACAGGGGGGGGGGGGGGGTTACATACTGGCAAGGGTGTTGTTGTCTATCGAAACCGATTATTTCGCTGGTCGCCGAGTCAATAGAAGTTGTCTTTGTGTCTTGCGGGGTGTATGGGAATTTACAAAGGTCTGGGGAATCATACACCCCGAGGCGCAACAGATTTATTTCAAATCTTTTCATTCTGTTAACCCGCGGCTAATATAGCTTTCAAAATCTATATTTTCTCCCTTTCCCAATAAATATGTTCTTAGTAAATTGACATACTTTTTGTTGCACTTGGATGTATTAACTGGTATTACTTTTCTTCTCTTTTCTAAAATATTAGTTTCAGTATGACTTGCAAAGCATTTCTTAAAATTAATTTGAGCTATTTTTAATTAAGTAGACACCCAAGCAAAACGCATCATACCACTTCCAAACATAGCACCTTAAATAAATAATCCCCATTTCATACACATACATTTTTATTTTCATTTAAACTTTTGTGTATTAATTTTCTTCAAAATATTCAATTAACCGTACTTTTTTCAAACATATAAATGAGCTTGTAAATAAATATGTATAATAATATAAATAAACATGACTTTTTTCCAGCCTTTTTACCAGTTATTGTGTATTCCTGTTTTTACACCATAGTTAACCACTGTGTAAAATTAAAAGATAATGTGGACTAAAAGTTACAATATACCTCTAAGCCAATCAAAAATCAGTAATTCCTTCCATTTGGAAATAGAGATATTTACTGAGTAAACGAAGAGTGTTTCTACATCTTAGAAGAGGTAGTACGCTCTGTGCTAATCGCGACCTCACCGACCCAAAGGTTTAGCTGCTTAAACCATGATGGTATCTTCAGTTTTCTGCTTTAACCCTTTAACACGAAAAGCAGACGACACTTGCAAATAAAATTCATGAGTAACTATTTTTTTTTTACTTTTTGCGTCAAAACCATAGCTTATGACCCTCATTGGAACGAGCTCATAAGCTATGGTTTTGAGGCAAAAACAATAATGAAAATTGAATGGTGATTTTGTGAATAGATCTGGACGGTATTGGCCATTACGTTGCGTAAAGGGTTAAGCGGGGAGAGTCCATTTCGTTATTTGCGACTGGACTAATTAATAATATATGTAACGTTCAGGCTGCACGTTGAAAATATTGATCGTTCTGCCCACACAAATTCATTGACCAGCAGTTTACTACATAAAGCCTGGTCTTATGAACATGGCCCATTGACACGGGCCCTTGTGTTTGAGGAGTTAGGGGGGGGGGGGGCAAAGGAGTCGAACAAAACACTTTTAGTAGCTATTAAATGTCCTTTCTGACAGCTAATTGTGGTTCATGTCTCGACGACTCAACGTGCAGACAAGGCTAAGGTTTGCCCCGTTTCAAAGTATTGTTAACCGTGAGGGGGGTAATTCCGACTTTTTTATTGCAAAAGAGCAGGTGCCCACTCTTTATGCGTAAACTTTGAACCTACATTCTTGGTTGTCTCTAGCCAAGGTGTGATGTTTAAATCGACAGCCAAGACTTGCCCAAAAATAATTGCCAAGTTACAGGATACAGATTGTCAAAGTGTAGCAAAAATGTATTAAGAGTCACCAGCCCTTTAAGGGTTAACGAACAATTTTGCTTTACGTATTTCGCTTTCCACGAACGAAGTCTCGACCTATCTTTTGTCTGGAATCATTATGAATGAATCTGAAATGTAGGGACCACTGGTGCGTGTCATGTGATCGGCATTTTGATTAATCAAACTCAGAAATGTAGACATCGAATCAGGTCGACAGTACAATTTATTACACGCCTGTTCTATGAAATCCCCATCAACAGCAACACTAAACCATGCGGAAAATGAAAATCTGTTCCGCACGTATGTGCGGAACAGAAATCGTTGACGGACTATTTTTATTAAGAAGCGAAATTGCACTGGCATTTTCTACAAATCGTACATCGCAATTACAATTTGAATCGCTAGCAATAGCTAAAAATCGTCCTCTGATTTCCAATGTGTTCTATGTGCTAGTAGCCACAAAGAAGACATTGGAACTCGGAGGACGAAATAGTAACACGGGTTCCCCCTAGAAAATTTGGTTGGCGACAAAATGTTTTCGTTTTGTTAATAGTTATCAAATGAATTGCTGAGTGTCCTTCAAATATTTTTTTTTTGTAGACTTGGAGGCATGTAATAAACACAGAACGACACGCGTGTTTGAACGGGTTAATGGATATGGCACGAGTGCCAGCGCGGAAAGATAGAACGAGAGGCCGCACGCCTCAAGATGTATCATTCCGCGATGGTACAACCCATTCACACATGCGTGTCGTTCTGTGTATGTATGGATACACTTATTGTAAGATAAAAACAACCTTAATGCTTTGTGAGGGACTATACTTTAGTCAAATGTTTGTCTTGTGTTTCAGAAAGGAGTTATAGAAAACACTGTTTAGGTCAGGTTTTAATTGTATTTCGCATACCCTAACCAAATGAATGTCCCATGAATAGACGTTTATTCAATTAATAGGAGGATAGGGTCAGTTTTTGCTCAACTATGACGTAGTCAAATTTTAGATTTTGTCACGACCCGTCTGTCCGCCCGTCAACAATTCACTACGGCGCGGACTAGAGGCCGTATTTATGAACCGATCTTTACGAAACTTTTTGGGTACCTTTGTTATCACCGTGGGACGAGAACGAGTGTTTTGGGTGCGGTCCGGAATTCAAGATGGCCGCCGCCTGCCATTTTATACTGAAATTAGTGCAATCAATTTTGTGTACATGACTTCTGTGTGAAAATTTTGATTTGAACAAATTTTTGTATGAATGTTTAGTAACATGGAATACATCACATATAATACGGGTTTTGTGCTCATGCAGAAATTATGCAAATTAGTTGAACTCTGATTTATTCAGTGCTACTTAAACACAGTAAGTAAACATGTCAATACTGCTCGGGCCTGGGGCTGTTTCTATCAACCGATCATCTCGAAACTTCTTGGCTACTTTGTTATCACCTTGGGACGAGAACGCTTGTTTTAGGTGCGGTCCGAGATTAAAAAAAAATCAACTTAATCAGTTTTTTTGTACAGAACTTCTACACGGCTCGGGCTAGAGGCCGTATTGATGAACCGATCTTTACAAAACGCCTTGGGTACCTTTGTTATCACCGTGGGACTAGAACGAGTGTTTCTAGGTGCTATTCGAAATTCAAGATGGCCACCGACAGCCATTTTGTACCGAAATTAGTGCAATCATTTTTTTGTACAGAGCTTCTGTATGAATGTTCTGATTTGAATACATTTTTGTATGAATGTTTAGTAACATAGAATACATCACATATAATACGGGGTTTTTCTTGTGTAGAAATTTTGCAAATTAGATGAACTTAGATTTATTCAGTGCTACTTATTACACAGTAAGTACACATGTTAATACGGCTCGGGCTAGGAGCTGTGTTTATGAACCGACCTTCATGAACCTTCCTGGGTACCTTTGTTATCACCTTGGGACGAAAACAATTGTTTTTGGGTGCGATCTGAAATTCAAGATGGCGGCTGGTGGCTAGTTTGTACCGAAATTAGGTGCAATCAGTATTTTGTACGGAGCTTCTAGGACTTCGTTTGTTATCATCATGGGATTGTAACGAGTGTTTTGGGGCTCGGCCCAAAATTCAGAATGCCTGTCGGCAGTCATATTTTCGAGAATTCTGTGTATTACATTTTTTGTACAGAACCAGTAAAGAAGATTTTTTATATTAGTAATGTTTGCTATAAATTTATTGGATGCCTTTGTTGTCTCTGTGTTATGAGATCAAATATTTTGGGGTTCAGTCAGACCCACTCGGGGACTCAAAAAGGGAGATAGTTAATTTTGTTTCCAAAAACAACAGGCAAAATAATAGAGGCTCGTCGATTTCATTCTTAATCCTACTCGTAGAATATTGTTTTTACTTGAAAACACAATACATTTATTCTATATACATGTATATATATACATGTATATATACCAATTATAAATGCTTTTGGCATTGCTTTGTCATTGTAGCTGTTGATCTGACTTCTGTTTGTATAATATTTCACAAAAGAGTACAATTACCATCCTTTTGAAAAGAAAAAACAATAATCTATAGCATAACGGTCCACTCGGATGAATCTTTGCATTAAAAAGGAAAGCACCAGAAAAGAACTGATAAATAATAATAATAATAATAATAATAATAATAATAATAATAATAATAATAATGATAATAATAATAATAATAATAATAATAATAGTTTTATAACCACACATGGTGCTCTATGGCTGTACAAAATTTCAAAATGCCTTATGAAAAAGGAACGTTTTCATTCTCGACTAGAACGATTGCAGTCAATTCATTACTTTTACAGCAGACAGATGGACAAGGTATAGATTAAAGGTTTTTTTGCTGTGATTAGAAGTCTCCTATTAGCAATCAGGCTAGGATCAAGGCACGACCAGCATCTGTTATGTGAGTTCGTGCAGTTCGTCGCTAATGCCTAGTCGTATCCACTATGGCTTGGAGCGTACAGACATTCTATGGCACAATTTGCCTATTTCCATTTAACCCATCACCTCAAGCATTTTAAATAATAAAGGCAGATATGTTTCATTCAGTTTCAAGGTTTTCATCAGTGTAATACCGCTTGGGGCTTATATAATAAAAAAACTCAATCACACACTGAAATGACAGGGTAATAAATTCGTTACACCGTACGGCACTGTACTACCCTTCAGAGATTCGTATTTCAGAAGGGTAGTACAGCGGATCTCAAACATGTAGTACAGCTCCATTCACCTTGATACAACATCGTGCAACTAATAGTAATCTTTCATTCGCCAGTAAACACAAATAAAACTCAATTTACAAGAATGCACAAATACAATATAAATATAAAAAAATTCAGTTTGTCACCATCTAGTTTACTTATGTATACCAAGACAGAAAGGCACAACCAGGTTTGCTGTCTTCCAGCTTTCTCCTCCGTGGGGGTGAGAAAGAGGAAAGGGCAGAGAAAGGGCAGAGAAATGACGAATGTGGATTACGTCAAAGACAACGCAAGAACCCAATACAATGGCGTCATCATGATCTTTATTCGAAAAAATGAGTTAATAAACGCTGAATGAAATAATGAATGGGGATTACGTAGGGGAGAGAAAGAGGAAAGGGCAGAGAAAGGGCAGAGAAATGACGAATGTGGATTACGTGACAGACAACGCAAGAGCCCAATACAATGGCGTCATCAGAAAGAGGAATGGGCAGAGAAATGACGAATGCGGATTACGTCACAGACAACGCAAGAACCCAATACAATGGCGTCATCATGATCTTTATTCGAAAAAATCAGTTAATAAACGCTGAATGAAATAATGAATGGGAATTACGAAGAGAAATAGGAACGGGTATGTTGATGAAGAAAATATAGAAGGGAAAAGTAAAAAAAAATATCTTGATCGAGAAGGGGAAAAAAATAATGCAACATCATCAAATCCTATTATTTTAAGACAGATCAACTGTGGCATTTGCAAATAATGTTTGTGATGGTTGGAACCTGTTTGAGCTATACTCTCCTCGTTCTGTACTGACCACAACATTCAATACCTCAAGATGCCAGAGCAAGTACTAGACTGAAGTTGCCAAATGCAAGGACTGCGTGGAACCTAAAGGCCAGCCGGGACGAGAATACCGGACAGAGTTACATTGAAAATAAGTGATCTACACATACGAGGCTTATCAGCAGATCTTATCGTTTAATTAATTCAGGAACATTGTGTTGGCGTTAGTTTTTACAGTACGGTACAACATGGGGATGAGGGGATACAGGTCTGAAGATGACTTGCAATGGAATAATGCTAGACAGACATTCCAGGCAGAAAGGATTTTACCTATATATATTATTACAGTATACCGAGAGGAGCTTTGAAATGAACCCTTTCTAAAAATCATGCTTTTGAGGCTCCTCATATTGGAATTTCGTACATGAAATGACTCTGTACCAAAGTGAAATATTGGTTTCGCTGACTCCATGTGGAAATGTTTTTTAATTTTTGTTGAGGCTGAAATTGGCAAGAACAAGTTTCGAGCAGATTTGAGATATATGTGTATTATAAGATACATTTTCATCAATATTAATGCAAACATTTTTTACTCATATTTCATTTTGTCTGTTACCGACGTTGGTCATAATCTAATTATTTATACATGTATGCACGTGAGTATAATTAGATTCTTTCTGAGTTGAATTGATAAGTGTATATTTTATTTTCTTGGGGTTCGGAACCAGGTAGTTGGCAGCGCACGAAACAAACATTCTGGGCAATTTCTGATTGAATTCTGAGACCAGCGAGTCCATCTCTGCACCGTTGTGGTATCCTTTGGTATACCTTTGAGACTGATTTTGACCATTTCCTGAGAAACTGAAAACACAGTTTGTAAATGTGGAGTTCGATCTAAAACCCACATGACATGAAGTTGGTTGAACTTTGTCTCAGAAAGAGTTCATTCAGGGTATTTGTAAGTAATTTAATCATTTGCCCCGCCTCTGCGTTTGATTGGTTGAAAGCATACAGCGTGAGAGTCGTCAAAATCGTATAAACCAAATCACGTCATGATTTGGAATGTCGCTACACGTTCGCACATCCGATCCAACTTTGAAGACTCGGGAACCCCTGCCTACTCAATCCAATTGTCACCGTGAGGGCGTGACGACAGACTGATAGATGGATAACAAGCTTGTAAACAAAGATCGATGATCGTTTATAATCGCCTCCAGTCAGCGAGAATATAATGATAATTTCTCGGGAACAATTGAATTTAATAAAATATACCGAAGTGGGAGACGAATAAAAGATCATACACCCAAACCTGATTTTGGGGGAACTTGAAAAAAAAATGTGTTTAATGATATTGTTACGTGTCTTGCTAAATATCTGTCGTCTGCGATCGAAAATCAAAACAACAAACAATTTGACAATGATTGACGTGACCTGTTCGTGGCACACTTTCTTGAGTTTGACTGTTGTCTTTTGCGAAAATTAAAAGTTTTTCATTCACGTACAAATAGTTTTTATACTTTAATATTACAGCTGGATTGAATTATAAGAAATAACTGTTGTTTTCCTTCGATTTATGCGATATAAACCGAAAATTTTCAGCACAAGCTCAATCATAACTCGCTACGTGAGTTTTGAAGCTTGTGCTGAAACTTTTCGGTTTATATCGCATAAACCGAAGGAAAACAACAGTTATTTCTTAAATAGGGAAGATTTGTTGGCGTGAGTTTCCTGGATGATTATCATGACCGGCCCTTGTTTACGTTTGATTTGAGTAAAACGACCAAGGCAGACGATCATCTATTGCATATAAACAAATTGAAGATGGAATAAAAAGCATGATAAGGATTTCATTGTTTATTAACTTTTATTTTGAAATTCATTTTAATATGATGAGATGAGTATTAATTACTTTTAATGCTGAAAATGTTGAGACTGTAGGGGTTCCTTTCCATTCACACTGTGCGACGTAATTTTTAAGACCGATATTGGGGCGTGGTTCAGGGCTGGCCTAAATGCATTTTTAGCCACATTTTATTATGAAAAAAAGAAAGAAATTCTTTAGCCAATCATTTTGTCTGAAAATGCATGAACAGAAAAAATTTAACTATAAATGATATAAAGAATCGGCAGCTCTAAACCTCCTTTCGTTAGCAGAAAGGAGTTGTTTTTGTTGTCTCAAAAACATAGGTTATGACCTCTATGGAACGAGCTCGTCGAGCTCGTTCTAATGAGGGGTCATATCCTATGTTATGAAAAAAAATAGTTATTCAAGAATTTTGTTTGCAAGTGTCATCTGCTATTTCAGGTTAGGTAAAGGATTAAATGGGAGCACAGTGCCCCAGTGGTTACGACATTGAACTTGAAACTGAAATGTACATGGCTCGATTCTTGACAGTGGTAACTGCATTGTGTCCTGGACAAGGCAAGTAATCCCGATTGCCCACGTTGGGGCACGACGGTGCTGTGTGCTAAAACGTACTGTGGGTGGATGGTGCACTTGTCTTCAACTTATGTTAACTCTGCTTGTGTAGTGGTAGTCACGTTGAGGAGTCTGACAGTTGCTCATCGTTTCTCGGTGGTTCTTCACTGGTACTCCAGCATCCTCCACCCGTAAAAGTGTCCGAGGTGAGATGACCATGGCTATCGAAAGTATTGTTAAACCCAATAAATAAATAAATAAATAAATAAATAAATAAATAAATAAATAAATAAATAAATAAATACCCTTCGAGTGTGTTTCTTGAAAATCGAGTTTTGTTTCCCCGTTCATTCCCAGCTGATGATTTCATTGCACTAGTACTAATAAATTATGTTTGTGTTTGTTTATTATTCGATCGCGCTCCTCACCGTTGCGATAGCCTTTCCTCAGAAGAGAAAGGAAATTGTGTGGTGCCAAAATTTTAGTCTTCGCAAATTTGTATGGTGCCAAAACAAACTTTTAGTGAGATTAGCTATGATGACACCCGACCGCGCGCATACTGTGTACCAACATATCCCTTTGTCCTCTCTACCAGTGATTCTGAAACCGTTCCATTAACGTCTCAGCAAATATACCGATTAACAAATGTTTATATACTTGGATATTCGCACCAGGAGATATCACACATCATTCCCTTTTAACTCGTTATCGATCCTTTCTTGGAGTCAGGTGATTTTTATTCTAGTTCGAGCATTAGATGGTATAGCCATTCTATACCCAGCTGTTTAAAACTGACTGAACGAACGATTCTTTTTTGTTTCTGATTAACCGGAAAGCTGTGGTTTCTGCTTATTCCATCTACCGCATTTAAGATGAGGAATTACTTTATTTTAGCGGCCTTCACAGAATATTTACAAAAACATGACCCCATCTTACACCAACCAAATTCAGAATGTGATACTGAACAAATATAGCAAAACGGGTCATGGACTAGTTAATTCTGTTGCAACGAATACTCACTTTTCCCCTTATAACAATGAAGTCTTGCCCCCAAATGCAAGTAAATCCTCAGCACATAATACAAATCTGTATTGAGGGTACCAAACACAAATGTGATCATTCGATGCACAAAGAGAATGTTGTTCACCTGCACTCAGTTGGCATCGAGTTATTATTGTCGAGGTCAACGTCTTTGCTAACAGTATTTAAATAATAAATAAAGAACCCGCTCAACGAATTAAATTTGAAAAGATCATTTTTTTTCAATGATGATATTTTTGTATAGGCCTCCCATGCGTGAGAAATAAAACAAAGAAACACACAACTGGAACACTACTATAAACTTCAGCGGATATAGTACAAGTAGAACAATGAATGAGGCTTATATCACGCAGAAACGCAATACCATGACGTCATGATTTTCATACATGCAAAAGCAATTCATAGACGCTGACTGATTGTCAAAATATAAGCGAACAAGTCAAAAATTATATGAATATTGTACGATAAATTGGTTATTACCACCAAGTAGGTTTCCGAGATGGCGGGTTAACATCTCGACCTCGCCTATGGGTCATATATCGATTCATCCTAACGAACTCGTCGATATATGCCAGAGGCGAGGTCTCGACTTGATATATGCCCAGAGGCGAGGTCTCGACTTTAAAACACCATCTCGGAAACCCACTTGGCTGTAATAACCTTTATTTATGAGCAAAATAAATGATATTTATTAGCTAGAATAACACTTTTGTGTTATCATATTTTGTATTAACTTTCCATACTTTCGTTGCAGTTAAACTAAATCTCTTTATGTACAGTGAAATTGGAGAACTTCATAATGGTTTAGCGTCCGTTAGTAAGAGTTAGGATTAGCTTATTTTTACTCATCCTAACTTAAATTAACCGATCCTGACTCCAATTGTTTCTCTCTAATGTAGTAAATCTCACCCGCCAGACAGTTTAGTTTAAACATATTTTATACGCATTAAATTTGCAGAAGGCATTAGAGAACAGGTGCTTATCACCCACAAGACATCTACAGAATGCGCTGTGACTAAAGACGAAAACCTGCTTGTATAGAAATTAAATAACAGGTAAGCATTTTTGTGTTTCCACTAAATTTATTTAAAATTTAAAAGCGATGAATATAATCTCAAAATTATGTTTTAACCACACCTCTTTAACGGAAATTATTAGGAAATTTGCATTGAAGCTATCAAGTAAGCCCCACCCACATTGTCAGCTGAATATGCATTAAACATCAATTTTCTATCAACTCAGTGAGTAAAAAAATATTATTTTTATTTTAAAAATACAATACAATTACTGCATTATAATTGAGGAAAACAAACTAAGAGACCCAACAGTTTAATATAAAACTTTTCAAGTTTTTGTGGGATCCGTCTATCCCAGCGTCTCCGTGTACCGTCCGTTGATGTTATCACCTACACTCAAGTACGATAAATAATAAAAAGATAAACAAACCAGCGACTGATAATTTTCCCAATTATTACGAAGAAAATCATCTTCATGGGTGACAAATATAAATTGTACAGCACTGGAGATACTTAGATTACATGAAGACACAAATGATGACTTTGTATCGCTTTCAAATAAACAAAACTTGCGATTTTAACGATTGTCAAATGAAAGATCGAACACCCAGCTTCCCGTTTCAGTACCAATGCACACAACTCGTCGCCTGAGTGCTAGAATGTTCTATGTCCCATAGAACATTCTGGCACTCAGGCGACGATTTACTGCTCAGCCACGTTACTCCGAAAAAAACAACTAGCGATTCATATTTCCTATGCAGGCCGGGAAACCCTACACCTGTCGCTTTTCCCAGTCGATGTATTTCCAATTCAACATTTAAAGATTGTTTATTCAATTTCAACGCGAGCGTTGGAATGTGACTTTGGAAACGTCACATTATACCCTAAAAATACAACGTTGAAGCGGACCAATGAAAGAACGTTTCTTCGTTTGATTGACGTGACCCGTATTCGTTACGCGCTGCAATGTCCACTGAAGAAACAATAATTAATTTCGTTTAAATAAACGCTGATTGTTCACTTTAACTAACTTTCCCGATATCTCTCTTTTAAAGTATAACAATAAACTGTTGTTTCTGTTCGAGTTTTACAATATAAACCGAAAATGTCCAGCACAAGCTTAATCATAACTCCGAAGGCTAGTTGTGAAGCTTGTGCTGGGAATTTTAGGTACATATCGCATAACCCGAACAGAAACAAAACTTAGTTCTTAATTCGTGTTTTGTTAAGGCGTCATCCAACGTAACTTTGGGCATTTTTTTGAAAATTTTCACAATGACCTAAATTCGAATTAAAGCGGTGAATAACGAGATACTGTATACCAAAATAATAACAAAAGTATACAAAACCCGAATTTATCCACTTTTAAAAAAATTTTTTTTTTTTTTTTTTGCTTTTGATGACAAAGAAATTGCCAGCCGCATAAATAATCGTCATTAACAAGGAATAGATCGGTAATTCGAATGTCTGAGTTGTAAATAAAAGACTCCACTCTCCATACTCGGAGAAAGAATATTTATCATTTCATCACCAACGCTCAGTGGAAAATGGATGACCACAAACGCTTGGTTTTGTTCAGCCGACACGTTTGTTACTTTCGTTTGTGAGCCAGCAAACTCTTGCTTTCGTTATACGGAAAACGTCATTTCTTATGGTACTTTTTGGCTTTATTTTGTCTGTGATACTGGTATCACTAGGCACAGAAGTTCAGCATGGTGCGTGAATGGGTTCAGATATTTCAATACAGATCACTGAAATATTTTAACGGGATTTTGTTTATGTCAGACCTGACCCTGTCCCAATTCATAACCTTTGTCCTCGAAAGATATCCTTCATCGCACAGGTGTGCAGAGCCTGGGCTGATATTTTTTGATTACAGCATGTGCCCTTATCAACTCTTCGAAACATATCACTTCTTTTAAACAAAGGAGTGACGCCATAACTATGTGATAAGCAAACAAAAACTGCTTCTGAGAGGAGAGGAGAGGGTACTCAAGATACTCAGTTAGACCAGGCGCAGTTTGCTGAAAAAAGGGAGATGTTTTTGGTTATGACATGTGTTGGTGTCTCATGTTATTATTATTTATTTTTTAATTCATTGATTTTCTCATGTTTAGTACTTCTTCAGTACATCTTTTCTACACAGGAATCAATAAAATGCGTCATTGGACACGTCTCCATCTTTATGCCATTATTCGGCGTATACATTATGATCAGCAGCTTATAGTGGTGCTTTTATTTGGATTGATCGTAACTCCATTACATGCAGATTTCTTTTTGATCTTTTGCGTATTTTTGTATTGTGCGTTAAGAATAGGTTGCCAAAACCAAGGTAATTTGTCCAGGTACGTGTCGTTTGATCAAGGATTTCTCAATATTTCGTCGCTTTTATTTCAGTTTGTTCTATGAGTGTTGACTTACATTGTTCATTATAATCAATTAAGGAAGTTATGAAAACTCACGTACGTGTTAACCCGCTCTCTTATTTTGCTGACCCTGACGATGGTATGCACAGCAAACTTTTTCCAAATACAACTAAGAATTTACCCAATTCATTCTTGTTTGACAGAGCTTCATGAGCTCTGTCAAACAAGAATGAATTCCGTAAATTCCTAATTGCAATATGGAAAAGAATTCAGATATAAATGTTGATAGTTCAACATTCGTTGAGGGTTAATTTATTCATTTATTGGGGCATATCGACACATTTTACAGCAAAGGTCACCTCATATCGGACAGTTTTACGAGTGCAAGAAGCCTGAGTAACCATAAAGAACCAATGAGCAATGGCGAGCAACTGCCAGACTCCCAACGTACTAACTTCACACAAGCAGGGTTAGCATTGGCTGAAGACAAGTGCACTATCGACGTTCAGTACCTCTGAGTACACTGTACCTCCTTGTCCCCACGAATAGGGTTAATTGAGCTAAACGAGGCCTTGGAATGTGAGGCGGACGACAGAGCTCACGTCACAACGCGTTTCTAAATGATTAGTTAGGTGCTGTGTTGACGTCTCGGAAAATCGATTTTTATGAAAAAATATAATGCAACTACATGCCTTCTGGAGCAATTGTCCATTCGCAACAGGAGATGCAACAAATGAAAAGCAAATGTGGGTAACCCCCTTTTGAGTATTCCAGGAAAGTAACATCTCCACATGTCTTTGTCAATATCGCAATCTATATAATAAAACGCGACACTACCAAAATGTCAAATCCACTTTCTAGTCTGGTGGCTTTTATGATTACAAAAAAGTAATATTCCATCAGTCGTGAACACTTATTACATCTTTCTCTCATTTTTAAAATTCTTTCAAATTCAGCAGAACAGAGCCAACCATTTTTACAAATTGGCACACGCTCCGATAACCGCACACACCGAATTAATTTTAGAGGCGTGGTTTTCTACGCACCGAAGTTTTTGAGTGCAGAAGGCCTGATCCAACACACTGGATGAACATTTATTTACTTACTGGTGTTTAACCCTTTACCCAACATGAAAAGCAGACGACACTTGCTCAAAAATTCTTGAATAACTAATTGTTTTCATTTTTTGTCTCAAAAACATAGGTTATGACCCCTCATTGGAACGAGCCCAATGAGCTCGTTCCAACGAGGGGTCATAACCTATGTTTCTGAGACGAAAATGAAAAAATAATGAAAATTAATTGGCGATTTTTTAGAATAGCGCTGACCGGTTTTGGCCGTTACGTTGGGTAAAGGGTTAAGGTCACATATTTCTACACAAGGCTAATCATAACCTCAACAAGGATATAAAGTCAAGTTTAGCCAATCGTTTATACCCCCTTGCCCATTTTAGCGGACTCACCGTGCAGGCATTGGTGAACTGGTCTTATTTCACCATTAAAACCGAGCATTTGAACCACAATGAACAAGCACAGCTTCACATATTGGGGTTCGCACGGGAATCTAGATTGGCATAGTCGGGACATAAAGAGGCCACGTGTTTGTGTTCTGAAACGGTGCTATCGGTTAGATTTTAATGTTCTTGCCGTTGCAGGGACTGTGTCCGTAATATGTCTCGCTAATAACGCAATTCTGCCGAAAAAGTATGCGCATATATTCCTAGACTCCTTTTTTCTTCCCAGATTGCATTAACGCAACGATTCGAAAGATTCTGGACATATCGAGTTCCCTTCACCCCCCTAAGCTAGATTGTGTACCTGCAATTCATTCGCAGGTCAAAGATCCATGCTAATTCGTTCATATGTCGAAAAGTCCCATGGATTAAAAAAAAAACCCTTTTATATTTTCTGCGTGGAAATGGCCTCATTATAAATTAAAAACTATAATTAGAAATATATTTCACCCTAAAAGATCAGACTCGCTACAACTTGACTGTATAAATGGTCAAATGTTGTTGTATTCGAAGAAAACAATATTTGTCAAACGGATTACAACCGCTGGTCAATATTTATCTTCAATGTAATGATGATCAATGGGCCAGAAATACCTTTTCACGGCACACTACCAACGCGTGTTTAAAATTTGTGCCGCTGAGAAATATGCGTCGTCTTCCTAAACATTTATATACAAAACTAGGTCACTTCAGTATTGACAATGGACACTATGAGAAAAAGCCAAAAATAAATACCCTGACATTGCGGAGAAACTTGAAGGGATAAAAAATGAAGTTATATTTTTCTGGAAATTCCTTGTTAGTTTCATAGACAGAACGCGATGTGTGTTTGAATCGGTGGGTGTTTTACATAACGAGTTGGAATGGCGTAGTCATATTTCGGGAGAGTCGTAGGCGCGAGCGAAATATGATTACGCTATTCCAACGAGTTATGTAAAAGACCCACCGATTCAAACACACATCGCCTTCTGTGTTTATTACACAACCCATGCATTAAAATCCATTTAAATAAACAAATTTTAATCCAGATGTTTAAACCCAAAGGTGAAGAGTTTGTTTTGACTGACGCTGTACACATTATATGGATCGATAAAAAATCGAAACAACCTTTTTGGAACCAGTGTTTGTTGAAGTTCGTATCGCTGATTACTAACAGTAATAGCCACCAAATGGTTAGGCGTGAATGGGCTGGTGCCCATTCAAGCCTAACCATTTGGTGGCTATTACTGTTAGTAAAAATGTAAGTACAAATTTGTGCACATTTGCAAAACAGTTGGGAGAAACATTTTAAAAGAAGATCGAAGCATGTCGAGGTGTACTAAGATTTACCGAAATAAAGTTGACCAAATTAGATATAACGGGATCCACAAAATGAGACCGCCACGAGACTGGGTTAATGTTCTGGTTGGAAATGATTGGGTTTTTTGTGAACCGACTTTATTTTGCTTTAGACGTTTTCATTTTCACTCTATGCGACAGATGGTCGATGATTGTATAACGAAATTTGGAAACTTTTCGAAGCGTAACTAAACCGTGCGACAAAAAAAGTTCCGGCTTGTATATCACCCGTTGAATACAGAATTATTTATATCATAGCGTCGATTCCGTTGAATACAACGGTTTAAAATTTAATGGATGTGTAATAATGCATCTTCTATTCGAAATCAGAGACTGGATACCTCTTCAGTGTCACATTTGGATCAATGTGCCAGTGTTTCCGCTTCAGATAAAAGAAACTCCATCTCTTATGACCTTAAGTTTAATGGATGGTGATAAGTTTGTCAGAACTGCACAGTTAAGTAAGGGATGGTGATAAGTTTGTCAGAACTGCACAGTTAAATAAGGGCTCCAGTGACAATGGAATCATTTATGCTCTCGAAATAGGAGTAACGGTTCCAGACAGAGAGTAGTAGGCTGAAGGAAATACGAAGATTCATACACAACTGTACAGAAATACTCCAAAACCATTGACAAATGTTGACAGTCTATATTGGGTCTGTGTTGCTTTCTCCATTTACATCGAATGTACTTGAAGTTTTCAAAGACTTCCTCCAACATATATATTTTTTCTGACAATTTGTTGACCAGTGCAAGAGGCAGCTTCTAATCAATTGTTGAAGAATATCTCATGGAATTGACTTGTCTAATTCAGTAAGTTACGATCAATATCACTGTATGCTTTCAGAGATTGGGTCTTTTTATTCCACTTAAAGTTCACATCACATAAAATAAGAAGAATACCAAATACATTTGAATGGGTACCACAGTTATCTCGTTCCTGACAGGTTTTGTGTGGGGACTATAATTATCTCATGAGTGCCTGCGAGGAAATCCAAGTTTATACGTGCGGCTTTCAGCGATAATTCTTGTACGTACTCGAAATTTAAACGTGAGGTGGCCCTGGCTGTCGGAAGTGTCATTAAACTCCAATAAATAAATAAATAAATAAATAAATAAATAAATAAATAAATAAATGTTGATATTTTCGGAAAATGGTATTGGATACGCGTGACTGGACACATCAGCATGTTACCAAGTTTAATGTGGATCATGAATATCACCGGCCCACGAAAACTTCGTGCAGTTTTTTTCTTACGAGCGCCACGTTTGTTTCTGTGAGGTACGTTTTCAAATTTTCATTTGTACTGGACGGGGTTTTTTTTGGACGTCTCATTGCTCTTTTTGTAAGGTGAAATAAAACTGAAATTTAATTTGTAGAGGTGCTTTTATTTAAAGAAAAATTAGAACAATAAGAACAAAAATAATATTTACTTATAACATATAAAAATAATTTGACAAGTATTTTAATCCAATAATGACGGCACTACTGGCTAATGCTGCCACTTGTGATGTTGCATTCAGGCACCTTCTCACAACCATTGTCTTTCGTGGTAACTAAGGATGGAAACAGATTACGACATCAAAGTCTATCATCGGCAATTTGCACCAATGGAGCAGTTATCGTGTACAAGTGCATAACTCTCCGCCTGACATACCCAACACACGGCACTTGTAAACACTTTGCTTGCATAATAAAAAAAAATATTTTATTCCCCCGAAACATAGATTACGACCCCATCATTGTAACAAATTTGTTCCAGTAGAGAGTTTTATTACACGCCTGTTCTATGTAATCCCCATCTACAGCAACACTAAACCACGCGGAAAATGAAAATTTGTTCCGCACATATGTGCGTAACGGAAATCGCTGAACGCCTATTTTTAAATAGAAGCGAAATTTCACTGGAATTTTCTACAAATCGTGCAACGCAATTACAATTTGAATCGATAACAATAGCAGAAAATCAGCTCCCGAGTTCCAATGTGTTCAATTATATACACATATATATTTACACACTGGAACTCAGGGGACGAAATAGTAACACGGGTTTCCCTCGCAAATTTGGTTGGCGATAAAATATGTTCTTTTTGTCGATAGTTGTCAAATAAATTGCTGAGTGTCCGTCTAATAATTGTTTCTATAGATGCGAAGGCTTGTAATAAACACAGCTCGACACACGCGGGACCGTGGCCTCTCGTTTTATCCTTCTGTGCTGGCACTCGTACCCTATCGATTAACCCATTCACACGCGTGTGTGTTTTTTCATAGAACTAGCAAGATATAGACACTTGGTTAGATTAAGTGTAGGTTGATGCAATATACATTTTTCAAGATAAGGAATCGTTCAAGTGGCCAATATATCCATGATGTCCGCCAATGTCAACAAAAGTGTAGTGCTTCGCATCTAACGTTGTTTTATGAATGTGTATCCGTGTGGACACTTCCGGCGACATTATCCTCAAATTATAATTTCATTGGTGCATTGCGCAGCATCAGTTTCTATGACTAGATCATGGCGATAAAGTCACTTCGTGTTTTCAAAAGTGTCCAATTAGACCGCGGGTCGGTGCCCAATTAGATAAAACAATCTGCTTACGTGAACAAGGGGAGATAAAATAATGCTTGAAAGAGAAAAACATTTTAAAATTTATTGAATAGGTTTAAATTTTTTTTTGGAACGACAGGACGACATGTTAATTTATTTTCTAAAATAGATATCGAAAAGATGCTACATCATAATATTGACCTTCAACATAAGAAAAACCTGTACACTTTAACAGGTGTGTTCACGTGTCGTTATAAATGTTTCCAGTGTGTTTCTCGAGTGACAGTAACCTCCGTGATCCAGTTCCAGTAAAGACTAATTGTGACCGCCATTTATTTTGACGATTTTCCCTAAAGTTTCAAAGTAATCCTATGCAACATTGTGATGGGAAAAGAAAGATAAGCCTTTTCCAACAATACGTCACGTGACGTAATTTTATCAGCTCTGTGAAATATACAGCGATCCGTTATCAAGCCGCGGGTGCACAACTACACAAATGGCAGTGTTGGGGAGGAGTTTTACTGCAGAGAACTCTTAACACAGCCATAAATAAGGGAGCGTCCTTTTCAAATAGTTAATTTGTAAATAGAGTCGCATACAATATCTAACATTTTTATATTTATCTGAGCCGCGGATCTCACAAATCTGCAAACAGACGGAGAGGCTCCATTCGTCAGCCTTAATCTCGTGCCTGTTACTTTCTCATTTTTCCCATGGCCGAATATTTAAATTCATATTCGATCATTGTATCATTGCAGGGAGAACTATTGGGTTGAAATTTTAATCAAACATTAAATACCCGCCAGCAGTGATTATATTAGTTCTGATTACTCAACCAGACTTGGCACTCTTATCCTTAACAAACAATACACATCGTCTTTAATATGTTTCCAAATACAATATTGGATCAGGACTGTCAGAAGATGACCTGCAATCTGCTTTACACACTCAAATGAAAAAAATACCGGATGGGTTGTTCCTTCTGAATTCAATGGTGTTAACACCAGTGTTCACGTTGGTCCGAAACAGCTTGGTGCGAATTTTGTTTCTTTCTGGATATTGTAGTGCCCACCAAAGTATTCTGGTGCCAAAGAAAGTGTTTCATCGCTGTCTAGTTGAAATAAATTGATCCAGTTTTGCACAATGAACTTGTAATTATTTCAAGAGTGAACGGTGAATTAGTCAATGAAAAAATCCGACAGCACTCGAAAGTTCTGATGAAATCCTCGGTAGGCGAAAAGGGTGGTCACCTAAGTTATATCTATGCCACTGGTTCAATTAATGATCAGGCTGAATGAAGTCGGTACGTACACCTGTTGTTGCATTCAGATAATAACAGATTAATCAATTAATTACTGCTAATCTACTGGAATAAACGGGCTGCGAGTCTTTACAAAAGGAAGCAATTAGATAAATACTTCATACCGTCGCGAGTCACTCGCGACGGTATGAAGTATTTATCTAAATAAATGCTGCCTTTTGTAAAGTTTATTTATTTATTTATTGGTGTTTAAGGTCACATACTTATGCATAATGGCTAATCGCGACCTTCACAGTTTTAAGGGTGGAGGAAGTCCGGAGTACCCGGAGAGAACCACAGAGCATCGAGGAGCAACTGTCAGCTCATCAACATTCTAACTCTCTTCATGCTCCGCTCAAGCAGGGTTACAGCGGTTGAAGACGTGCACGATCGACGTGCAGTACATGTACGCCTTAGTACCCTGGGCCATCGTGCCCCCATGTAGGCTACCGGGATAAAATGCCTTGCCCAAGGACACAACGCGGGACCTCTAGCATAGAATTCCAACAGTCTACCACTGAGCCACCGCGCTCCCTGTAAAGTTGATAACCTACTCTGTTTTATTAAAGAGAAACCAATCCCCATTACCATACCCTAACAACTAACGTTGAAATTCTGTCCAAGCGCTCTTTACTGATGCAATTGCGTACCTTCACAGGTGAAAAACATTTTTGTGCCAACATTTTAGCCAATAAATATGTTTTGCTGCCAAATCAAAATGTTTAGTGCAATTGGCTAAATTGGCACCCGACTTCGTGAACACTGTTTAACACTCAGTTGTAATGGACAGAACGATGTCGGGTTTGGGACAATTTACTCTCAGTGCGGTAGAAGATTTCAATTTATAATTGTTGTTTACATCCAGTAATAATTACATTGTCAATGTAGTTATACGTTTTGGGTCCAAATACTCAATTCCATTGGTCAACTGGATGAAAACGTCATGACCAAATGTAACTCAGTTTCTAATGAATACATTTGGACGAACTTTGACCCGCTTTTACGCTCAAGTTAATAATTTGTGATATCTCAAACAACTTACAAGAAATGTCAATCGACAGTGTGAAATTATTTCTTGAACTTGTTGTCGTTCCATAGGTGATTATACATGTAGTTTACTGATATGTTAAATAAATTGTTTTGAACATTCCAAAGTCGGCAGTTTGACAAATTTGGGTCAATGCCGAAAACCGGCGCTCAACTCAGAGTTGTGCGCTTTGTCTTTTGTGTGAGTGTGGTTTTTCGCCTCGTTCGTTCGTACATGTTTTTTCGTCTTTCTGCTTTGTTGTTTGGTAAAAAGTAGTTTAAACAGTTACGGATTGTAATTATAAGAATTGAATGCAATGTTTATAATCTTTATTGGAGTATGAACGTGTGGGAATGGGTACAAATTATGTATGAATCCCTTCATACTCCAATAAAGATTATAAAACATGCATTCAATTCTTAGGTACATCGGGAAAGTAAATAAAGCATTCCTATGGTTTTTGAGTTGAATATTTATAATTCGCCTGCTTGTCAAGAATAAAATAATTATGGTAACCGCTCCAAAAAACGTATGTATTATTTTTATTATATGCTTTGTCCATTCTAAAAAAGGTCTATGTTTTAGGCCAACCAAAGTTAAAAATATGTTTCTCAGGCTCTCCCGCGTGGTCCTTTTGGCTGCCATATGCTCTCTTTTTATAACCAACGCAAACGTAATAAAAATTAAATGGTTTATGTCTGATATTTTACACAAGTTAATAAAATTGCAAAATCTTCTTGCACTCAAGGGACGAAATATACCACCATTTATGCTATTCTGTAGATTATGAGGCCTAAAACATAATACACAAACCAAGAACATGAACTTGTGATGGAAAAGAAATAACTACACAAATAAAAAAAAGAAAAGAAAAAACTGCCCGCCCACATGCAATTTTACAAAAAGGCCTCAGAAACAGATTGACTGATTGATGTTTAAGGTCACATATTTATGCACAATGGCTAATCATGACCGTGACAGTTTTACGGGTGGAGGAAGCCGGAGTACCCGGAGAGAACCACCGAGCAACGACGAGCAGCTGCCAGCTCCCCAACATCGGAACTCCACACTGCAGCACAGGCAGGGTTAGATTGGTTGAAGACATGCGTACCATCGACGTGCAGTACGCCTTAGTACACGGCGTCATCGTGCCTCCACGCGGGCAATGGAGATGAAGTGTCTTGCCCAAGGACACAACGCGGTTGCCGCAGGTGGGATTCGAACCGAGGACCTCTTCGCTTGCAGCCTGCACCTCTACCTACTGAGCCACCGCGATCCCCTCAGAAACAGAAGATCTCCTCTTTGGGGCCTTAACTCAAATTAATGCAAATTAGTTGCTTCGAAAGCGACACACATTTCAATTTAGAAGCTTCGAAAGTTTGCCAACGAACTGCTTTCTGCAATGAAAGTAGTCGTCCGTGAAACAAACTAGTCCCCTCAGCTTTTCACTTAAAACTGCACAGAAACGTTTATGGATATTAATTTAATTCCGCAAATCACGTTAACAACAACTTTTCACATTGAAATAGTAAACATTTCTCACTTTCAAAACCCTGTAACAAGTTTATTTCTTGTTTGGAAATGCTGTTTTCACTGTGATTCCCCGCTTGTACGTACAGTGAAAAATGGGATTTTTTAAATAACGTAATCGTACAAGTATGTCTTGTGTCGGTCTATACGAAAAGTACGACGTCACGCGTTCGCTAGTTGATTATATGTTAGTGGAAGCATGTAGTAAATTAGTATATGCGTTGCCATTTACTCGATAGACAAGAGTACTGTGCCATTGCAAACGTAATGTAAGTTTGCTACGACCTTGTGTAATCCCGTACAGCAGCCTTAACCACGTGACTAATGTTAATGACATTGTTAGCACAGCAAAGCAGCTCCAATATTGCCTGATTTGACTGATGTAGTGTTAGCAGCTAGCTGTCGATCGATCTTGTGAAATTTTCAATCATCCACAAGGCAATATAGAAACGCTATGATTGGTTGATCGTGCGGCTTCGAGGAATTTTTCACAGATATACCGATGCCGGGTCAAACAATTTGCGAGTCGAGCAAATTTGAGAAGCCAACATTTAATATAATTGCAGTATTTCATATTTCTTTATTAACCATTTACCCAACGTTACGGCCAAAACCGGCCAGCGCTATTCTCAAAAATCGCCAATTAATTTTCATTACATTTTCATTTTTTGTCTCTAAAACATAGGTTATGACCCCTCATTGGAACGAGCTCGTCGAGCTCGTTCCAATGAGGGGTCATAACCTATGTTTTTGAGACAAAAAATGAAAAAAATTAGTTATTCAAGAACTTATTTTGCAAGTGTCGTCTGCTTTTCATGTTAGGTAAAGGGTTAACCATTTACCAAACATGAAAAGCAGTCGACACCTGCAAAGAAAATTCTTAAATAACTAATTTTTTTAATTTTTTTTGTCTCAGAAACATTGGTTGTGACGAGCTCGTTCCAAAGAGCGGTCATCACTTATGTTTTTGAGATAAAAGATGAAAATATAATGAAAATTGATTGGCAATTTTTGAGAATAGCGCTGGTCGGTTTTGGTCGTAACGCTCGGTAAAGGGTTAAGTGGGAGTGTGCTAGGAACCTATATTCGGGCTTTATTCTGAAGTGCAGGTACCACATCTTAAAGGCTTCATATGCTATGGATGTGCTTCATATTTTCTTCGAAGTTGAATAATTGAATTTGACTTGTTACAAATCATGGGACAATGCCTGTGGGTACTCTCCCATATATTGTAACAAGGCAACGACATGCGAACAAATTCTGACAACCAAAAATAACTTGGCACTCTACCAGTTAACAGTTTATTTGAAAATGACGATCGATGTGATTAGCTATACCTGCGGCGTCCAAAACGTTTGATAATGCGTCAAGTTAGTTGAAATCTAAACTGATTAATAACATCGTTTAATAATAGTCGTTGCCGCAGTTGACACCTGCAGTGGGACCAGTAATGGAGATAATAGTTGTATAGTCGCTAGTACTAATGGTACATGTTATTGTGATACAATGGAAACAGGGAGTTGGAGGAATAGAGCACGAAAACGTCATGTGTTCGTCAATCTCTCACCGCCACACTTTTTGTAAAGGATTGCATGACATACGAAGCTATTTATCATATGACCTGAACATTCGTCCTGTTATTAAGCCCATTTATTCAAAACGATAATGCACGTTCATGCATTAACAGAAATAGCGCCGGAAGTGCGTTAATGCATTCAAGTGTCATTTCTGGGTTTTATGACCAGTTCGGGTCGAAATTTGCAAAACTCATTCAGTACGTTAGGTCTGGATCTCGCTATAGCTCGGTACAAACCTAATTTACTTAACTCGTTTTGTAAATTTCGTTGGTGACACTTTATATATAAGACATCGGTATAGTGCGAAGACTCTATTTCTGGAGTTTGTTTGTGTTGATGTTCTTATTGTGGAAGGTTTCCTCAAGTGCAAATAGGGAAAAATTCGAGAGAATTAGTTTTGGGTTATCGCCCTTGATATGCGTTTTCACATTGCACCACAACATGAAAGAACGACTTTTTTCAAATTTGATTCACGTTGGGCCCGCTCAGAGAGACAAACATGGCAATCGCAAACTAATTTTAATACTGGTTTCACCCTGGTGTTTAACCCTTTACCTAACCTGAAAAGCAGACGACACTTGCAAAAATAATTCTTGAATAACTAATTTTTTTCATTTTTTGTCTCAAAAACATAGGTTATGACCCCTCGTTGGAACGAGCTCGACGAGCGCGTTCCAACGAGGGGTCATAACCTATGTTTTTGAGACAAAAAATGAAAAAAATAATGAAAATTAATTGGCGATTTTTGAGAATAGCGCTGGCCGGTTTTGGCCGTTACGTTGGGTAAAGGGTTAAGGCCACATACTTATGCACAATGGCTAATCATGACTGTGACCGTGACGGTTTTACGGGTGGAGGAAGCCGGAGTACCCGGAGAGAACCACCGATCAACGACGAGCAGCTGCCAGCTCCCCAACATCGGAACTCCGCACTGCAGGCAGGGTTAGATTGGATGAAGACATGCGCACCATCGACGTGCAGCACGCCTTAGTACACGGCGTCATCGTGCCCCCATGCGGACAATCGGGGTTAAGTGCCTTGCCCAAGGACACAACGCGGGACTCCGAATCGATCGCTCAGACGGTCACCCATCCGAGGACTAACCGGGCTCTACGTTGCTTAACTTCGGTGACCAGACGAGAACCGGTTTCGGCAACGCCACCGCCACCGCGCCCCCGTTATATAGTTAGAAAACTATATCATGAATATGACGATGATTAAAAGAACGATTTTGTCTATAATTTGGAAACGAATGAACCTATTTTAGGAGGCTGGGTAAAGCAACAAAGGGCACTAACTCTACAAAAACATTCTAGTGAGACTCTTCAGACTCCGGCCGAGCCCATATGTCAGCTGTCCTACCAAAATGTAAAATCTCACCTGTCGAAAAAGAACCTCAAGAACAATCCATCAAAGACTCTGCAAGATTGTCCTTTCGCACCTACAGATAACACTTTTCAGGCTTTCTGTTTACCTTACGCATCAAAAACACAGCGAACGTTCATGGAGGAGGTTGTTCTCCTGTACGAATTGTTAAGAAATAAGACACAAAGCATGCAACACCTAGCACAGGTAAAACCACACGAAGCCAAATGATCCATGGTCTGACAAGAGAGACTGCTCTCTGTGCAGCAGTAGCCCTGTCTATATTAATTAGCGTAGACACAGCTGGGGTGTGACAGTTAGTCAAGGATGATCTGTAAGGGGGTAAAGCGCCGGATGTCGCCAAACTGTTAGATAATAATTGTGTAAAGTTATAGTTATCGACTGAAAATGAACAGGAACTATACGATTGGGCATATCAACGGTGTATTTCAAAATGTTATGTGTTATCACCGTTTGAAAAAAAAAGACTGAAGGCTGGTTGAAACAGTGTCCCATATAACAGTATTCCATAAGCATACACAGAGATACACAATTATGCTGTTTACGCTACAGAGTAGTTTATGTCTCCGAAACAACTAATGCATCAAATTAATAGTTATTATTATACTCAAAACAATATGACGAAAGTGTACATGGAGATAATGTCCGATCGTAAAAGTTCCTTTCGTGTATACACTATGAACTAATCCACTATATCGCCTGTGATAATCATAAAACTGCGAAACTCTGCTCGCAAATGCTGTTCTGTGGTGTTTCCCCTCACATTAAATTCTAATTTCTAATCTCATGTGAAAGTGGCGCAAACATATTAGAAGGATATAATTTTCGCAATAACAGGAGAGAGAAAGATATTGTAGTGTTTTGGTGTGGATACCGGCGATTATCTCAATTGTGAGATTCGGCTGGGCATAGTAAATTTCGTATACATACACATACCCCATGCATTGATATAAAAGTCGGTATCTACGCATAGACACCAGACAACCACACTACTTTCAGATCTAGTTTGTGTACGTCGATGCCGTAACCGCCGATAGAAAAATCCGACCAGAAATGCTGTAACTCATATGTTGAAATAGATATGCGAGAAAAATGTGTTTGAGTTTCTTGTTGCGATCTTGACGGGACTTGGTCACGAAAGAGATCGCTTTTGTGACCACAATACTGTATTTGTATGTCCTTTGAATCCGTTGGTGTATCTCCACATTCTAATTGTGTGTGGACATTTGATACATGTACCAAAACCACTAATGGTGTAATAAATCTTTATTAATCTTTATACATATAATTAAAAAAACAGATTAAAACAGTGCTAAGTTTAAAAAAAGTCGCATTTAACAGAAAATCACTTTCAAATTTTGTCCTTCTGAAAACATAAGCAAAAACGTTGTAAGATGCCGAAAGGACAGTTTTAAGGCTGCCCGCTTGTAAATAAAGGAACAATTCAGAAGCTTGGAAGTATTTGATTAAAGAGACAGGAGTTTTAATTAAGGAAATAAAATAGCAAAAAGAGAATAACAGTAATAGACATCTACCAACCTTATCAAAACAATTGAGAAAAGTTTTAACTTTTCAACACTAAAGGAGTCATCGTATTACAGACAACCAAAGATGAATTGTGCTCTCTGGAACCATTCGGTAACTAAAGGAAGTTCTGAAAACGTCTAACAGCTGCATACCTCATCGAAATGCCTGGTCGTAGTTGAAGATATACCCCGGGTTTTTGTCCGGGTACTGTCGAAAGAAACGACAGAGGTGACCATGTGAAAAAAATAGACGCCAATAAAATGAGAAACCGCCATACACACATGTAGACCACCCAAGGACCTGGGTATTGTGCATTTCGATTTTAATACCCTTGGAGGCTTTTTGGGGGGCCTGAAAGTATTGACAATAAACATCAAATGTGGTCCGAGTGGAATCATTTGACTGTTGATAAAAAAAATCAGTTTTTATGCAAATCGGCAAATGAACGCGAACACTTGAGAACAGATTTAACATTTAGATTTATACATCATAAGAACCATTGATGTGACAAAAACTGAAAAATGTCAGGTAGCAAAATTGTAACTTTTTTGTGTCTGTCAATATTCCCTTACATTATTGTACTCATGAAAGACAAAACGGGAATACATGAGCGTGGTTATATTTTTTCATGTTTTTTACTCAAGGTTGTGAGGTGGAAGTGGGCATTTTAGCAGCCATGACTGACATTTTTCGTCATTGGAAGAGAGTTCCAGAAAAGTTAGTTCCACTTAATTTCCTAGGGCTGTCAGTAGATTTAACACTAAGTATATGGGAATTTCATATAAAAATTGAAATGTCGAATTATATTATACATGTTCGCATCATTTCACAACCCCTGGCACTTTGAAGTGGAGCAGTATAACAATACAGAAGCTGGCTTTTTACAGTTTTTTGCCCAATCAGGTTGGATACACACAGATTATCACCACAGTGTGTGTCTCCGGGAATTCAGATCAAGTCGAGTTGTAGGCACAGAAAGGTAGTTCGACGAGCCCGTTAGGGTGAGTCGAAATGCGATTCTGTGCCTACAGCGAGACTTGATCAGAATTTCCGGAGACACACACTGTGGTGATGATAATGTATCTCACAATATTGACCACAAAATGTGTTATAAAACTATTTCAAGAGGAACTTTTTCATTTGCCTTATCGATGGAAAGACGCAAATTGAAAAATAGAATAGCGTTCATTGATCTCCATATTGAGGTCAGTGATGACGTTACGCTTCAAAGAAAATTACGTCACTGGGATTCACTTTACTGAATACTGTCTTGCGACGTGGAGCAACTGTGTGTTTCGTCAACTTGAATTTGGTTGTTACTTTTGCAATAATTACTGGTGAATTAAATATCCCTCTTGGTGTAAAGGTTTATTATATTTTAAAATATGCCGTTCATCGTTTATTGAGGTGGAGTTTTCCACATTTCATAGCGAAAGCTAATCCTCTAACTTCAAGAGAGAAGACTCGACTCGAGCGTTCAGGAAAATCCCAATAATAGGTTACCAACCAGCCCAAGATGCCGAAAAGTGCGCATAATTTAACTATTCATTGAGTTAACTTCCCCACTCCAGTGACATGTTAGCATGCCGTGCTTAATAAATACGTTACTGGGCGTTTAGTTGGCAGATACAGTGTCATATACGGCTCAGAGAAAACAATATTAGATTCGGCTTCGCCTCACCTAATATTGTTTTCTCTGAAGGGAAAAGCGCGAAGCGATCGAAAAATGATATTAATGTCACTGTTTTGACAACAGCAGAATCACGCGCTTGTATCATCGGCCCTGATACATTAAACTTTAATTGCGTAACAGTGCAAAACCTCCCCGATTGTGAGATAAATGACTATTATTCTCGGTTGAAACCCATTTAAAATTAAGAAAACGGCGTGTTTCACCATTTTTTGATGTTCTGTAATTTTGTTCTGTTCAACAGTGGACACACCGTGGCATATAATAAGACACTGCACTTTGCATCAAAGTAAAGGACCATGAGGGGAGATTTGCTAATGTTTTTGCTGGAGAGAATGAAAACTTTCAAATTACTATGAAAACATTCGCCAAACAGAGAGCCAAAGTGGACGTTTTGAGCGTTGGTAGGTATCACCTTGACAGATACTCTTAATGATTCTTAATGGCGGATTATCCGTTAAGTAATTGCGTCTAATTAGCTTGCCATAGAAAGCCAAATTTCCTTTTGTGACGTAATAAACGAAAACAACAGACAGTTCCGAGAGTTGTCTGTTGTTTTTGTTTATTTAAAAGTTACAAAGGGAAACTTGGGTTTACTGTCTATTCGATTTTATAGGTGTAATCTCACCAATTACTTGCTTCCTAATTGGATCTCTCTCACTCATCTAATAATTTCAAGAGAAATAACTTTATCGAAATTTGATTTTTATTAACGATATAAATCACGGAGGCATTCAAAAAGTGTTTAATGTGTCTACCCAAAAGCTGGCCAAACCCTATCAAAATGACTATAATGCATTCACGGTACATGTAAGAATACCTCATCTCAAATCATTGAGATTTCTGTTGGCAAACATGAAGCTAAAATGCTTTTAGCAGCCCTATTAACTGCTGAATCGACATTAAAATTGCAAAACAGCCAACTTCCATTTTTAGAGCGTATGAAATCCCGGAAAATACACATAGAGTTTGTATTAAGAACGCCATTACGTACATCTTTTTATGCAGAACACCATCAACTCATCGTTGCTTTCAATAAGCAATCTACCGCTTAAAACAAATAATACATGTGGAATAAATTGGTACTTGGGCCGGTAAACAGATTTAAACCACGAGCAGGATAAGGGCTTTAACCACTCGGCTTGCCGAGTGGTTAAAACCCTTATTCTACGAGTGGTTTAAATCTGCTTACCGGCGCTAGTACCTATTTGTTTTATTTATACAATGCTCTTAATAAATAATCGACTTTGTCACTTAAAATGGAGAAGAAAAAAAACATACGTTCTATCGAAAACACACTAGTTTGTTTTGTTTATATCTGCGCCGGTGGGCAGTACTACCGGCTGTACGTGAATGGGTGATTGACAGTTAGACACATCGTCAAAGTTGATTGAATTTTCCTTGCTTTTTCAGTCAAATTATTATTATTAACAATTCTTAAATTTTGTTTTAAATATTTAATTGTATGTATATTAACCTTAATTAGTCATTGCACGTAGTTGATAGTACCGCAAAATGTCGTATGTTTGAATCAAACATCGCGAAGTGTGAATTTATCGAAGTTGGCAAATTGCGTCATGCCAAAGGTTAAGTTGGGTGAACTTCCGACTATAGGTGTAATTTTTTGTTAACCGCAGTAGAAGCTTTACACCGGTAGTGTGGTTAAAAGCAAAAATTTAACATGCAGGCTTTTCACAGGTAGTAACATAGGCGAGCATGGTATAAAATGGTTTTAAAAATCGAAACTACCTTACGCGAACAGTATGAACATATGTTAACTCTTCTTCAAAATGTGGACGCGTGAACGTACGAACAGAGAATATCTGTGTTATTTATTAATGAGATAAGGTCAAGTTTAGTCAATAGATTATACACATGTTGCCCATTGTAGCTCACTTCCAGTCCAAGCATTGCTGACCGGGCCCTAGTTTACCAGTAAAACATAGCTTGTGTACCAAAGTAAATAAGTACTGCCTCACTTCTTGGAGGCTTCCACTTGTATATTCGGTTCATAAAATATGCCAATTAAAAAAGATCACACATCACACACACGGCATCATGCTTCCACTTTCTGAACACGTGTGTCGTGCACGGAGAGTGAATTATTATACAAAAATAAAACCGATTGTGGAGTATCCTCTCGGGCAGCAACTTAAATTATGAATCACACACCAGACATACAATAACGTTTCACCTAATGAACATTCGTGTTAAACACGGAAGTTTATTAGCTGATACGTTGCTTGTGTGGTTTTTGAATTTAAAATCGAATGAGGAACTCCACTCCTTCGGTGTTTATTCACAATCTATTCAGTATGGACTGTCCATGTAATGAGACTGGTCATGACAAAATAGCATACGAGTTGCCGGGTAGTATGCGAACTAGCCAATATTGACCAATCAAATAAAGAATTTATCAAGTAAAGTTATTGGCATTCACACAAACAAACACAACCAAAAAGAGTGAAGAGGCTTTGTACCGAAATTACCATTATTCACAATGATTTTGTTAAAACGTCTTCGGTAAAATTATTGACTGTTTCAAGCTATCATGGTAAAAGTTTTGTTTTTTTTGGAATCTCGTTGCATTAACAACTGACGTGTTCTTTGGGGGTCATTGGGGACTTTTGATTTTGACTGACCGAAAAATAGTTCTTATGCGGCAGAGTCCAACCAACAGCTCCTCCCAGTCTAAAATTGAATTATCACTTCTACATGACACCCGTTTCACTTTCTGTTTGTAACAATAATTACAAGGACACTCGAACACATTACGAACCACTAAAGAACAGGTCAACAGACGGAAAAAATACTATATTTCACAGATAAAACGGACGACTAATTTCACATCTAATCAAAGTCAATCTCAAAACTATTTACACTTTATTTTGTCACAAAATATCAAAAATGGTTTGTACAGGTAAAACCAAGGAAACAAATTAATCACACCCTGGATAATTTACGACAGAAAATGTTGCTTGACATCAGTGACATGCTCGCAAAGTAAGCTTCCAAAAACTCAATTCTATCTTGAAAGAACATATTCAGACGAACACATAAAAATGATAGTCTTCATCGTTATTTCAATGGCAGCATTGATGAACCAAAGAGGTAACTGCTAGAGCTCAATACAATACCCGTTTCAGTATGGAGTTAGAGAGTCAACAAGGCAACATTATTTGGCTATAAATGGATAAAAAATGTCATTTGCAACTCAGAGAACATGAGTCAGTGTTACAGTTCAGTACCTTCTGTATCACGCATTGGCTCGGATAACAGCTTCATCCAGCCAATCGTCGTATCTGTTGCACATGACTTTTAGACCAATGATTTCTCAACTCACATTTTCATGAGTTCTAATCGAATCTAGTCATGGCTGCTATGTAGCAGCCATGACTAGATTTGATGACAAACTAATTTAAAATTACTGAGGGTGTAAGAGGGAAATGTACCGGTTTTTTTCTATAAAGTTAAAAATATTTTTATTTTTTGAAGATTGTGAAATTAAATATTTATTAATAAACATATCAACTCCCGATTAAACAAAGTTGATGTTAATATTTAGTTAAATTTGAGATAATGCCCTGTACTATTTAATGAATCGATTTCAAACGCAGAACTGGGATAACATTTAATTATTCACTCCCTTATTTTGTATAGATTTGAACTAATAAAAATGGGGATGTTCTTAAAGACAGAACGGATGCCAAAATATATTTTTCCTCCCAATATACAACAAGTAAAAAAAACACACATTGTTCTGTGTGTAAGGGTGTGTAGTGTCTATGATTGATGTGGTGTAGTGTTGTGAAATTATGGAGTGTGTGTAAGGGTGTGTTTCTATTGTGTGTTGGTAGGTGTGGGTGTGTATGTGTGTGTAACGGGGGTGGGGAGTCTGTCTTCCCGATTGTGTGATAACCTAGACAATAGTGTTTCAGTTCCAGCAAAGATTTTCTTCGATTACAGTAACAAAGAACTGTCAAGGTTTGTCACCGATCACACAAAAAACAAAACAAAATGTCCCCCAAAAAGCGATTGAACCACATTGTAGGCGTGTGTCTGTTGAGATATGTATATTTGTGTGTATGTAGTTTTATTTTTGCTCTTGATAGCATAAATGTGCCAACTACAATGCTCAACCTGAAGGTGCAATGCTCAAGACTTACAGACGTATGTTACCTTCATACTCTCTGGCCTGTGAAGTTGTTGTCTACTTAAACCAAACCAAAGACTTCTTGTTTTTTCACATATTAATGAATGAGTTCTTACAGGGGATTTGGTTGTGTATGCGAACCTGTGTATTAAATATTGTATGGCTTTGTACAAAGATATGTGTGCGCATATGGGTTTGAAGTTATTGAGTACATGTACATCTGCATAGGCTAATTGAGCATTTGGACAAGGTTGAGTGCAAAATCATTATTTTGTTTATTATTTTTTTATATTTTATGGTGTTCTGTAGTAGGTGTGAGTCGTATCTAGTAGTTGATGTGTGATTAGAGGTTCGACAGTGAAAATTCCGATGCCTGTATATCTGTGTTTTTATGTGTATGTGTGCATGTGAGTATGTTTATAAGTGTGCTGATGTGTATGGTATTCTTTATGTAGATATCGTAGTTTCCTGTCTGTGACGATATGTGAAATGGCTGTGGGTATAAAAACTGAAAACTCGTCTTGAAAACTACAATTTCCTTTAAATTTTGTCGTAGCAGGCCAACAGCTCGGATTGTAGACATTCAGCATTGGTCACATTGGGTGGTGCGGAGTTCTTGAATTGTTTACAAAGATGATCAGCATGGTAGAAGGTATTACCAACACAGCTTACAGATCTCTTGCATTGTCTAGCACAATCAATGATGGAATGCACAACAGACTCCGACATCATAACTCGTGTGCTGTTTTCATTATTACTTTTGATAAAGCATCCCATGTTTGAATCAGCATCTGAAAAGAAATATTTATGTTCATCAATTGATCCAACAACAAGATGATATCGGGAACACTTACAAGTAAAAAATACCCATGTGCCGAACCACCTCCATATTAAAGGGAATTGTTCCTTTTAATATTCAGTGTTCCATGAAAACGTCTTTCTCGATTGTGTTCAATTTCTAGGTGCCAATCCACGCTGATTCTTTTTAAAAATACGGTTTGATTTCTACAAAAAAAACCGGATATGTTTAAGACGTATACACTTTCCACAAGAATTGAAAGTTAATATTCACATGTTTTTGTCGTTATTGTCAACCCCCCCCCCCCCCCAAAAAAAAAAAATGAAATAAAATAAAATAAAATAAAATTGCAGATATTAGAAAGTTGATAGAGTATTACTAGTTTTCGCTTTAAGTTTTCCTAAAACTGTGACGTCTGCTGACGTGAAAGATGCTAGTCTGTGACGGCCGTCACAACGTAACAGCTTTCACATTATCAATCGTCAGTAGAGAAGTTACACGCATGAACTGAATTGTTGCCAAGGGATGCAGAATGACTACCGACGTTTTAGCAACCCAGCGTATATAGTTCAGTATGTACATTATACGACTATTTACTTGTACCAATAGTTATCAAATGGTAAAGATGACGTCCTCCGAATGACTATGTCTCAGTGACAAGAGTGTACGTCATAACCTGGGCTACAGTTACATTCATTAACCTCCATTGTCATGAATATCCAAAAGCTTTCTATAGCACCCTGAACTTCTACGATTGTTAAACTTGAACAATCTGTATGCTGCCCAAAACTCTTTTAGTTCAAACAATCACTTAGACTACAGTTTTAAATGCAATAGTTTACTCATACAATAGTTCGCAGCTTACACGAAATGTTTCATTACACTATCAGATTTTGAAATTTTGTGGAAGTCGCTGGATATCCACAGTAATTGTGGAAGCGGTGCGCACTGTATAATATGCATGGACAAATAGAATACTGTATTATCTATATGTTACGCGGCGATCTGAAGTAACTACTGTTTACACTAATGGAAGAGTGAGAGAATACGAGAATTTTTCAATGGAGATCTCGGACTCAGAAGTGGGTACAACCCGGGGTAAAAATCGTCGGAGAAAAAAGTCTTGGAGGACTGAGACCGGAATTGGCTAGAGGGGATGAAAGCAAATGGGTTTGTGTGTGCCCTGCGTGATAAAGAGAATCCAGGTTTTGAAGACTTCTGGGCCGGGGGGGGGGGGGGGTGTCACTGCTGTTTAGGCTGCGGACGCTTGAACTAAAAACATGGTGAAGGACGACGAAAAGGAGTGTCATTGTGTAACTAAGGAGAGTGGATACCCTTGGACACTTTCCACTAGGATGTTCAAAATACCAGTCTAACAGAGTAACATTCGCTGGGAGTATAATGGGGGAGTGGGCCGTGAGAATGAGTATGTGTGGATAGCGGGTGACACCGGGAAAGAAAGGAGTACTATGCCAATCGGAAAGATTGTGAAAAATGGGGTACAGCAGCTCATTTCCGGGTGTTGGGAGGTGAGAAGAGGCAACGTGGGAATAGTGAGGTATTTGGGATAATTAAGACCTGCTCACCTGAGAATCGTAACAAATCAACGTCCGGCCAAAGTGTTATTATTTTTGATCAGAACGACACAGTGTGTGAGCATGCGCCTACAAAGTTGGTTTGTTTGGCCCATCAGTTCCGATTATATTATGATTATGTTACAGTCAAAGGGCAGAGACACAGATTTTGATTTTCTAAGTATTCCTACTTTCAGACACGGTAGAAGAATGTGAAGCAGCTTTGCACTTGGGGGTTGTATCTTAACCTGGCCCAGCATTACCAATACCCTTTCACTTATTATAAAACACTTTAACACATTTAAACTTAATTTCCCAAGTGGGGATATTGCTTAAAGTTAACACACTCTGCATATATTCACACCATCTATAATCTACCAAGCGTAAAACTTACATAATGGAATGGATCCTGTTGTTGTTTCACCAGTACTATTGCCTGCAGTTAAAATACAGTTATTCGGAACATGCATTTTTGGATACTGAATTACAAGTTCCCTGAAAGGAAGATCGTATCTTTTTTCCCACGTATCACCTGATTCGTAATTTATTTATGTGAGAGGGGGTTCCCGTGAACGCAGCATGTTCAGTGAGAACTGGTGAACACCAATTTTTATCTGTCGCTTGTCATTTATTGAACGTGGTAATGACGAAATGCGTGGTACCGTTCATCAATTCGCGCTCCGTGGCGTCCATATTTTGGTACTCTTACTTTTCACTGCTTCAACGCTGCTGAGGTATACATATGCCCAGGACATGAATTCATCATTTATTTATTTGAGCAGTGGGTTCACATGAACGCAGCAAATTCACTCCCATTTTTATCTGCCGTCCGTCATTTGTTGAACTTGCCAATAAAGAAGTGCATGGTTCCGTACATTAGTTCCCGCCCTGTGTCGTCCATTTTTTTGGTCTCACTCCTGGGACAGATAATTGCCCACCTGTGGTACTCCTCCTTTTAACTCCTTGCATGCGGCTGAGGAGTACTCATGCCTAGGATAGTAAATCTATCACCATTAAAATAAGTCAAATTTGAAGATAATAGACAAATTTCCTCCTGTATGTTGCAAACACTTTTCAACCAATCGCGTCTTGTGTTAAATTTTCACGAATTTGTGAAGCAGCCATGACTAGGTTTGCTGAAAAATATTTTACAAATTACTCTGTGGATTAACTTTTTTCGCTGCTGTAGTTGCACACTGAGTACGGATGCACATTTATATGTCCTGTGCAGTAAGTCTGTGCATAGTATGGAGGTACCACATCCAAGGAAAGTATATCATAGCACATTGTTATTCTCAATATAAGGCACACGTTGTAATAAATGTGATCGACAAATGATATGACTTTATCCTTTTGATCCATTATTATTCGATTTTTTACAGAAAACCTGAATAACATTTGGACTACGTGCTAAGCTACCAATCAGAGTTAGCTTTTGATGTTTCGGAAAGGCGAATATGACTAAGACACTTGGAGTTATCTTTCGTGATGTTCTCCAAACGTTTGTATGTCTAAAAAAATGTCAGTTCAATTGGAATTAACTTTAAGTGTAAGTGACTTGGACCAATTGGACTGACTTCTTCCGAGTCATACAAACGTCTTGTTTCATGATATGTTTGGAGTGTGGGTATTTGGATGGGGTTGGGGGTATTTATGTAATCAAGTAACGACATTACTTAATCCTCTTAACACTGTGTTCATTATGAGAATGCTGCATACTGTTGAAATATGTACTAACCATTTTAAAGTTACATGCAAGAGTAGTTTCCAAACGTTTTCAATTTTTTCGCTTTAACCCATTTCCGCCAAACGTGGTTCAGCACAGGATATTACCAACTGCGCATCAGTGAAGCGGGTAAGAGATAAACGCGGGGCCCATGTAGCCTCTGAAACTATTTTGTATTCTATTAATTTGACAATTATTGGCCCCATACATATAGAATATACCAATAGTAGCTTGATGTACCAAATGTTCACCACGAGTGGTGAACATTTGGTACACCAAGCTACTTTGGGTATATTTTATTTATGCCATGATCGTCAGATTATTAAGAGTCGCTATTATTTTTTCTCGATTTTACTGAGCACCAGACGTACATACGAGCGAATCTGTTTTTGTTTACACGAGCATCGGTGGGCGGTACTTCCGCTGTCAATTTTATCGCCGAAACGAAATAAAAAAAAGAAACTGATCCTTTTTCGTTTTAATAACATACTGTTTCGAGTTATGCATGCTTTATTAACATGAGACAATGTATGTTTGTTAATTTTTGGCACCGTATGAGGTAAACCCATTTAAAAACGTAATAAATATTTGCCACTTCCGTTTCACTCTTCGCGAGGCGACGCGCGTTAAATTTAGACAAGTTTGCATTCAGGTCGACGTCACCAAAGGTCAACGGGGATGTAGTTCTATTGTAGGTGTGAATTTTTACTAATGAAATCCCATTACTGGCGTGTTCATCACGGGTGGTGTGTAAAGCGAAAATTTATGTCATAGGCTTTTCATACATAGTAGAAAAGGCAATCATGGTATAAACACATTTAATTACACGCCTGTTCTATGAAATCCTCATTTACAGCAACACTAAAGCAAGCGGAAAAAGAAAATCTGTTCCGCACAAATGGGCGGAACAGAAATCTTTGACGGACTATTTTTAAATATTAGATGTCACGTGACTTTCCCGCGTTCTGATTGGTTGAACAGAAACATCCTATTTTCCGATAGTTCGTCAGCGAAATCGCACAGACCTACTATCATTTTAGAAAAAAAGAATAGTGCACGGTAATAGTGCACGGTTATAAACAGTAACATTCAAATTCGCTTAGAAAATTCCATTGAAGCATAAATACTTTACAAGACATCTCGTCCCATATACATTATTACATTTAGTTTGGAGAAATAAAAATATGTGTATCGAAAGTGATGTTTGTAGTAGTGTTGGGGGCGGGGGGGGGGTGGTTAATGGAATAATGGTATTGTGTTTCTTGGAGTTTTGGTTCTCTACCTCTCTATCGCAGAACTATGAGTGGCAGAATTAACTTAGTTTACCTGTTTAAACCCTGAACCATTTTCTTTTCCCTTTGGCTGTGAATAAGAATATTATCTTGCCTATATGACCGATGAAGACCCCCCCCCCCCCCCTCCCCACACACACACATCTAATATAATAAATATAGCATGACTTTTCGTTGAATATGCCAAAATAGTGGTCCTCGAGGAGAGAATAGTCCCTCCGCTACGCGTCGGGACTATCCTCTCCTCCAGGACCACTATTTTGGCATAGTCAACTCAAAGCCATGCTATATTTATTAAATAGCACCGGAATTTTACTGGAGTTCACTACAAATCTTGCACCGCAATTACAATCTGAATAACACTCGATAGCTAAAAATAATACAAAGGGTTCCCTTCGTAAATTTGGTTGGCGACAAAATGTGTTCTTCTTAATAGTTCGTCCACTGATTTCCAATATGCTCAGCTGGCACATAGAACACACTGGAACTGTTGAGACAGGTTGTCAAATGAACTGCTGAGTGTCCTTCTAAAAATTGCTTTTATAGACGAGAAGGCGTGTAATAAACATAGAACGACACACGCGTGTGAATGGGTTAATCCATAGGGCACTTGTGCCATTGCGGAAGATAAAACTAGAGGTCTGCGGCCTGTCGTTTTATCCTTCCCAGCCGGCACTCGTGCCATATCGAGTAACCCATCCACACACGTGTGTCGTTCTGTGTTTTTATTACGAAAAAGACTTGGTTGTTGTTACAGAAACTAACACATCTAAACCCTTTCATAATTGTTTTTCCAAATGTCGATATATCCCACATTCTTCCTGCATGTTTTCATCATGCCTGAAGATAAAGATCTTACACGGTAAGCCGTTAGTAAATTACGCTGTATAACCCAGAATAGGGCAAATGTCTTGTGCTTTTTCATTGCTTTACGACCCCTTTAATGCTCTTTACGTCATAACATAATTTGCGCCAAATTAAATAGCAACAACACTCACGCGATTTCGCTTTGATGAGATCGCGCGTTAGTCGTTGCAAATTTACCTATGCCGAAATTCTGTTCAGCTTTAAACGGCGTGTCATTTCGTTCACATGTGGATGCAATACACAACTCTTGAGTCGAGTTAATGCCGAACGAGTTTTAGGTATGACAGATAAAACTTGTGTATTAGGAATTTAATTTATGTTTTGAGAGCGCCGTGGATCAGTGGTAGACTGTTGGACTTCTATGCTAGACATCCCGAGTTTGATCCCCGTCCGAGACGACCCGCGCTGTGTCCTTGGGCAAGGCATTTTATCCCGGTTTCCTACATGGGGGCACGATGACGCCGTGTACTAAAGCGTACTGCACGTCGATTGTGCATATGTCTTTAAACGCTGTAACCCTGCTTGAGCGGAGCTTGAACGGAGTTAGAATGTTGAGGAGCTGACAGTTGCTCGTCGATGCTCGGTTGTTCTCTCCGGGTACTCCGGCTTCCTCCACCCGTAAAACTGTCAAGGTCACGGTTAGCCATTGTGCATAAGTATGTGGCCATAAACACTAATAAATAATAATAATAATAATAATAATTATGTTTTATTATTTTTGAACCTACAATTCGTTCACGGGTTATTTCCGGGCCTGTTTCATGAGAGATTTATATTTACGGAGTCAAACAAGAAAGTATAATAAACTTCGAGGAGCAATTTGTTTAGTATTATCGACTTTAATCCCAAAGAAATTATTGTAAAACCATATTTCGAGCCTGTATGCATTTGCATACTGTCATTTACTTACTGTTGCCAGTGTCACGTCAGGATGTCGCAATTCAGACATGGGGTGAAATGAAAAGTTCACTCATGCAGTCAATAGCATGTATGTCCACCATTTGCCTCTTGGATGGGAAGACATCGACCGCGCATGTACCTGATAAGTCTCTGGATGTCACCCTGTGGTATTGCGTTCCACTCCTGCCTAAGAACATTACGTAAATCGCCTAACGTCTGAAGATCATGAAATCGTACCCAACGGTCCAGTTGATCCCAAAGATGCCCGATTGGCGACACATCTGGCGAAAGTGGGGGCCAGGGAAGAAGTTCGATGGTCTCCTCCGCAAGAAAGTCTCGACAGGTACGCTCCACGTGACATCGGGCATTGCCTTGCTGGAGTAACTGCAATCCGACGTTAGTGTTGAACAACGGGACAACAAAAGCGTTAAGAATTTCGTCCCTATATCGCTGTCTATTCAGATTGCCATCGATCAGCTGCGTCCGATGGTGCAAGGAAATTTCTGTCTAAATCATTACACTATCCCCGCCGAAACGGTCGCATTCCCGCACGCAAGCATCAGAAAACCGTCATCCTCGTCGGCGATGTGGGAGCTTGAATTGTAACTTGTCAAAATGAGGAATTTTCTTAAAAAAATTTCTTCTTCAGATCCAGCAGTCAGAATGTTTTGATATTTGGTGTGCAGCATCCTTGGGGAGGGGGGGGGGGGATTCAAGTGTGTTAAAGCCAAATCCCTGGGTGCATATTTGGGTTCGAGGAATTCTTCTTGAAAAATTTTCTTCTTCAGATTCAGCAGTCGGAATGTTTTGCTATTGGACATGCAGCATCCATACGGGGGGGGGGGGGGGGGGGGGGGAGATTGAAGTTTGTTCAAGCCAAGTCCATGTGTTTATATTTGGGCTCACTGTGGGAGCCCGAATGATAACTTAGTTCAAAATGTGGAATTTTCTTTAAAAATCTTCTTCAGATACAGCAGTCAGAATGCTTTGATATTTAGTATGCAGCATCCTTAGGGGGGTGAGATTCAAGTTTGTTCAAGCCAAGTCCCTCGATTGATATTTGGGCTCCCTGTGGGAGGCCGAATTAGCACTTAGTTCAATATGAGGAATATTCTTAAAAAATCTTCTTCACATCCACCAGTCAGAATCTTTTAATATTTGGTATACAGCATCCCACTGTAGGTGAGATTGAAGTTTGTTCAAGCCAAGTCCCTGGGTTCATATTTGGGCTCCTTGTGGGAGCCCGAATTATTACTTAGTTCAGTATGAGGGATATTCTTTAAAAATCTTTTTTTAAGATCCACTGGTCAGAATCTTTGGATATTTGGTATAAGCAGATGCAACTTGTTGAAATCAATTCCCTGGGTTGATACTTAGGCTACCATGTCAGGTGAGCGCCCTCATGGGGCCTCTTGTCTGTTTATGAATTGACCTATCACGCGTGCTCGTGCTTGTCAGTCACATCTGAGGTGCTTTGTGTCTTTATTTTAAGTAGACGTCAGTTTTCAGTGTGTCGTAGAGGTGTGTAATAAACACAGAACGCCACGATGTTTAGTTCCTTAATATGACACTCATGCCATCGCGCCTCTCGTTCTATCCTTCTGCACACTCGTGTCGTATTGACAAACGCAGTCGCACATCCCGGCGTTCTGCGTATTTATAACAGTTGTGGATATCAATGATGGAGGAAAAGTATGGCCAGATATTTCTTCTGGTTATCCAACATGTTATTTCTACTCGGGTAGATGTTTGTCGTGAACATCCCAGGTCAGAAAGTATAACTGAGGCCAATGATGTTTTTCTTATAAAGGTCGCAGAATGGACTAGCCTGCTTTCATTTATACGCCAAAACATATCGCTTGCAAATTATCTTCCTTTTTTCTACCGCTCACCCCATTGAGAGATCTCTAAAGATTGACGTTTTGAAAGCACAACAATACAAAAATGTGTCTACAGAATATAAATACGGTTAGCGGAATGACACTGTTAATTCGTTTTGTTGGGATTCGTCTTGTTGGGAAGACCAATTTCGAGGTTCGTCTTGTTGGGAATAAACCGCGTGAGGGGGTGCTTAATAGCAAATTACATGTGAAATATTTCAAAATTTATTCGGATTCTATTTGGTGGTGATGTGGCAGAATCATTGATGCCTTTCACAACTTATAAATTATGGACACAAACATAGTGAAGGAAATTGCGGGGTTTTTTTGTTCTTCTTGAATTTCAAAATTATTCCCTGGGAAAAGCAACATACCCTGCACTACGAGAGAGGGGGCACAGGGGCGGTGGAACGATTTTCAGAGTGGGAGGGGGAGGCTGGACCAGGCGATGGAAGTTTGTCGGTATGAAAATTTTAAATTCCAGGGTCCCAAAACCCCCATTTCCATGCATCTGAGTGGATATTTTGATATTTTTCAGGAGATGTATTTGAAAGATTTCACACTTACAGAGCAGTTAAAAACGTCGGTAAAGCATACAGGTGAGGTCTATTTATCAGCTCTGGTCATAACGACCAAAGCTGATAAATGGACTTCACTTGTATGCTTTACCAGACGTTAACAGCAATTATACTGTCTGTGGATTATCTTGACTGGGGCGGATTTGGTACGTGTATGTCTGTAAGATTACGATCTATTTCAGTTAACCGATTTATTAACAGACTGTATACATTTTAGCGTTTGCTGTCACTTACTGCAAAAAATGAACCGAAATCCATCGTAACTGAACCAGTACGAGAGAAACATAGCGGGTGAAAATATGGGGGAGGCTCTGGACCCGCCCCTTGTTTCACCAGACATTGGTTGTGTTAAAATATATGCATACAAAAAATCATGGCCCGGCAAAAAAGTGGAGGGGCTGAAGCCCCCCCCCCCCTGTTCCGCCGCCCTTGGGGCACCACATCTCGCGCTAACCCCCATTTCGATGCTACGCGCTTCGGACGATGCGGTGCATCATATTATGTATGTCTGTGATGCAGATGCCAAAGGCATGAGCGACGATAGGTGGTTTGGGGTAGGTTAGCCCCCCCCCCCCCCCCCCCAAGAAAATTTGGAAATCAGTTCTTACATGGAGACTTCTTGCGGTTTTGGGGATGAAAAATCACGTTATTTTTAGTCGAGGTGAGTTGTGTTGATCGCCTGATTGATCCAAAGCTGGTCATTATTGAATAAGAAAAACATAATTGTTTTCTGTTGAATTTGTGATCTACGTGTGGTTTAAATTATGATTAGGCTAAAATAATAATAAAAATAATTGAAAATGTCTGCAACGAATGAAACGAATTAAGGACTAAATGCATCAATCCCTCCTACAGGCGACACCCTGGCATCTGCAAAGTCCAGAGTTTATTCACTAGCTCAAATACTAAACAAACTCGCAATCTAGCAAAATTTATTAGGGATCTGAAATCAATTTTAAATCCTTCCCTCTGCTGACCTCATTAAAAACATTAAACACTTTGCATTTCTGAGATTACCCTCCCGCAATTACAGATGCACCTTTCGCTGTAAGGAGAATCCTCCTTGCTATTTTTCGTTTGTAGCGTGCATTGCGGGAGGAAGAATTCGCGGATAAATGTACATGTAATGTGTCGAATCATTTTAACATGGCACATATTGCAATCGCGATATATTAATAAGCATGCAGATAAAAGAAAATAACTTTAAAAATGACGCGAAAACCCTGCTTGCAATGTGATGCCTGTTTATCTTAACACACGAATCGCTACAATAATTACTGTTACTGGAGGCTGTGATGTAATTAATTATATGGACTGCAACCTGGTGGATTGTATCATGAAAGACAGAGCACATCGTGCACTTTCAAACGGGATACAGGCCATCGAATTCCAAACAAAAATGAAAAATATTGATTGATTACAAATACAATGGCGGATATGATAGAATATTTAGAAATCTAGAAATCAGAATCTCTCCACGCATCACCCCCCCCCCCCCCCCCCTCGATAGAGTGCGTGTATTTAACCATTTTAACATTAAACACGTGTTGAAAAGCTCCAAAGCCAAAACGCCTGTTCCCCCATATCGTCGCCTGAGTGCTAGAATGTTCTATGTCCCCTAAGGGACATAGAACATTCTAGCACTCATGCGACGATATATGTATCTTATATTTTGTTATTTCATGTAATAACCACCACGGATCTGCGCGATCTTACTTTATATGTTATTGTAAAATGTACTACACTACGTTTACACTTTACGCCTTAGGAATGGTTAAAGGTGGAGAAATAAATTGAAATTGAATTGTTGATTACAGTCTCTTGTTCTTCCTCAACCATGCCATGTGTAGAAGTGTTAAAACGGATGTTTGTTTGGAGGATAAAAGCTTCTGTTGCTTTGTCGCGCCACCCAAATGTTATTACACACATTGTGCCAGTAACGGTTAATTCAGTCTACATGTTCATTAATCGCTTCAATCATGATTAATTTAATTGCATAGCCATACAACATAATAATTAAGTTAAATAAATGATCTGTTACCAGAGAGAGAGAGAGAGAGAGAGAGAGAGAATTGTAATTAGGTTTATATCTGATTTGTTTTTAAGTAATCGCCGTGGTGACCCAGAAAAAGCTCCAGCACAGTCAATCAGGCTGATTAGTCTATTTTTAGCACAACAGTTACATAACACCCATCAACAATACTGGTGTAAGTTTTAAATGAGAAGTACACGTAATGTTAATTAATGGATTCCCTGTGATAGAGGTGTTTGATAAAAACAGAACTCCATGATGCGTTTGGCCACCGTTCACTTGTCAATACTTCACTCATGCTTATTGCGGAAGGATAGATCTCGAGGCTGCGCCTCTCATTCTGTCTTTTTACGCTGGCACGTGTATTTTCGAAAGTATTCACACATTGCGACTTTCTGTGTATTTTCGGCATTGCAGTCAGATGAGTTATGTTCAGAAAAAGGAGATACATGTTTATCATTTGAAAGAACACTAAGAATTGTGAAACTTTACTTGTAAAATTTTCTGATTCTGTTAAGGTTGCCGCCTGTGATGTTGGTAGTGACGATGGTGCTGAGGTGGTCGTATTTGTCATGTTTTGTTCTCTCTCTGTTAAGGTTGCCGCCTGTGATGTTGTTTTTGACGATGGAGCTGGGGTGGTCGTATTTGTCATGCTTTGTTCTTTCTCGCATAAAACTCTATGGGCTTCCAGTGGATCCTCACCAAGCCATGCATCGCTAGTAGAAAAGTGGTATGTCACCGCAAAAGTCTTATTTTCGTCACCAGTCGGAAAATTTGGCGTTGCAATTGTCTCTGCCGCGCCATCTACCCATTTCCAGCCATCCGATTTTTTTTCCACTCCGAGCCAAGCGTGAACACTGTTTGCTAGAAAAGTAAAACCAAATAAGAGTAAACTAGTTTGAAGGAAAAGAATGTGTTTTGTTGTGCTGTTAAGGTTATTATCCCTGACTTATCTCGTCATGAAAATCAACTTTCGATAAAGTTATCTCCCTTGGAATCAGTGGACGCAGGAGGGAGGTCCAATAAAGAAGCAAGTAATTATTGAGAGACAACCACGATATCAGGTGACAGTAAAGCCAAGTTTCCTTTTGTTACTTTTAATAAACGGAAACAACAGTCAGCTCTCTGAGTTTATTGAAAGTGTCAAGAGGAAATTTGGCTTTTTAGGACAAGCTAATTAAAAGCAAATAGTGCACAAAAAATCCATCATTTAGAATATTCATCAGTATCACACCTTCCAATATTGAGTTTTTTACAGAAATATGCCAGTTTGTATTCTTCCCGGGAAAATATAGAATATACCCATAGTGGCTTGGTGTCCCAAAATGTTCACCAAGAGTGGTGATGCGGTGTTAACCGCGAGCCTTTGGCGCGCGGTTAACATCACTTCACCACGAGTGGTGAACATTTGGTACACCAAGCTGCTTTGGGTATATTTTATTTATATCATGCTCGTCAAATTATTATGACTCGCTAATATTTTTTTCTATTTTACCGAGCAGCAGACGTATACAAGTGCGAATCTGTTTTTTTGTTTACATGAGCACCGGTGGGCGGTACTTGCGCTGTAAATTTTATCGCCGAAACGAAATGGAAAAGGAAACAGCGCAAATCACGGGCCTTTTTCATTTTAGTAACATATTATTTTTAGTTTTGGATGTTTTATTTACATGGGGCAACGCATGTTTGTTAATATTTGGTATATTTTGAGGTAAACTTATTTAAAAACGTAATAAATGATGACCGCTTTCATTTCACTCTTCACGAGGCGATGAGCGATAAATTTAGACAAGGTTGCATTCAGTCGAGGTCACCAAAGGTCCGCTTGGATGTAGTTCCACTGTTGATGTAAATTTTAACTACTGAAATCCCATTGCTGGCGTGTTCAATACGGTTGTTGTGTAAAGCTAAAATTTAAGTCATAGGTTTTTTATATATAGTAGAATATGTAATCATTGTATAAAATAGGACATCGCAACTCCTAGTCATTTTATCCCATAAATGGCCTTTTATTCGAACAATAAAAGGCTTGGATAAATTTTTTGCTTTATTCACCTAGTAGGGGGATAAATTTCACCCGTAGGTTTAACACTGAAAAAGGGGGCGCAGTGACTCAGTTGGTAGAGGTGCAGGCTGCAAGCCGAGAGGTCCTCGGTTCGAATCCCACTTGCGGCAACCGTGTTGTGTCCTTGGGCAAAACACTTCACCCCCATTGCCCACGTGGGGGCACGGTGACGCTGTGTACTAAGGCGTACTGCACGCCTATGGTGCACCTGTCTTCAACCAATGGTTGTGTGGAGTTAGTATGTTGGGGAGCTGACAGTTGCTCGTCGTTGCTCGGTGGTTCTCTCCGGGTACTCCGGCTTCCTCCACCCGTAAAACTATCATGGTCATGATTAGCCATTGTGCAGAAATATGTGACCTTAAACACCAATAAAGAAATAAATAAATATTAACACTGAAAGAATTTGTTCCTGTAGTAGAGACGGATTTGTTGACCTCTGACCTCTACCACATTCATGTACCATTTACATGAGCCCCGATTCAATTGTGGATTTCTTTAAACCATACACAATACCGGTACAAAACACCACACACTGTTCATTTAATAATATATTTTTGCAAGATTAGCTCAAGTTTGTAGAGGAATTATTTTTAGACAGAAATGTATTACTACGCCTTGTTTATTTTTGGCTGTTTTGCTGGTTGATCGAATTGGACCAATGTGCTCCTCACTTCTCGATGTATTTTGTAGTGAGTAACAGCATATTTCGCCGCGACAGTCCTGTAAAATGGGATAAACAAAATAAACGTATTGTGTTTTCAAGTAAAAAATTTATTCTTCTCGTAGAATTAAGAATGAAACTGACGAGCCAGAGGCTCGTCGCTTTCTTTCTTAATCCTACTGGTAGAATAAATTTTTTACTTGAAAACACTATACGTTTATACGATAACACAATACGTTTATTCTATATATTTAAATGAAAAGTACACTGTCTGTCTGTATTATGTGTCACGACGCGTACACTGTTGATATGGAGAACGGAAAAAAGTTACAGAACATCAAAAGGTGGTGAAAACACGATTTTCATATTTTGAAAATGGTTTTCAACAGAGAATCATAGTCTAACGTTCGAACTGTTTGGGAAAACAATGAAAAAAGTCATCTTCTGTATTTTTATACTACTCTTCTGGAGAATGCATGACGTTTTGTGAAATGAATCGCACATCGATGATACAAATTCGCCAACATTTCTAAAATTTAATCTACATAGGAAATCCCCATTCCCTTGGTGTTAAACGACAGTTTTAGGAAATTAAGGGGAGTTTACACCTCTTCCAGTGACGAAAATTGTCAGCAATGGCAATTATACAAATGCAAACAGATGCCAATAGATGTCAATGTCTCTCTTAAAATCGGGATTCATACATAATTTGTACCCATTCCCACACGTTCGTACTCCAATAAAGATTATAAAAGTTGCATTCAATTCTTACCACATAACCTCTTTTATCGGTCGCAGAATTCGGGTGGGGTAATGTTTGTAAGTCGCCAGGGTCAAGCCTTAGCCCTGTTTTTCCGGATTAAGACAGACAGCCCTAAAGAACTTAAAGTTTATATTTTCTTTCCATTTCTTCAAGTGGTTCTTACAGATTTTTAAGGAAAATACCACGCTGGTCATCCTATAATACCCGTAACGCCCGCATCGGGTTTTAGTTTTTTACTTTAATTGGTTATAAATTGACAATTATGGACCAATGTGTCTTTGATGATAATCTATATGCTAGTTTCGAAAGGAAGCAAGGAAGCAATCAGAATCTCAAAGTAGTTACCCTAAAAGACGTCTTTTTGACCATATATCGCAGAAAATTATAATGTAATCCCCGAAGCGAGCATGCAGTAAACCACGCACGGGCTGCGCCGTGCCCGTCACGGGTTTTACAAAAACAGCGGGGAGTGTCACAATAACTCGTAGGTATGTTCTTACTTAAATACGGCACATTTTGTTATGAAGTAAGATTTAGTTTCCTAAAATGTCTTTATCGGTGGAGCACTGTCTAATTGTCTAAATCCATAACACACTATTCTATTCGTAACGAAAACACACTGCATTGAGATACAGAATGCATATTATCACCATCCATTTAGTTTTGTAACCAAAATGGAACGTTCTTCAACAAACCATTGAAATGCTGTAGATGCTGAATTCATCAGTCAATAATGTTAACTCGGAATTCGTTCAGAGAAAAACGTATTTATCACAAAATATCACGTACAGCGGACTCGCCTATCGTTAAAAGGCTGTCCGCACCGGGTTTTACGTGGTATTTGCCCGCTGCAGGTTTTACAGGATGTCCAGCGTGAATACACTCTAATTAGAATTATTCAGACAAGCGTTCATTAACCCTCCACATGCTCCCATGCATCAGAATTTTAGATAAATTTGGGATATAATCGACTGTTTGCAAATAGCCACAGTACTCAATGGGCATGCGATAAACAAACATGACTTCTTTTGTCGGACGCAGACTTCTCACACGCTGATATTGATATTAACCCTCTCCAGCAACAATGGTGATTTCAACCTAAACTTTCTTTTATCAAACTGGGTCAGTTGAGACAATTGTGCTCACTTTTCACAAGGCATTAATAAAGATTCTTTAGTGATACAGTTAAAAAGAATTTTTCAGACAATCTAGGGTTATGAAAAGTCATGGAATCTCGTCTGGTAAACCATGATTCGGCAGAATCATGAAGTCTAGTTGGGTGTTTCGATTTACTTTAACGATAAATGTTGGTGGTAATTTATGAGCTAATGCAATTATGTATATCAACATCTGGCCAATGGAATTTCATATTCTGTTAATATTGGCCAATACCTTATGAGTACTGTTATTTTTTTTTACCAGTGGTCCGTTCTCTGCGCAGAATTAGGACATTAAGGTCGATTATAATTTCATACTGTTTCTTAGAGATCAGATCGATGTTCACACCAAAAGCTGATGTACACTGTACCGGACTGTCATTTAAATGTCTTGACTGCTTTCCAAAGTGTGATTTACTGAGATTTCCGGGTTTAAATATAAACGATAATTGGGCCATGTATCCGTGCGCGCAAACGAAGACGCTTTGCTGTGGGTGTAATGGGGACTTCATTGTTTTTTTTCTTTTTTAACCCTTCACGTAACATGCAAAGCAGACGACACTTGCAAAACAACTTCTTGATTAACTATTATTTTCATTGTATGTCTCAAAAACATAGGTTATGACCCTCATTGGAATGAGCTCGACGAGCTCGTTCCAATGAGAGTCATAACCTATGTTTTTGAGACAAAAAATAAAAATACTAGTTAATCAAGAATTGACGAGCTCGTTTCAATGAGGGTCATAACATATGTTTTAGAGACAAAAAATGAAAAAGTAATGAAAATGAATTGGCGATTTTTGAGAATAGCGCTGGTCGGTTTTGGCCGTTACGTTAGGTAAAGGGTTAAATAGTATAATTATGGTTAATAATGAATAGTAATAAACAGAGTAATCGCTTGACTGGCCTGTTACGTGAAATAATTCATTCGAGGCGAGGGACTATATTGTAAAACACTCGTGCGCATTCGTGCACTCGTGTTTGTACAGCGTCCCTCACCTCTCATGAATTATGTCACGTAACCAGTCCAGTCAAGCGATTACTCTCCATTTCTTGTTCAATCTGTTGCCCCAAAATGAGCTCGTTCCTATGAGGAGGCGTGCCATTCGCCATGTTGCAATACCAAATCATACTAAATATATTTATATTTATTTGTGACAAATGTTTTTGCAAGTGTCGCCAGCTAGTCCTGAACACTGTTCACCGTTTAGATCATTACGTGGACGCATTGGCAGAGTTAAGCGACCCCAGAAGAAATTAACGGTCAATGTCAATGTGGGTGAGACTTACGGAATTTTGTTGCCAGATATTCTCTTTCGGCAGTCGTTTCCAAGAAAAGCGGATGTGCGCCACCCGATGCACATAGAGATTTGGCTCCCCAGTAATCTCTATTTCCAGTGAAACTAAAATAGCATGAAGTCTCTCTCGAGTAGACATTCTTGTATACAACTTCAAAAACAGCCTCACACGCTATCTCTCCTGTTAATACATAAAAGATCAAAACTAACAATGAAATAGTCGTCGAAATTCTGTATTTAAGTTTGTCAAGATTTATTTATTAATAATAACACTTTGGCCGACCGCCGATGTATCGCGGTTCTCGGGTGAGAAGGCCTTGGTTACCCCTGTACTCTCAACTGCCACCCTGTTCCCACGCTTCCCCTCTCCTCCCAACACTCGGAGACGAACTGCTTGATAACATTTATTTATTCTTTGTGATTTAACGACACTTTCGGCAGTCAGAGTCTTGAAAGAAATTCGGAAGTATCTCAGAAATCTGAGTTGGATTAAATGTGTTAGAAGATATAAATCGAGTGCAAGGGGTGTGTTTAGGGCTTATTATGTGTTTATGTGTACATTTAGTTCACACTGATAGTTACTGACTTTCTGTGGACGTTATCCAGAATTCGACTTCACTTGTAATCATAGCATCAAGCATCACCTGTATGTTATGGAAAAATGTTTCAGATTTAGTTTAAACAATATTTATTCATAAAGCAGTGTTACACGTATAATAATAATGCCACAGAATGGCAAACATTTTTCATGGTTGTACACAGTAGAACAGAAACATAAGTAATCGGGATTGTATGTAGACGAGGATTCGACAGGAAGCCATAGGCTTATATGAGTCGTCTCCTTTATTCAAGAACACTTTTCAAAGGATGGTGGCATGAATCAGCAGTGGACCTCGCATATCGCTGCCCAGGGGCATGATCCCTACTGGCAATGAACCACACCATAATTGAAAAGGTGGCCAAATTGTCCTTTAGGGTACTGCTATTCATTTGTCCACATCTACACAGAGAAGCACCGAAACTTGCGTAAGCAGTTACAAATAAAGCGGCGAAGGCTCGTCACAAAAAAGCTGATTAAAGAGGAGGTCAGTGTTATTTCGTAAACAGTAGAACTTGACCTACAGGCCCCAGCCCCCGGGCAGCGATCTGCGAGATTGTTTAAACTATAAAAGGACAAGAGTATAAGAAGTTATACAGAAGAGGGAAGAAATGAAGAAGAAGTAGAAGTAAGCCATCCTGAATACATGATGCCGTTAGAATAAGAATTCAGATGATGCGTTGTCAACAATATGAATTCAAATCCTTGCCTTTGGGCAGCTGACTTAATAATTGCATAAGTAGGAAGAGTTTTATCTTGATGGTGTTAATACTAAAGCGCAAAGTCCAGGGAAGATGAAGTTTGTGAGAATATGAACTGTTGTAACCGAAACCTGCCACTCGATAAGATAAAGTCATGCACTACATCAAAAATTATACTGTTTTCCTTGTTGTTCAAAAATTCAGAACCGAACAGAAGTATGGAAATGTCTATAGAAAAAGGGAGTAAGTTGATCGTTTCATTACGTGCGTTAAGAAAGATTGGACAGTGGAGGAGAAAGTGCTCAGGGTCGCGAGCTCGCCACACTGACAATGTGGACTAGGTGCTAGGGGATTTTCGTATAAGTGGACGTTAAGTCTACTACAACGTAACCTCAATCTACTGTGGTAAATTTGAGCTGCACGAGATTTGGCCCCGCTATAAAATAACGGTGGTCGTAGGTTGCCAGCTTTCAAGAAGGTCTTAAATTCACTTAATGAGGAATTCACGCGAACTGGTAGCGGCAAGTTATTCCACTGATCAGTAACATTGGGGATGAACGAGGACTGATATAGATTTGTTCGACAAAATGGAACTCTGTGGTTTTGCCTAGTTCGAAGGTTGAATGATGGATTTGTCGAGGATATGAGAGGTGGGATTTTAATAGCAATATAAGGAGGCGACAAGTCGTGATACATTTTGAAGAACTGAACCAGTTTATGTTTACGACGTCTTTCTTCAAGAGGGTCCCATCGTGTTTCGGTGTATAGCAAGGATTTGCTAGCACTAAGTGTTGCACCTGTATCTAATCTCGCCGCTGTGATCTGAATGTTTTCTAAATCGGCGACTTGGGTTAACGAACAGTTATCCCAAACAGTATCGGCGTATTCCAGTGGCGGCCTAATAAAGGCAAAGTATATCTTCTCCGAGACATTACGGTCGAGATCAAACTTGTGTTTCCTCAGCATGTCTAAACGAGACCAAGCTTAGGAACAGATATGGTCAATGTGGTTGTTCCAAGTACATGTGGTATTTAATACCACTCCTAAGTGCTTATGAGTATTGACTTCACATATTTGAGTGCCACCTAGAAATAGGGGTGGATGAACAGTGGGATTGGTTTTGCGTGTTATAATCATACTCTCAGTTTTTTGAGGATTAAACTCAACTAACCATATTTCAGCCCAGTGTCCAATTGCAGCTAGATCGTGGTTAATTAGGTTCGAGGCTTGGTTTGGATTTTCCACAATTAGATATAAAGAAGTATCATCAGCAAAAAGGCGTATACTACTAAGTAAATTTTCAGTTATATCGTTTATATAGATCAGAAACAATAAGGGCCCAAGAACAGACCCTTGTGGTACTCCAGCATTTATAGGTCGCCATGAAGATGCCTCTGATGCCACCACCACACACTGAATTCTGTTTGAAAGGTACGATTTTATCAATAACAGTAGATCACCCCAAATACCAATACGCTGCAGCTTGTGAATGAGACCAGCATGCCATACCTTGTCGAAGGCCTTACTGACGTCGCAAAAAACGACCCTAACCTCTTTCCCTTCGTCCAACGCTCTGCAGAATTCGTCATATATGTCAGTTAGTTGGAGAATAGTCGAATCACCTGGTCTAAAACCTGACTGGAATTGACTAAGAGCGTTGGTATTGTTCAGGAATTGTCATAGTTGTTTAAAAATACATTTTTCAAAGACTTTACCAGCGCAGCTAATCAGGAATATGGGGCGATAATTACTAACTATGTTTGCAGGGTTTTTTTAGGATTGGGGAGACGTTTGCCTTTTTCCACATTGAAGGGAAATATGAGTTATTCAGCAGTATGTTGAAGAAAACCGAAAGTGGTTCACTTACGGAAGTTTTACACTCTTTAAGAAGACGTGGACTGATAAGATCAGGACCCGACGCCTTGGACACCTTTAAAGATTTCAGTGCTTCGTACACCTCACTACAGTGAATGGTTATACTATCAATTGTTTGTGGGGGGGGGGGGGGGGGGCAGAGTATAAGATCTGGCAGGGAGGCACGGAAGAGACAGAACAGATGTATTCATTGAGTACTTCCGCTTTCTCAACATTTGAGGAATATATTTTGTTCATGTGGTTGATAACAGGAATTTCAGCAGGGCGTCTACTACCAAGGAAGGATTTTAGAGTTTTCCACCACTGTGAAATTGGAGTAAAAAAATGTTTCAGATTTGTTGAGCAAGCAGGGATTAAAAAGACGCCATGCTGCAGAGTATGATGGGTGTGGTGTTGCGGTAAATTTTACGGCAATGTCTTTGTTAAATGCAATATTTATTTCCGTGTAAATCAGACAATTGTGTCGCTGTTGGCCTGCCATCGGTGCCTTCTACCACTCATACGACACCGATGATATTGCGTAGCTTGTGATGTTTGGTACTTATGGTTAGGTTCAGGAAGTATTCGTGTCTTTGTGTTATAGAGTTGTGGTGAATAAATAGTAGCTGTTTTAACCTGTGTATGTTCATAAAAATGCCAATGGATGTGGTAATTTTGTAATGTACGCAGTAAACTCTCGCCATCATGCAGATAATGTATGGTCGATATTTGTAAGGTAAAGTAGGAATTTGCTCGGGACTAATTTTAACCTCATATCATCACCACGATGCCCCTAGTTCTCCTATTTTCAATTTTCTGATTTACCGCCCACAATGTTCGTGAATTAGCGATGACCTCATTGACAGAAAGCGATGTGTGTTTGAATCGGTGGGTGACTACGCCATTCCAACGATTTAAGTAAAACACCCACCGATTCAAACACACATCGCGTCCCGTGTTTGTTACAGAACCTATGCATTAAAATTCATTTAAATGAACAAATTTTAATTCCTATGTTTAAACCCAAGGATGAAGAGTCTGTTTTTTTTCAAATGGATTCATAAAAAATCAAAGCAACCGTTTCGGAGCCAGTTTTGTTGAAATTCGTATCGCTGTTTCTCTTCGGCTGGTGCCCATTCACGCTAACCATGTGGTGGCTATTAGTGTTAGTAAAAATGTAATTACAGTGCAAAACAGCTGGGAAAAACATTTTTAAAAGGCGTTCGAAACATGTCAAGATGTATTTTACCGAAATAAAGTTGACCAATTTAGATATTACTGATCCACAAAACGAGACGGCTTCGGGACTCAGTTAATGTTCTGGTTGGAAATGATTGGGCTTTTTAAAAAATATTATCTCATTTTTGGTTAACTAATTTTTTGTGAACCGACTTTATTTTGCTTTGGACGTTTTTGTTTTCACACGATGCGAAGACTGTCGATAATTGTGTAACGAAATATGGAAACGTTTTGAAGCGTAACTAATGACTCGATGGGAAAGGAACTAGTATAAACGGTGCTGGGAAAAAAGATCCTGCTTGAATATCACCCTCGAATACAGAATCATTTATGTCATAGCTAGCGGCTATTTCGTTAAATAAAAGGGTTCAAAGTTGAATGGATGTGTAATAAAGTTTCCAATAATGGGCATTTGGGCACTGTTTAGTGACTTCTGTATTTCTATAGTCAAAGTAAACACAGTGTGATCGAAATTATTTGAAAGAATGTGATACCGTCCCTTGACAGCATAAAGGTGCCAACACATTACAGTTGGGTGCTTTATGCTCTCAAAGCAAAATATAGTTGTTCTTGGATAGAATAGAAATCACGCATTAAACACAGGAATAGTACGAATCTGATTAATGACACTTGGAAGTGGACACACATATTTGGCTAAAATGTCTATTACAATCGGCTACCGTGGTCTGACGTACTGTCGACTTTAGCTGCCAGTCGCATCAAGAGATTTAAATGTGGAATAAATAGGTACTAGGGCCGGTAATGAGATTTAAATGGCGAGTAGGATAAGGATTTTAACCACGCGGCTCGGCCGAGTGGTTAAAAAACATTATTCTACGAGTGGTTTAAACTGAATATTGGCCCTTGAACCTACATGTTTTAGTTATATCAGGCTTTGAATAAATAATCAACTTTGTCACTTGAAATGGAGAAAAACGAAACATTCTTTCGTAAACACATGGGTTTGTTTCGTTTATATTTGCGCCGGCGGGCAGTACTTTCGGCTGAACGTGAATGCTTGATTGACATCCAGGCACATGTTCAAAGTCGATTGAATTTACATTGCTTTTTCAGTCAAATTTTTTATTAACAATTCTTAAATTTTATTTCAAATATTTAATCGTAGGTATTTTAAACTTAAGACCTTGCATGTAGTAGATAGTACCGCAAAACGCCGTATATTTGAATCAAAACATAGCGAAATATGAATGTATCGAATTCTGCAAGTTGAGGCAGGTCAAAAGTCAAGTTGAATGTAATTTCTAATATAGGTGAATATTTTTGTTGTGCAGTTCCCGTTGAAAACGTTTTAACTGCAGTAGAAGCTTTACGCCGTTAAACGCGGGAATTTAACATTCGAACATTTTACACGGGTAGTAACACGGCTGAGCTTGGTACAAAGTATTGTTACACTACATGTGTAATATATATATATATGTTATAATGTTATATATTTTTCCGCAATCCACCATTCGCGTTTTCTGTCTAATATTTTGCCACAACATAAATAGACAAACGCGATGTGTGTTTGAATCGGTGGGTGTTTTACATAACAAGTTGAAATGGCGCAGTCATATTTCGCGAGATAATGTTTTTTTAATAATTTTTTTTTTTAAATTATTTTCTCGCTGTATATCTTCGATTCAGGTGAATGCGGAAGCATATGTCTATCCGACATTCTCTAATAGTGCTGTATTTTCACATTTTTATAGATATGGATCTGTGATGAGACACACAGGAGTGTTTTGTCCCCAAAGGGACATAGTATTTCCGCTTATACAGAAACTGACAGGATGCAATTTAACATTTAACTAATTTACACATTTTCCTTCTAACAATCCTGTCAGAAGTAAGAGATGCGGGTTTCGAAATCGATTGGCTCCATACCTCAGAGGTACGCGATACCCCTGATGTATGGAGCATTATTCAATCTTTTTTAAAATTTATTTTTTTTAATAATTGTAATTGCTATGACATAGTACCCCCACCCCTCTCTTAAGTTGAATTTCTATATCGCCACAGCCCCACCCATCCCTCTATTAAATTTGATTTTTATTGCTCTAACGCAGAAATTTAGACACTGTCCAAACAATTGCTGTCATGCAGTAACCCCGCCCCTCTTCCCTCTCTGAATTTTAATTATTATGACATAGTCCCCCTAACATTTAAATGACGTATGTTCATTTAAATGAAATTTTAAGCATTTAACAATTGGTTTTCAACAATTTACGTTAAAGAATCTATCAAATGGATAATTAATTCTAAATTAAATTTAAATGGTGTAACAAGTTCGTATTCGATAATTTTCGTTAAAGAATCTATAATTAATTCCAAAGTATTTAAAATTATTTATAAACTCTTCTCATAATTCCTGGAAAATGCTAGTTCTAACAAGTTTTCTTGACAAACCAATAGCGCGTATAAACAAACACAAAAGGGCAGGGTATAATAATTTCAAAGTATTTAAATCTTTTAACAGTTAGTCTAACATGTTTTCTTGAAAAACAAAATTGTGCGGCAGCTTATGAGAAATACATGTTTATGGCAATATTCGACGAAGCAACATCGGCAGGGCCTATATTCCGAAGAGAATCCGAGAATCGATTCACGCAAATATTCGCGCAACAAAACCAGCGAGAATCCATGTTGATTCTCGCTGCACCTCTGTTTGGATTTTGGCGTGAAGAGAACAGGGGCAGCCAATTAACCAATACAAGGCTAACATAACCTGAAATATCGTGACACTTTGTCAATAAAATTGTACAAATATGGATGTCATTGGAACTGGCTCAATGAGCCGGTTCCAATGACAGCCATATTTGTAAGGTTTTGTTGGTAAATATTGTTTATTTTTTTTACAAATAATCAAATTTAATTTATGTTTTTAAAAATTAAAGAGCTGTGCTGGGTAAACATATGTTATCAGTATACAACAGGGTTTCAATCACAGGAGCCTCATGGTCAGAGCACATAATTGGGGGACATATTGTGTTTTTGAACAATGGACCACCTTCCCCCCTTTATTTTGATACATTTAAACATCAGTGAAATTTAAATAGTGGAGGCATGGTTTTTGTAATACAACTTCTTCAGTATCGTCTTCGCTTACAAAACACCCTTAGGTGTTTAATAGTTAATTGTGTTAAACTAGTTCCGCTGCGTTTTTCTTATAGAAATTGACAAACTGAAATAAAAATAATGTCCAGCCGCCATTTTTTTCAAAGGTGACGACAATAATTGCACTTTCTATTGTTAACCTCATGTAAAAATGGAAAGGTACTAAAATTAAGGTGATAATTCTACGACCTGTTTATCTATGAAGTGTATCATAAAAAATCACCCTGCCTAGCATCTATCAAATGTTCATGTTTCAATGTTTACTGAAGCTGGAGCCAGCCATCTAAGAGAGGAAGCAAAAACATGAAAGAACTACTATCATTCTCCAATCGCCTGTGTGTGTGACGGGTGTGGGGGAGGGGGGAGGGGGCACAGTAGCGTTGTGTACTAAGGCATACTGCACGTCGATGGTGCACTTGTCTGCAACCAATGCTAACCTTATGTGGTTTTGGGGAGTCTGACAGTTTCTAACACTTACTCATTGATTATCTCCGGCTTCTTCAAACTGTCTGACACGAGATGACCATTGCCGCGTAAAGTGTCATTAAAACCCCAACAAAAACCACCATTCCATCGTAAACATTTTGACCTTCACCCAAACATTTATCATCAAAGACTTCTCTTTGCGTCACACTACTACCTTTTTTCCAAACAATATCACAAAAACATGAGAGAATAGCCATTCTATCGCAAATGTTTTGATCTTTCTCCGAAACATTATCATTACAGGAATAGTCCCCTCCCCTTCCGGCGTACAAGTGTTGTGCCTATGGAGAAAATCAGCAGTTCTTCAGTTCCCTCCATTCCCTTACCCCTGTCACTGTAAAAGTGGTATAAATTCTGTTATCCGAATAGTCTCCAAACTGAGAAGGGGTTGCGAAAGGGATACGTGTCTGTATTACTCACCCAAAAGTGTGAGATAGTTGCAGACATGGGAAAAATAACCTCCTCGAGCATATTGAAAAAGTGTCAGCACGCCGAAGGCAGGAACAATGTGGAATTTGAAATTTCTTGCGACCCGAATAATTTAGGAATCAATGGGAGTTAGAAAAAGTGTCAGTAAAGTTATTTGATGTAAGTTTATGCATTGGCAGTGGGGCAGTGAGTTCAGGATCTCGAACTCGAAATAATAATAATAATAATGACACTTCGGCCGGCCGCTGATTTGTCGCGGTTCTCGTATGAGAGACCTTGGTTACCCATGTTTTACCAACTGCCTCCCCCTATTCCCGCGCTTCTTCTCTCCTCCCAACACTCGGAGACGAACTGCTTGATGACATCCCTTGCCCCATTCTTCCCAATCTCTCCGATTAGTATATTAACCCTCTCCTTAGAGTCGCCTCCTAACCACATGTCCTTCTTTCTCCCATCCCACTTCTCCATTATACTCCCCGTGAATCTTGTTCTTTTAGACTGGTATTTTGGGCATTCTATAAGAAAGTGTTCCAGGGTCTCCACCACGCCCACGTTACACATCTGGCACTCCTTTTCACTGTTTTTCCCAATTTTTTCCCTCAGATCCAGGGACCGCGACCTCAGCTTGAACAACAGTGACCCCCCAAATGTGCCATCAAGGTGCTCTTCAAAACCAGGCTTCTCTTTATCACGCAGGCCACCCAAAGATCTCTTTGATTTGACCCCCTCTTGCCAATTACGGTTACAATCCTCCATGACCCTTTCTCTGACGATCTTTTTGCCCTGGTTTGCCCCAACGTCAAGGTCCGAGATCTCCATTGAGTAGTTTTCTACTAGCTCCCTCACTTGGGCCATCCACCCCGTCTTGATATTTGAGTTGAAAGTTCTCAGGAACATTACTTTACACCATCGGCTATCGGGGAGATTTACCAAATAATTAAGATAACCGAGTTTCAATAGGTCTATCCTGTCCTTGATCCTCATCCACCCAAGCTCGCCCCTGATTGCTTCTAGTGCTGCGGCATTACTCGAGCCTGTTATCCATCGGCCTGCATCGTTCTGCAGGATTTCCAAGCTCTTAACAGCTGTCTGTTTTAGGGGTACAACTTCCGTACCGTATGTTATACTTGGCAGACCCACCATTTCCCAAATGGTTTTCCCCACGAAAACCTTATTGAAACTGTTTCTCCCTATAAGTTTCATTTGGTTAAGGATTCGCTTCCCCTTCAGAATCAATTTATTTGTGTGGTTTCGGTAGATGCCTCTTCCTGTGATGTTTATATTTACCTCCAGGTATTCATAGTCACTAGTCTCTCCTACACTAAGAAGTCTACTGCTACCTTCCGGAATGCAGAACTCCCCCACTCTCACCTTCGAGTGGGGTCCACTTTGCGGCCCACGGGTATAACTTTGCTCTTGCTTTCATTAAGTTCGAGTCTCCATTTGATCCCATATTTCCCAACAATTCCCAGCATCTTCTCTAACCCCTCTTCGCTTTCTGACACTAGCACCATATCGTCTGCAAAAAATAGCCCTGGGATCTTCAAGTCACCAACTGCAACCCCCTCGTCGCTATGCAGGAGTTCATCTCCTAAACCTTTGATGTACAATGCAAAAAGAATTGGCGAAAGGATACACCCCTGTTTGCCTATCTCCATAGGCACACGTTTTGTTGTAATGTTACCCAGGCTAAGTTCACTCTGTACATCATTATATAATGCTTTCATAATCCCAAGAAACTCGCCCCCCCCCCCCAAGCCCAGAGCCTCCAGCTTGCGCCACATACCCTCCCTCCATACTCTATCGTATGCCTTTTTAACATCCAAAAAGGCCATGAACATCTTTTTCTTTTTTGCTTTCGCGGATTCTATCATTTGGGATAGCGTGAAAAGATGGTCAGTGACTCTCCTTCCCTTCCTGAAGCCATTCAGGATTTCTCCCAAAAAACCCTTCTCCTCAATCACCTCCTCTAATCTCCCATACAGGACTTTACAAAAGACTTTTCTAATGTTGCTGCTGACAGAGATCCCTCGATAGTTATTCAAGACGTCTTTTTCACCCTTTTTGTGAATAAATATCACTTTATTTTTCCTCCACTCCTTTGGAACCTCTTGTTTTTCTATGGCTAAATTGAATAGGGCAGTTAGGCTTTCCAAGAGTTCCTCTCCCCCTTTTTTGATAAACTCGTTAGGAATTTCGTCCACCCCTCCCGCTTTTCCATTCCTCAATTTTGAGATCACCCTTCGCACCTCCTCAGTTTTGATTTCGCTGCACACGAAGTCCGAGAGATTTTCCTCGACCTGGTTCGGACACTCCGGTGGGTTCCCCATGCCCCATCGCTTATCGTTTACCTTTTCCCAGTGCTTGACTAGTTCTAATGCGATTTGATCTCGCTCTTCTGTAACTCTGCCATCTACTTTAATACTTTGTTGGTTATTCCCTTTGTTACGTTTGTTCACCCATTTCCAAAATACGCTCGAACTCGACCCCCCTGTCGTTCTTATCGTCCTAATAAGACTGCTATTTCGCACTCTCCGGTTGTCGTCTTTAATCTTGTTTACTTTATTTCGTGCTTGTTGGTATTCTTCCTTTGCTACCATGGCCTCATTGCTTTCCACCCCCTTAAGTTTTCTACTTCTCCTGTATGCAGCACATTTAGCTTTTCTAACCTTTATGGCCCTTTTCGGTTCTTCGTTCACTCTGTACCCAAGTTCCCGTGTTGGCACCCTAATCTTTCCTACACTTTCCTTCCCTGCCTACACTAGGCTCGCAACTATGGCGTCGGCCATCTTCTGGACACTACCCCCCCCCCCCCCTTGTGTACGGTTTTTCTTCGAACTTCGCCCAGTCGGCATCCTTTTTGAGTTCCCAAATCTCCTTGAAGCTTCCTTTCCTTTTCTCTAGGTTTTTGGCCCTCATCGTCACTGTAATCAAGTTGTGATCACTATCCAACTCCATTTTGTCCTCATCATCCACTTCTACCCTTATCACCTCCCTCCATAAATTCATATCTGTGAGAATGTAGTCAATTATTGATTTTCTGTCGTTTCTCTCCCAGGTCCATTTCCCCTTACATCTAGCGTCCCTGTTCAGAATCTTCAGACCGAGCTCATTTGTGAAGTTCAACAGCTTCCTTCCATTCCTGTTGACTTTCTTGTCCCCACCCTCTATGCCTTCTTCCTTGTCACCTATGTGTCCATTAAAGTCGCCCATCAGAATTATACCGAGCCCCCTGTTTTCTAGTTCAGTGATATTGGACCTTAGTGTTGAGTATATCGAGTCATTCCACTCGGGTTTACTTCCCTCCACCGCACAGTACACATTCCCAAGGGCAATACTTTTGTTTCTCAGACTGATCTTTACCCATCCAATTTCTTTTGACACATCAGCCGAGGTGATGATATCTTCCAGATCTGTAATCAGCGACGGTTTTAAATCCTCTTTAATGTACATACCTACCCCTCCCCCCTTTTTCTGGCCTTCCGTTCGCCCTACACCTATCCACACACACCTGCTTACGTGGTCTACCCGTTCCTCGTGTCTTACCCACGTCTCGCTTAAGCCCATGGCATCAAACTCCTCTGCCTCGATCAATGTAGCAATTTCACTTACTTTCCGGCGGAGACCCTGGATGTTGCTATAACCCACTTTCAGGGTACCGAGGTTCATTGGCTTCCGCCTACTGGGCCCATTGTTTTCTGGTGCTAGTCTTGGTAAACTTATTCTGTCCCCATCACTCTTGTTCACCCCACCTATGTCCACTCTAGTTATACTTGCCTCTGACCTCCCACCCCGCTTCTCTCCAAAAAAGGCTCTGCTACCCGTAGAATGTTATCCCCTAATACCCGTTTCCCCGCCCTGCTAAGATGCAGCCCGTCACGCCCGCACATGCTCCCATTGCCCCAAAACGTGTCCCAATGGTCGATAAAGGGAATTCCCAGATCAACACAGTAGTCCTCTAATTCTTCATTTAGCGCCAAAATCCTTGAGTTCCGTTCGTCCCCACCTCCAAGGACAGGAAGGACCCCGGATACGACTACCCTTGCATTCCTACTTAGCAGTTTGCCGACTAAGCCTCTATACGACTCCACCAAACTTACTGACCTTCTCTCCCTGATATTGTTCGTCCCCACATGGACCACCACTACCGGTTCCGGTCCTGACCCTGCCACAATGCCATCTACTCGGTCCCTGAGATCCTCCACCTTCGCCCCCGGAAAGCACAAGACTGTTCGATTGGAACTATCAGGACCACAAACTACATTGTCAATCCCACGTACAATGCTGCTCCCCGCTACAACTAATTTTCTTCTTCTGGCCCCAGTTCCTATATCATCTGCACCTCCTCTCGTTTTGCAAGCTCCTGGTCCCCTCTTTCTCTTGACCGCCCTCCTTACCCCGACTGACCTATCATCATCAATAACCATCTCACCCCCCCACACTTTCCCCCTCACTCTCGTCCCCAGGGGTTTCAGAGTCTAAAACACTAAACCTGTTTTCTAAACACCGCCCAGCAACCTTGGCAGCCTTACGCCGACTCTGGCTTCCGGACACGACGCAGCCCTGACCTGACGCCACCTTCCGAATTTTCCTACTGGAACCCCCCCCCCCCCCCCTCAGTTACACCCCCACATCAAGCATTATTCCCCCACGTTTCCTGCTTCCCAGTTTCCTCCTTGAGTCCACAACGACCTTCCACCCACCTTCTCTTCACCATCGTAGGTAACTTTCAACGGGGTAACTCCAGATACACCGGCCCTCCCCAACCTCCCTCTCAGCTCTGCAATCTCCCGCTCGAATCCAACACACTTCTCTAACAACTGTAAAATATCCCTGCAATTCGCACATACCCCACTACTCTCCATTGACCGACCACCACCATACCTCATATTACACTGTCTGCATGCCTCCGGATCCTCACTCTCCCCCACCTGCACCCCTCGACTCACCTCCCTCAGACCTCCCTTAACACCCATACTTACCTCCATCTGAACACCCGTCGTACACTTACCATTCATGATTACAAATAATATACAGAATCCAATGATCAAAAGCGACAAAAACACAAGGGCAACAAACACACACGAAAAAAAGGTAACTAAGGTAAACAAACGGCAAAATTGGCAATACCTCTCAACTAAATCTCCTTATTACACCCTACGATCCTCCCCAAACACACTTGCAAAACTAAATATATAAAAAAAAACTTCCCTGAAATAAAAACTAATATTAAAAAGATACTTATAAACAGTTCCGAGCAGAAAATTTTCTTCTTCTCTTCGTGAGTAGTATTCACACATGAAGGGGACTAGGAATTGTACATAACTACAGAACATTCTGTGCTTTATTTTGAAACGCGGGCATATTTTTGGAAGTACCAGAATCGCAATTTGACGGTTGTTTTTGAAAAAAGATGAGTCACTCACAAACAATGAGGCTCTCTCACAAACAACGAGGACCCCAAGCACAGTGAGCAGCACCTCAAACACGGCGAGGAGTCACCCACAAACAGTAAGGAGTCCCTCACAAACAATAAGGACCTCATACCAAACAGTGAGGAGTAAATCAGAGAGTCTGAGTTTCCTCCCAAATAATTCCTCACATCCTCATTCAAGAAAATCTGATACTTCAGACATAGTGTATTTAATGGCCTGTGGTGGGGGATGAGGTAAACTAACCTCTCTCATAGCTATCCCATAATACATCATTTCCTCATAACGCTTTTTCTACTAAGAAACTTTTTTTGTTTCACAATACCTTTAAGGCAACTTCGAATATGCTTGCGGGTCAGGAACAGTGGCCCACGCTTTGTGTATTCCTGGTTGAATAAAGCATATGCCCTTGTTATGAAATGTATACACACCCCTCCCAGTGCGTGTTCAATCCTCCAATTAGAAGATTATAAACAACAAATGAAATATTTTCAGCCATATGAATTTTATTTCGGTTTTACAAAATATTGCAGAGTTTTTTGACATTCTATTTCGGCTACAAACCAAGCACCGTCCTTTTCGCAATACCACAACATAAATATCTTCTGGGGCTATCTCTAATCGTCATCCCTTTTTATCGGCACATCTAAAAACATATATTTCCTTAATAAAGGATCAAGAATATCTTTTCGTTTCTTAATGTTAATTTTGTTTTACTTCATTCATTCTAAAACCCTCATCGCACCAAAGTCGCTGAGAAGTTTCTGTTATTTTTCTGTAGATTGAATATCGTCTGAACACATCCGTACTTGATTCACCCCCTTGAAAAACCTCTTACAGACAGAATCTCTCACACTGTTAACCCTTTCATACTTTTGTACGTCTTTTGACGTACGAAAACAAACAGCGTGTTGATACTTTGTGGTCATTTGTGTTGTTATTATTTTTCGATTTTTTCAAGCTTTTACCTCAATTCCTATTTTCTCTTGAATAGTGCTCAGTGACAACCGTTGAGCGTAATGTTATCGCAGCTTAAAATACTAATATAATCCTGCTGTTAAGACTTCTTAACTGGTTGAGTGATAGAAGCCACTATCTGGGCTTTCAAAAATGAGGATACTTGAGCAAAACCCAACACTTTCCATGCTCATATTTCATATTCAGTCAAACTCAAATATTATTTTGCTTGCATAAATTTGTTTTATTACAAATTATTGGAGAGTGCCTGTGGGCACTCTCCAATAATTTGTAATAAAACAAGTTTTAAATAACAAATTCAGACCACCAAAATAATTTAGCCCTCAACCAGTTAATCACTAATGTGAAAAATATCTTGTTATTTGTACTTTCTGGCATTTGACGTCGCTTTTGAAAAACGTTGAAGAAGCTCAATATCCAGTGACGTTTGAACGTCAGGATAAATAAAGTCTCAAATGGTGAAATGTACAAAACGTAGCATCAGAGACTCTCTCTTGTTTCTTAGGCTGTATCTCGAAGCGTCCTTGACTCATCGAGATATGATCTTAAAAAATGAGTTCGACTCTGATTCAATATTTTGTACATATATATTATCATGACCATGTACATGTCCTGTAATTTGTATCAGATTCGAGGTCGTGTTTACAATCAGATCGCAAGCTGCTCGTCAGGGCGAGTTGTGATCCGATTGTAAACACGACCGATTCCCGCACACACCACCCTCACCGCCCCCCCCCCCCCCCTATTAAAATGGAGCTATGCCTGGCTTAGCTCCATTTTAATAGAGGGTAATGCTTAGATCCATTTTAATAGGGGGTGAGGGTGGTGTGCAGGAAAAGCTTTCCAAGCCTTCACATCTCAGAATTTTGCGTCCCTAAAGTTTGAGCTAGATAACCAAGGTAACAATAATCAGGGTTACCACTAAATGTGTCCAATATGAGGTGGCCAAGGTTCGTCGATGGGGGTTTTTGAACCCTGGAATTCAAAATTTGGTTCGGCCCGTGGTAGAAATAATTTGAATTCCAGAGTCAAAAACCCCCATCTCCTGGCATCTGTGCGGATATTTTGAGGTTTGTCATGTACTGACGACTGTCAACCTTTTAGCCGACACAGATATTAGGACAAGCAATCTACAAATCTACAACCTAACCCCCCATGGGTCTTACCTCCCCCATACAATTGTTATGCCATTTTGCCATTTCTGGACATATTTCGAAGACCAGCTTTGAAGGAAAGTGTGTGTGTAGAGGGGGTGGTGGTGGGGGGGGGGGGGGGGGGGGGGGCGGGGGGCGCGTGGTAACGCCACTGCCTGTAAAACTCTTCAGATACGGACGGAACCTAATCTAACTTTCTAGATCCTTCGACAACATGTGATACACTCTCACGCATCCCCGTTACCCTCAACTAGATTTCCTGGATGCGCCACTCTGTTGCCACAATAATGCTGAGGGTCTTTCCAAGCGAGCGTATATTTCCCAAGGTATTTTCTGCTTACACGTCGTGACTTGCGGCTGTACCATATATTAAATTAATGTTCATAGATTTTGTTATGGTACTAACTGTCTGTTTGCAAACCGAAGTTCAGTCATACTATTGCTATCCAGGGTTATATATTGTCGATGAGTTTTATGACTTGCATTCTACTAAGCTTTCACAACCAGACAACATGTTCGGTTCGCGGCGCACACCTTATCGCATTGCTACTATACCGATACTCACACTCTGAACCTCCTGATCTGAAGTTCAGCACCTTAGCTAATGGATTACACTCAGCTCATTCCACGACCCATAACGTTCGTGATAGCAGCGAAAAGAGTAGCAAATTATCCACTTGGACAAAACTATGCAATTCTGACGTACTTGGTCCAACCCAGTGGACATATGCGTAAGCCCTTGTCATAAACCTCGCCAAATGTATGATTTATGTGTCGTTGGTACAGAATACATTTAATGGGTATGGATATTTAATTTGTAGGCGAGGTTGCATTGAGGAATACCTTGACTTTGGTAAACAATATACTTATTTTGCGAGAACACGCAAAATATTTCAGCTCTCGGTGTAAAGAGCTTAAAAATACAAGCTGCAGTGAAGGGTCCGTACCACTGATGTCGGGAAAAAGAGAGAGAAGGAGAGAGAGCAGACAGACAGACAGACGGACGGACGGACGGACGGACGGACGGACGGACTTCGGGCGGGTGGACGGGCGGGTGGATGGGCGGGCGGGCGGGCAGAGAGAGAGAGAGAGAGAGACATCAAAGGTGAATGTGTTCAATAACGTTTGTTACAGAGCTCGGCATATTCAACCGAACCGTAAGATAAATGTTTACTTCACTTACCGTTCACCATTCTCTTGAAATGCAATGTGAGTAACCAAAAAGCTGACACCAAATCAAAAACATTCATTGTGATAAATCTACTTGCAAACAGGAGAGACGCGCAAGTATTTGAAACTGTGAACGTGTGTGAGCAGTTAAGCGAGATTCTCTGAGTAATACAGGAATTGATCCGACTGTAACATAATGTGTAATACGCATGTGCAGAATTGCTTCTCCAGAAGCAGAACTATTCTTTTAACCATTTCACTTTGTTTTCTTCTCTTAATGCAGATTTACCAGTGGTGATGCACACATACATTTTAATCCGATTAGACAACAAATCGTGTCATAGTTTGATGTTTTATCGTTATTGGCGCATAAACTTTGCTTTGAATTAACACTGGGGGTAAATCAGAATCAAGGAGTAGAGTTTCCAATGACAGGGTTAGTCTAATTTTTTGCTGATGCAGGCAGGCAGGGGACCGGGTTCAGACACTGATCACTATAGAACACGACAGCTGCTGGAACATCAGCGAAAGACTTCGCCACTCAGTCACCCAAGTTGGCGCCATGTTAATCAATACGCTGACTTCTGTTGTTGATGAAGTTTCATAGAGGGAAAGCTGTTTGGCTATGAAGTCACAATTAATAGGTCTCACTTCATCAAACCTCATAGTGCTTACCTAGCTTGAAAACTAATATAAAATTTAGGCAAACTTAAAAGCGAGCGAAAACTGCAACTGTAGTTATTGTGAAATAAAATTATAGGCTCAATATATTTTTTTTTCTTTTGAAAAACTGCGCCTGAAGCAGACCACAGTGGCTCTTCCCAATATTTGTAAACAGCAGGCGGCGTGTTTTGACTATTTCGAGATAACTATTTTTATCTGCGTTTTGATTGGAAGATATTATTTTCCAGTGCTCTGATTGAAAGATAATTTTATCATTGCTTTGATTGGAAGATATATTTATGGCATCGTTGTTTTCCGGAATTTATCCGAGGAGTTACGGAAATTGCTGCGTTCATTTTTATTTTTTCACAAATAGCGTGTAGCATTTATTGTTACTATTACTTACGATTTAGTAGCCACATAAATGTACTGCCAAAATGTAGTATCGTTCTTCGATAAATAAATCATTTCTTCAATTGCGAATGTCAATTTCCGCCATGCGCAAACATGTCAGCGTCCTTGTGTACCACTTCCGTTGAAAAATTTTGAAGTTGATGCTTTTTAGATTAGATTGGCTTTGAGTTCATAGAAACGGTACATACGTGTTGCCTAATAGCTCACTATTAAAATAATATGATGAACTTTCCATTCCCCTTGATTATAATATCTAAATATCTTGTAAACATTCATTTTTCATTGCCGCAATAGGGATGTGCACACCATTAATATCACCCGTCAGCGCTATTCACAAAAATCGCCAATTAATTTTTATTATTTTTTCCTTTTTTGTCTCAAAAACATAGGTTATGACCCCTCATTGGAACGAGCTCGACGAGCTCGTTCCAATGAGGGGTTATAACCTATGTTTTTGAGGCAAAGATAAAAAAATTAGTTATTCAAGAATTTTGTTGGCAAGTGTCGTCTGCTTTTCACGTTAGTTTAAACAATATTTTTATTAATGAAAGCACTGTAGTTGCAGACAATATGTTTTACAATAAAGGAAAGAAACAATCATAATTATGAAGCAGTGAATGCAGCATACAGAAACAATACGAGTTAAATCATAAAAATGAAGGGATTCGACAGAAAGCTTGATGCTTTTATGTTGGTCGTCACCCAAGGTTGTTGAGTTACAAAATAAGTATTACCGGAAATACTGGCAGAGTACCAGATGCAAATTGTTTAAACTATGTGATGAAAGATATTTAAGTATATAGATGGATACTTTAAAAGAAGAAAGGAATTACAGTGATAAGATAAAAATATAAGATAAGATAGTATAATATGATGCCAACATGGAATCAAACACAAGTAACCGAGAGACAAACGCCGTTCAGAAAACGTCTAAAAGGACAACGAGTTGACGCAGTACGTTAGGTAAAGGGTTAAAGCGATCGGCGATTGCGAGGTGTCAAAACATTAGAAAACCTCGAGCCATATTTTAATATGTGACGAATGAGCACTCCAGCAAATCCAGTCGTTGGCTCATGCCTTCACCCAAATAAAATTCTCCAAATTATCTATATGCTTGTGTCGCCATGTGAGCATGATAAAGTATTTTGTTTCTATACACAAAGAAAAAAGCTAAGCACCCCTGGTTTTTTACGATTGAAAATGTATTGCTTGATATCAGTAAAGTACTCACAAAGTATGCTTCAAAAACGGAATGCTATCTTGAAAGAACATATTAAGGTTATACGAGCAGACAAAAATCATAGTCTTCATCATCATTTCAGTGACAGCATTGATGAACCAAAAACGGTAACTGCTAGAGCTCAATACGATACCCGTTTTAGCATGGAGCTGTAGAGTCCACAAGACAACATTATTTGGCTATAAATGGATAAAAATGTCATTTGTATCTTCTAGAGAACATGAGGCAGTATTACAATCAAAATCTGCTGTATCATCCATGTGCCAACGTATTTTTGTACAGTGCCATGGCGTACAATGCTAGTTTTCTCTTGATGGCAGTTATGTATCTTGGGCTTGTTAGAGACCCCTCGAAGGTTAAATTTGGTCTCCTACAGCCTATTAATAATAACCGCCGGAACCGCTGTTGAATTGAAGGGATAAAGACATGAGAACAACCTATTATTCACCAAATTACTTCCAGGTTGATCAGACTGAGTAATAAGGTTTCGTTATATTTTTGGACATCTCCTTACGGAACTTCAACGGTGGCGTCTCGTTTGTCCCACTTTCTTAATTTAAGCAAGGAAATACAGTGGGGCGGTTGGGAACTGTTGTTTGATTCTCTGTTGGCTTAATCAAATATTATCACTTTTTTTGGTAGCGCGATGTCTCAGTAGTTAGAGATGCAGGTTGAAAGCCGAGATGTCCTCCGTTCGAATTCCACCTGCGGTAATCGCGTTGTGTCCTTGGGCAAAACACTTCATTCCAAATTCCCGCATGGGGGCACGGTTGCATTGTGTACTAAGGCGAACCGCACGTCGATGGTACACTTTTCTTCAACCAATGCTGGCTCTGTTTGTGTGGAGTTAATAGGGTGGGGAGTATGGCAGTTACTCGATGATTATCTCTGGATACTCCGGCTTCCTCCACCCGTAAAACTGTCCGACACGAGGTGACCCTGGCAGTCGAAAGCGTCGTTAAACCCTAATAATTAAATTAAATAAATAAATAAATAAATAACTTATAGTTTATTTCACTTTAGACAACAAACTTTACATTGAAAATAACACATCCGATATGATGAAAATAAATATTGATAATGACAAACGCAAATATATACAAAACATCACATTTTATTTGAAAATCGTACCCTATGTGTATCAAGGTGCCATCTACAATTAAGGGACGAAATATAAATACAATGGAGTCAATATTTCTCTCCTTTAACATTTCCCTAGATGAATACCTCCCGCTTCAAGGTGTGTCAGAAGAAACTTTACTGTAATAGTGGGTTGTGAGCAGTCCTTTGTGACATGTCTGTTAATGTGGCATTTTTATGAGATAGCTGCACAACAATGACGTTAAAACGACTATCCTACAGTTTGACAAAGTAAGCATGTTTGATACAGGATATCCACATGTACGTTGTTTTAGTGTGGACAAGCGCTCGTGAAACTAAAACCTTTCAGGTCCACACTCATGAGATAATTCCCGATATTCACTAAAATAGCGTAGATTTTCTTTTTATTATATGCTACGTGACATTTTACTGGGCAGTGTTTAGCCCAATTCGACTGCAGATAGTTTCAAAACAATAACATAGCTGCTGATCGTTCCCTCAAGGCGACGTTCAAAGGGACGGCATGCGCCGAAACGTTACGTCATTTAGGAAGCTACTGAAAATATTCACCGTGTGAATCTGAAAATATCATTTTTCACTCGTGAAAAATAAAACTTTCAGGTCCACACTCATGTGATAATTCCAGATGCTGACTAAAATAGAGACACGAGACATTTTATTGCACAATATTCGGCGAGAAATGCATACGTTTCAAACAATAACAAAGATCAGCTGATCGTTCCTTCACGGCGACGTAATGCGGCGTAGCGTGATGTCATTTAGGAAGCTACTGAGGAATGTTTCTCGATATCTATCAAGTCGATAGATATCGAGAAATATCTTTTCGAAAATTTGCGATAATTCCTATGCTAGCATATAATAAAAGCATTTATAATCTAAAATGCAAACAATATAACGGCGGTAGTTATGCTGTTTAAATGGATCACGATATCCTAGATGATATATAGAATAAACGTATAGTGTTTTCAAGTAAAAAAATATTCTACGAGTAGGATTAAAAATGAAACCGACGAGCCTCTGGCGAGTAGGTTTCATTCTTAATCCTTCGAGTAGAATAATTTTTTTTTACTTGAAAACACTGTATGTTTATTTTGTTTATCCCATAAATCATTTACAGGGCAGTCGCGGCGAAATAGTGCTACTACTCGCTACAAAACACTGCAAGAAGTGAGGAACGCATTGGTCCAATTTAATCGACAAGCAAACCTGCCAAAAATAAACAAGGCGCAGTAATACATATCTGTCTAAAAATCATTTCCCTACAAACTTGAGCTAAACTTGCAAGAATAATTTATTAAATGAACAATATTTATCTTTCTTATTTTCGTTGTTTATTGTTATTTTTTCGTCGTCGATTCAACTTGAGTTTTAAAAACAAAGCAGACGACACGTGCATTTGTTTATTTACACTTTCCTCACTCATCACTCATCATGCCCCCGCCTTTCACAATCGAACTTGTATGCTTTTCAACGCTTGGTTTCGATTGATTTACTTTGTGTTTTCTTTGTTAATTGTTGTTCGTTTTGTTGTTAGACAGAGCTTAAATGTGCCATATATTCTAAAACTAAACATTTCAGCCACGGTCAACGTTTGATAAACGTCGGTTCATTTTGTCTCCCACAAACGGAAAACACGAATGCGGTAGAGGTCAGAGGTCATCAAGTCCGTCTCTACTATGGGATTAAATTCTTTCCGTGTTAAACCTACGGGGAAAATTTATCACCACACAAGCAGTTGCTACTAGGTGAATAAAGCAAAACTTTATCCAAGACATTTATTGTTCGAATAAACGTCCATTTCTGAGATAAAAATGACAACACTACTGTGAAAGGTCAGTAGAATACAAATTATGAAAGCAGCTTTCACATGCTGCCTCAAGGAATGTGTGAAGAGCAATCTGTATGCGTTAAATTCCGAAAGAGACTCAAATGGGAATAAACCTCTTCGACGTGTGGTGTCTTATATTTAAGGCTTGTCGTAAAACAAAGACAACTCAGATCAATATTAAAAGTTGGATTTTCGATCACAAAATGTAAGTTTGACGTAACAATTAGTTGCGGCAAACTCATCAATCAACGATTTCATGTTTCAGCTTGTACATTGGTCTCGATGCAGTCAAATTCTGTTTGCATTACAACAAGGCTGAAATTTGTAGTATTATTGTGTATAAATAGAAACTGAAAAAAGGATATCAGTTATAAATTTTGTCGCATCGCGCACAACTCCCAAGTTAAGGGTTTAACAACCATTCCACAATACTTCCCACACATTGCTTGTGTTTGTTACTGCATCTATATCTTTACAGAACTGGGAATTATTTTTGACTGGTTTGGAACTCCCTTCTGTCACTTTTTGCAAAGCACTCTTCCTGAACTGTTGTTGACACAGGGACGTGGCGACAGGAGGTGGGGGTGTCACCCCCAATCCCGAACATAATGTCCTATAGTTGATATTAGGATGGCAAATCATGAGTAGTTGGAAATTCCATCTATCTGGGTTTTAGAGCTTCTTTGGCGATGCTGATGTCTCATTTACTTCCCAAAATTCCAACTCGGCAAAAATTCCAACTGTTACTATTTGCAACTACAATGTACACAATATCGAGCTTCAAAAGTATGCATGAAGTCAATCGATCAGAAATTTCTGTAGTACGTTCACTTATCGTAATAAAAAATCCTCGAAATTCCCTTCAAGAAAATCACATCATGTAAAATTGTTGTCCTGAGTTAATTCCATTATTCAGAAAATGACGAAACTTCGAAAATTGATCATTCCTGCATAAGATCTAATTTAATGTTAGGAGCGTGTGAATTGCTCAAAGTTCTCAGCTTGAGCATTTGTGCAGCACATATTCAATTCCCAGAAGAATACCAAATAATAATAACCTGAAATTTCTGTCATAAATGTGTTAGCATTTCAGTTACTAGAATCATTTCTATGCCCCCTTTCATGGCTTTATTTTTAAAATCTTTCTCGGTAGTGAATTTCCAACTGGGGGAGGAACCGGGAGAGGATTCCCCCTCCCGGTTCCTCCCCCATTTGTAAATTCACTACCCTACACACCCCAATTGGAAACCTCTCGCTACGTCCCTGTGTTGACATTGAGGGTACCGGAGCGTTTATGAGCATTTTTGTGCGTTTCCAGAAAAATTTGTGTTCAACGCAGTATCCGGCACTGGTATTGCACTTTTATGGTATTTTAATGTTATTCGATTAATTTCAATTGTTTATAACGACACTTGACCATTCCAGCTTCTAGCCCCCATTATTTATGCGGAAATATTTCAAGCTGTATATATATGTTTTTTGACCGAGACAAACTTAACCATTGACTTTGTAGTCGTTCTGATAGAATTAATGAGTCAAAATGATTTGTTGACACCCTTTACAGAAATAATGCAAATGTTTAGTTTTCATATAATGTGCATCCACGTCCGTTTTGAGTACAATACTAAAAACACATTTATAATTTTCGCGCGGATTTTTCATTATGCATTGAATGTTATATCACTATAAATATACATGTACCACAATTAGTTGTTATGCCCGAGATTTTCTATACAAACGAAAATCATTTATCACTCATAAAAATATACGACGCGCTCTTTGTCTATCTCGGGCTCAAAACACTCGGGAAGCAGTTGACAATTAGACATCTACAACAACTCGTTATTTCGTTTGTCCGTTCCTGTTCGATTCTTCGTTCGTCGTTCTTTTATTTTGACGCGCTTTGTGTCTATATCTGTCTCTAAACACTCTGTTAGCATTTGACATTTAGAAATCTACAACAATTCGTTCGTTCCTCCGGTTCATGTCCGTCCGTCCGTCCGTCCGTCCGTCCGTCCGTCCGTCCGTCCGTCCGTCCGTCCGTCCGTCCGTCCGTCCGTCCGTCCGTGCCCGCTATAATACGGGAGTTACGAGTTGCAGTTTGTTTTGTCCGGACAGGCATTATGAGTTTACCGAAATATTATGAGCTTATTTGATATATTATGAGCTTAATTACTAAGATATGAGACTTATAAGGCAAACTGCGAATTTTCGGGGTTTATATTAAGGGTAAGGGTCAGTTCGGGGTTGGGGTCAGCGTTAGATTATATCAAGCATTACGTTGGGGGATGTAACCATGTCTGTACCCTCCCCCCCCCCCCCCACCTGACATTCCCCTCGCCCCCAAAACGAGGTTTTAACCGTTGTACGAACGAATTGAAATGATCAATATTTCCATAAAAAATTAAGCCCACAACTCCCATTTTTACCGTCCGTTCACTCTGTCCATCCACCGTCCGTCCGATCTTTTTCCTTTTGTCCGTTCGTTCGTTCGTTCGTTCATTCGTTCGTTCCTCCGTTCGTTCATTCGTTCGTTCGTTCGTGCTATGAGACTGAAATATACTGACAAGTTATGTGCATTGAATGTACATTGGGTCGAGGTAACGTAATTTAAACACAATTTGAGTACGATTGAAAATATACTCAGAAAAGGAGGAACTTGTTCCTAGACACCTATGTAATCTGACAAATGAAAGGACAGTCAAACAAGGTAGCATTACATGACTCCAAATTGCACCGAAATAAAAGAAAACAATGGTTTGTCAAAGGAATGTTCCTTCCCATCAGGTAAAGTCTTACATAAAGAAAGAAATTTTTCGCGAAGTAAAATCTTCAGCGAAGCCGTTAACCCTTTACCTAACGTAGAAAGCAGACGACACTTGTAAAAATAATTCTTGAATAACTAATTTTTTTCATTTTTTGTCTCAAAAACATAGGTTATGACCCCTCGTTGGAACGAGCTCGGCGAGCTCGTTCCAACGAGGGGTCATAACCTATGTTTTTGTGACAAAAAATGAAAAAAATAATGAAAATTAATTGGCGATTTTTGAGAATAGCGCTGGCCGGTTTTGGCCGTTACGTTGGGTAAAGGGTTATACAAACATTGGCAATAGACAAAGCAGTTGTTGTTTTTTCCTTGAGTGCTAGTATCCAACAATATTTCACGGTGATGTGACGGAAGATAATGTGTCTCTGAGAAATTTCATACGAGGCCCACGCACGGAGAATCTACTTTTGTTATAATAATGCCGTTAAAAATATTGGAGTTCTTTTTTCACTTAAACATGTTTATTCATAACAGACACTGCGCGTAAGGCCCCAAATATATCCACAGCTTCCGATCCTTCAATGGCCAAGAGAACTATGAGCATAAAAGGTTTTGTTTTATTCTTAGTTTTTCCTATTGGAAAATCGACTCTGGACACGTTTTCAATGTCACTCCACAATCTATATGCTTCCGCTTTGAACAAAACAGACTGGCTATTTGACATGAGTGTATCTTCCATGCTAGTTAAGTGTCAGAAATGGAAAGAGTATTCCGTATTCGTTATGGGAATAGACAAACAAATATTTCAAGCAGCAGACTTGTGGCTGCACGTTGAAAATATCAATTGGTCTACCTTACAAATTTAGTTTATTCCCGTTTGTCCCACTTTCTGAATTTAACACATACTCATTACTCTTCCCCATGGACTTGGATAGAAATTTCCGATTCGGGGTGTATGGTAGTGAATTTCCAACTAGAGGGAGGGACCGGGATGGGAACCCCCTCCCGCCCCCCCCCCCCCCCCCCTAGTTGAAAATTCACTACCGAGAAAAATTTAGAAAATGAATCCATGAAAGGGAACATAAAATTGATTCTAGTAACTGAAATGACAACACATTTATGATAGAATTATCAGGTTATTATTATTTGTTATTATTCTGGGAGTTGAATCTGTGCGAAACAAATGCTCAAGCTGAGAACTTTGAGCAGTTCACACTGTCCTAACATTAAATCAGATCTTATGCAGGAATGAAAATTTGTTGGTGTTTTATCATTTTGTAACTGTGAATGATGGAATTAACTCAGGATAATGATTTTACATGATGTGATTTTCTTGAAGTACATTTCGAGGATTTGTTTTATTACGATAAGTAAACGTACTATAGAAATCTCGTACCGATTGACATCATGCGTACTTATGAAGCTCGATATTGCGTGCACTGTAGTTGTAAATAGTAACAGTTGGACTTTTTGCCGATTTGAAACTGTGTTGGATTTTTTTTTTTTGGGGGGGGGGGGAGGGGGGGTAAAGGAGACATCAGCATCGCCAAAGCAACTCTAAACTCCAGACGGATGGAATTTCCAACTACTCATGACTTTCCCTCCGAATTTACAACTATAGGGAATTTTGGCCAGGATTGGAGGGAAGGTGGACACCCCGACACAAACTTCCCCTGACGCCACGCACCTGCTTTTCCCGTTTCTCCCACTTTGCTTAAGACAGTTTGTTATAGATGATTTCATAATTTGACGTCATTCACATTTGACAGTGGTGTTTTTGTTTTATCGTCTACGCATCGTCAGTCAATTAACTAGCAGAAGTATATTTATCATATTGTTTGCATTTTCGATTATAAATGCTAGTAAACATGCACACATTATCACAGATCCGTCCTTTTAACTCAAACGTGATTGTCGTGCAGCTATCTTACAAACAATGTGACATTAACAGACATGCCACAGAGGACTGCTTCTAAACCACCGTTATGGTAGTTAAAACATATTTTATTTGTCGAAAAAAGTACAAAAAGAATTGGAGAACAAGTGCGTGCCACTTAGTAACATTCCTCTCCTTAATCATATGGTTCAACAAAACATATTAATTACATGACAGCAACTGTGAAATTCAGTTCTAACATTAATAGAAAAACAAGTTATGGAATTGAATACAAGAAAAGGAGAAAAAGAGTCAGAAAAAAGAAAAGAAAAAAAAGAAGAGAAAAGAAGTTGTGAAAAGGTGTTGTCTGTTATGTCCATGTGTCACCACCAGCATCGGCATCAGCATCTTTACCAGCACAAAAACACAAATCAAGCAAGACACTACTGCCTACTGTTACTCAGATCTTTTAGTCGCGTTGATATATTTGTGTACATACTTGAATAGGCATGCATTAGCCTCATTTGACAACTCTATGCTACCAAATAGAAGGTATCCATAGAAATAATATGAAAGCTTTCCAGGTCACGCATAAGTTGAGATATGGTGATGTTTTGTCGTATTTATCTTGCAGCAGATTGCACTCCTCCACGGAGAGGATAAAGGGGAGAAATAGTGAATGCGTTTTATCTATATTTCGTGTCTTGAGTGCATCAAGGAACGATCTGCAATGCTGAAACATTGCAGATGGCTCCTTGATGTCCTCAATGGACAATATTTTTGTGTTTGTCATTATCACTATTTATTTTTATCATGCAAGATGTTCTGTTTTCAATGTAAATTTTATTTACATTCGTTCAGTGTTTTGTACTTTTGTATTTTCCTTGCGAAGTAACTTTTGATATTGATTAGATATGCAGTTTTCATTATGAATATTTTGTAACATATGTTCAGTTTGGTTATTGCCCAAAAATAAAATGATCTATTCCGTAAACTGTCTCACCAATGTGAAATGAACTATAAGCCAGAACCTTTGATCTAGGCGATAGAAAATTAATTGACTGTTACCCATCGCCCCACAAACGTTCTCTACTTGAATTAAGATTGTGGGATAAACGGGGTGCCACCACATATTTACCGTTCAACAATCTACTTGGTTGAATTTAGATCATATTACTACTGTACTGGACTGGACAAGCGACCGTTCGGGTTTAAAGAATCAAAGATTAGTGATCTGATCTGCTTCAGATTTCGTTAATTTCTTTATCAGTCCGTTGGGCTGTCTTATTGTCTCTGTAGATTACTGTTAATGAGTGCGTAACGTAAATTGAATGGAACATAATAAAACGTAACTGTCCAACTAATCGCGTTACAATTTTTATTGCTGCATTTCGAATCGAAATGTTCGTAACCCAGATCAAGTAACCACGAACTGCAACACTAGTTAACGCTAATCCAAACTCACGCGACATGGCCTTAATATAATTTTGGGATATGTCGCTGCCTAATGTTTCGTGTTTCGAGTCATCCAAATGCTGAATAAATCTTGATGAAGATTGCACTCGTCTGTGAGTGAGGATAATGACTCTGCCAGGAAGCCAAAACTGTAAGTTGTTATCAAGAATCAAAGTTTATTTTACAAATCGAGTCTGCATTACATCAGACTACATGTAGTTGGCCAGACACGAATGTGGCCATGGATCTTTCAGCGGGTAACTGATCGGCTCGGGAATATGCCCTCAAAGTCGCAGACGTAACTACTTTGGTACTCATGTGATTCCAATCTCTCGACCGTTCTTGGAAAAGGAGATGACTTCCTTATATTCGTCCAGCATCTGAGAACACTGAATAGACAGTCGTAATGAATTGTGCTTGCCGTAATCGGCGACACCAGTCTACCTTCAATGGAAACAGATACTGGGTGATGTGTGGCCTGGAAAAACATGTCCCAAAACACGCAGACAAGTCGTCGAATCGTAGGCGTCCGTACGTCGTCCCTAATGACTGGTGGGTTCATTCGATTGGTCATGGATCACACGCTTCCGTTAAGCGAGGAATCTGTGTATTGACATTTGCGGATTAAGATCTGGTTTGACCTTCTAAGACTTGGCAGAACCCATCTGTAAGAAGATTTAACAGTTTTTGAATATTTGGAGGAACAAGAACAAGAGTAGCCTGAATAAGTTTAGAAACAGAACGACCGAAGGGAACAAAAATAGTAACGGGAATGGATTATGTTGCACATTAAAGAGTCTTCAACGCTACTGGTGTATACCCCGGACCAATTTGGATATGTCCGTACCTATATCCAGGGCTAAATTGTACGGAAGCAAGTACATGACGCGCCTAATGTCCATTCAACAAATCATAATTACTGATATAGTTTTCAGAGAACTACTATATTTCCGAAATTTCGAGAGTGAGCGTTTCAATCGTTTATTCGATCCAGATCACTTGCAATAAAATGGCTAGTGATAATGATGTACGCGACGCTGCAAAGGAGCAAACCCGCAATATAGATCGTATCCTCAAAATTGGCTCAATAAGGCCTAAGTTAAACTTTCCACAAATTATATTTGGAAGCAGACTTTCACAGGTTCAGGGCAAATGGTACGAAACCTTTGTTTGGCTAGCACATTTAGTTCAAAAGGACGCAGCTTTTTACTTTTACTGCAGGATTTTCGGATCTCAAGGTGAGTCTTAATTTATTTAGTAAATGTTTGTTTATTGTTTAATGTTAAAGGAGTAATATTGTTATATTATTATTGGGGTTTCAAATGCCAAAAATGTGCGTAAACAGTTCATGCATTTTTTACCCTTTTTATTGTTATGACCTCTTTTATGCCCCAACCAGTAACAAAATGTCAGCAGTTGGAAACAAACACTGTTTGGCACGAATGTACAAGCTCAGTCGTGAAAGATTCGTTTATAGAAAGACGACGTTCCCAATTAGTGTTCAACTCTCTGAAGTTGAACCTGCCAATTTATCTGGAAAGGAGAGCTTAAGAAAGGAAAACAGAGACATCGCCAAAGTAATATTTGATGTTGTGAGACATATTGCTCTGCAGAATGAAGCCCTCCGTGGAGGGACACTTGACAAAACCAAGGCAAATTCTCTGAGAAAACACGTTTACATAAATAATCTTGTTCGCGTGTAGGAGAGACAGGTGGCAATGTGTATTTGGGGGTAAATATAAACATCACGGGAAGAGTTATCTACCGAAACCTCACGAATAAACTGATTGTGAAGGGAAATCGAATCCTTAACCAAATGAAACTTATAGGGAAAAGAAGCTTCAAAAAGCTTTTCGTGGGGAAAATCATTTGGGAAGTGGCGGGTCTACAAAATGTAACACATGGTACAGAAGCGGTACCTCTAAAACAAACGGGCTTATAGAGCTTGGAAACCCCGCAAAACGATGCAGGCCAAGGAATAACGGGGGCGATTAATTCTACAGCACTAGAAGAAGTCGGGCGGGGGTGGGGGTGGTTGGGTGGACGGGGATCAAGGACTGGATAGACTGGATAGACTTATTGAAACTATGTTATCTTAACTATTTGGTAAATCTCCCCAATAGTCGATGGTGTAAAGTAATGTTCCACAATATTTGGAATTCAAATACAGAGTGGATGGTCCAAGTGAGGGAGTTAATAGAGAACTATTCACTGGAGATGGTAAAACAAATCGTCTGAGAAAGAGTCGATGAGGATGGTAACCTTAATTGGAGAGAGACGGTCAAATCAAAAAGGTCTTTGGGTAGCCCGAGTGATGAAAAGATGCCTGGTTTTGAAGAGTACCTTAATGGCATCTTTGGGGTCACTGTCGTTCAAACTGAGGTCACGGTCCCTGAACCTGAGGGGAAAATTGGGAAAAAACAGAAAGAAATGCTGGATGTGTAATTTAGGCGTTTTGGAGACCCTGGAAAACTTTCTCCTAGAATGCCCAAAATACCAGTCTAACAGAATAAGAATCACTGGAAGTATAATGGGGAAGTGGGATGGGCGAATGAATGGCATGTGGTTAGTGTGTGATACGAAGAAGGGGGCTGAATTTTGGAAATTGGGACACGGGATGTCAACAAGCAGTTCGTCTACGAGTGTTGAGAGGAGAGAAGAAGCGTGGGAATAGGGAGACAGTTGGGAGCACAGAAGAAACCAGGGCATTCTCACCTGAGAACCGCGTTAAATCAGCGGCCGGCCAAAGTGTTATTTTTATTAGAAAAATGTACAGAAATCTTGTCACCGGTAAGAGACATATTCGAAACAACTGGTGACATATATAATCTGTTAGGTTCGCCACAAAACATTCCATATATGAAGAACAGTTAAAAGGCTTTCAGTTCACAGTGATAGAATAACACTTCGCCCTTTCACAGACACACGGGAAAGTCAGGCAGTTTAGCTGCTTTGAGCAGCACGTTCCATCTACCTGCAGTAACTGGTTATCTTGGAAGAAACAGAAACCTGCTTGTGTAGGTATTTTGCTAAGGATAGAAAGCTTCAATCTTTGTCGAACGTTTGTAACCTCAACGAATTCTCTGAATATTCCAGATATGCTTCCGAATATTTACAAAGGAAGGACATGGTGATTGCAGTGCACGCAGTTGCAAACTTAAAAAAAAAAAGTCTCCTATCGCCTCAACGCAATGAAAAGAGTTTTGCTTCGCTGACGGGGAAAGCAAAGTACAGAGTTAGCTTCATTTGCCAAACGTCTGGCTTTACTAAAAGAAGGGTCAAGCGTCGACGTGTTTTACCTGCTAGGTTTTGAGATGGGCAAACAGCCTTAGGCGATGCCGCAATAAGTCACCAAGGAGTAAGTAACAGAATATAGGAATCGCCAGAAACAGTTTTCTGACAAGACTTTTATTACACGTCTGTTCTATGAAATCCCCATCTACAGCAACACTAAACCACGCGGAAAATGAAAATCTGTTCCTCACATATGTGCCGAACGGAAATCGTTGACGGACTATTTTCAAATAGAAGCATAATTTCGCTGGAATTTTCTACAGTTGTGCACAATTACAATTTGAATCGCTAGCGATAGCTAAAATAGTAACACGGGATCTTTTCGTAAATTTGGTTGGTGATTTTTCGTTGATGGCAGTTGTCAAATGAATTGCTGGTTGTTCTACTAATTGCTATTAATAGACATGAAGGCGTGTAATAAACACCAAACCACATACACCGCGTGACTGGGTTAATCGATATGGAACGAGTGCCAGCGCGGAAGGATAAAACGAGTGGCCGCCGGCCTCGAGTCTTATACTTCCACGATGACACTCGTGCCATATCGATTAACCAATTCAGACACACGTGTCGTTCTGTGTATTTAGTATACTGCTATTAATATGCTGCTCAGTGAACTTAATAAACGGTTTTCTGTGGCTGCATGTGAGGTAATAATGTAACTGTCGGAGTTTGAACCTGATAAGTGGGATGAAGAAATTCCTTGGAACATAAATGTAAGCTTGCTGCACGATGTGGTGTAAACGAGGAGTCTACTTGCCAGGAATACGGACTTTTCTCCTGTTCGCCGCAGTCTGTTGCAATGCGCACATATATGCAAGAAAGGAAAAGCAAAGGTCAGGATTGCTCGTTCGTGCCAACTCTTTTAAACCCGTTTAAAAAATCGGACCTGTCTGTACTTTATCCGAACCTGCATGAACTTATATCTATTGCTTCAATAATTCCAGCGACAATAGCATGATGTGAAAACTGTCACAGCAAAGTGAAGTTGATAAACACTTATCTAAGGGAGACAATGTACGATGATTGTTTCGAAGGTTTAATTCTTATCAGCAGCGAACTGGACATGGGCAAACAAATAGAAGAGAATGACTTAGTCGGGCATTTTGCACGAAAACCAAGAAAACATCCTTTGTAAACATTTGTATATTTATTTTACTTCGTGCTGTATGTTTATTTTATAACACGCCTGTTCCTTGAAAATCCCATCTACAGCAACACTAAACCGTGCGGAAAATAAAAATCTGTTCCGTACATGTGTGGAACGGAAATCGTTGACGGACTATTTTTATAAAGATGCGAAATTTCACTGGAATTTTCTACAAATCGTGCACCGAATTACAATTTCAATCCCAATTTTTTTTTTTTTTTTTTTTTTTTTTGGGGGGGGGGGGGGTTCTAGTGTCGCTTCAATTTTTTAAATATACATTGTAACATAATAAACAATTCATTACAACAGTGATCGTGTTTCGTCTGGCTAATCTTGTCTCGTCATCTATACGAAAACCGATGTTTGTATTTATAATTTATTACACGCCTGTTCTATGAAATCCCCACCTATAGCAACACTATACACATGTGGAAAAGGAAAATTTGTACCGCACATATTTTCACTGGAATTTTCTACAAATCGTGCAACGCAATTACAATTTGAATCGCTGGCGATAGCTAAAAGTCGTCCCCTGAGTTCCAATGTGTTCTATGTGCCATTAGGCACATAGAACACGTTGGAACTCAGAGGCCGAAAGAGTAACACAGGTTCACCTCGCAAGTTTGATTGGCGACAAAATGTGTTCTTGTTGGTGATAATTATCAAATGAATTGTTGAGTGTCCTTCTAATAATTGTTTTATAGACGTGAAGGCGTGTAGTAAACACAGAACGACACGCGTGTGTGAATGGGTTAATCGATATGGCCCTTGTGCCATCGCGGAAGGATAAAACTCGACGCCTGTGGCCTCTCATTATATCCTTCCGCGCTGGCACTCGTGCCATGTCGATTAACCCATTCACACACGCGTGTCGTTCTGTGTATATATTGTTACATCGTTACAATAATAAGTTTGGCGGATGTATGGGTAACCTACAAATAAACTCTGGTGATCCTAAAGCATTGGTCAAAGTCTGACCAAGCTCAGTATTTCCAAAGATAACTTGTAGGTTACCCATACATGGATATATAACATGGATTTAAGCAGTAAACAACAAATACCATGAATTTATTTTTTCTTTTTTTATTTAAATAAACTGTACATATATTTACATTCAAACATTTTGACCCATTGAAGTGATTTGGTCTGAATTGGGATTTGAATAAATGCTATCAGCTGTATTTTTGTTTGTTTTGTCTTAAAAGCGTTTAGGAAATCTCTGACTACACCCCAACTCCAATAAACAGTAAACCACCTCGTATATATAGTGGTGTACCCCCCCCCCCCCCCGCCCCCCCCCCCCCCCCCACACACACACACGCACGCAACTGACTGGTTACGCCACTGTGCCGGCAGTCTTCCATTAGCAAAAAATCCAATGGAATTTCGCATCTGCTCTGTGCATCTATTGTCGGAGCATGCATCATACATTACCGTACTGTCCCAAACGTGGATCTTGTGCGACGGATTCCTCCCGACTGGCAGTCTAGAATTGCATTATCACTTATGCATGACGCCCGCTTCACATTCTGTACATAACAGTAATTACGAAAACACTCGAACATTTTACGAACCACCAAAGAAAATGTCAACAGACGGAGGAAATACTATATTTCACAGATAAAATGGACGATTAATTTCACATCTAATAAAAGTAAATTGCAAATTTATTTACACTTTAAGATGACACAAAATATCAGAAATGGTTTGTACAGGTAAAATTAAAAGCCAAGATAACTCAACTAAAGTTCTTATTATGTTATCGGTAGCTCTTCGTGTCCAGGTATTCAGTCACGCACTGGATTTCCATTTTGATGATAATTCTAGCAGAATCATTCATGTTATTTATCAAAGTGCTTCACCGATTCTTGTTAAAGTTTAGAATGACAAAAGAAGATAATAATAATAAATATTTAAAAAGAGATTGAAGAAAGAAAGTTACCAAAGACGAAGTGTCCACACAACAGCTCAGGTAAAGAAAAAATAAACGTATAGAGTTTTCAAGTAAAACATTTATTCTACGAGTAGGATTAAGAATGAAACCGACGAGCCTCTGGCGAGGCAGTTTCATTCTTAATTCTACAAGTAGAATAATGTTTTTACTTGAAAACACTGTACGTTTATTTTGTTTATCCCATAAATCTTTTACAGGGCAGTCGCGCCGAAATCATGCTGTTACTTGCTACAAACCACAGCGAGACGTGAGGAGCACATTGGTTTAAGCAATTTTTTCCCTGTAAATTGTATAGACTTTTAGACCAATGATTTCTCAAGTTAAATTTTCATGAGTTTTTTTTTATCAAATCCAAATCATGATTCGATGAAAATCAGCTGAGAATTGCCCAGTGGGTTAAGAAGTAAATGTATTGATATTTTCTATAGATGATGTTAAAATAGTTTTATTTCTTTAAAATTTGTGACATTATATGTAGCAAACAATAAAAAATCTTCCGATTAAACAAAGTTGATGTTAATATTTTGATAAATTTGAGGTAATGGTCTGTACTATTAAATCAATCGATTTCAAGAAGAACAGTTTTCAGGTTTATACATATATATAGTTCTTGAAGTACTGGGATAAAATTCAGTTATTCCGTAGGTCAATTTTGAATAAATGTGAGCTGATAGAAGTTAAGGATGTTCTCACAAACATAAACGAATGCCAAATTATATTTTTTCTTTCCAATATGCAACAAGTAAAGAAAAAATAACATATTGGTTTTGTGTGTAGTATCTATACTTGGTGTTGTGTGCTGTTGTAAAATTGTGGAGTGTGTGCAAGTACGTCTGAAGTTGTAGGTGTGAACGTGTGTACGTGTGTGTGTGAGGTGAGTCTATCTTCCCGATTTTACATGTGCGATAACCTAGACAATACCATTTCGGTTCCAACAAAGATTTCATTTCATGACACTAAAACAAGAACGGTTTAAGATTTGTCACCGAGAACAAAAGAAAAATCAATAAGTCCCCTACAAAGAGATTGAACCACCTTGTTGGCGTATATCTGCCAGGATACATGTATCTGTGTGGTTTTATACCATGATTACCCGTTCTACTATATATGAAAAGCCTATGACAAAAATTTTAGCTTTACACACCAACCGTGGTGAACACGCCAGCAATGGGATTTCAGCAGTACAAATATTCACCAACAGTTGAACTACATCCAAATTGACCTTTGGTAACGTCGATTTGAATGCAAACCTGTCTCATTGTATCGCTCGTCGCTTCGCGAAGAGTGAAATGAAAGTGGCAATTATTTATTACGTTTTTAAATGGGTTTACCTCATAAGATGCCAGATATTAACAAACATGCATTGTCTCATGTTAATGAAGCATCCATAACTCGAAATAGTATGTTATTATGTTACTAAAACGAAAAAGGCTCAGTTTCTTTTTCCATTTCGTTTCGGCGATAAAACTGACAGCGGAAGTACCGCCCACCGATTCCCCTATAAACAAAAACAGATTCGCACATATGCACGTCCTCCTATAAACAAAAACAGTTTCGCACGTATGTACGTCTGCTGCTCAGTAATATCGAGAAAAAAAATAGCGACTCTTAATAATATAATAATAACACAATAATATTAATAAAATATACCCAAAGTAACTTGGTGAACCAAATGTCCACCACTCGTGGTGAAGTGGTGTCAACACCACTTCACCACTCGTGGTGAACATTTGGCACACCAAGCTACTTGGGGTATATTCTGTATTTATTTTTTCCCTTGATAGCATGAAGGTGGCAACTTTAATGCACAACCGATGGTTTTAGCGCAATGCTCAAGGGTTACAGCTTTCACCACTTTAATGCACAACCGATGGTTTTAGCGCAATGCTCAAGGGTTACAGCTTTCACTCCCGGGGCTCGTTTTGTTGTCAATCAGAAAGTTCTGTGAAGTTCTTGTGTACTTAAACCAAACCAAAGACTTCTTTTTTTCACATTTTAATGAATAAGTTCATACAGGGGGTGTTTGCAAATGTGTGCTACTCTGTATATTAAACAGTTTATGACTTTGTACATAGGTATGTGTGCGCATACGTGTTTGAAGTTATTGAGTACAGTACGGCCGACGTGAACTGATCACTGTCCAGGGGCGAGTACGCAATAACATTAGATTCCAAACACAAATTACAGGAATAATTATCAACAATTTAATTATTGAATCAACCCTGAGCTTCATTAATTAAAATTTTGCTGATCATGACTTTTCTGGTGAGAGCATATCACTGTCCACCCGTGGACTGCGACTAGCCACAGACCGTTAGCTCAGTCTAATTTGGGCACAACGGCAAATATGGATGTGGCCTACAGGGTTGGAGAAAAAGTACCGGTATTTTCTTCTTGCTATGGGTTTTAGGTCCCCCGTCTTAAAATGATAGTTTACAACCCCTTGTTATCGGTCTTCACCATTATCACTGGTTCCCATCAACCTTTGTCGTAAGTTTATTCGACTAACTCGAGAAGACTTCTTAGTTTCCCAGTGTCGAACCAAAGTCCTATTTGGACGTAAATTACGCATGACGTTTACCGAGAATTGCCACAAACATGAATATAATCGATCTCAAGCTTTAAGTGCATGATCATATAGAATTCGTCACAGAAAAGTAATCGCCGTCGACAGTGTCGTATACGGCACTGTCGGCGCCGATTGCTTTTCTATGGCGAACTCTGGGTTTTCAAAAAATTATTTTTCTGTTGCATTGTTTGATTCGAAGGTAAGCTCTAAGCTACATTGCAAGCATCAGTGGAGCCTGGTCAAACTATATATTGACGAAACACTGAAAAAACTTTGGAGAAAGTTTCAAACTCCGCATAATTCGGGCGCAATTATCTTATTTGGGCACAACGTTTTCCGTCCACCCGAGGATTACGACCAGTCCGAGACGAATATGCTGTACATGTGAATCAGTTGACTGCGTATTGGACACGACTGGGTGCCAAAGCATTAGTTTTATATTATCTTTTGTTGTTTTATATTTAATGGTGGTCTGCAGTATGTGTGAGTCGTATTTAATCAGAGTTTCGACAGTGAAATATTTTAATATTTTATATGTGTATGTGTGTATGTTTATAAGGGTGTTTATATGTATTGTATTCTTTATGAAGATAGAGTAGTTTCATGACGGTAAGGATATGTAAAATGGCTGTGGGTATAAAAACCTGAACACTTTTCATCTTGAAACTACAATTTCCTTTACATTTTGTCGTAGCAGGCCAGCAGCTCGGATTGTAGACATTCATCATTGATCACACCGGGTGGTGTGGAATTCATGAGTTGTTTACAAAGACGATCAGCATGGTAGAATATAACACCAACACAGCTAGCATGTCTCTTGCATTGTCTAGCGCAGTCAATGATGGAAAATGCAACAGTCTCCGACATCAAAATTCGAGAGTTGTTTTCATTATTACTTTTGATAAAGTATCCCATGTTTGAATCAGCGTCTGAAAAGAAATATTGGTTTACATCAATTGATCCAAAAACAAGATGATTGCTGGAGCGCTTACCAGTAAAAACGTCCATGTGCCCAACAAAACCCACATTAAAGGGAATTGTTCCTATAAATAGTCAATGCTCCACGAAAACGTTTTTATCGATAGTGTTCAATTTCTCGGCGCCTATCAATACCGATTTCTTATTTAAAATGTGGTTTGATTTCTACGAAAAACGGATATGTTTAAGGCGTATAAATTTTTCACAAGAATTAAAATTGAATATTCACATGTTTTAGTCGTTATTCTCAAAAGAAAAAAAAACGAAAAATTAAAAAAATGCAGATATTAGAAAGTTGATAGCGTGTTACTAGTTTTAAGCTTTCGTGAAATTGTGACGTCTGGTGATGTGAAAGCTGTTAAGCTGCGACTGCACTCACAGCGTAACTCCATACATGTCATGAGTTGTTAGTGGTGGGAGGAGTTATGCGCATGGATTGAATTGTCGCCAAGGTGTGCAGAATGATTGCTGACGTTTCAGTATGTACACTATACGACTAGTTACTTGCACCAATAGTCACCAAATGGTAAGATGAATGAATTTTGCTTGGACCATGTCTCATTGAGTGGAATGTACGTTTTAACCTACGCAACAGTTACGTTCAGTAACGTCCATTGTATTGGATATATAAGCGTCTTACATAGCGCCTTGAACTTATACGATTGTTAAACATAAACGACAATCTATATTCAGCCCAAAACTCTTGTAGTTTAAACAGTCACTTCGACTGCAGTTTTAACCCTTTACCTAACACGAAAAGCAGACGACACTTGCAAAACAAATCTTATATACTCATTTTTTTAATTTTTTGTCTCGAAAACATAGGTTATGACCCCTCATTGGAACGAGCTCGTTCCAACGAGGGGTCATAACCCATGTTTTTGAGACAAAAAATGAAAAAAATAAAGAAAATTAATAGGCGATTTTTGAGAATAGCGCTGGCTGGTTTTGGTCCTTACGTTGGGTAAAGGGCTAAATGCACTGGGATTGCTTCCAATAGTTCACTCAAACAATAGTTTGCAGCTCACATGAAGTGTTTCATTGCACTATAAGATTTTTTAATTTTTTAGAAGCCGCCGGATGTTCCCAGTAATTGTAGAAGTGCTACGCACTGTAAAATATGCATGGGCTAATGGAATACTGTATTGTCTGCATGTTACACTTCTATCTGAAAGAAATATTGTTTACACTAAAGAAGAGTGGAGAGAATTAAAGAACTATTCAATGGAGATCACGGACTTAGATGTGGATACAACCCAGGGTAATAAATCGCCAGCTAAAAAATCATGGCGGATTGAAACGGGGATTGACTCAGGGGGTCAAAGCAAAGAGGTCTTCGTGTGGCCCGTATGATGAAGAGAAGCCAGATTTTTAAGACTTGTGGGCTGGGGGTTGGGATGGGGTCACTGTTGTTCAAGCTGAATTCGCGGTCGATGGAACTTAGAGGAAAATGGGGAAGGACGGTGAAGATGAGTACCAAATATATAATTAAGACCCCGGAACATTTTCCATTAGGATGTTCAAAATACCAGTCTAATAGAGAAAGATTCACTGGGAGTATAAATGGGAAGTATGGTGTGAGAATGAAGAATATGTGGTTAGTGAGTTACATAACGGAAAGGGTTAGAATGCTTGCCGGAGAGATTGGGAAGAATAGAGAAAGGCAGTTCGTTTCTGGGTGTTGGGGTGCTGGTAGAGGAAGAGGCGGGTGGGGAAAGGGGGTATTTGGGAACACAGGGTAATCAATACCTTTTCATCTGAGAACCGCGACAATCAACGGTCGGCCAAAGTGTTATTATTTGTGATCTGAACGACACAGTACGTTAGCATGTTCCCACAGAATGGGTTTGTTTGGTCCATCAGTTCCGATTGTATTATGACAGTGTTACAGTCAAATAGTAGAGTTATAGATTTTGATATCCTTAGTATTCCTACTTTTAAATATGGTGTGAAGCAATTTTGCATGTGGAGGTTTTATCTTGACTTGGCCCGGTGTTATACCAATGCCCTTTCACTTATTAAAAACACTAACACGTTTAACCCTTTACCTAACATGAAAAGCAGACGACACTTGCAAACAAATTCTTGAATAACTATTGTTTTCATTTTTTGTCTCCAAAACATAGGTTATGACCCCTCATTGGAACGAGTTCAGCGAGCTCTATCCAAAGAGGGGTCATAACCTATGTTTTAGAGACAAAAAATGAAAAAATAATGACAATTAATTGGCCATTTTTGATAATAACGCTGGCCGGGTTTGGCCGTTACGTTAGGTAAAGGGTTAAACATAATTTTCCAAGTAGGGATATTTCTTAAAGTGATCACACTCTGCATATATTCACGTCATCTATAATCTACCAAGCATAAAACGTACACAATGGAATAACTCCTGTTGTCCATGGATGGGTTCCTGATGTTGTGTCAAAAGTACCAGTGCCATCAGCTCCGATTGTATTATTATTATATTACAGTCAAGGTGTAGAGGCATAGTTTTTGATTTCCTAAGTATTCCTACTTTTAGATATGGTGATAGATTGTGAAGCAATGTTACACGTGGGTTTTTTATCTGGCCTGGCCCAGCATTGTACCAGTACCCTTCCACTTATTATAAAGCACTTTAACACATTATAAACATATTTTCCCAAGTTGGGGATATTGCTTGAAGTCAACACACTCTGTATATATTCACTCCATCTATAATCTACCAAGAGAATAAGACAACTATTCAATGGATACCTCGGGCATAGAAGTGCGTACAACCCAGGGTGAAATCGTCAGCTAAAATACCTCGGAGGATTGAAACAGGAATTGGGTAGAGGGGATCAAAGCAAAGCGGCCTGTAGGTGGCCTGCGTGATAAAGAGAAACCAGGCTTTGAATATTTGTAGGTCGAGGGGTACTGCTGTGCAAGCCGAGGTCGCGGTCGCTGGAACTTAGAGAAAAAACGGAGAAGGACAGTGGAAATGAGTATCAATGTGTAACTAAGTAGTCGTGGAAACCCTGGAACACTTTCCATTAGAATGTTCAAAATACCAGATAATTGTAAGATTCACTGGGAGTATAATAGGGAAGTGGGGTGCGAGAATGAAGGATATGTGGTTAGTGGGTGACACAAAGGGAAGGATTAATTGGCTAATCGAAGAGATTGTGAATAATGGGGTACGTCAGTTCGTTTCCGGAAGCTGGGGGAGAGAAGAGATGGCGTGGGATATGGAGGTATTTGGGAGCACAGGGACAACCAAGGTCTTTTCACCTGAGAATCGCGACAAATCAACGGCCGGCCAGAGTGTCCTTGTTTGTGATCTGAATGACAAAGTACGCGAGCATGTTCCTACAGACTGGGTTTGCCTGGCCCATCAGTTCTGATTATATTATGACAATGTAACAGTCAAATAGTAGAGTTATAGATTTTGATATCCTTAGTATTCCTACTTTTAGATATGGCGGAAGAGTGTGCAGCAATTTTGCATGTGGGGTTTTTATCTTGACTTGGTCGGGCGTTATACCAATGTCCGTTCACTTTTCACACGTTTAACCCTTTACCTAAAATGAAAAACAGACAGCACTTGCAAAAAAAATTATTGAATAACTACGGATCGGTGTTTAAAAACTGACATCCAGGTATTTAATCTCCATATACCATACATGTTGGCGGAGATAACTTATAATGTCAATTTTTTGTAGTTTACGGTGATGAAGACTTGTGAAAACTTCTTTGTTCGATTGCCTAATTTATTTTGAAATTCGGATGATTTTTATAGCCTGGCTAAATCGGGAGTTCGCCAAAAAATTGAAGAACAAATCAATGATGAGCACCATGAGAGAGGGAGGTTATGATACAAGAGATAAAGAAAGATGAGCACCAAAAAGGACATTGCCAAATATGTGTTAACCCTTTACCTAACATGAGAAGCAGACGACACTTGGAAAAATAATTCTTGAACTAATTTTTTTTCATTTTTTGTCTCAAAAACATAGGTTATGACCCCTCATTGGGACGAGCTCGACGAGCTCGTCCCAATGAGGGGTCATAACCTATGTTTTAGAGACAAAAAAATGAAAAAAAATAATGACAATTAATTGGCGATATTTGAGAATAACCCTGGCCGGGTTTGGCCGTTACGTTAGGTAAAAGGTTAAACATAATTTTCCAAGTAGGCATATTGCTTAAAGTGATGACACTCTGCATATATTGACGTCATCTATAATCTACCAAGCATAAAACGTACATAATGGAAAGGCTCCCGTTGTCCATGGTTTGGTTCCTGATGTTGTGTCATAAGTAATAGTGCCTGTAATTAGAATACAGTGATTCAGAACGTGCATTTTGTTTTCTAAATTACATGTTGCCTAAAAGAGAGATCGTATCCTTCTCTCTCACGTATCATTGGATTCATCATTTATTTATCTGAGAAGTGGGTTGACGTGAACGCAGCAAATTCATTGAGAACTGGTGACCCCCATTTTTTATCATTCGTTTGTCATTTGTTGAACATGCTAATAAACAAGTGCGTGGTTCCATACATTAGTTCCCGCCCTGTATCGTCCATTTTTTAGCCTCGGTCCTAAGACAGATAACTGTCCGCCTGTGGTACTCCTACTTTTAACACCTTGCATGCTGCTGAGGAGTACCCATGCCCAGGATAGGAAATTTTTTACCATTAAAATAAGACAAATGTGAAGTTAAAAAGATTTCCTCCTGTAAGTCGCAAACACTTTTCAACCAATCACTTGTCGTGTTAAATTTTCACGAATTTATGATGTGATGAAAAATATTTTGAAAATTACTCGTTGAATTAACCTGTTCGCTGTTATAGTTCCGTATTGAGTACGGATACAAATTTTAATGCCCTGTATTGTAAAGCCGTACATAGTATGGCGATACCTCGTCGAAGGAAAGTATAACACAGCAGGCACGCGTTGTAATAAATGTGAGTGACAGGCGATATGACTTTATCCTTTTGGTCCATTATTATTCGATTTTTTACGGAAGACCCGACTAATATTTGGACTACATGCTAAGCTACCAATAAGGGTAAGCTTCCGATGTTTTCGAAACGCAAACATGACTAAGACAATAAGAGTTACCTTTCGTGATGTTCTCCAAACGTTTGAAAAATGTCAGTCCAATTGGAGCAAACTTCAAGTGGTAAGAGATTTGGACAAAGACTATTACCACTTGAAGTTCGCTCTTATTGGTTCACTTTTTTCGAGTCATACAAACGTCATTTCTAATGTCATATTTGGAGTGTGGGTGTTGGGGTGGCGATGGGGGTATTTATGTAAACAAGTAACGGCATTACTCAATCATTTTAACGCTGTGTACCTTTTGAAATTGCTGCATAATTTTGAAATATGTATTAACAATTTTAAAGTTACATGAAAGAGTAGTTTCCAGGCGTTTTCATTTTTTTTTTATGTTAACCCATTTCCGCCGAATATGGTTCAGCGCAGAGTATTACCAAATCGCGCACAAGTGAAGTGGTTTAGAGCTAAACACGGGGGCTTTGTAGCTTCTGAAAATAATTTGTCTTTTATTAATTTGATTAATTAATTAAATTATTAATTATTAATTTTATTTTATTTCATTCAGCCCCCATACACACACATTGCATTACGAAAAGGATCGTTTGTTGTTACACTACCTAACGCATCTAAAACTCATTCATAATAATTCCCCAAATGGCGATATTGCCCACAGTGTATGCTTCCTGCATGTTTTCATCACGCCTAAATATACAGATCTTACACCGCAACCCATTATGAAGTTACGCTTTATAACCCAGAATAGGACAAATGTGTTGTGATACTTCATTGTTTTACAACGTCAGCCATGTTGTTTACGTGACAACACAATTTCCTCCAAAATAAATACCAACAACTAACGCGCGATCTCGCTTTGGTGAGATCGCGCGTTAGTGGTTGCAACTTATCTCTGCGGACATATTTCGTTTAGGTTTAAACGGCATGCCATTCCGTTCTTATGGATGCAATACGCAAACCTTTGGGTCGCGTTAATACCGAACGAATTTAGGTATGACCGGTAAAACTTACGGATTAGGAATTTAATTTATGTTTTATTATTTTTGAACCTATAATTTGTTCCAGTATTTTACAATTGAAGTAGCCCTCGTGAACCGAACGATCGTTCACGGGTTATTTCCAGGCGTGTTTAATGAGAGACTTATATATAAGCTCTGTCATCTACGGTGTAGCAGTCAATGTTATAAATCAGTGGTTTCGGCTAGAAACAGAACATACCAATTACCAATGCCCATGATTTCAAAATTGAATATATTAAACCAATTTTTTTTAACTTTTTCAAAAACATTCAACAAAACCTTATCATGTGACCTATCATTGGAACGAGCTCGTCGATACCGATGACAGGTAACATGGTAGGTTTTTTAATTTTTTTTTTAAATAGCCTTTTTTAACTGCTCAGTTTATATAGTATGGATTGCGGCATATTCGTTAGTGAAAGGTTGATATGTATATTTTAAACAATAAAATGAATTTTGTCTTTGCTTCAAATCATATATATTTTACAGATAACTTGTTTCGCAAATCAGTGAGTTCTCTTTATCTAGTTGGGAAGTAAGGGTTAAACATTTTCGAGTTTGATAAACAAAAACAATACAACTGTCGTAGTTGCTTGTCTAGAGCGTACGTTAGGGTAGGGTTTTATGCGTGGCAAGTCAAGTTTGTCAATGCATGTAGCTAAATCACTGCACACAAGAACACAACTGAAACTGTCCTTGTCCAAGGTTCAGGATAATCTATTGACACGCGTAGGTGGTACAGCGTTGCATACAAAATAAAGGTATTTCAGACCATGATGATATTACGTTGCATAAATAGAGGATATAGAATGAGTGTTTTTCTCATATAATATTTATGAAACGAGTCTAAGAATTTTCCGTTTTGGCGGGCCTCTGGCGAGCCCAAACGGAAAATTCGGACGAGTTTCATAAATATTATATGAGAAAAACACTCATTTCATATTCTATTTATCATATGACAGACACACGCACACATTAGCCACTTAGTATGACTTTTTAACCCATCACGTAGCTTGAGTTGCAGACGGCAATTGGAAAAAACATCCTCGTACAACTAAAATTTTTTATTTTTTGCTTCCGAAACATAGGTTATGACCCCTCATTGGAACGAGCTCGTCGAGCTCGTTCCAATGAAGGGTCATAACCTATGTTTTGGAAGCAAAAAGTGAAAATATAAAAAAAAAATGAATGGCGTTTTTCTTGTAGGTAAACGATTAATACAATATAACCCACCCTAAATAGGACAGATAACGTAAATTCTCCCTACTGAAATTATGCAAATGTGACCCAGTTGTATTTTGTTTAGCCATTCAAATTGTCAAGTTTTGAAATTGACCAATGAAATTGACGGAAGGCTTTATTTATCACTGATTAATATGAAAGCAAAATATCAAATGTTTTAAAGTGAACAAAACGGACGAGTCATATGATAAATGGATATATGTTTTATGGCAGGTTAACTCCATCTGTGTTGTTGCACGGGTACGAGTCTGACCACTAATGCACCGTGAAATGGTGAGTATAACTTAACCCTTTACCTAACATGAAAAGCAGACGACACTTGAAAACAAAATTCTTAAATAACTATTTTATTCATTTTTTGTCTCAAAAACATAGGTGATGACCCCCTCATTGGAACGAGCTCAACAATTGTGATTGGCACTGGCCGATTTTGGCCGTTACGTTGGGTAAAGAGTTATCATTATCTCACCGCAACACTACTTCACGATTGGATAATCTCGTAAAAAGTTGTCATCGAAACGGAAACCTCGGCATCTTTTTTCGAAAATGAGTTGACTGCTGATAAATTTAATGTTTATTTCACAGTTAAGTCCCCTTGGCCACTTTTTTGCTTTTCACAGAATATCCAAAGTCGCTTCTGCAGCAATAAAAATAAGTGTTTGTTTGTGTATCTACCTCTGAGGGTGGCAGTGTGTTTCAAACCAAAAATAGATTACAGTCACTCCAACGTCATCGTTAATTGCTCGTGCTTAAGAATCTTTGTAACACCATAAGGCCGCCAAAAAAAAACAAAACAAGGTGAACCTTTCACCAGAAGTTACATTTATTCCTATTACTTTGCCGTCAGTTCCATATTTACAAATCTGTACGGAACACGGGTTCCAGGCGGATTTCGTTGCCAGACCATTTCCCCATCTGACGTCATGGAGCCGTCAACAAAGTAAACTCCACTCATTCCAATAAGACCCTATCCATAGCCAACACCCACATCGTGAAATGAAAAAGGCAACTATTAACGATCACAACTTTAGAAAAAAACCCATCGTGTGCTCCACGTCGTCACCGGGTAAATAATCACTAAATCAGATTGAGGTCGAGGCCATTCCATATAAGTTCGCTTAGTAAAATGATCGGTAATTTAAACAACACTCCACTGGAATACGGCGTGTTCAATTCTTTTTTATGGTGATGAACAAATTTTGTATTTTGCATTCGTTAAACATTGGAACATCTACTTCCTGTTACGTGAAGTCACTGGGTGTGCCCTATTTCAAATAGTTTGCGAAGTGACGTCTAACAGTCACATATGCTACTGGAGCCGTAAACGTAACAAACTATGCGCGCTGCCGTCCAATCAGAGGGAGAAAATTTTAGTCTTATTGTCACATAAAAATTTATGATCCTTAAAGTTTCGCATTGTGCCTTTCACACAAATCACCTGTTGAACATGCTGCGCAAGTTCATTGCCAGCAGAGGATGGCCGCGTAGGAAAATTTGCTGGTCGCGCATACCAGAGGTTCTGAGATCGATTCCCGGTCGGGCCATTCCACAAGGTGTCCAACAATTCTGAGGTCGATGCAGTCATTGCGTAGTATCTAATCGGACGGTGGGGGTGAAATAGCTGGACCCTGTAAAACTCACTTCGTGCAGGCTAATGATCAAATGTAGTGTTTAACAAAAACATGGCCACAAAATCGCCGCTTACTCGCCAGTCCTTGTAAAAATTAATTTGCTTTGCTTGAAAGAGAGGCATATTATCTCGACTAGCGTGTTTCGATTTACTCGCTACAATTCGGTTTTGTCAGTTTTGAAATTCAGACCACGGAGGTAAGTTTAATTTCCATGACCAAGCCTAGGTGGTTTATACTGATGACAAACCTTAACTACTTCACTGATGCGCCATTTTGTAATATTTTGTGCTGAACCATATTTGCAGGAAAGGGGTTAATACGAAGAAACTGAAAACTCCTGGTAACTACTCTTACATGTAACGTTAAAATCTGTCAGTACATATTTCAGCAGTATTAAGCAATCTCATTAGGAACACAGTGTTGAAAGGATTAAGTAATGCCGTTACTTATTTAAAAATAAACACCCCCACATCCCTACATCCCCCAACCCCACACCAAAATCCATACTAAAAATATATCATTATAAAAGACGTTTGTATGACTCGAAAAAGGTAAATCCAATAGGAGCTGACTTCAGGTGGTAAGATAGTTGGTCCAAGTCTCTGACCATCTGAAGTTAGCTCCTATTGTACTGACTTTTATGGAGTCATGCAAACATTTCGAGAACATCACGAAAGGTAACTCTAATTGTTTTAGTCATATTTGCGTTCCCAGAACATCAAAAGCTAACTCTGATTTTGTAGCACAGTACGTAGTCTTTATATGGCCCCACAGGCCGTTGTGGATTTTTTTTTGTTTTGCCGCCCTGTGGCAGTGAGAATGTAGTTGCCCTATTCCGGGGTTTTCGTAAAAATGGAACAAAAGGATAAAGACATACCGTGTGTCGCTCACATTTATTACAACGTGAGTCTTATATTGAGAATAACAATGTGTCTATGGTATACTTTCGTTTGATGTGGTATTTCCGTACGCTGTTCGGACTTACAGCACAGGACATTAAAATTTGTATCCGTACGCAATGCGAAACTATAGCAGCGAATGGGTTAAGGACTTGTGTTCTTATACGATTTGATTTTTTACATATGCTGAGGCTACAACAAGTCAACGATGCGTCCATGAATTGTATCGCTTTATACACTACTTTTGGCAGGGCTTTCGAGGATTATATTTTGTATTAATGGGGGGGGGGGGGAGGGGGGGGGGTTCACCAATAATTCAACTCTTCATCCGAAAAGAGCTGTATGATTAAATCATACCTGATCCTTGTATAGCCCCGCGAAGCTTCAAGATTCGATTCGATTTCGAATATAAAGATGGTATTCGGTTCGATTCGAAATCGGCTTCCCGATTCGTTTCCCTTCCAAACCTTTCTTTGGAATATAGCTTGGCATCAGTCATATTCGTCGTTTCACAGTTCAGAAAAGTGTACATAAATAATTCTGAAAGTGAACGTTGGTGCAATGTCCGCTATATTGGCACAAATACAGTACGTGGAGAGTGTATTATCACACTATCACATTATCCGCAGAATGGAGATTCCACCAAAGCAATAATTGCAGATTTGTTGCAAAGCATAACAAGCACATGCAAAGTTTCAACCAATGGACCTCCGGGTTAAACCCGGAGGTCCATTGGCTGAAACATTGCTTGTGTTTTTGTCCATATGTTTACAATTTGAAAGTTTGTGTGATAACTCTACTCCGCGGGTGATTTAGTTACAATCCACTCTCTACGTACTGTAGAATATTCACCCATGCCGCCAGCCATGCTAATACTAGTCTCATCAGTCAAAACCCTGTTGGAAGAAAATTTAAAGTTTCCAAGCAATCTCGACAGTGAGCTGTTGCTAGCGGTAGTCCTGTGCAGTACATAATACAGGCAATTCACGCACTTTCTGTTTTTGAACTGTGTAATATCCCATCCACATCATCAAGGCATGCCTTGTAGTTGGAATATTTCATCAATCTGGACTTGAGCCGTCACAGTCACAACAAATCAGGTTTAAAGCACTCCCTTTCCCATCGGCCACCTTCTAGACACCCCTGATTCGATTCGAGGTTCGAATCGAAGATGAATGCACAGAGCCCAAGATCCTCGTTCTCAATTTGGTACTATCCTTGCCTGTCAACCGTTTCTTTACACAGAAATGTATGCACATCGGATGGAAAGGGTTTTTGCTTATTATATCGCAACTTAATACGTCTAATATATATTTATAATAATTTTTCCAGTGAGGATGATGCCCGGAGTGAAGGTACACAACGAAATGTCATACCATCTGTAAGGTAATTTCTGTGAAACTTGGGGGCGCGGTGGCGTTGCGGTAACCGGTTCTCGTCAGGTCACCGAAGTTAAGTAACATCGAGCCCGGTTTGTCCTCGGATGGGTGACCGTCTGAGCGATCGATTCGGACTCCCGCGTTGTGTCCTTGGGCAAGGCACTTAACCCCGATTGTCCACATGGGGGCGCGATGACGGAGTGTACTAAGGCGTACTGCACGTCGATGGTCCACATGTCTTCAACCAATCTAATCTTGCCTGTGCTGCAGTGCGGAGTTACGATTTTGGGGAGCTGGCAGCTGCTCGTCGTTGCTCGGTGGTTCTCTCCGGGTACTCCGGCGTTCTCCACCCGTAAAACTGTCACGCTCATGATTAGCCATTGTGCACAAGTATGTGACCTTAAACACCAATAAATAAATATAATTGTCTATTGACTAAAGTGAATTTTTTGATTTGATTGGTTGATAGATACGTGGTATGAGACCATATTCATTGAAACTCACGATACGTCCGCCCAGCCACTGACAAATTTCCCATACCCAGTGGAAGCCTCGTTCCGAAATCTACAAATTGACCATACCCCGTAGAAGACCCTCCAATGTGGGGTTCATATGCTATGTTTTTGAGACAAAAAAGAAAAAAAGAAATTCAATAATTGTTTTATAGTCATATCGGCATATTTTCACAAAAAACTCTTTTGCACAAAAATTCCACAGAAACCTGTATGGCTCAACAATGGAAGATAAAAGATCTCATGCTGTGTGTGTTCATACATGAAATAGACTGTACTTCTAAAACGGAAAGTCAATAGATAAATTCGTTACCCCGTGTCTGACCACGTGGTACGGGTTTTTACCTACCCGAAGCCAGCCTCGGGTAGGAAAAAACCCGTACCACGTGATCAGACACGGGGTAACTAATAATATCTATGAAACTTACTTGAGAGAGCATGGGTGGTTTGTGTAGGAGTCTCTGTTGTTGCATCCGTATCTGTAAATAGAACACAGTAAAAAATATCAGGAGCGTCAAGCGCTATTACGAGCCATGTGTGTATCTTGTACCTTGTGTGTCCACTTATTTGTAGTGGAAAACAAATATGGCGTTTCTGGGTTACATCACCGTAATTAACCAGTCAAGATGATATCCAGAAATGCTAAGAGATCTTAATGATCCTTCAAACCCTCTTGCACAAACGCGTTTAGAAAGAAAACAACACGGTTAATGTATTCTCAATTAATAAAACGAAATAGGGTAAGCCCACAAATAGAATACATTTCAAGTGGTATCTGTAAATATTGTCAGACCACAACCAGGTTACTCCATGTACATCTACATGTGTCTGTTATTTTATATATTATTGTGTCCACCAAGTTTGGGCAAAACGGTAGAAGATGAGATAACAAGACTTTAGACTAAGTGGCAAGGATCTAAACTCGGGAAAAAATTGTCGGGCAGTGCTTGCTTCAGGCACATGCACCCACCAATTTGTTGGTTTATCTTACACCAAGAATGTGCCCCCCCCCCCCAACACAAGTAAAAACTTAAAGACAAAAAAGTATAAATCTGTACTTAGGGCAGCAACCGCGGGTATGCCCATTTGATTAGAAACAGGACGGTTTTTGTATCTGCACTCAATTTGCATCGACTTGTTACTTATGTTGAGGTCACCGTTTTTGATAACAGTAATTAAATGATAAATGCATTACCAGCTCAACGAAATAAATTAGACGAGATCATTTTTGCCATGGTGGTAATTTTATATAGGCTAACATGTATTAAACATGAAAAATAAAACAAAGAAGTACAAGAAGAACAATCAATGGCGTTTGCGATATGCACAACACAAGAACGCAATACCATCACGTCATAGACTTCATTCATAAAAAATCAATCTATAGACGCCGAAAGATAGTCAAAATATTTGCGAACAAGTCAAGAAAGAGATGAATATTGTATGATAAATTGTTTACGACCACCAAGTGGGTTTCAAAGATGGCGCATTAAGGTTTCGCCCTCACCTCTGAGCCACATATCGACTCGTCGATATATGCCCATAGACGAGGTCTCGCCTTCAGTTGCACGTATGCTTATTCGATTAGAAAGAGAACGTTTTTCTACCAGCACTGAATTGGCATCGATTTGTTACATATATTGAGGCCACCGTTTTTGATAACAGCAAGTAAATGATAAATAAATTACCAACTCAACCAAATAAATTATACTAGATCAGTTTTGCCATGATGGCAAATTATATAGGCCTACATGTGCTAAACATGAAAAATAAAACAAAGAAACACACAGATGAATTACTACAATAAACTTCAGCTGTTATAGTACAAGAAGAACAATGAATTACCTTTACGTTATGTACAGCGCCAGAGCGCAATGCCATGATGTTATGAGCTTCATTCATCAAAAATCAATTAATAGACACCGAATGATAGTCACAATATATGTGAACAGGTCAAGAAAGGAGAGGAATATTGTCAGATAATTTGGTTACTACCACCTACTGGATTTTCAAGATGGTACATGTATACTGAAGTTTCGATCCCGCCTCTGGGTCCCAACGGACTCGTCGATATATGCCCAGAGACGAGGTTTCACCTTCAATATGCCATCTTGGTAATAGTCGATATGTACATGAGGTTTTGGTGAAAATAAAGAGAATCTGGAGAAAGAGATGAATTGATTAATGTTCTAAGACAATAGATATTGAAAGAGTTGTTTGATCACAATGTGGTAACTCAATGGACGTCCACCCGTCAAAGAGAGAGTTTGTGCGTACCAATTTGTTTTACACAACCCTGTGCGAGCTGAAGGGGGTGTGATAAAAAGGTTGTCTTTTTTTCCACTCAAGGATTGAACATGACGTTTTATCCCACCACAACGGGGATACCTGGCCAAGTTTGGTTTTAATCTAGTCCCATTGCAATCGTTTTAGAGCAATTGTTTAAATTCGCACACGACAGCGTAAGAATGGATAGCAAGACTCACAAAAAATCCAAAGAGACTGAGCCGAGTATGAGAAGACTAGTAAGAGAAGATTACGTGATGAAATTACTTTTAGTTTTTCACCAGCCAATCTCGAATATGCATGTAGCGTACTTGGGCAACGCTTTGCCTACACAGAATGTGATTTCCATGGGCATATGTGATTAAAACCATTTCGAACCTATTATTTTATGCAAAATGTGATAATGTTTGGACCAGCAGCTTGTTTACAAAATAGGCTTCTACTGTATCATTTCAATGGTGTTGCATGTTAAATACGAACGTGTTTGGACCTATAACCTCTTATGAGTTATGATTTGATTTCTCAACCGAGTCAACTAAAATCGATCCCAGCCGGGGTTTACCGAGGCGCAGCTCTATCTTAATGCAGGCCTGGCATTCTTAAAAATGCAAGAGGGCTAAAATCGCTTCCCTCGCATGGCCTTGGTGGCGATTAGATCCCCTCAACTCAACCTTATAAAAGCTAAAAGTGTCAAAATGAAGTTTTTCTATTAATGAATTCTGCCTTGTGGGTTTTGAACATTTTATTTGGTGCAAGGTAGTCTCTGTGAGACGGCTACACTGCCCCTCTCACACCTCCGGGTCCTGACAAGGCCACTAACATAGCAGAGATCTGAAAAGATTAGGGTTTCAGGAATAGGATATTATGGTAATCATTTTTTTCTAAGGATAGAAGGGCTAGTTTTCGCCCTCCTTATTTTTTTAAGGCGAGCAGTAGGCGAGCGAATAAATCGCTCTCCTGAAAATGCCAGGCCTGTTTTAATGAATCAGCAGTGACGAACCTGAGATTATTTTTCTCAAAAGATGTGTGTTTTATCAAAACATGACTTCAAAAACTGCGAAGATTAGTTCAGTTCTACTTCCCAAACTAATTCTCTCAGAATGGTACGACGTTATATTGACTTCTTACGTCGCGTTTGAATGGTGTTACGGACGGCATTTCAATAATGGGCTTATTTCATGCAGATTATGTGAGAAGTATTAACTATGAAATATCTCAAAGTCTGCTTCACAAATATGTATTTTTTTTTAGTTTAAATACCTACTCCTCTGATTGCGAGAACCTTTTCTCCAACCCCTACTTCATTTTGTACACGCGGCCAATGTAAGGAGGTCATTGTCAAGTCAAAGTTCCCGATCTCAGACAGTTGTCTTAGCTTCAGGATTATAGAAACTTAACACGGGTGGTAAAGTCAATATTTCCTTTATTCCATTGAACGAATCAATTTGCGTCTTTTCCATCACCACTCATTCTCATTTTTCGGTAACAGTCTAAGTGGATTTGTACTTTCTGACAGGTTTGGAAGAAATTTAGCAATATTAGCAACCCTTCCAAGAAAATGTTAAAATATTGTACATTTTTAGGTTCAGGCATGTTTCGTACTGCAGAAGTCTTATCGAGATCAACTTTTATTCCGTCTCCACACAAAATATGACGAAGGAATTTTATTTGTGAAACGCCAAATTTAGTTTTGTCTTTATAGAGTTTTATACCAGCTTCACGGGGGCGCGGTGGCTCAGTTGGTAGAGGTGCAGGCTGCAAGCCGAGAGGTCCTCGGTTCGAATCCCACCCGCGGCAACCGCGTTGTGTCCTTGGGCAAGACACTTCACCCCCCACTGCCCACGTGGGGGCTCGGCGACGCTGTGTACTAAGGCGTACTGCACGTCGATGGTGCACCTGTCTTCAACCAATGCTAACCCTGCTTGTGTAGAGTTAGTATGTTGGGGAGCTGACAGTTGCTCGCCGTTGCTCGGTGGTTCTCTCCGGGTACTCCGGCTTCCTCCACCCGTAAAACTGTCGTGGTCATGATTAGCTATTGTGCAGAAACATGTGAGCTTAAACACCAATGAATAAATAAATAAGTATACCAGCTTCACGTAATCGAGTCGGTACGGATTTCAAATTAGAATTATGTTCATTAACAGGACGACCCCAAATCAACACATCATCTTGAGAGCATTTTACCCCTGGAACTCCTTCTAAGACACGTTCCACTTCACGTTGGTATATTTCACTAGCACAACTGACGCCAAATGGTAGACAAAGATATCGATAAGGTCCAAATAGGGAATTGAATGTTGTGAGTTTGAAACTTTCCTCGGTGAAAGGTATTTGCTCATATCCAGATGTTGCATCAGCTAAACTAAAGCAGGTTGCTCCATTGAGTTCAGAAACTAATTCATCAACAGTAGGTAGGGGGTAATGTTCGCGTCCTATCGCATTATTCAGATCTTTTGGATCTAAACAAAGTCTAAGAGCTCCATTCGATTTAATGGAAACAAGTAGTGAATTACCTATTCTGTTGGTCCCTCGCCTGGAGTAATAACATTGAGTTTTGTCATACGATCAAGTTGTGCTTTGAGTCTATCGACTCGACAGATATCGAGAAATATTCCTCAAGCTTCCTAAATGACACCACGCTTCGGCGCAGGACGTCGCCTTGAAGGAACGATCAGCTGATCTTTGTTATTGTTTTGAAATGTACGCATTTGGGGTCGAGTTGGGCAGAATACTGTGAAATAAACTGTCCCGTAGCATATAATAAAAAGAAAATCTGCTCTATTTTAGTCAGTATCTGGAATTACCTCACGAGTGTGGACCTGAAATCTTATTTTTCACGAGCGCTTGCGCCAGTGAAAAAAAAATATTTTCAGTTCCACGCGATGAATTTTTCCAGTAGCATCCTAAATGACGTTACGCTTCGACACATGACGTCACCTTGAACGTCGCCTTGCAGGAACGATCAGCAGCTTTTTGTTATTATATTGAAACTGTTTGCAGTCGAATTGAGCTGAATATTGCGCAGTAAAATGTCACGTAGTATATAATAAAGAGAAACTCTACTCTGTTTAAGTGAATATCGGGAATTATCTCATGAGTGTGGACCTGAAAGTTTTGTTTTTCACGAGCACTATCTATTTCGTTGTCTAAATGTCTATTTTTTGTATAAAATTCACCATCACATGGAAGAGTTTCTGTCGATCCACATGAAAATAGTCTAGTATATGTCTGCTTCAAATCAGGTTTTGGGAACATAGTATTATAGGCAGATTTTGGTATAATTGTAGCCTGTGCACGAGTATCTAACTTGAAATTTATATAAGTTTGATCAATTTTCATTTCTACCTTCCAGTCGCCTGTAGATTTTTCAGTTTCTAGTGCATCTAGGTACATCTCGCTGGCTGAATTCTTCTATTTCTGCCACTGTTTTATTGTGTCGCATATCTCAATGTGTGGATTTTGATAGACACATACGCATGTAATGTCCAAATGCTGAACATTTGCCACACTTGTACCAAAATGCAGGTCACTGCTGAATGTTATGATTTAAACCACATCTTATGCGGTTAATAATGTCACTTGGATTTTTCCTTTGTGTTGACTTTCGTTTTCCGGGACCAAATTTATGTTTGGATTTTACAATATTCACCTCACTGTTACTATTTGAAGCGCATTGTAGTTCTTTATTTTGTTGCTTAGCAGATTCTGCTGCACGGACCATATCCGATGTTTTTCCAAGTGTTAAATCAAACACCTGTAGTAGTCTTTCAAGTACACGATTTTAAATAACACCACAAACAATACGACCTTTGACGAGAGATTCCCTCAAATCACCGAACTGGCCGTTTTGGCTATCTCCGTTAATGCAGCTAAATACTGATCAATATTTTCATCTACAGCTTGTGAACGTTGATTGAAACGATAGCGTTCATAAGTAACATCTATCCCATAAATGTCAGTTTATTCCAACAATAAATGCCTTGGATAATTTTTTGCTTTATTCACATAGTAGGGTGATAAATAAAGGTTTAACACAGAAAGAATTTATTCCTACAGTAGAGTTGGACTTGTTGACCTCTGACCTCTACCGCATTCACGTAGTATAATTAACAGTTCGATTGTTGTTTTCTTTAAACTTGTTTGAAAGTATTACACAATACCAGTAGAAAACACTACACATTGTTCATTTAATAAAGTATTTTTGCAAGTTTAGCTCAGGTTTGTAGGGGAATTATTTTTAGACGGAAATGTGTCACTGCGCCTTTTTTCATTTTGGGCAATTTTTCTTGTCTTCGAATTGGACTTATCTGCTGCTTACTTCTCGCTGTGTTTTCTAGCGAGTAACAGCACGATTTCACCGCGACTGCCCTGCAAACGATTTATGGGATAAACAAAATAAACGTATATTGTTTTCAAGGAAAAAAAATATTCTACTCGTAGAATTAAGAATGAAACCGACTCGCCAAAGGCTCGTCAGTTTCATTCTTAATCCTACTCGTAGAATAGTGTTTTTACTTCAAAAAGCTATACGTTTATTCTATATTTATTTTAGGCTGATAATATTTATCAAACTTTCCCAGGACAACTTTATAATCATTTTTGTCGGCATCACTGTCGAATTTGAATGGGCTGAAAATGTCGACTGCTTCTGGCCCTATTGAAGGTAATAACAGACTTGTTTTCACTTTATCCTTCTCTTTTGCAAGCTGAGATGCTTGTAGAAATATTTTTCAAAACGGTGCTTCCATTTAGGTAAAAAGATTCCAGCTTCACTGCGTGGAACAGGGTCCGGTGGAGAAATATGTAATGCATTCATTTCAAAATCAAAAATAAGCCAAAATGTAAAAATAATTCCATCAAAAATTCCATAGATATTTGAATCAGTCCTTTTTCCATATCTGACACCATGCTATACAGTTAAAACAAGAAGTCCTGTCATGAAATGCGCACAAATAGCACGTCGATCAGCGCGTTAATCTACGCATTATGACCATAGTAAGACTATCAAATTCTGTACATATAGCCTGTGCACAAGCAATGTTTCAGCCAATGGACCTCCGGGTAACCCGGAGGTCCATTGGCAGAAACGTTGCCTGTGTTTGCTATGAGTAACTAGGTGAACCTGCTGTGCTTTGTATGCCATTCGATATGACAATTGCGCGCAATTCCTACGCGCCTAGATAAGCGCACAGTTCGTGACAAGACTTCTAGTTTTAACTGTATATTTGGATGGGCCATGATAATCAATCGTTGAGAAAAATTCTATTTTTCAATTTCGTTTTATTTTGATCACATTTGACCACATGATGCTGTTACAGGAGGTCATGGGGCAAGAGAGATAACTTAATGTCAAAGTTGGGAATGGTAATTTATTATGGACTGCGTCTATGACAGCGTATGTTACCATCTGACCTCACCGCGCTAAATAATTCAAATGACATTTCGTAATTATTTCATTAACGGGGGGACTTGCAAATCGTTTCAATTTTTCTAGATTTTTCACACGTACATCAGACGATGTTGCGCATGAAGTGTTGTTTAAATTACAAATACGGATTACGATTTATTTATTTTATTTATTGATTGTTTGTCCAGAGACGTCGTTGGGTTATACGAGAGGTTTATTTACTAAACTTGTTATCGTTAAATGTTGTCCTTATACCGTATTTCACCTGTATGTTTTGGGTTGTTGGAAGGATCTTATTGGAACATATGTGTTATTGTGATGAGCTGACGGCAACATGGACTGAGGTTTACGGCTCGGAGCGTGTATTCAATATCGACGCTTCCAAATCATGTCATGTAAAGTCAGCTTACCTCCAGCTCAACGAATGACATTGTATTATCGAATCGGATCTTGAAATGAATGAGGCAGCAGGTTCGAAACCCCATTGAAGCTCAAATCGAATGCACCTCCCAACTATTACGACACCATGGCTGTATACGGAACTATATGGCACCATTGAACCGGAAATACAAGTAGTTGGACCTATAACTTGTTTTTGAACAGTTTGTTATTTATACGGCAGCCAATGTTAATCGGTGCAGAATTATCGAATAGACCAGCGTGTGGATCAATATGCAATGTACTTACATTAATATTAGAACTTTATTGGACGGGGCTCTGACCACTGACATTCATATTATTCGACTCTATTGCTCTGAATGGGTCACTTCCGCAGTGAATTTTTGCTTTTTCGTTTCCCAATATCTCAGTCCGGATAATTCATTTTGCAGTAATCCTAGAAACGTATCTTGATTCAAGCGAAAATATACCTGGTTTCACGAAGGTAGTCGAAGAAAAAAATATTTTTTACACGCCTGTTCTATGAAATCCTCATCTACAGCAACACTAAACCATGCGGAAAATAAAATCTGTTCCGCATATATGTGCGGAACGGTGACGGACTATTTTTAAATAGAAGCAAAATTTCACTGGAGTTTTATACAAATCGTGCAACGCAATTACAGTTTCAATCGCTAGAGATAGCTTAAAATCGTCCCCTGAGTTCCAATGTGTTCTATGTGCCTGTAGGCACATAGAACACATTGCAACTCAGGAGACGGAATATTAACATGGGTTCCCCTCGCAAATTTGGTTGGCGATAAAATGTGTTGTCTGTTTTAATAGTTGTCAAATGAAGTGCCGAGTGTCCTTCTAATAATTGTTTTATAGACGTGAAGACGTGTAATGAACGCAGAACGACACCCGCGTGTGTCCTTCTGTGTATATATCGTCGTTTGAAAGGAACAATGCGTCATCTTCATCATCTTTTTCCCTTAGGGGAGATATATTACGCAAACTAGACGTAACGCGATATTGCTTCAAATGATTTTTTTATTAATGTTTCTGCTAAATTTGTGATATCTGGTGAGAGTGGATGTTGTTAGTCTTGCTCCCCAGCAATCTGCAGGTCGTGTTATCAGCTTCAGAAGGTCGACAATAAGGATTTATATGAAATCCAAAACTCTTCCAGGTTTACCTTGCTTTGAATTATCCAGATTGTTTCATCGATTCAAATCAATGAAAATATTCGAAACTAAATCGAGTCTTGAGCGTTAGGCCAATCCCCACTACAGCCTTGTCTCAAAATGCAAATATATTTTTCAATGGCGTTTTTTCTACATGCGAGTTAGCAGATGAAACCTATTCACCTCAGCACCTGTAGGATACACATAGAATATACCCATAGTAGCTTGCTTGGTGTACCAAATGTTCACCACGAGTGGTGAACATCTGGTACACCAAGCTACTATGGGTGTATTTTATTTATACCATGACCGTCAGATTATTAAGAGTCGCTATTATCTTTTCTCTATTAAACTGAGCAGCAGCCGTACATACGTCCGAATTTGTTTTTGTTTGCATGAGCATCGGTGGGCGGTACTTCCGCTGTCAATTTTATCACCGAAATGAAATAGAAAAAGAAACGCTTCCTTTTTTAGTCCGACTGTTTACAGTAAGGGGTATAGTAATGACTTTTGTCCGTCCGTCCGTCCGTCCGTCTGTCCGTCTGTCCGTATGTTAACATTTAGAGTTTTTGGTTAAAGTTTTTTACTGAAGGTTCAAGTAGGTTTTTTTTTCTCTCTCTTTTCCTGTTTAGTTGACATTTGGAGTTTTGGTTAAAGTTTGTGGTTAAAGTTTTTTATTCAACCTTCAAGTACAGGCTATACCCGGTAGTTCTTGTCTGATCGTCATGAAATTTCATATGCAGGTTTTAGGTCATGTCTTCGTGAGAACGTCCCCTTTTGGTCGTGATCGGTCAACCGGTATGGGTGCCCGAGCCCAAAACCCGAAAACTATTAGCACAGTCTACAGGTCGTATTTATGAAGGGATTTCATTGCAACTTCATAGAATGCCTCTGTATAATGCCTAGACGAGAACGTCCCTGTTTGGGCATGATCTGTCAACCGTGATGGCTGCCCAAGCCCGAAACCCAAACACTTTTAGCATAGTCTGCAGGTCATGTTTAATATGGATGCATTTCGTTGTAACTTGATACGATGACTCCGTATGATGTCTACATGAGAATTTCCCCATTTGGGCGTGATCTATCAACCGTCACAACTGCCCGAGCCCAAAACCGGAAAACCTTTAGCACAGTCTACAGGTCATAGTTATGGGGGGGATTTCATTGTAACTTGATAGGTTGACTTCATATAATGTCAACATGAGAAAGTCCCCTTTTGGACGTGATTTGGGCAAATTTGACGGCTACAGGTGCCCGAAACCCGAAAACCTTCAGCACAGTCTACAGTCATATTTATGAAGGGATTTCATTGTACCTTCGTAGGATCAATCCACATGATGCCCGGATGAGAATGTCCCCTTTTGGTTGCGATCATTCAACCATGATGGCTGCACGAGCCCGAAGCCCGAAAACCTTTGCCACAGTCTACACGTCATGTAGGGATTTCATTGTAACTTGATAGGTTGACTTCATATAATGTCTACATGAGAACGTCCCCTTTTGGGCAACTGTGACGGCAACAGGGGCCCGAAGCCCGAATACCTTTAGCACAGTCTACAGGTCATATTTATGGAGGGATTTCATTGTAACGTGATAGGTTGACTTCAAATAATGTCTAGAGGAGAACGTCTCCTTTTGGGCAACTGTGACGGCAACAGAGGCCCGAAGCCCGAAAACCTTTAGAATATTCCACAGGCCATAATTATGAGGGGATTTCATTGTAGCTTGGTAGGGTGACTCCAAGTTTGTGGTTAAAAACCCAAACAAACACCACCACCCCCTACCCCCACCCCCACCCTAAATTAGGCTTTTTTTTCTTTTCTCCAATATGTATTTTGAACTATTTACAGTCACTACATGCGGAACCTTTTTTTAAACTTACGTAACACGGGGCCAATTAGACACTATTTTTTCCTTTCGTCAAAAATGCTTGTTTACAGTTTTGGTTAAAAACCCAGACAAGCACCCCACCCCTCCCCCCCCCCCCCACCAATTAGGCATTTTATTTTTTTTTATTTCCTCCAATATGCATTTTGAACTATTTACAGTCACTACATGCAAAACCTTTTTTTTTCCTTTTGTCAAAAATGCATTTTTTGTTAAAGTTTGTGGTTAAAAACCAGACAGAAATTATCCCCCCCCCCCCCAATTAGGCTTTTTTTTTCTTTCCTCAAATATGCATTTTGAACTATTTACAGTCACTACATGCGGAACCTTTTTTTAAACTCACGTAACCCCCAACCCCACCCCACCTCCACCCCCAACCCCAACCCCACCCCCACCCCACCCCACCCACCGGGGGGCCAATTAGGCACTTTTTTTTTCTTTCCTCAAAAATGCAATTTTACAGTTTGGGTTAAAGTTTGTGGTTAGAAACGCAGACAAACACCACCCCCCACCCCCACCCCCATGGTGCCAGTTAGGTATTTTTTTTTCTCTGCTCAAAATGCATTCTGAAGGATTTAGACTGACCACATGTGGAAAAAAAATGGACTCCCCTAACACACCCTCACTCTCCCCCACCCCTCACCCCCCACCCCTCACCCCCACCGCACCTCCTCCTCACCCAGAGCCATTCATGCAATATTTTTTCTTTGGTACAAAATGCATTTTTAGCCTGACAATAGTCAGGGCTATAGTCATGACTTCCGTCCGTCCATCTGTCTGCAAACAATTGGTTTCCAACTGATTACTCCAGTTTGGATTATTTTATTTGTTTTCAACCAAAGTTGATATGTACATTTTCCAGCTAGTAATACAGACCAGGTTTCAATATAGGTTCCACAACTCCCCCCCCCCCCCCCCCCCCACACACACACACAAACATATCACTTAGGCAATTATTCCCAAAATGCATTTTGAAGGATTGGGAGTTATTACATGCAAAAAAGAAAATTGACTCACATAGCCCAACATTGCTTTATGTACTGCATCTTTAATCTTTTACCCAACACAAGTTGAAGCCAACAGTACAAATTATTTTTCTGAAACATCAGATTTTTTCATTTTTTATTTATTTACTTCTAACCATGGCTTATTACTCCTTATTGGAACAAGCTCATCAAGTTGGCTCCATTAATATTAAGGCCATGAGGTATGTTTTGAAGTAGAGAAATGAAAATATAAAATTTGAATAGCAAATTTTGAATATCACGAGTGCAGATACGGCAGAATCGTTAGGTAAACTGTTAACAAAAATGGCTCCGACTATTTTGCATCTAAGCATTGCCATTCCTGGGACAGTCGGGCTGCATGCGTGACATCACTCTAGTTTCATTTTAATATAATAATAACATACTGTTACGAGTTGTGGATGCTTTATTAACATGAAACGATGCATGTTTGTTAATTATTGGTGTTTTATGGAGTAAACTCATTTAAAAACATAATAAATAATTGCCTCTTTCATTTCACTCATCGCGAGGCGACGTGCGATAAATTTAGACAAGTTCGCATTCAGGTCGACGTCACCAACGGTCAACCTGGATGTAGTTCCACTGTAGGTGTAAATTTTAACTACTGAAATCCCATTGGTGGCATGTTCACCAAAGTTGGCGTACAAAGCTTAAATCTAAGTCATAGGCTTTTCATATATAGTAGAATAGGTAATCATGGTATAAATCTAAACACTTACTTGTCCGCTCACACAAAAAAGCTAATGGCAGGAGGCAGTTGGACATCATCCATTTTCCGAATTCGTGTATACATACACAGTCCATTGTTAGGCTCGGTTCATTGTCGGCCCAATTGGTCCACGTCACGGGATTTCCACTTTTTATGGAGATATAAACATCCTCGGTTGTCAAATCGTTTATTCCAATCCAGATAAAAGGAAATGCAGTAAATGACGGGCCTCTGCAATGTAATGAAATGAAACTTTATTTTGCAGCATACACAAGTACAATAACAATTTACAAATAACAATAAGTGTATACTGCGTGGAAATGGCATAGCCGGAGAGGCTGTCTTCCTGCCACTCCCATACACAAGATTTCTTGACATCAAGGCATTTTTCTTTTTATCTTCTCCTGGGGAGGGGGGGGGGGGGGGGGGGGGGCTAAACAAAATAAAATGAAAAATCACCACCATGCACGGACCTGGATCACTTGTGCTTCAGTTACACCAGTTTAACAGATTAATAATGTGAAAGAAGTAGTAATGGGTTAAATGTATTAAATATGCGGTAGTTAATATACACACAGAACGACACGCGAGTGGGATGGGTTAATTTATATGGCCGAAGGCCTCGAGTTTTATCCTTCTGCGCTGACACAAGTGCCATATCGATTATCGCATTGTCATGCGTGTGTCATTCTGTGTTTATTACACGCCTTCAAGTCTATAAAAGAAATTAGTAGAAGGACACTTAACAACTCGTCCCCTGAGTTCCAATGTGTTCCATGTGTCAATAGGCACATAGAACACAGTGGAACTCGGGGGTGGGGGTGGCGAACTGTCAACAAAAAGAACACATTTTATCGACAACCAAATTTGCGAGGGGAACCCATGTTACTATTTTTAGCTATCTCTAACGATTCAAATTGTAATTGCGGTGTACGATTTGTAGAAAATTCCAGTGAAATTTCGCTTCTTTATAAAAACAGTCCGTCAATGATTTCCTTTCCGCACATATGTGCGGAACAGATTTTCATTTTTCACATGATTTAGTGTTGCTGAAGATGGGGATTTCATTGAACAGATGTGTAATAAATAGGATGTACACATAGTAACTTGGTGTACCTAATGTTCACCACGAATGGTAAAGTGGCGTCAACACCACTTCACCACGAGTTGTGAACATTTGGTACACCAAGCTACTTTGGGTATATTTTAATTATACCATGCTATGCTAGAGGTCTCGAGTTCGATCCCCGTCCGGGACGACCCGCGTTGTATCCTTGGGCAAGGCACTTTATCCCGGTTGCCTACATGGGGACACGATGACGCTGTGTACTAGGGCGTACTGCACATAGATGGTGCACATGTCTTCAAACGCTGTAACCCTGCTGGATCGGAGCTTGTACAGGGTTAGAATGTTGAGGAGCTGACAGTTTTCTCCGGGTACTCCGGCTTCCTCCACCAGTAAACCTGTCACGGTCACGATTAGCCATTGTGCATAAGTATGTGACCTTAAAACACCAATAAATGAATACCCATAAATTTATACCATGGTCGTCAGATTAATAAGAGTTTAAATGTTAAATAATACAATATTCAAACGTTCGAATCTGTTTTTGTTTACATGAGCACAGGTGGGCGGTACTTCTGCTGTCAATTTTATCGCCGAAACGAAATGGAAAAAGAACTCGAAAATCACGGGTCCTTTTTCATTTTAACCCTTTACCTAACATGAAAAGCAGACGACACTTGCAAAAAAAATTCTTGAATAACTAATTTTTTTCATTTTTTGTCTCAAAAACATAGGTTATGACCCCTCGTTGGAACGAGCTCAACGAGCTCGTTCCAACGAGGGGTCATAACCTATGTTTTTGAGACAAAAAATTAAAAAAATAATGAAAATTAATTGTCGATTTTTGAGAATAGCGCTGGCCGGTTTTGGCCGTTACGTTAGGTAAAGGGTTAATAATATACTGAGTCAAAAAAGAAAGTATAATAAACTTCGAGGAGCAATTGTTTTAGTATCATCGACTTTAATCCCAAACAAATTATTGTAAATTCACATTTCGAATCTAGCTGTATGAATTTGCATAATTTCATGTTCATACTGTTGCCAGTGTCACGTCAGGACGTCGCAATTCAGACATGGGGTGAAATGAAAAGGTCCCACATGCAGTCAATATCGTGTATGTCCACCGTTTGCCTCTTGGATGGCAAGACATCGACGGCGAATGGACCTGATAAGTCTCTGGATGTCACCCTGTTGTATTGCGTTCCACTCCTGCCTTAGAACATTACGTAAATCGCCTAACGTTTGAAGATCATGAAGTCGTACCCGAGGGTCCACTTGATCCCAAAGATGCTCGATTGGCGACAAATCTGGCGAAAGTGGGGACCAGGGAAGAAATTCGATTCTCTGTTCCTCAAGGAAGGCACGACAGATACGCGCCACGTGACATCGGGCATTGTCTTGCTGGCAAAACTGCAATACGACGTTAGTGTTGAACAACGAGACAACAACAGCGTTAAGAATTTCGTCCCTATATCGCTGTCCATTCAGATTATCATCGATGAAGATCAACTGCGTTTGATGGTGCAAGGACATTCCCGCCCAAACCATTACACTATCCTCGCCGAAACGGTCGAATTCCCGCACGCAAGCATCAGAAAACCGTTTCCTCGTTGGCGATACACTCTTGCCCTACCTTCAGCGCGCCGGAGACAAGATCGTGTTTGTTGAAATTCGTATCACTGTTTCTCTTCGGCTGGTGCCCATTCACGCCTAACCATTTGGTAGCTATTACTGTTAGTAAAAAAATGCAAAATAGCTGGGAGAAACATTTTTAAAACTTAAAAGAAGTTCGAAGCATGTCAAGATGTACGAAGATTTACGGAGTTGACCAATTTAGATACAACGTATCCACAAAACCAGGCGGCCACGGGACTGGGCTAATGTTCTGGTTGGAAATGATTGGGGATTATTTAACATATTATCGGACTTTTGGTTAACTAACTTTTTGTGAACCGACTTTATTTTGCTTTGGCCTTTTTCATTTTCACACTATGCGACACACTGACGATAATAGTATAATTGAAATTTGGAAACTTTTCGAATGACTCGATGGAAGGGAACTAGTATGAACGGTGCTACGAAAAAAGTTCCGGCTTGTACATCACCCATTGAATACAGAATCATTTATGTCATAGCGGCTATTCCGTTAACCCTTTACCCAACGTAACGGCCAAAACCGGCCAGCGCTATTCTCAAAAATCGCCAATAAAGTTTCATTATATTTTCATTTTTTGTCTCAAAAACATAGGTTATGACCCCTCGTTGGAACGAGCTCGTCGAGCTCGTTCCAACGAGGGGTCATAACCTATGTTTTTGAGACAAAAAATGAAAAAAATTAGTTATTCAAGAATTTTTTTGGCAAGTGTCGTCTGCTTTTCATGTTAGGTAAAGGGTTAAATAAAAGGGTTTAAAGTTGAATGGATGTGTAATAATAACCCTTTATAATCATATATAAAATATGAACTCCATAATGTGTACACACACGATATTGATACCATAATTAGGACATACACGACAATGGCACCAAAAATAAGTATATACACGAAATATAACCACGTTATCATATATCCGGTGAGTTTCGGTTCCATACGAAATATTTTATCTGAGTTCACTATAATGCATAAGACGTACCCCACTTAACCTTTAACCCAACGTACCGGAAAAACCCGACCAGAGCTATTCACAAAAAAATAACAATTCAATTTGTCTCAAAAATATAGCTTATGACCCCTCTTTGGAAAGAACTCCTTGAGAGATGGGGCAAAAATGAAAACAAATAGTTATTTAAGAATTCTGGTTGCAAGTGTCGTCTGCCTTTCGTGTTAGGTAAAGGGTTGATGGTCTTTTATATTATGAGACATAGAACTAAAAATGTTTACTCGTTCAAGGTTGGAAATTTATGCATAACTCTATTTATATTTGGAGACCGTAAATTCGGAAATTTACATTTTAGCGAATGAACGGCATCAGCACTTGAAGCCGAACTGATTACAAACTGAACATTGTTTCGCTATAAACTGGGAGTGGACTTGTTTTGATCGGTTTGAAGATCTGCAGACCCATCCACGGCACAATGTTCAACTTTGCCTTCCGCATCCTCTAAAAATTTATTTTCTTCATTATTTATTCATTTTTGTTAGTTTCTTCTATAATTTGCATGTTAGACATTTACCAAGGAATATATATAGAATATACCCATAGTAGCTTGGTGTACGAAATGTTCACCACGAGTGTTGAACTTTTGGTACACCAAGCTACTTTGGGTATGTTTTATTTATACGATGATCGTCGGATTATTAAGAGTCGCTATTATTTTTTATCGATTTTACTGAGCAGCAGACGTACATACGTGCGAATCTGGTTTTCTTTACATCAGCACCGGTGGGCGGTAGTTCCGCTATCAATTTTATCGCCGAAACGAAATGGAAAAAGAAACGCGCAAATCACGGGGCCTTTTTCATTTTAACAACATAACATACAATTTCGAGTTATGTATGCTTTATTAACATGAGACAACGCATGTTTGTTAATTTTTGGTATCTTATGAGGTAAAGTCATTTTAAAACGTAATAAATATTTGTCGGTTTCATTTCACTCTTCGTGAGGCGACGAGTGATAAATTTAAATAGAACTGCATTCAGGTCGAGGTCCCCAAAGGTCAACTTGGATGTAGTTCCACTACAGGTGTAATTTTTTACTACTGAGATCCCATTGATGGCATGTTCACGACGGTTGGTGTGCAAAGCTAAAATTTATGTCATAGACTTTTTACAAAAATTAGAACAGGTAATCATGGTATAAAAATATGACAATTGTAACTTTTTTCTTGATATTTAAGCCTAAATGCATGATATAAAAAACTGGTCCAGTCAGCTAAACATCTCAATGCCCCGCAAGTCTACAGTCTTCACATCTGCAGGAATTTCTACAGAAGTTGTTCACGTTGCTTGCATAGAGGATCTTCAACGAGTCTCCCGTTTATATCGAAATGCACTGGACGAGTTTTGTAATTTCGATATAACCTGGGGACGAGTCGAAGATTATTATAAGATCCAAAAGCTCAACAAAAGTTACTTGAATGGAACGAGAAACACGCAGCGACTTCTAAAATGCCCGTGATTGCGTTACAACGTAAGATGCGCTGTTTGTGTGTAATGTCTGCGCCAGGAAATAGTCCCCGATAAAGAATGGATTACGGAATATTTATTGATTAAAATTTAATGAAATAATTTTCAAATAAACATCAATCATTGTCACAGTCAACAAATGTTTATAATCTTTCGTCCCCAGAGTCTGAATCTACGATGGTTATCCGACTCTTGTGGGGCCGTGCATTACCGTTTTTTAAACAACCGAAAGGAGAGTAATATAACTCATAGTTTTAGTATATTATAGAGATGGACAATATACTGAAAAACCGAACCGAACCAACAGTTGAATACCGAAATGGCCTGAATCAGGCCTTTAAATTCTTCCCAAGTAACAACGGTAAACGCTGTGCCCAAATAAGATAATTGCGCCCAAATTATGAGGAGTTTGAAACTTTTTCCAAAGTTTTGCTGTGTTTCGGCAACATTTTGTTTGGCCAGGTTTCCCTAATGCTTGTAATATACCGTAGTGCTTACCTTCGAATCAAACAAAGCAACACAGAAATAACTTTTAAAAAACCCCACAGAGCTCGCCACAGAAAAGCAATCGCCGTCGACAGTGTCGTACACGACACTGTCGACGGCGATTGCTTTTCTGTGGCGAATTCCATGTAATCATGAACTGAAACTTGAGATCAATTGTATTCATGTTTGTGGCAGTTGTCAGTAAACGCCACGCTTAATTTAGCTTACATTCAAATACATGTAGGCCTTTGGCTCGACACTTTGAAACTAAGAAGCCTTCTCGTGTTAGTCGAGTAAACTTACGTCAAAGGGTGGTGGGAAACAGTGATAATGGTGAAGACCTATAACAAGGGGTTGTAAACTATCATTTTAAGACGGGGACTGAAAACTTAAAACAGACGCCAACCATGCAGGCCACATCCATATCTGCCGTTGTGCCCAAATTAGACTGATTTAAAGGTCTGGTCTGAATTTTCAACACTTTCCAACATCCTCTATTTATAAGGCCCTGTTGAAACTTGATAACAGGTGAAAAGTTCATTTTCATGAAAAAGGTGGCGGAGTTTGTTTTCAGTTTTGTTAACCCTCGATGGTCTGGCAGTTGTCCTGAATTCCCACTACGCTACATTCTGTACATGTCCAGGTACTTAGCAGTTATTTCAAGTCAAGTCTTGGCTGCCTGTTAAGGCAGCCAAGACCTGACAAGAAATCGCTGTCCATTGATATGTCTATTGCCAGCGGGACTTCCTAAAGATGGCATTATCAGGGCACATGCTCTGAGTTCGTAAAAGCTTGAAATAGGTCTTTAAACATTAAGGTGTGTTTACAAAAAGTCACAAAATTACTGTAGATATGATTTGTTGTCGTAAAAGCATGCCACTGTTGAGCTCATTGGCAATGCCATTTATAAAGTTGTGGTAGAGTGATACTAGAACAACTTATTCTGTTTTTTTATTACGTGGTAAACGCATGCGTGGACCACACCGCCCACGCGTAGACTACGACCAATCCGCGGCGACTATTCTGGAGAACCGCAGTCACGAGCAACCAGAATTCAAAACATAATCAGTTTGCATTTATGCAGTGATGCCAGTCATTGAAATTTCCTTATAACACTGCTTGGTGAAAAACGATACACGCAAGAGTTGCCAGGTTATAATATTAGTACGGAGTCTAAGTAACCGTTATCATAATGTGTTCGAACTTACAATGTAGCATTGATAAAAGCAGTCACATTTTCACTGTCAATCACAGCAAGATGTCCACCCTCGTCCTCACATCGAGTGATAGCATCATTGTAAGGACAACCAGTTTCGTTTACCCAGAAACATCTTTGGATACTTCCATCATCATAGATTGCTCCTGGACAATTACTGAATGAGACTGAAAAGATAAAATGTAGTTAAATAATATTTTGTGCCCCGTGAAAAATAAACGTTTTTTTATTAAAATAAATAAAAGGGTGTTTTTAACAAAACGTCCCCTGAGTTCCAATGTGTTCTATGTACCTACTTGCAACTCAGGGGACGAAAATAATTTGAAGCGCTATTCCCTGTACACAAAGATATGCATTCCAATATTTAATTCTGAAGGATATTTTAGTACACCAATTGTTCAAGATTACTATTTTGTCTAGGTGCATAGCCGGGGTCGTATTTATTATTATTTATTTATTGATGTTTAAGGTCACATACTTATGCACAATGGCTAATCATGACAGTGACAGTTTTTCGGGTGGAGGAAGCCGGAGTACCCGGCGAGAATCACCGAGCAACGACGAGCAGCTGCCAGTTCCCCAACATTGTAACTCCGCACTGCAGCACAGGCAGGGTTAGATTGGTTGAATACATGCTCACCATCGACGTGCAGTACGCCTTAGTACACAGCGTAATCGTGCACCCATGTGGACAATGGGGGTTAAGTGCCTTGCCCAAGGACACAGCGCGGGAGTCCGAATCGATCGCCCAGACGGTCACCCATCCGAGGACTAACCGGGCTCGACGTTGCTTAACTTCGGTGATCTGACAAGAACCGTGTACCGCAACGCCACCACGCCCCCGCCGGGATCTTATAATAGGGGTGCTCAGGCTAGTTTGGGGGAGGGGGAACATGCTATTTGGAAAGTCCTTGTGGGGAGGCTTACCCTAGTCCTCACTAGGACCCTCCGGTCTCTACCCGATCTTCCCACTTCCCTGAAGGGGAGTGGGAGGAGGGGTAAAATCCGAAGGGTCCTAGTTATGACTAGGTCTCATCCCCATCCATTGAGCAAACAATTGTCAAAATCCAGTGCTCTAAGGGCGAATGTGAGGCATTTGTAGTCTGTCATTGTATTGTAAACCATTTTATGGTTCTATGCTATGTCAAAGTTGCATTGGGCTAATATTTTGACGGGCAGCAACAATTTTAGGGGCAACTCCCCCCTCCCTATTCAATTCAATTCAATTCAATTTATTTCACAGCATACAAATACAAGCATGAGGTGAAAAAACAAGGTTACAAAATCATAGACAGATGTATACTGTGGGGAATGACATAGTCTTACGACTGTCTTCCTGCCATCCCCTGGACAATCTAATAGTGTAAGTTAAAGGAACAGAATAGGAAATGGCAAATGGTAAGGTTAAATAAGCTCTATCTGGACAGCAAGTAGTTGTTACCTTTATTTTGAGATCGAGTTGATTGGAACTGGTTAAAATTTTCTTCGTCATGAATCAAATTCCAAAATGTTCTATCATTTGTTATTTTGATTTGGCGCATTGAATGAGTAATCGAGTAACTGGTTAATCAGCTGATCAGTCAATTGAACAATTGGGCACTCAACTAATAATCAGTTAATCAATTAATAAACTGACCGTGTTTCTGAATAAATGAAATAATTAAAAAATATATTTTTGCAAGTAGACCAGTAGACCAGTAAGGTAAGGTAATGGGGTAATGTATAATCGGAAAACCGCAAATCGTAAATTGAACCCTATGAACCGCCATTGGTTTTGTCCCGGGTGATGTCTTGTCGACTGGAAAAATATGTCAATAACAAAACTTGTATGATGTACCCATACCGAAATTAGTTGTTTAAAGGTGCCTGATTAACCCTTTACCCAACATAACGGCCAAAACAGGCCAGCGCTATTCTCAAAAATCGCGAATTAATTTTCAATATTTTTTTCATTTTTTGTCTCAAAAACATAGGTTATGACCCCTCATTGGAACGAGCTCGACGAGCTCGTTCCAATGAGGGGTCATAACCTATGTTTTTGAGACAAAAAATGACAAAAATTAGTTATTCAAGAATTTTTTTTTCCAAGTGTCGTCTGCTTTTCATGTTAGATAAAGGGTTAACGGTATTAAAAGTTTTGTTTTGTCGCCTAGACTTTTATACATAATGTTCTGTGATCACAAAAGCGGAATATGAGTTTTAACAAGATCCTGTCCAAAATTCTTAGTCGACTTTTCTCTCCTCAACAGTGTTAACCTCACCTATTGAAAAAGATACCCAAGAATATTGAGACTGATGTGCCATCCGGTTTGCTGTTGTTATTGCGGCATTGGTCTCGCAGTGACACTGGAAATCTCAATCCTCCGGAGCAAGGATTTATCAATCTGATCGCGAAAAACGTCTTTTGTTCACCGTGTTGTGCTAAGTTCTGGGTGTCATAAAACTTGCTTGAGGGAACTTTCCTCCATATTCATCATGCCGCAAAGATGTCGTGATAATAATTTGTATGTCCCTTTCGGTTAGCTTGATATTCTACTCATAGCGAGACGAAAGAACAGGAAAATGTGCATGTGTTCAGCGCAATTTGCGAAATTCAGATTTATTTTCTCACATTTTCCAAAAGATCCAAATTATGTATTGCATTATATTTCGTGTGGCCCCCGTTTAAACTGCCGCATATTTACCAGTGTCCGAAATCAAAGATCTCGTGTATTTTTGTCGGTGTGGGTATTCGTGAAGTGAATGATCCCCGAAGCAAGCAGACGACGTCAAAGTAAATTATCGATTTTGGACTGCAGTATAGACAGTATAGACCGACCAAGAAACTTTTGGGTGTATACTAGTGTGAACTAGCTCTGTGGGATATCAAAAACAAAAACATCCGCAGACGTATCTGTCTCTATTGGTCTTTGATTTTTGGTGTATAAAATTATGAGGACAGTGATATTAGAAAGACTAATCTTGTACCAAGTTTGATATTTCGATTTTTTATCTTTAAATACGTACGTATAGTGGATGTGGATGTAATTCAGTTTAGACAAGGTAAACATTTGGGGAACTCAAATGAGTCACGACTTCATATGAAATTTTCCAACTGTGCTCACTAATATCCTCACCAGCCGAGGTTTACCGAGGCTGAGCTCGATTTTAGCGAACGAAGTCCAGAAATGCTTCATGAAATCGTGGTAGATTTGAGATTCTTCTTATTACGTGATGTGTACCCCTTTACCTTACCTGAAAAGCAGACGACACTTGCAAAAATAATTCTTGAATAACTAATTTTTTTCATTTTTTGTCTCAAAAACATAGGTTATGACCCCTCGTTGGAACGAGCTCGACGTTTTTGAGACAAAAAATGAAAAAAATAATGGAAATTAATTGGCGATTTTTGAGAATAGCGCTGGCCGGTTTTGGCCGTTACGTTAGGTTATGCCCGAGATAATGACCAAAATCTCTCTAGCGACATTCACAAAAATCGCCAACCAAATTACTTTCTCTTTTTTGCCTCGAAAACATAACTTATGACACCTCAGTGGTAAGAGCTCGACGGGCCCGTTCCAATGAGTGGACATGAGTTATGTCTCCAAGGCAAAAAATAAAAGATTTTAGTTATCAAGGATATCTTTTTGCAAACAGTGTCTACTAGTCGCGTATGGTAAACATTTACTGAAATGATAGACTTCAATCACGAAGATTAAATCAAATTCGACTTCCATAAACTCACTCACAATTTTCTCTCGTCACGTTAACTTTTGACTTCAATGGTTTATTAAGCGTGTTGCGGACGATATATCTGTAATAAACCATTTTATTACACACCTGTTCTATGTAACCACTATCTACAGCAACACTAAACCATGCGAAAAATGAAAATCAGTTCCGCACATATGTGCGGAACGGAAATCAACGAGTGAATATTTTTAAATAGAAGCGAAATTTCACTGGAATTTTCTACAAATCGTGCAACGCAGATCGCTAGCGAAAGCTGAAAATCGGCCTCTGAGTTCCAATGTCTTTTATGTGCCAGTAGTCACATAGAACACTTGGAAGCCAGGGGACGAAATAGTAACACGGGTTCCCCTCGTAAATTTGGTTGGCGATAAAATGTGTTCTTTTTGTTGATAGTCGTCAAATGAATTGCTAAGTGTTCTTTTAACAATTGATTTTATTTTGACGTGAAGGCGTGTAATAAACGCAGAACGAAACGCGTGTGAATGGGTTAATCGACATGGCACCTATACCATCGTGGAAGGATAAAACTCGAGGCCTGTGGCCTCTCGTTCTATCCTTCCGCGCTGGCACTCGTGCCATATCGATTAACCCATTCACACGCCTGTGTCGTTCTGTGTATTGACGGTGAATATTTTATTTTTTATTGGAGTTTAAGGACATTTTGAACAACCTGGGTTACCTCGGGGGGTTTTACTGATGAAGGAAGCCTGTGTACCCATTGAGAACCGCCGAGGTGAGGCGAGCAACTGTCAGACTCTCCAACGTATAAACTCTGCATAAGCAGGTTTAGTATTGGTTGATGACAGGTGCACCATCGACGTACAGTACGCCTTACTACATACTACATACTTCCCGTAACGTGGGCCACCGGCGTTAAGTGCCTTGCCCAACCACACACCGCAGTTATCCCTGGAGGGGGATTGTCCGTGACCTTTCGGTTTGAAGGCCAATACCATAACCACTGATCTGAGCTAATGTGCTCCCATTTAGTAGTTAATATGTGGTAAACAAAAATACGTGCAAACTGAGATCGTTGTGTGTAGGTTGGTACACACTGTTAGCGAGTTGAGCATTATTTACGATACGCTAAAATAACAATTAACCTTTTCGTTTCTCGATTTGCAATTTTGACACTTTCATAGCCCTTTTCCAAACAGACATTCTGCTCTCGAATGACGAATCGATTGCTATTATTTGTATTTTAAAATTATAGATGATGGTTCCTCGTTCCAACGAGTTCAGAGAGCTCGTTCCAATAAGCGTTCATAACTTATGTTTTAGAAGCAAACTTTAGACATTTTGAATTGCCGTTCTTGCTTATAGCGCCTGGAGATATGACCGTTACTTTTGGCAAATGGTTCAATTCAACACACATATTAAGTACACGGTAACCTGACCAGAGTACATACTGAACATCAATGATTCTAATTATAACGCAATCAATCATTAATATCAACTCATTAAGCCGAGAAAAAGTCGAAGAACAACTCTATAGATTAGATAAGAAGAAAATCAATTTTCAAATTTATAATACACTTCGTTTATGTGCCTTTCATAAAATGGTCAATATGTGTTCGGTGACTGCTTTGTTGCGTGTCGCGCCTCTGTCTTAAAGTGTCAACATTTTTTGTACTCATTAAGTTTTCAACATAAACTGACAGCTCGAAATCAATTGAGCTTTTTAGTTTTCCTTTTCCTTTTCATCTTCATTTTGGTATTAATAGAACAGAAATGAAGGAACAAAAAATCTTTTCTTGTGAGTGTAGGGTGATAAAAAATTTAAAAGCTGAAGAAAAAAAATCGCTATGTGTGTTGTTCTGTATTGGATTAACGTACGTGACAATATTAGACTCTCTCTCCCTCTCTCTCTCTCTCTCTCTCTCTCTCTCTCGCTCTCTCTCTCATACTAGACAAGTAACTTGTAAATTAATTGAAGCAAATAATTTACATCAATTAATCTCATTAATTTTTTTTCCGCGCCGTTTCGTCTTCACTACAAGGACTGGAACGAAACGGCTTGGGACGAAACGATCCGTAACCGAACGCTTGTAGTCGCTGTTTACACTGTCGCGACGACGTTTCTCCCCACCCTTCCCCTGATGTTTGTACCTGTATTTCCCCACAGTATGGGATTATACCGGTACACTGGCAACCCAAATAAGTGGTTATTTACGCCATGCACATCTGTCAGTTGTACATGCGGCCTTCGTCTGAAATACGACATGATATCATGCATTGTAAAGATTTCACGGACTACTTTCGAGTGAATGACATCGGGACATATTTGGGACTGGATTCATAAAGAAGAAAACGGTGCTAATACAACGTTGAAATGATAAGTTTTCTGGATTGTGATTATAGATCGAAAGAACCAACATATGAGGATCTTCAATCGATGCATATTTTGGGGGGAATGATAGAAGTATGTTTATTCCTGTTATTCGTCAGACACTCAATACCAAGTGGCTTTCTGTGGTAAAATCCCTAATTTGGGTCACTTCCAAGTTAATTTATATTGCTTATGACTGTACTTATAATGTAGTGTGTGACAAAATAAATTATCACCAAAAATTAAAAAAAAAACACCAGAATGCTTGTGCAATTCAAAAATGGTACAATCATAATGTATTAACCCATTTGAACATTGGTGGTATATTCCATTTCAGTTACATGACAGCCATTGGTGGAGTCTATATTCATTATTTGAGGACAGACCAATCGAAATTTTCAACGTGCAGCCCTTAGGCTGCACGTTGAAAATTTCGATTGGTCTACTCTACGCAATCCCTTAGCAGCCATCATGTTCCTGGCCCGGAAAATGGCCTCTGGGGTGGGGGGGGGGGGGGGGGGGTGGGGTGGGGTCAAAGGGTTCAAAGAGTAGGCAGCGAAGGGTTAGACAAAGCGATGCAATCAAACCACATTCACCTTGCTATTTACTTTCCCCAAATATCTACATTTCTGATGGTCACTAACCGAAACAAATTCGTCGGCGTCATCCTTTTTAAGAGTAGTCACGAGTTATGTTCTTCTAAGGGTGGACACGTGCTACGCATTGTTTTTCGACGGGTGGCATTTTATGAATAAATAATTTTAAAATTTAATCTCCCGAATAATGGGACAATTCAATTACCATAGAACACCCCGAATTCATAAACTGATTCACCTGCAGTAAATACCCTCTTCTTGCGACACAATTATCGATTTTCGGCAAATATGATACAATTATGGACTTTTGTGATGGTGAATATGATGTGATATGAACCTAAAAAACTTTTATTACATGCCCATGCAGTCTCTCTTATGCAATACGGCTGTGCAATACGGCTGTGCAATACGGAATTCCGTATTGCACACCAACCTGTTCCAACCGGAACTGCATAAAGTGCATGGTGTTTACCACCGTTGATAGAAAAGAAAATTAGGTCAGTAAGTGCTTGGGTCATGTAATAAATACAAAACCACATGTATGTTTCAATGAGTCGTTTTGTATTCAATTCGTCAGATGTGCGTAGAAAGAAAACGTCTCGACCTTCGGTCTCGACGTTTTCTTCCTACGCACATCTGACTCATTGAATACAAAACGACTCATTGAAACATACATGTAGTTTTGTCTATATATTGACCGAGCCGAGGGGTTAGCGTCCATATAAAATAATATTTACCTCAAAGAGTCCATAACTCTTTTATTATAATACACCATCCTCAAAAAACAATTTTCTATATGTCAATTAAAAGTTCAATAATATCAATCAGGAATACTTTTATTTAACAATAAAATAGTTATCATCTGCAGAAAAACAATAAAATAAACAATGTTACAGAGATTACGTCGATTGAAATAGAACTAGAGGGGGGATTTCCAAGAGCTATATTTAGAAAGTTGATATTCACTGCAAAACCTCTGTACATGCATTTTTGAGTACCAGTCACGTGTATAAGATCCAGCCAATAGAAATGTGGTTATTTATAAAGTATATAATATAACGCACAATGTTGCTACCAATCATATCGATTTAGCTATATAGTATAGAAATACCGACACCTATGCCGAGTTTGAAGACAATCGGGTCCGTAGAGGCTGCAGAGATGGGGCACGTCACTCGCGACAAACAGAATTCACGACAAAACAGAGTAACTCAAATTATATTGCAGATCCCCACCTCCAAGGCAAACCAATCACCTCCTCATGTTAACAATGTCATAATATAATGTGAATATCTATCGATAATGTGACTTTCTGTTCCACGCATTGTATCTCATAACATCAGTGATTTTGAGAGTTTCTCGATGAAGTTCCGGCGTTTTTATCTGCCGGAACTATCTTCCATTATGCGTGTGGAAATGTCACCTAGGTCGCATTACACATTCAACTCTGTAGCTTCGAAGTGTCCCAATGGTCGATAGATACACCATCCACGCCTTAAATCTGAAGATGGCATTAACCCTCTGATACTAATGTCAAATTAGCCAAATTTCTCGCTCCAAATTTTCCCCATAATGATTTTAACTTTCTCCCTCATTGAGCTCTGTCAAATACTACATAATATTATATCTCACGTGACCTTCTGGGCTCCTGATTGGACGAATGCTCCACCCCTATTTCGTGTAGTTTGCATCCACAGAACTGACCAGGCACTACACCCAGGCACTACACGTTTTCTATTTTTACAACACTACTATATTAATTTTCGTTTCATACTGGGCGAATAAAACTAATCAGGCTAAATTTAAATATCGATTCACAGAGGCACAACATCCACAAAACGACCCGGAAAGAAATCACTGTGGAAAAATGTATCGCTTTTCCATTGTCAAAGTCACATTTTTCGAGGCGTTCATTTTATTCCTTGAGAAGATGATCCATATCTCGTTTCGAAGAGAATGATCCACATCTGGGTAGAATGTTCATGAGAACGCGTCCGGAAATGAAAAATCGTTTGTTTTCGTTGCTCATATTATTTCGCTATTTAACTGTATGTTTTGGACAGTAAACGAATAAATAATGGAATTCAGTTGAATCTTCGGAGTTTGCATCCCGTACTGTCCCATTCGGTAATGTATATGTGTGACAAACGTGTGGAAATTATGAAACTGCGTTGTCAAATTTCGAAAATTTTAGTTTTCATTCGCGAGTTGCGCGATTCTAGATACACAGTTCCGCTTGGGGGAAATGTTTTGTTTACCCTTGCCGACCGATTCAAAATCTTTCTTCTGTTCATATCAATAATCCAAGTTAGCCGTGTTTTGGAAGAAGCAAATGTTTTTTAAAAACTACATGGTATTTTTTTCTATATAACGCTGGTTGGTAGGGCTGCTGCCTTGGAAATAGATTAACAAATCGGACAGATGTTTTTCTTGATGGGTGTTCGATATAATATAAGGATTAGTGCATGTCTTGTCGTTGACTACGCCCATATAGTGCCCAGTGAGGTGGTGTAGTTCCCTCCGCTTCGCGGCGGGAACTACACCACCTCACTGGGCACTATATGGGCGTAGTCAACTCCAAGCCATGCACTATTCCTTAAATATGTAGGCTGGCCCGCCACTGTTTTGAGTGTTTGATTTTAAAAATTCGAAGCAACTTCCAGTATTTTAGAAAAAATAAGTTCCCAATAACACATGAATGACCTGAATGACATTTACCCATATTTAACCCTCCAAACCGTTTTGGCATGTTTGATTTCGGTCCATTACCATGCTTGAAATATAGCTATGGCGCCCACTTTCACCTACATTTGTGAATTGAAATGCTTTATGAGTGTCAGGAAGGCTTAGCAAGATTAGTAAGAAGTGATTCCCAGCATTTCTGACAAATGCATGCTGTGACCCCTCCCCCCCCCCCCCTATAAGGTGACATAAGGGATTTGACCCATATATTGAACATCTAGTGAGTTTCGATTTATTTACTACTGGTCCTAAGGCAATAGATCGTACGATGCTAGACAAAGGGCGGGGCCCACTTTCAAAAATTGGGGTTCTGTTCACTTTTGGAACATTTAACTTCATATATGACGTGTTAGAATGCATTGTGAGGTCTCAAAATACAATTTGCAGCATTTACAAAACAAACGCTCAATGTGCCATTTGCAGATATAGTAATCTTGACATTGACATTCTTATACGTTAAAAATACATTATGACTAAGATGAAGTTGTTCAGAGTCAATGTAACAGCCCATGCCGGAGATTTCAGCTCGACCCACTTTCTGTATTCTAAACCCATTTTACTCTTTACTCTTGAAAATTAACAAAGCCATTGTCTGATTTGTGTTATTCTTTGTTCGAAACAAGTAAGTGAAAAAAATGAAGTATCTTATTTGTCGAAAATGAGCAAGATGGGCAATTTGAAACATCAACAATGGCGTCCAGAGTCACCACATTAGGTGGTGTTAGCAAATATCGTTTAGTATCTTACCCCCTACAAGTATCTGGGAATTTCATTGGTTCAAAAACGTCACCTGCAGACTGCATATAAAACCATATACTGCCTGTCAACATCAATATACGCTGGCCTATTGCATCCAAGATACATTTCTCGAATTCATTTTATTTTTTTTATTTTCATTCGTTTTTGTTCCCCTAAACTAAATCGTATTCCCACTCCCACTCGCCGAAAATGTTATTCCACTCCCAGCATCGTATTTCACTCTCAGCCATAACGGTCTATTTTCTTATTTTTTTTATTGTTTACAAATCGGTTGAGTTGAATCAATTATAAAGGAAAAGAAATAAGGAGAAAATAAAATATCTTACCTCTTACAAGTATCTAGGAATTTCATTGGTTCAAAGACGTCACATACAGACTATATATAAAACCATATACTGCCTGTCAACATCAATATACGCTGACAGCTATGGGTAATCTCCCCTTTGTTCATTGATTATTCAAAATGGCGGCAGCCTATAAACGCTTCAAGTTGAAAGATTGAGTGTCGGAAGCCTTTATTTGGTCTGAAGTGCAGGTTAGGCAACTTAAAAGGTTTCGTATTCTGTGGATGTGTGTCACGTTACCTTCGAAATGAAACTGTTTGGTATGTATTGTATGAATTTGCCTTGTTACTCTCCCATATATTGATGTTGACAGGCAGTATATGGTTTTATATGCAGTCTGTGTGCGACGTCTTTGAACCAATGAAATTCCTAGATACTTGTAGGAGGTAAGATATTTTATTTTCTCCTTATTTCTTTTCCTTTATAATTGATTCAACTCAACCGATTTGTAAACAATAAAAAAATAAGAAAATAGACCGTTATGGCTGAGAGTGGAATACGATGCTGGGTGTGGAATGTCATTTTCGGCGAGTGGGAGTGAGAATACGATTTGTTTTGGAGGAACAAAAACGAAAGAAAATAAAAAAATAAAATAAATTCGAGAAATGTATCTTGGATGCAATAGGCCAGCAGTATAGGGAACCAGATATGTAAGAGGCCTTAAATGCATCTAGAGTCGTTATTAAGGATAAATGAAGTCTGGAACGGATAACAGAAGACCTCATCTATGCGTTTGTGAACAGAGTGGCAATATGTTTGCTGAAATTGTTCATGGGTTATCATGACCATGCATTAGATGGAAGCTTTCAGGCTCACACTAGAGAAGTGGTAGGGTTAAACACACACACTTAACCCTTTGCCCAACGAATCGACCGGATCCGCCCGCGTAATATACAAATTCAGCTGTTAAAAAAATATTATTTTTCAACAAAATTTCAACAAAGCCATATCATGTGACCCCTCGTTGGAACGAGCTCGACGAGCTCGTTCCAACGAGGGGTCACATGATATGGTTTGTTGAATTTTTTTCTAAATTTCAAAAATTGATATTTAAAATAATAAATTTTGATATCGACTACGTTGGGTAAAGGTTTAATACTCCATTTCAATAAAGAAAAACCCCATCCCCAAGAAATGAAGTTATCTTGAGTTCTAAGACAGAATAGAAAAATAATAAAATGGCTTTACACAACTAAGGTTTCCTTCAACGTGGATGGAGAGAGATTTCGAAGCACCGGATTAAAAGGGGGTGCGGTGCCGTCGCGATAAACGGCTCTCGTCAGATCACCGAAGTTAAGCAACGTCGAGCCCGGTTAGTAGTTGGATGGGTGACCATTTCAGCGACCGATTCGCGCTCCCGCGTTGTGTCCTTTGGCAAGGCACTTAACCCCGATTGCCTACATGGGGGCACGATGACGCTGTGTACTAAGGCGTACTGCACGTCGATGGTGCGCATGTCTTCAACCAATCTAACCCTGCCTGTGGCGCGGTGCAGAATTCAGACTTACAATGTTGGAGTGCTGACAGCTGCTCGTCGATGCTCGGTGGTTCTCTCCGGGTACTCCGACTTCCTGCACCCGTAAAACTGTCACCGACATGATATGACCCTGGCTTTTAATGTTTCATTAAACCCTTATAAAAAACCGGATTAAAACAACAGATGTGAAAATTTAATGTGACAGTATCACCAGTGCTTTATATTTTCTACAACGTTCTCTAGTTTGTGTAGTATGAAAGAGGTTCTCTCCGTTTAAGGGTTACTGATTCAAGTCTGCAAAATGGGCCGTGACCTGGGAAAGGGGATCTTATGGGTCAAAACTCGAACGGAATCGATATCGCACGTCCAATCTCATGAAAAAAAGAATTTCAATAAAGTTTATTTCAAGATCATCTGACATTTAGAAATTGATCAGGGTGACGTTGAATGACATTTAAATTGAGGTCTCCAAAGCCCATGTATTGACCGTTTGACGTTTAAACATAATACGCAGGCAATACATCCCTGTGGCATGATGATGCAGACAAGAAACAATATCCAGTACAGATAATTAGCGTTTACTGAAGGGTGACAAGTTATTTATTTTATATTAAAACCCACTGTCGATAACTCCCTTTGTTTCACCATCACTGCTGTCCAAATAGAATGAGAGCCAAGGAAAAAGGTTTGAGTTATTTTCAAGAATACGGAAACTCTGTCACAAACAAACCTGTTCATACCTTACATTTTTATTCTCTCCAATCAGATAAAATTAGTGAATAGAGGATATGGAATGAGTGTTTTTCTCATATAATATTTATGAAACGAGTCTAAGAATTTTCCGTTTTGGCGAGCCTCTGGCGAGCCCAAACGAAAAATTCGGACGAGTTTCATAAATATTATATGAGAAAAACACTCATTTCATATTCTATTTATCATATGACACACACACGCGCAAATTAGCCACTTAGTATGACCCTTTTAACCCATCACCTAACTTGAGTTGCAGACGGCACTTGGAAAACAACACCCCCGTGTAACTAAAATTTTTCATTTTTTGCTTCCAAAACATAGGTTATGACCCCTCATTGGAACGAGCTCGTGGAGCTCGTTCCAATGAGGGGTCATAACCTATGTTTTGGAAGCAAAAAGTGAAAATATAAAAAAATGAATGGCGTTTTTCTTGATTAATACAATATAACCCACCATAAATAGGACAGATAACGTAAATTCTCCCTACTGAAATAATGCAAATGTGACCCAGTTGTATTTTATTTAGCCAATCAAAGTGTCCAGTTTTGAAATTGACCAATGAAATTGACGGAAGGCTTTATTTACCACTGATTAATATGAAAACAAAATATCAATGCTTTAAAGTGAACAAAACGGACGAGTCATATGATAAAAAAAACTTCCGCTTTAAAACAATAATGTAATGTAAAGTTGTTTTTTAGACAGATAATTCACGCGCCTCAGAATATTCGTCCAGATAATGGTTTCGAGCTACGCCATCGACCATAGCCTTGCCGAATACCTTCGTGAAGTATTCTTCTTCCCATAATACAATATTATTGAACATAAATGACAAGAGGAGCCTTCACTGTGGATATATCTTCATGTTGTAACAAAAGAAATTCGGAACGAAAATTATTTTATTTCGCGTTTCTGATTTGTTTCTTCAATTTTCATGAATTTGAAGAGAAATATCACACTGTTCCCCTTGACCTTGAGAGAAATTATTTTAGTTCGAGTTTCTATTTTGTTCCTTCAATTTTCGTCACAATTTGAAGATATAAATATTTCTCTTAAGCTCTACCACCATAAAATATACTAATAAAAAATAGAAAATAATGGAAAACATATACTAGTCTTGACTTTTTGTCCCATTTTGGAACTAACTGATGGTTTCGCAATTGTTAGATAAATGAATTATCAGGATAAAAAGCCGGCTCGTTGAGATCCCATTATGGACACCACCTCGAATCTGATACAAATCACAGGACATGCACATTATCATGATAATCTGTATTTATCGTGCCTCACGTGGGCAATCAGGATTTTGTGTCTTGCCCAAGGATAGGAGAGTTCGCCGACCGTTTGTGTTTATTTGACTGTAAATCTTCCAGGCTAGTATTTTATTGCACCTATTACTTATTGTAAGTCATCAATTAAATTCCACCTTGTTGTTCTCTCCTAACCCGTAATTTGTTTGTTAAAAAGTTTCGTTTGACATTCGGGAATCTGACTATGTAAAACCATTTGTTAACTCGCCCCTTCGCGCCTCGTTAACAAATAGTTTTCCATAGTCAAATTTCCGAATGTCTAACGAAACAAGAGACGTTTATCTCCCAATTAATGCTATGCATAATTATAATCATCTTAACCCTTTACAAAACGAATCGGGCGCATCCGCTCGTGTAAGTTACAGATTTAGGGATTGAGAAAAATTATTTTTAAAAAATCAACAAACCCATATCACGTGAGCCCTCATCGGAATGAGCTTGTACCAATAAGGTGCCATATGATATGGCTTTGTTGAAAAGTTTTGACACTTGTTTTCAAACAACTAACAATTCTGATTTTATTTATTTATTGGGATTTTATCGACACTCTCGACAGTCAGGGTCACCTCGTGTCGAAACAATTCTGATATCATGTGCTCTGGGTAAAGGGTTATGTAGCTAAGATTAATATGTTTAATATTTGTCGGTACAAAGCACGTCATAATGATTAAAACATAGTGTACCATAGACACTAGAACTAGATTGACATCGCTACGCGAACCTCAAGAAGTCATTCAAACACGACCATTGCCGTTTTTTTTTTTTGGGGGGGGGGGAGGGGGGGGGGGGTGGTGCTGAAGTCCGAAGTACATGTCGAGGTTTGATGCCATAAAGCGATTCTTAGCCCTTCCAAAGCTATGCGCATTTTAACTCTTTCAACACGAGTGGCCATTTTTCCAGTCCAAGAACACGATAGGTCATAATTTCATTAAGTGGGATGGCTACTAAGTGAACGTGTATGGTAGAACAATTAATATTTTCAACGTACAGCTTGAAGGCTGCACGTTGAAGATATTAATTGCTCTACCCCCAAATAATGGATATAGACTCTTCCATCTGACATTTAACTGGCATGGAAGATACCACCAGTGTTGAAAGGGTTAATGAAGATGTTACGAATGGTCAAAATTTGAATTGCCGTAAAGGCGTTAAAAGGTGATAAATGGAAAAACTAAAAAATGGATGTCTTCTCATTTTTTTTATTATCTCTTCAAAAATACTAAATCCCATACAAATCCGAGACATTCTAGTCTTTTCGGCAATGCCATCGGTATGACGTTAACAAGTGGTTTCCCACAGTCAAATTCCAGAAAGTCTTACGAAACAAGAGACGTTTGTTACAGGAATTACAAGGGGAGATGAATGTCTCTTGTTTCGTTGGACATTTGGGAATTTGACTGTGGAAAACCATTTGTTAACGAGCCTTCGGGGCTCGTTAACAAATAGTTTGCCATAGTCAAATCCCCAAATATCTAACGAAACAAGATACGTTTATCTTCTAATTGTGTATGACTAAAAAGAAAGAAAGAAAAATCTGACGATCGCTAAACACCATTTTATCTTTGTTGAACGAGTTCAAACGATACCCTTTTTCTAATGGTAATACCCAGAATGTTTCTTTTCAGAAAATGTTCTTAAGGCATAAGCTATTCTACTTACCCTGTGGCATTCTCGTAAAACATATAAGTAGTAAAATTGCTGACACCGAATCAAAAGTGCTCCCCATTGTTCATTAAAATAATTTACAGGCTACAAAGTTTTGAAGCTGCTTCGTGCACTAGTCAATTCCTTATGTTTCCTATTTGCCAGCTAATGACAATTACACACCCACACCAGTTTTTGTTGTGTGACAACAATATTGATCTGTTTCAAATTTAGTGCGCATGTTTCAGATTTCTGTCCTCAGTCAAACTCAATCATCAGGAAATCAGTTAATTACTGTTAACTGTACCAGTAGAGATATTGGAAATGAATATTTTGTTATTAGAAATTCGATCATAGGAAATAGAACGAGATCGAAAGGGACATTTTTTATTCTTTTTCTTAAAAAAACGGGTTTGGGGAATTTTCTCACTTCTTACGATGACAGAAATTACAGTGGAGATGAATGTTTCTTGTTTCGTTAGACATTCGGGAATTTGATCGTGGAAAACCATTTGTTAACGAGCCTTCAGGGCTCGTTAACAAATGGTTTTCCATTGTCAAATTACGAAATGTCTAACAAAACAAGACACGTTTATCTTCTAATTTAGTATGACTAAAAAGAACGAAAGAAAACTCTGGCGATCGCTAAACACCATTTTATCTTCGTTGAACGAGTTCCTAAGATACGCGTTTTCTAATGGTAATAAGCAGAATGTTTTTTTTCAGAAAATGTTCTCACGGCATAAGTTACTTACCTTTCAAGGCGACAAGACCCTGCGACATTCTCGTAAAACATATAAGTATTAAAATTACTGACACCGAATCAAAAGTGCTCACCATTGTTGATTAAAATAAATTACAAGCTACAAAATTTTGATGCTGCTTCGCGAACGAACCAATTCCTAATGTTTCATATTTACTTGCTGAAGACAATTACACACCAGCACTGTGAATTGTTTATTGTGTGACAGTGATATTGATCTGTTTCAAATTCCAGTGCGCATGTTTCAGATATTGGGCCCAAGTCACGATCAATCATCGCATAAGCAATTAATTATTGTTTGTTATGACAGTGGAGGTATGGGAAATGCACATTTTTCAGAAAAAAGTCCGATCCAAGGAACCACAGGTAGTTGGAAATTTCTGATTCATTTTGCAGCTCATTCTCCACAATGCTCTGCTAAGAAGAGACTTTATTGTTGAGTCGTCCAAATAGATAGTATACCGAAGGCAACAGTTAGTAATAATGCAGTCCTACAACCCTAAAATATGTGACAATCTCTTTTGAAAGAACCTCCAACTTTTCAAGTAAAGATTAAGATCACTTCTTTTTAAGACGAATTTCAAAACATGATAACTGTATTTGAAATTATCATCATTTTTCAAGTAGCTTTTAACTATTCTATTCAAAAAAGTAGGGGATATTTGATAAAAGGGAGATTTATGAAGCAATATTTTTATATTTTTATCAAAAAGACAGTTGAGGCATTGCGCTGTCACATATGGTGAATGATTTTAGCAATAGTTGGGTATCTGAGAAGCACACGTTCCACGCACTGAGCTGCAGTTCGTTCTGCTGCCGCCACACTCTGTTTCGCCTGTCGTGGATGCCGAGAGTGAATCTCGATTCATCGGAAAACATGCTCCACCACCGATTATCCCAGCGCTGCCATGCACCACACCAATTATGCCTTGCTGCGATGTGACGTTCAGTCAAACGTGGAATAATTCGAGATCGCCGAGCGTACAAATTCCAGCTGTGTAGGCGATTTCGGATAGTCTGACCACTTACTCGCACATCTGTCGCTAGGTGCAGCTGCTGTCTAATTTCTGAGGCACTTTGATGGCGGTAACGTTCGGATGACACGATCCTGGTTAGCAGTTCTCGCACTTGGACGACTTGACCGACGTCTGTCATCAACATTGCCTGCCTGGTAGCATGACCACAACTTGCTAATCACCGATTGAGTAACGTTGAGAATTTGAGCCACTGCAGTCTGTCTGTTGCCAGTTTCCAACATGCCAACGACACGTAAACGTTCGTCACGTGTCAGTCTTCGCATACTTCAAAACTTATGTTTCGGCCAGATACTATTGATGAACGAGCTTATACCAAGAAAAGAACGATGAGACCTCCGCAAACGCCCGCCCAGTACAAAATGAAAATTTCAAAAACGTACCAAACAGACATTAACTCGGCGATCGTGCGAAACACTAGCACGAAGTTTTCGTGGTCCGGTGACATTCATGACCCACACTAAACTGGGTAACATATTAATGTGTTCAATCTCGCGTATCCAATACCATTTTCTGAAAACAGCAACATCAGTTTGGATATCCCCTACTTTTTTGAATAATATATATACTCGGATATTCTGTTGATTCATCGTAATCCTTATTTCAAAACCGGGATAATAATATAAACCGTTTGCAATTTTATTTTCTAGAATTTTATTTTCTACCTATTAATATTACTGACTAAAATGAATCATTAGCATTTTAACAGATATGGCAATTTATCAACCATTCGTTTTATTCAGTTATTTTTAGGTAGAAAATACAATTCTAGAAAACACAATTGTAAAAGTTTGTAGTATTTACTGTAGCTCTCAGGCCAACAGTTCAATTGTGTATGGAATTCGACGCTGTTATGGGCGGTTTGTTGACTAAGTTTTCGTGGAGTTTGCTATCACAAAGATATACAGATATTCTTTTGTACTCCACGTATATATACTCCAATCAAAAAGTAGTTAATTCACTTTTGAACCACCAAGATGTTAATACAATTGGTGGAACTTCCTGGCGTTGTCACAAACAATTGGTGGAACTTCCTGGCGTTGTCACAAAACTATCTCTGTGTTGAGTCTTCCTGTCTAATGGTAATGTCATCAAAAAGTCGGCGAAATCAAGTCTTGATTGGACAATATTATCAACGTTGATTGAAATAAGACGAATCTCTATGGTATTTTTAGATTCAATCGTTAAAACGAACTGAAATACTCCCGACGAGTGAATCTAAACATAGGCGATGGAGTACCTAAGAGCCACACTGACTGGTTCGAAGCTACAATAGAGTCTAATTCCGTACAGACTTGAGCATTGGCTTAAGAACTTGACACATAGTATCAGTTAGATTGCTTTCTGGGTACATTCACGGCCAAATTCATAAACGCTGTTTAATTACGGATGTTGTAATCTCTGAGTTTAAGTCCAAATCGGAGTCCAGGCATAGCCACGTCTTTTAAAACCTGCAACGTTCGGATAGTTACTTGGACATTATAAGTAACTTTTTACAAAAGAGGGGAAATTATAAATATGAGCGAACTGAGAGAGGTTGACCTGTCCACTTAAATTTCGCTAGTGTCGTTGACATGTATCGTGAAAAAGAGTAGGCTGTCGAAGGTGCTCTGAGAAGTGTCCCCTTCCAGCTTCACTGCACCAGGGCTTTCCTGGCTTACTCGAACTTTAATTTGGCTATCGAGTATGCGTCGTACCTTTTGTGTTGGGATGCCCATTTTGTGGCGGATACCGGCGTGTCAGACTGATTCGAAGGCTTTTTCGACTTCGAAAAGGAGGGCAATGCCAATTTCCTTTTGAGGAGAAGGTTGTCAGCAACTACTCGACGAGCCAGTAGGCATGTTCGACAGCCTCTCTGTTGACGCGGTTTGCTTTCTGCCATTCGTTGAAAAAGTTCACGGATTTGAGATGATACCAACGCCTAATTGTAATCACCCGTTGGAATATCTCCACAATGCAGCTCAGTATACTGATAAGAATTGAAAGGCATACACCTGTTGTGATATATATACTATGGTTAGTGAAATGGTATTAAAAAGACATCTTTTAAAACTGTGTGATAATTAGCACGTTAAGACAGCCAATCAATATTTTGATTATGAACCTTCAATTAACACCAAATTGGCCGGCTTTACAAATAAAAATTGATTTATATCATAAAAGTTGTTTGAGTATTTAGTTATTTTGGGTAAAATTCTTGGTTTTCTTGAGCAATTACCAGCAATTAAAAAGTAACTCATTGTCAGTGTTGTTTTTAGTGTTTGTGCTGTTTGAAAATGTGTGCTTGAAAGGAGATTGTTTTCCATAATGTTGGCAGAGACTTTTTCTAAAAGTTCGATATAAAAATAATAAAAGATGTACATACACAGAACGACACACGTGTGTGAATAGGTTATTCGATATGGCACGCGTGCCAACGCGGAAGGATAAAACGAAAGGCCGCAGGCCTCGAGTTTTATCCTTCCGCGATGGCACAAGTGCAATATCAATTAAGCCATTCACACACACTCGCGTGTCGTTCTCTGTTTATTACACCCCTTCACGTCTATAAAAAAACAGTTATAAGAAGGACACTCCGTAATTCATTTGACAGCTATCAACAAAAAGAACACATTTTATCGCCAGTCAAATTTGCGAGGGGAACCCGCAATTTGGCACACTGGCACATCGCCTACTGGCACATAGAACACATTGGAACTCAAGGGGCGACTTTCAGCTATCGCTAGCGTTTCAGATTGTAATTGCGTTGCACGATTTGTATAAAACTCCAGTGAAATTTCGCTTCTATTTAAAAGTAGTCCGTCAACGATGTCCGTTCCGCACATATGTTGGAACAGATTTTTATGTTAAGAATGGTTAATGTTGCTGTAGATGGGGATTACGTAGAACAGGCGTGTAAGAAATAGTGTTGTTGTTTGTTACTTGCTAAACACAATAACACTACATCAAAAAAATACCTCGCCACAAATATTGGAGACATTTAACCGAAAAATGATACATAGAGGCAATTTTATCTGAAATGTTGAGTAATTTATTCATGCAGCAAGCAATGGTATTGCATTTATGCATGTAACAACCAATGGTATTGCGATTATTCATGCATCAGCCAATGGTACTGCGTGTTGAAATTAAGCCATGGATCAGACATTCAAGATAATTCCATCAGAACCATATGGGACGCAGTTTTGATCGTTTTCCGTTCAAATTACTTAAAGCAGTTGTTTTGAATTGATCACAACCGCAACGATTTCTGATTATTTCCCTGTTCCTAGTATTCTAGTGGTGACATAGAGAATATACCCATAGTAGCTTGATATACCAAGTGTTCACCACGAGTGGTGAAGTGGTGTTAACTGCGAGCCTTCAGAGAGCGGTTAACACCACTTCATCACGAGTGGTGAAAATTTGGTACACCAAGCTACTTCAAGTATATTTTATTTATACCATGATCGTCAGATTACTAGGACTCGCTATTATTTTTTCTCAATTTTACTGATCAGTAGACGTACATACGTGAGAAGCTGTTTTTCTTTACATGAGCACCGGCGGGTGGTACGTCCGCTGTCAATTTTATCACAGGAACAAAATGGGAAAAGAAACGCACAAATCACGGGGCCTTTTTCATTTTAATAACATAATACATGTAACATACTATTTCGAGTTATGAATGCTTTATTGGCATGAGACAACGCATGTTTGTTAATTTTGGGTATCTTCTGAAGTAAACTCATTTACGCGTAATAAATAATTGCCGCTTTCATTTCACTCTTCGCAAAGCGACGTGCGATAAAATAAGCTACGTCGCATTCAGGTCGAGGTCACCAAAGGTCAACTGGGATGTAATTCCACTGTATGTGTAAATTTTAACTATTGAAATCTCATTGCTGGCGTGTTCAACACGGTTGGTATGTAAAGCTAAAATTTATGTCATAGGCTTTTATATATGGTAGAATAGGTAATCGTGGTATAAAAATATATAATACTCTGGTAACGTTTGCATCCTTACTCGGCGAAACAGGTGTTTATTATCCAATTAGGTGTTTATTGCATTGTCTGCTTAATCACAGACGGCCATGTTTTGCTTCACGAAAAGAATATATATAGAATATACCAAAATAGCTTGGTGTACCAAATGTTCACCACGAGTGGTGAACATTTGGTACACCAAGCTATTTTGAGTATATTTTATTTATACCATGATCGTCAGATTATTAAGTGTCGCTATTATTTTTTCTCAATTTAACTGAGCAGCAGCCGTAAATACGTGCAAATTTGTTCTTGTTTATACGAGCATCGGTGGGCGGTACTTCCGCTGTCAATTTTATCACAGAAACGAAATAGAAAAACAACCGGGGCATTTTTCATTTTAATAACATAATAACATACTATTTCGAGTTATGGGTGCTTTATTAACATGAGACAATGCATGTTTGTTAATGTTTGGTGTATATGGTTGAATAGGTAATCATGGTATAAAACTCATTCCGCGCTTATCTTTACAACGGGGTCCATTGGAACAAAAATCGGCTATTTATCGCCAAGGTGGTCGACGGAAAATCCTTCTATTCTTTCTAACACATTTCTTCATTTCCGATGGTCGCGAATTGAAATAAATTCGTTGGCGTGATTCTTCCTAAGAGTAGAAATGAGTTATGTTCTACTAAGGATGGATACATGCTGCGCGTTGTTATTCGACGGTTGGAATTTCATGAATGATGCATTTTATCATGTAATCGACAATTTAATTACCACAGAACGCCCCGAATTCATAAACTGATTCACACACAGTAAATACTCCCATCTTGCGACACAAATGTCGATTTTCGGTAAATATCACAAAATGTTGCCACCCATCATATCGATTTAGCAATATAGGATAGAAATACGGACAACTGTGAAGAGTTTGACGAAATCGGGTCTGTAGAGGTTGCGGAGTTTAGGCACGTCACTCGCGCGCGACAAACAGAATTCACGACAAACAGATATACAATGCAGCTTGCCACCTCAAAAGCAAACCATTGACACGCACATGTTAAAAATGACATAGCATAATGTTATTTTTATCGATAATGCAACTTTCTCTTCCACGCAATATATCTCATAGCATCAGTTATTGTGAGAGTTTCTCACTGGAGTTTCAGCGTATTTATCTGTCGGAACTATCTTCCCTCATGCGTGTGGAAACATTAGCTAGGTCGCATTACACATTCAACTCTGTAGCTTCGAAGTGGCCCAATGGGCGACAGATACACCATCCACGCCTTAAAATTGAAGATGGCACTAACCCTCAGATACTAATGTCAAATTAGCCAAATTTCACGCTACAAATTTTCCACCGACCTGAATGACATTTATCCATATTTAACCCCACAAAACCGTTTTGTCATATTAGGTTTTGGTCCATTATCATACTTGAAATATAGCTATGGCCCACTTTCACCTAATTTTGTGCATTGAAACGTTTTGTGCGTGCCAGGAATGCTTTAGGGAATAGCAAGAATAATAAGAAGCGATTTCCAGCATTTCTGATAAATACATGCAATGACCCCCTAGGGGACATAAGTGATTTTGGCCCACATGTTGGACTCTAATGAGTTTTGATTTATTTACTACTAGTCCTAAGGCCATAGGTCGCACGATGTTTGAGATAGGGCGTGATCCACTTTCACAATTTGAGGTTCTGTCCACTTTTGGAGCATTGAACTTCATATATGACGTGTAGGAATGCATTGTGAGGTCTCAAAATACGATTTGCAGCATTTACAAAACAAACTCTCAATGAGCCATTTGTAGATCTAGTAACCTTGACCTTCTTGACATTCGTATACGCCTATAATCATTATGACTAAAATGAAGTCATTCAGAGTCAATGTAGCAATACCGGAGATGTCAGCTTGTCCCGCTTTCTGTATTCTAAACACATCTTTCCGACCCTCGCTTTGAAAATTAACAAAGCCATTGCCTGATTCGTGCTATTTTTGTTTGAAGCAAGTAATCGAAACAATGAAGTATTTTATTTATCGAAAATGAGCAGGATAGGCAATTTGAAAACATCAAAAATGGCGTCCAGATTCGCCATATTTGGTGGCGTTAGCAAATATCGTTTAGTACTGGATAAAAGACATGGAGGAATATAGTACGTAGACAGTAGTTCACTGCTCGGATTCCAGTGCGATTTTTATCCTCGAGTTGGATACGCGGAGGATTTGGATATATTTTATTTTCTCATTATTTTGTTTCCTACATGTATAATAAGCATTTATAATTGATTGAACTCAATCGATTTGTAAACAATAAAAACAGTATGAAAATAGTGCGTTATCGCTGAGAGTGAAATACGATGCTGGGAATGGAATACCATTTTCGGCGAGCGGGAGTGAGAATACGATTTATTTGGGGGGAAGAAAAACGAATGGAAATAAAATAAATTCGAGAAATGTTTCTTGGATGCAATAGGCCAGCAATATAGGGATACAGTTATGTAAGATGCCTTAAATGCATCTAGAGTTGTTACTAAGGATAAATGAAGTCTGGAACGGATAACAAGGAAGACCTCATCGGTGCATTTGTGACCAGAGTAGCAATATGTGTGTTGAAGTTATACGCGTATTATCATGGCCATGCATTAAATTGATTTTTGAGAATAGCGCTGGCCGGTTTTGGCCGTTACGTTAGGTAAAGGGTTAAATAATATAATTATCGTTAATAATGAAAAGTAATAAATAGAGTAATCGCTTGACTGGACTGGTTTCGTGAAATAATTCGCCTCGAATGGGAGTAGAGGGACGTTGTACAAACATGAGTGTGCGTTTGCGCACGAGTGTTTTACAGTATAGTCCCTCGCCTCGAATGAATTATTTCACGTAACCAGTCCAGTCAAGCGATTACTCTCTATATATTAAAACCCACTGCCGATAACTTCCTTTGTTTCACCATTACTGCTATCCGAAAGAATGAGAGCCACGGAAAAACAATAGTTATTTTTAGAATCCAACAAGGAAACTCTGTGATAAAAAAAACTCTTCATACCGTACATTTTTATTCTCTCCAATCCGATAAAATTATTATGATTTTTCCGCATTAAAACAATAAACAATAATTACCTCGCCGAATACCTTCGAAGTATCCTTCTTCCGGTATCGCGGAACTAAATATTGAAATTAGAGTGAACCGCCTTAAAATGTTGCACTCGGAAATGACGCAATCTCTAAAAATAAACAGGCTTGGGAAAATCCATTGTTTCAATAAAAGTTTGAAACATTCTATTGACGTCTTGCATTATTGTTGAATATTCCTGATAAAAAAGAGGGTGATTTGATGACTTTTGGACCTAAAAAATACAATTTACTTTTTGTGTGTTTTTGTAGGAAATTCCCTGAAAAATATGTACACGTGACTGGTACTTCCCTTTGTGTCAGTTTTTCTCTCTTATTTGTTGCATGACCCCCTGTTTTCAGATCAGAAAAAGTTGTCTGAAGGGCTATTATACTTGATATTTGAATGCCAAAATTAAAGTGATGAGATCATATTTTTTTCCACCTGAACGTTATAATGGTCGCCTATGGGAAAATATTTAGTTCTGTGACACCTATAGGAAATATGTTTTTTGGCTTCCAGACCAGATTCAGTTATTATTTTGGGGGGATTATTTCACATTTAAATATTTATTTGGGGACCATACACCTTATCAAACCATTTTATTGTTTTGAGAAGTTACATTTTTGTCACAGTCAGCAATAAAAGCTATATATTTCCAAAACTAAGGCTGTTCATGCAAGAAATTCACATCTTGAGCAAGTGTATTCCCCAGGAGCAGCTGGCAGCTGCTAACTAACAGCCTATCTTACCCTATTAACATATTTATTTAAACCATGGTTTCTCCTCATATTACTAGGGGCAGGGAGGATTCCAAATCTTTCAACCCCCTCCCAAATCACCATTCAAACACAGACAGAAAACCTACACTGCCCTTCTATTCACTATTATTTAGAAGTTTTTCTCCTCTATATTATGCTCTTGTGTTTCTTTGCTTTTCACTTGCCTGGATCTACATTTTCAATAATTGGCAGCTGACTAACTTTCATCCCCCCACACACACAAGTATATTTAAACATCAAATACCAATATTCTTGAAGCAAATGTCTGATTCATCCTCTTTGGAAACATGTTTTCAACAATTTCAATGTTTTTTCCAGAATGGGTGTCTGTGGGGATTAAAACAAAGGTTATGAAAGTGCACTTATGGGAACTTGCAGCATAAGCATAGCACTATAGAATCAATATTTGATGGTTTTAGGCATCTTACCAGTGTTATGAGATATCAAAGTAGCAGGTACTGGTCATTATTTTGGACAAAAACACTGTTTTATGTTTTGTCAGTGCCATACCAATGACTCTATGTGCCTTTACTGAGAAAACTGAGGCTTTTCCTTTACAAAAATTGCAAAATATTCATCAAATACAATGTGAAATGTCTTCAGAAGCCAGACTGTGATTTAAAAACTATTACAGATGGGAAAGTTCATATCACAGTAGGTTTGTTTTGGGTCAATATCAATTAAATTATGAATTATATCACATATTTTGATGAAAAGGGGCATACCGGGGGGTCCTATTCAGGGCAAATTTTTACTACATCAGATGGTGGAATAAAATTTGACATCAGTTGTTAGGATAAACTGGTAAAGTCCTTTCATATTGGTGAAATATATAGCTGCATCCCCAATTTTGGAAACAAAATTGACATCCATATTGTTCCATGGAGGTTGGGACACTGTTTTGCTTGCAGTATGGTTAAATGAGACAGATTTTTTCTAAAAATATTTTGTGCTGATGCAGATGTTAGTTTTATTTTGGGATCAGGGTAGTTTTTTAAAGAAAGCTGTAAATTCTCATCCTTCTCAGTTAATTTATAAAGTAACAGGATACGAAAATCTTTTGGAGGCAATACCAGTTTTCAAGCCCACTTGACAAGGTTTGGACACTTTTCCTTAAAAGAGCAAATTTTCAGATTTTTGACTCAGCCAAAGCCAAAACTTGGATTCTAATGCAGAAATGATTCTTTTATCTCATGGAAGTGGTAAAATGTCTGGTGGGGTTGGGGATGATTATAGGTATCGCGGAACTAAATATTGAAATTAGAGTGAACCGCCTTAAAATGTTGCACTCGGAAATGACGCAATCTCTAAAAATAAACAGCCTTGGTAAAATTCATTGTTTCAATAAAAGTTTGAAACATGCTATTGACATCTTGCATTATTGTTGAATATTCCCGATAACAAAGAGGATGATTTGGTGACTTTTGGACCTAAAAAATACAATTTACTTTTTGTGTGTTTTTGTAGGGAATTCCCTGAAAAATATGTGCACGTGACCGGTACTTCCCTTTGTGTCAGTTTTTCTCTCTTATTTGTTGTATGACCCCCTGTTTTCAGATCAGAAAACGTTGTCTGAAGGGCTATACTTGACAGAGATATTTGAATGTCAAAATTAAAGTGATGCGATCATATTTTTTTTCACCTGAACGTTATAATGGTCGCCTATGGGAAAATATTTAGTTCTGTGATACCTTCCCAGAATACAATATTAGTGAACACAAATGACAATAGGAGCCTTCTCTACGGATATACTTTCATGTTGTAACAAAAGATATTCGAAACGGAAATTATTTTATTTCGCGTTTCTGATTTGTTTCTTCAGTTTTCATAAACTTGAAGAGAAATCTCATACTACTATCCCCTTACCCTTAAGAGAAAGTATTTTATGATACGCTGAACGATAGATTATCGAAGAAATTGCAGAAAGATAAAAATCTTATCCTCCACTGTGGAGATATAGAAATTTTCACTTTCACTGTATCAATCAAAATGGAGGTTTTCAAAGCATCACTTCAAGGTGAATACGAGTCAGTCAAATTATCACTAGAAATGATCAATGTGTTCTAGAAACGTATAATGAAAAGAAAATCTAGTATTTTTGAGTGGATATCAGTCATTTCCAGCAATAATTCAACACGTATTTAACTTGAATTGGTGCATGAAACCCTCTAGTCCAAACATGGCCTGAAAGTCTGTAATATCAGTTTTTGGTTTGATATGTCCTTTGAAAGAACGTACCAAACCAAAAAACTTATATTACGGACTTCCAGGCCATGTTTGGACCAGAAACCCGCCAGCTGAATCAGATTGCAAGACGCTGTCTGTTCCGATTATTGATCAAATCACTTCCGCGTATCAATGCGCTATTTACTTCCATGCATCAATTCAAGGTTGAAACGAGTGGAATTATAAGATCCTTATAAAAAGCGTATAATAAAAAGAAAATCTAGCGTTTTTGAATGGATACCGAAAATTATCTCACTTGTGACCGAGACAAATGGTTTTGTCGCTCGCACAATCGCTCGAGAAAAATACAAATTTGTCTCGGTCACTCATGAGATAATGTTCGGTATCCTCTATTTATTTCGAGTGTCTGTTTTGTTCTTTCAATTTTCGTCCTAATTTGAATATATAAATATAACACAACTCCCCATTCATCTTTAGTTCCACCACCATAAAATATACTAGAAAGAATATAAAATAATAGAAAAAATGACCAATCTTGTTTTTGTCCGATTTTGGAATGAACAACTAACTGATGGCTTCCAGAGATTCAAAGCTTCAGTGCTTGACATATTGACGTTGACGAGCTCAAATAATAATACGCATATACTGTATTTATAACAGTATGAAACTAATGGAACATTTTGTAGGAAACATTCTTAAGATCGGCTACACCAGCTGACCATTTGAAGCCTCAACTGTTTTGACTTATAGGCACAGATTAGGGAGAGGTTTGTTCAGTAGGCCACATTTCCCTGTCCGACCTTTTGTTAGCATGTAAACAATCAGGCGAAGTTGTTATACAAATACATTTCCCCACCATCTGATATCTATAGGGAAATATTATCGGACATGTTTTGATCAAAGATACAGGAGGCGGACGATCTGCCGAAAAGAATTTTTCAAAGAGAAATGTGTAAACGCAATATAAACAAACCATCAACTGACACATACATGTATCTTTGTAGTTTTTAAAGGTTATTTCTGTTTGCATAATTGATTAAATTTCCATTGTTGATTTGCTTTTTTTCAAAAACATTTTCAAGAAAATTCATACAGACCTCAAAGCCTTACCCCTCTTCCCCACCTCCACTAGCGAACAATTCTGGATTCTGTTAGTGTGCCTAGACATCTCATTGTAACGTCCTATCAGGTACATGTACTCTTATTACTATGCACAAAAATCTCCATTCTCCATTCTCAACATTTTTTTTTTAATTTATGTCTAAAAAACAAAGCTTATTGGAAAGAGCTCATGTTTTTGATGCAAAATATGAAAAAATTAGTTGCTCAAGACTTTTGTTTGACAGTGTCATTTGCCTTTCGTTTTACAGAAATGGTATATCTAAGATGCAAAGGGCGTACGTCTATAACAAATACGTTTGTCTGAGAGTTGCGGGAAGCGGGTGAATGTTTGCAAGGACTACAAGGGTTATTTGTAAAAAAGTGGGCGCAGTTTTAAAAGAAAAAAAAAACAGCGGGGTGGGACAAAGAGCCGACTTGTATTTGCGATTTGGGAGGTGACGCCATATTTCAATCATATTTCATGATGCAAAGCGTCATCCTATGCGTAATGACGAGTTGGGGACCAGCACGGACATTTGAGGAAATGGAGGGGCCGCGTTGCACTCGGTTGTGTTTTTGGACACGACAACAATGTTTCAAGCCAAAATATTCCACTAAATTTGTGTCGACTCAGAAAAAGGGAAGCCAATTTATATCGGCTTACAGGAAACCCGTACAGGAGCAAAGACTGTGTGCATTGGGTACAAACGAAAATTGGCACCTACTGCCTGTCGAGGTGGATGGCGATCTGCTGTGAGGGATAAAGTTGGGCTTGTGGATATAGTTTATTTACGAGAACAATTGTGGAGACGATGGGGGTGGGGGGGGGGGGGTATGTTTTTCCTTCCTCGCTTGTTACAGTAAATCTCAAAGTTATAATGACTTACATCTACATGTAGTTGCTTGGTGAAACAGGTATCTTATTTGCCTAGCTTTCGACTCCAACAGTCAATGATGCTTCTTGATCAAAAGAAAATCGTGAAGGTTTATTTGATTTATACTCTGGTAATCATGTGCCAACTCCTCCAGAACCATGATCCATTTTATTAGATGACAAAACTTTGTGTTCTTTGTTTGTGGCAAATGGATGTTGTGATATAACACATTTTATCTGATAACCATAGAGTATAACACCCGTTGTATATACTTGAAGTATATACAACGGGTGTTGTATATAATTATAATTTATGCGAACGGCCTTTGACCTCGTTCGATTCCATTTTCATTCATTCATAAACTTCGTAATGCAAGTTTGAATTCTACGTTGAAGGAGCAAGTGAAATTTAATCGAAATATATATGACATATTTTCTATAAGTATAAACGTGTAAATTTTCAGTTTAGTTTGCTGTAATAAAGAAATAATTACAACCTACTTCGTTCAAAACCTTACTAGACTGTCAGTAATGTGTAATGCGCTATTTATAGCTACGTCTACGTCCACGATCAAAGTACTGCTCCAATTACACGTTCGTCTGCCACGTGAAAAAAACGTTTCGTACGAATTGTAAACAAAAACAAAAGTGGACCATAATTAATGGAAATTGGAAACTTCTCGATTGAATACACATTATCATCGTCGCCAGGTAGAGCTAAAAAAACATGAATAATAGATCAACTGCAACCAGTGGCTATGACTGTACAGCAACAACCAGAAGATCGCGTTTGCTTTGTCTCATTTTCTACGGAGGCCCGTGGGAATGAGCATAAAAGTGAATATAAGCCTCAACTTGTGAAACTGCTGTTTGTTATCAGATAAAAACAATATACATATAGTATTTTTTTTATATCTGGTTTATAGAACTCGTTGAAATATAGTTAATATTTTCTCGGCAGAGCCTCGAAAATATTAACTATATTTCAACTCGTTGTATAAACCAGATATAAAAAAATACTATATGTATATTGTCTATTTATTATATTCTAACCTGTGATTTATCGCAAATTACCTCACAAATTGTGTTGGCGATAAAAGGTATTCTTTTTGTTGATAGTTGTCAAATGAATTGCTCAGTGTCCTTCTAGTAATTGTTCTGTCTTTACCCGAAGGCGTGTAATAAACACGAAACGACACACGGATCGGCGACCTCTCGTTTTATCCTTCCGCGCTGGCACTCGTGCCATATCGATTAACTCATTCACATGCGTGTATCGTTCTGTGTATATATTGTACCTCGAGTGGAACAATGCGCGATCTGTAATGCTTTAGAATTGCAAAGGGTGACTTTTTCTACCCAAACGGTAATATATTATGCAAACGAAACATAACGCGATCTTCGATATCGATTCAAATGACGTTTCAAGGAATCTTTGACTAAATTTGTGTTATCTATGTCAGTCTTGTTCCTCAGTAGACTGCAAGAAGAGTTACCATTTTCCCAAAATAGACAATAATGATATATATGAAATCCAAAACTCTCTAATATTCATACGGACGGACGGACGGACGGACGGACGGAAAATTGATCATTTTAATTCGTTTGGACAACGGTTAAAACCTCGTTTTTTGGGGGGAAAATTTCGGCGGCATAGAAACGGCTACATCCCCAACCTTAATCCCGAAGAGACACTAACCACTAACCCTAAGACCAACCCTGAACTGACCATAGCCCTTAATATAAACCCGAAAATTCGCAGTTTGCCTAATAAGTCTCATATCTTAGTAATTAAGCTCAAAATATATCAAATAATCTCATAATATTTCGGTAAGCTAATAATGCATCTTCGGAAACAAAAAACTCGTAACTCCCGTATAATTACGCGGACGCACCTACCGACGGACAGATCTTTATTTTGGAGAATACCAGTAAATTGATTATAATATAACATTTCAACAAACAAAAACATAATCGAGTTTACAACCCGTAAGAGAGAATTATGTAAGATTGCTTTGTCATCAGTGTAACGAAATGCTTTCCCAAAAGAGGGCTACCTAATCTGTTATTTGTGATTCATGGGGAGCTAGGTGGTACATGGTATCGGGGGATTAAGTGTTGGGAGAATGAGGATGAGACGCCAGAGGGTGTGGCAGGCGGGTGACGCAGTCGGGGCACGCTTGGTTGTCTCATTCAGAGTCAGGACGGGAATAAGTATTCAAGGCTTTATCAATTAATGACTTTCTGAATTTGGGTCCACTATATTGCTGGATTATTGGGTCCATACTATTACAGGTTCTTGGGGAGGGGTGCAAGTGCAATTCTGAAGAGAACCGTGTTCTTTGTTTATGAGTTTCTAATTTACCGGTTTGCCGCTTTGCTGGTTTCCTGAGGGGTTTCTATATACTTGGAAAGTGTCATCAAATGATATGGGAAGTTTTTTGTTGATCCACGCGTGCATAAAGAGGGAGACGTGAAAGTTGTGGAGAACATTCAATTTCAGAATGCCGCAATCTCTGAAGAAGGCGTCTATGTGCGAAAGATATGAATTCTTTATGACCCGGGCAGCTATTTTTGTAGTTTTAAAATTCTACTGGTGTAGGTCGAATGGCCCTAGACCTGGATATCATATATAAGACGACAATAGATCAGTGAGAAGAATAAAGTTTTCATTACTTTCGTGAACAGACATTTATTTGGTCTATTTAGTACAAAAAATGCACTTGCTATTCTTGAGTACTCCACAGAAATATATGATTTCATATTTTCATCCACGTGGACAACAAAACATTTTAGAGTTGTTTGGTCTTGCTCGTTACCAAATCGCTCAATATTTATATTGTTTAGAAATAGTCTAATACTGTTTATCTAAAACGAATCGTCTGGTGGGTGAAGTAGTGTGCATTTAGTTTTATCAAGGTTGAGGGCCAGTTTGTTGGCAGAATACCAATGGTTTAGTTTGGCTAGTTCGGAATTAATACTGTGTGTATGGATGTCGAGATTGTTACTAGATCTAGAATGTCGTTATGTCATCGGCAAAGGAATGTAAACTGAGTTCCGTAGATTCGCTAAAATCCTTAATGAACAATGCAAATAGAACTGGATCAAGAATAGACCCTTGTTGTACACCTGTACTTATGGGTGATGTTTCCAAAAAAAAAAAATAGAATTCAAGAACGAGGCAAATTGGCTTTGTTCAGTTAAATAACTTTAAACCCACTGACGTGCGATACCTCTTATGCTGTAGTATTCCAGATTCTGGAAAAAGATTGGGTGGTCAATGGTGTCAAATGCTTTGGAGAAGTCTAAGGTCAAAGAAATGGTGCCATACTTTGTTGGTTAGTCATTTTCTGTCACCACGCTATCCAGTAGGTGCAATATAGGGTGGACAGTTGAAGGTTTTGTTCTGAACCCAAACTGATACAGGCATAGGATCTCAGTTTTGTCTATGAAATCAACTAGCCTTTTATGCATTAACTTTTCCGGTGTTTTTGAGAACGTGGGGGAGAATACTCATGAGGTAGTAGTTATTAAACATTTGAGGGTCACCAGATTTGAAAATGGGTATGACATTGGCTATTTTTATTTTGGTCGGCACCTGGCCGGATGAAAATGAAGTGTTGATGATGTGTGTTAACGGACTGGTAACTTCATGAGCGATGGCTTTCAGTAGTTTTGTAGCCAATTCGGTTTGATCGCTTGTTAGTTTTGATGACAATTTAGTAATGTTAAAGATAACCTCCTGGATATTCGTTAGATCTGAAAATAATGAATTTTCATTAATGTGCTTCATATAATGTGAGAAGTGAGTATTTGTGTCGGGCCCTTTGTCGCCTACCGATTTTTCAGTGTTGGCGAAGATTGCAGTGTGCTTGTCGGCAATTGTTTTGGGGTCGGGCAATTGTTTAGGGGTCGTTTATAGGTGTATTGTTATCGTAAAGGTATTTGCGGGCTCAGTTTTTCTGATCCGATTTATTAATTGCTTTACTTAATATTTGCCATGTTTTTAACCCTTTACCCAACGTAACGGCCAAAACTGGCCCGCGCTATTCTCAAAAATCACCAATTAATTTTCAATATATTTTCATTTTTTGTCTCAAAAACATAGGTTGTGACCCCTCGTTCAAACGAGGGGTCATAACCTATGTTTTTGATACAAAAATGAAAAAAAAATGTTATTTGAGAATTTTTTTGCAAGTGTCGTCTGCTTTTCATGTTTGATAAATGGTTAAGGCTGTATTTATCTGCAAGATGTTATATAGTAGTCTGACTTGCTTACTCGTTTGGCCGGTTTGACGATTTGATAGAATTGCTTATAGTCCGCGAGATTTTGAGTTTCATTTTTTTCGTGTAGTGAGGATTGTAATAGTCCGACCGTCATTCGGGGCGAACGTCTAATATATTTGAAGGGCACTGATATTACCTTCAATGGCAAAAACTTCATTGAATGCTCTGTAAAAGGTATCGAGAAACAGGCCGTGTGCTATTGTGACATCGGATGTTTCAAAGACGCTGGAAAAAATCACTGCCTAATAGGAGCCCCTTGGAGTGGCCAATGCTCTCTTTCCTGTTCTCGTTGCAACGTGATCATTGATATCTGAAATAACAATCCGTGAGATGTGCATGGTGGGGTCATTGCTAAAGATAGGATCTATAAGAGTTGTCGAAGTATCGGTAGCTCTCGTCGGCTTAGTGATGAGGGGCAAGAAACCTGAGCTGAACACAGAGTCCAGAACAAGTTCAGGTTGTTAAGATTAGTGAAGCTGAGTAGGCCCAGGTTGAAATTGCCCATATGGAAGGCTTTTCATTCTCGAGGCTGATTTTATTCAATAGTTCGGTCATTGTGGACAAAAAAGGTCAAGGTCAGCTATTGGTCGGGTGTTAGGTCTATCAATGATTTCAATTATGCATTCTTTTTAGAGGTAATTTCGATGAAAAGAGATGCAAATATGTGAGATGTGAAGATTGATAAATCACTTCTAGGGTTTAATATATTCCAGGTTTTCATTATTAACGCGGGCTGATATGAATGAAATTACTCTCAGAATCGTGAACAGCGAAATGTGCCGGATAATATCAAGTAAATTTACAAGAGTAACAAGACGCGTTTATTTTCGTGTAAATGAACATATCTTAGGGATAATCTGTCCTCTCCAATGGGAAAGTTCTTTTCCTGAGTGAAATGTGAGAACCTTAACCCGCTTCCAACTCGTATTCATTTTCAGAAACGCTAGTTTATTACCACAACCTCCAGGCTTCAAATCCCTCTTCATTGCCGTCACCAATCTCCCCTTCTTCAGACAGAGGAGACTGGCGGCGGCGATGAAGACAGAGTTGGTGTTGAAGGAGGTAGTGAATAGTGAGTGATACAAGTAATTATGAAAATGAAGACGAGTTTGAACTTTGATGCGAGTTAAGATGTTGATGTTGAAGAGAGGCGTCCACCGGAACTGATCGAGACCTACAGTGTTTGAGGAGAGTGATTTGTGAAATAAAGTGTGATGGCCTTCTAGTTACATCTTTTTGATATCAAATATTTCAGTAAGTCCCACGACATCAAAATATATTTTTCCTAGGATATATGTCACATGAAAGGTTTTGGATAATCTCAAAGTTAGCTCTTCGCCTGGATATTCTCAACGTTAGCATTCGAACTTCTTAGGCTAAGAAACAAAATGTTTCTTGTCTGAAATCATGTTTATGGTTCAGTTACTTACGTGAGGCGGAGGGACTCCCTCCCTGTCCTTGTAACTTTTTCGTGAAGATTATAAGTTCTAAAATCGCCAATACTGAACCAATGGTGCTCCCCATACTTGACTAAAATATCAAACAGCCTAAACAATGGTGATGGCGGTCCGTGCATAAGCCAATTCCTAATGTTGCCAGTTTACCAGTTGACGACCACAACAAACTAGCACTGAGCTTTTTTGTCGTGTGACAGTGATATTGATCTGTTTCGATTTAAGTGCGCATGTTTCAGTTTTCTGTCAGAGTCACTATCAATCATTCAGACAGCAACCATTTAAGTGCTAGTTGTGCCAGTGAAGATATGAGCAATAAATTTCGTTTTTTTCAGAAAAAGTCAGACCTAAAGAAATGTGTGTAGTTTGAAATTTCTATTTCATCTTGCAACATGCATATTAAGTATTAATATTAAATCAACCCAACACCGCATACACAATGCTTTTTCTCAGAAGAAAATGTGGACTTTATCGTTAAGTCGCCCAAATAGATAACACACTTGAGGCAACAGGACAACAGTCAGTAATATAATTTGAACTCCACAACCACAACAATAGGTATCCTTTGTTGAAACAATATTCATTTTCGAATACACTTTGAGATCACTACTTTGTAATAAGAATTTCAAAACACTTTAACGGTAATTGAAATTATCACCGCCCTTCAATTAGCTTTCATGTATTTTCTAAACATAGCATATGGTATATCCAATTTAAAATACCCCAGTATTGTCAAAATACCGTTCAATACATTTATTTATACATTTATTTTACCAGCAAGCTTCCTTAACCAGTCAGCGTGCAGTATTTGTCACCTACGACTGACACATATAGTGCAACCTCGCAGCTGAAGTTTCCCGATATGAATCCACATGGGGTGAGTATCCGCCATTGTAGTTCCCAATAAATATCTTCGCCTCACCACCAATACATACACGTCGCCGAGAGTGCGATATCAAAATATCACGGAGGAGTGTAACCTTAATTGGCGAGAGGGGGGGGGGGGGGGTCAAATCAAAGAGGTCTTTGGGTGGCCTGCGCGATAAAGAGAAGCCTGGTTTTGAAGAATACCTTGATGGCACCTTTGGAGGTCAATGTTGTTCAACCTGAGGTCGCGGTCCCTGGAGCTGAGGGGAAAAATTGGGACAAACAGTGAAAAGGAGTGCCAGATGTGTAATTTGGGTGTGGTGGAAACCCTGGAACACTTTCTTCTAGAATGCCCAAAATACCAGTCTAAAAGGATACGATTCACTGGGAGTATAATGGGGAAGTGGTATGGGAGAATGAAGGACATACATGTATGGTTAGTGAGAGACTCAAATGTCATCAAGCGGTTCGTCTCCGAGTGTTGGGAGGAGAGAATAAGCATGGGAATAGGGAGGCAATTGGGAGAACAGGGGTAACCAAGGCCTTCTCATCCGAAAACCGCGACAAATGAGCGGCCAGCCAAAGTGTTATTATTATTACACTTATTAACCCTTTACCCAACGTAACGGCCAAAACCGGCCAGCGCTATTCTCAAAAATCGCCAATTAATTTTCATTAATTTTTTCATTTTTTGTCTCAAAAACATAGGTTATGACCCCTCGTTGGAACGAGCTCGACGAGCTCGTTCCAACGAGGGGTCATAACCTATGTTTCTGAGACAAAAAATGAAAAAAATTAGTTATTCAAGAATTATTTTTGCAAGTGTCGTCTGCTTTCCACGTTAGGTAAAGGGTTAATTCAGACTTGTGCTATTCATAAACCGATCGATAATGTATAACTCAAGTCGCACCATGAGACCTTTCGGAAATTCATAGAAGTTCTGGAGATTCATCGTGGCCCTTATCTAAAAAGCACAATATAGTCACTATCTAGGGTTTTGTAGAGGATACGATCATTATTTCCTGGGTGACCAACAGGTGAATAGACAATAGCTTACTGCACGGTTGAATTTTTTTCCTCGTGTTGGGCGCGCGTAAGATTATTTCACCAGGCGTTAGGCGAGTGAAATAATCCGCGCGGCCCACGAGAGGATAAAATTGTACTCGAATCCGAGGCCTGAACTTTTGTATTTATTCTATGTTTTCGTATTTGTTTTCCCAAAAGAGCCTTTTATAATTTATTCCGTGGTAACGTTCAAAACATGTCCAAAAATAAAAGAAAAATAGTCCGTCATCACTGAGAAAGGAATACGATGCTGGAAGCGGAATACCATTTTCGGTGGGTGTGAGTGGAAAAACGATTTGTTTTGGGCGGAGAAAAACGACAGAAAATAAAATATTTATACATTTTCAACAAGCACCTGCTTTATGTATAACGATATATGATACATTACATCAGTGGTTCAAGCAGATGTTACCCGTAGTGTACCACGAGTCTGCCTTGTACAATGGGCTTGTTTATATTAATTTATTCACTTGAGTAACATAGAAAACTGGAATCAAAATTGCGTCTAGTTTACTTATCTGAACTGATTGAAAACATTTACAGATCTTGTTCTCGTTTAGCCGCCAGGCGAGGGAACAGAGCCGAGAGATTGACATGCATCCGCTTATCATATTGAACTATGTTTACTCTCCTGATTGCGCATGCGTGTAAACAGTGGTAAAGATGACTATCTAAATTAATATAGCGATCGAAGGGAGAAAAATGAAAAGCTGTCATTTGCCACAAATATCATTTTTTACATAATGGACGGACATGTGATCAAATATTTTATAACATACTTTTTAAAATGATATCAAATCAGTTTTGTTAACCCGTTTCCCAGGGCAGACGATATCAAAATTTATTATTTTAAATATCATTTTTTCAATTGTTTCAAACAATTTCAACAAAACCATGTTATGTGACCCTTCGTTGGAATGAGCTTGTTCCAACGAGGGGTCACTTGATATGGTTTTGTTGAAATTTGTTGAAAAATAATATTTTTTCAACTGCTGAATTTGCATATTACGCGGGCGGATGCGAACGATTCGTTGGGCAAAGGGTTAAAGTTAGTTTTTAATGGTTCTATTTTTGTTTAAAGTTTCCACTTTTTATCCCAGTACATCACCTTATTACTTTGTTAGAAAAGACTGAGAGAGTGGGGGTGTAACGTCAATGTCCTAAATATGTACTAAATCGTTATGAGAAAATTTGGACGGCCATAGATGTGACTAAAGCGAAAAATAATTTTCTTTGTTCTATAAACATATTTTGGATATGTTATTGTTTTAACGGTTCCATTTAACGTTGAAAAGTCGTCTTGTTTTCTCTTTTTATGACCTTGCGACAAATAATACCTCTCCTCCCTATAGACAAGTCCATGTAAAATAAGACCGCGTGCCCTTTCATGTGTGAAAAATGACGGGGGATAACTCGAAATTCTCGCCCTTAATAAAGGAGTAGAAATAGTTCAATATGCATGAAGCGTTCTTACCAGTTACCGTGTGTGACTGAAGACATTCGAACAATTTAGGTAACAAAATATACTCGGACTGTTTGGAAAAAAAACAAAATTTTTTTGTAACAATTCGAAATAAATCCACCACAAACTTTTTTTCCGTTATGCCCATAATTCAAATGCTAACCACCACTCTGCCCTTAACCCTTTACCTAACATGAAAAGCAGACAACACTTGCAAAATAATTCTTGAATAACTAATTTTTTTCATTTTTTGCCTCAAAAACATAGGTTATGACCCCTTGTTGGAACGAGCTCGACGAGCTCGTTCCAACGAGGGGTCATAACCTATGTTTTTGAGACAAAAAATGAAAATATTTTGAAAATTAATTCGCGATTTTTGAGAAGAGCGCTGGCCGGTTTTGGCCGTTACGTTGGGTAAAGGGTTAATCTGAAACTATTAAATTTTAAACACCACCCAGAAAGTAAAAGTCGCACAACGGATTTTTTTTTAATCTCGTAATTTTATGTTGCGCACAAAGAACATGCCCGACGCAATGTGACAAGTTTCAAAAGTGGAATTAATCGTGCAAATGCTTCGCAGGGGCAAAACAATAAAACCGAAATGTAATTTTTTCGCCTTCGAAGAAGAACGAGAAAATTTTGTCTTGTCGATTCGGCATGGTTTAAATAACTGGTTAAAAATTTATCTCAGCATGGTATTCCGTGATTGTCTCTCGAAGAGAGCAAGCGTCAAGTTTTGTAATCATTTTTATTATATGGTACATGTAGCCTGAAAATTATTGCAAATGCTCTAAAATATGTTTCTCGATATCCATCGACTAGATAGACATCGAGAAATATCCCCCCAGTAGTTTCCTAAATGTCGTCACTCTTAGGCGCATGCCGTCGCCTTAAAGGAACGATCAGCCGATTTGTTATTGTTTTGAAACGTACGCGTTGGGGTCGAATTGGGCTGATTATATTGCAGTAAAATGTCTCGTAGCATATAATAAAAAGGAAATCGCTCAATGTAAGTCAGTATCTTAATTTATCTCATGAGTGTGGACATGAAAGTTTTATTTTTCACTGGCGTTTGCGCGAGTGAAAAATATTATGTACAAGTCCACACGATGCATTGTTTCAGTAGCTTCCTAAATTACGTTTCGTTTCGACGCATCACGTCACCTTGAGTGTCGTCTTGAAGAAACTATCAGCAACTTTTTGTTATTGGTTTGAAATGGGTGTTTTCAGTCGAAGTGGACTGAATATTGCGCAGTAAAATGACGCGTAGCTTATAACAAATAATCCAGCACTTCCATTCGCGTGGACCAGAAAGTATTGTTCTTCACTCGCGCAGGCTCACATGAAAAATAAAGCTTTCAGGACCACACTCATGAGATAATTCCCGATATTCACTAAAACAACACAGATATCCTGTATGTATTACATTTAGTGTATTTATTTAAAAGTGGAGGTTCAGACACCCCCTCGTGGTGTCATTGCATGCATGACTTCGGGCACAGGTTTCCGTGTTTTTTTTTCTCCATAAATCAGTTTAGGAGGCTATTTATAGCTAACTGTTCCTGCTTCAAGCGAGGTCGAGTTACGAAAGTGTAGCTTTAGAGCGAACAAGTCCCTGTTTCTTGTCAATGCTTCACTTTCAACAATTTTACTCTAGTTTGTATTGATGTACCAATTTCATCGAACGGCTTGGAAACCTTCTCTAAATAAATACTCTGCTGCACAGTGGGCTGCATGTAATTCTGTGTATCCCATAAATGGCCATTTATTCCAACAATAGAAGCATTGGATAAGTTTTTGCTTTATCCTCCAAGTAAAATTTTCCCCATAGGTTTAACACTGAAAGAGTTTATTCCTATCGCAGAGACGGACTTGTGTACCTCTGACCTCTACCGCGTTAGTGTTGTCGTGACCCGTTTTACGCTTGTGTGAGACATAATGAACCGACGTTTATCAAACGTTGACTGTCGCTGAAATGTTTAGTTTTAGAATATATGACACATTTCAACTCTGTCTAACAATAAAACGAACAACAATTAACAAAGAAATCACAAAATAAAGCAATCGAAACCAAGCGTTGAAAGGCATACAAGTTCGATTGTGAAACATGGGGGCATGATGATTTATGTTTCATTTTCCAATTTAGGAAAGTGTAAATAAACAAATGCACGTGTCGTCTGCTTTGTTTTTAAAACTGAAGTTGAATCGACGACGAAAAAGATAACAATAAACAACGAAAATAAGAAAGATAAACATTGTTCATTTAATAAAGTATTTTTGCAAGTTTAGCTCAAGTTTGTAGGGGAATGATTTTTAGACAGAAATATATTACAATGTACTGCGCCTTGTTTATTTTTGGCAGTTTTGCTTGTCGATCGAATTGGGCCAATGTGTCCCTCACTTCTCGCAGTGTTTGTAACAACACGATTTAACCCCGACTGCCCTGTAAATGATTTATGGGACAAACAAAATAAACATATAGGATTAAGAACAGCGAGGCTCGTCGGTTTCATTCTAAACCCTACTCATAGAATAATGTTTTTACTTGAAAAAACTATACGTTTATTCTATGTATCATTTATGCATCGTGATTCATTTACACAGCATAACTACCGTCATCGTATTGTTTGCATTTTAGATTACAAATGCTTTTATTATATGCTAGCACGTGAATTATCGCAAATTTTCGAAAAGATATTTCTCGATATCTATCGACTCATTCTTAATCCTACTCGTAGAATAAATTTTGAACTTGAAAGCACTGTACGTTTATTCTATATTTAATTATTTATCCGCGGTAACGATTTGGCTGTAGTCGTTCCGATGAGTGAAATATGTTCCTTTTTCCGGAATTTTCTTGCGATTTTGTTTTTTTTTTTAAATTGGCGCCATCGATTTATTTGTTTGAATCTGCGGGACATCTTACAAATTCCTATTAGTCGAATATGGTCACCACTTCATTGTGTGTTAACAACCTTCAAAAGAAGAAAAAAAAATAACAGAACATAGATGGTGCGTTTCTATATTTTCTCAAGTTTGTAACCTGTAGTAAAGCGATATACTATTTAACCCTTTGAACACTAAAGACCACACACGATTGCAACACGGAATTTCATTAAGTGGGATGGCTGTTCAGTGAATTTGTGATGTCGACCAATGAATATTTTCAACATGCAGCCTCCAAGGCTGCAGGTTGAAAATATTCATTGGTCCACCCCTTCCAAAAAATGTACTCTTCCAATATATGTTATTAAACCGACCTGGACGATACTACCAGAATTCCAGGGGGCTAAAGCACGTATAAGAACGGTAAGTCTGTACATTCATTCCATATCGTTTGTTTTCTAATTAAATTGGCGACAGTTTGCTGAATTGCCTAGCTTAAATCTTTAAGACGAAATGGACCATTATAACAACAGACTTGAATCATCACTGGTGCGAATGTATTGATGGAATTTTGAATGTCAAGTAAAATTGTAATGTCATTTTGATCAATGACTTCTTGAGTCAGTTTTTCATCAAATCTAGTCATGGCTGCTTTTTAGGAGCTTTGACTGAATTGGTTGAAAAATATTTTTAAAATTCGTTATCTTTATTTTGTCGTCGTAGAAATTCAACACCCGCGAGTGTGAGATCGGTCGACTTTTTAAATGTTGAGTACTCATGAATGTGTTAAATTCGTCAAGCAAACATAACGCTATGTCCCGATACCATCCGCAATACCTTGCAGTGACTGGCCAATGCCTCGTTGATTTTATTTTATGTCGCCGGGCACGCGCATATGTCTACTGTCAGCGATGCTTATGTCCACTGATAAGGAAAGCGTCGCGTTGCCGTGTGCAACGGTTCATCGCAATGTCTTTTTTCACTTGAAATCAACTGAGACAAATACATTTAACTGAAGTAAAATACACACAAAAGTACCGTTATTACGGACAAAAAGATTAGTTATGTAAACATTGGTATATTATGTTCATTAATTTACTGTAACATAAACTGAAACAAATCGAGAGCATCTCACCCCGTTGATTGCGTACGTAAACATTGAATAAAGTGAAATCACTCCAATCTGTTAAGATAAAAGTTAACACCTCAACGAAACAACGTCTGCTTTCGAATATTTGCTGTACAACAACAAATTTTAAAATGATTCGAATGAAGCGATTTGTGTAAGAACGGGATATATGCGTTATTCTGTTTGTTGACAGGGGACATAGTCTCACGTTCCCTGCATGGAACATATTCAACCGAGGCGTCATACAGGGAACGTGAGACCATGTCCCCTGTCAACAAACAGAATAACTTATAATGTTCCAATAAGACTAACATCCTCCTCCTCTGATTGAACGAGAGCTCGCTTAGTATATTCTATGTTTACGGCTCAAGTGGCAAATGTTACCGTCTGACGCCACAACGCGAAATATTTCGTAACTGCTTCATCAACGGAGTGACTAGCAAGGTACTTCATTTTTTTCTGGATGTTTCGCGTTTGCAGCAGACGATGTTCCGGATGAAGAGTTGTTTAAATTACAAACTGATTTGCGATTTAAACTAATATGGAATGAGTTTATCTGGTTTATTGATTATTTATCCAGTGCAGTCGTGGATACACGAGAGGTTTATTTACTAAGCGTGTGATCGTTAAAAGTTGCCTTGAACGAGTTTCGTAAATAAGCCTCTCGTGTTTCACAAGGTAGGTTTTGGGCTATGGTTAGCCTTATTGGAACATATACGTTATTGCGATGAATTGACGGTAACATGATCTGAGGTTTGCGGCTCGGAGCGTATGTTCAACCTCGCCGCTTCGCGTCTCGTTTGAACATAAGCTCCGAGCCTCAAACCTCAGACCATGTTACCGTCAATTAATCACAATAACTTATAATGTTATCCCCACAAAAACACCAATAGTGGTATTTTCTTTATGGAAAGAGTTTCCAAACTGGCAATTGAATACCCTTTATTTGAATCAGCTGAATTCACACCCACCTAAAGTCATTCAAATGGAAGGTTTTAATATCTCAGAACAAGGTCGTTCAATTATTGTCTACAAATGTTCGGCCCCATGACCTTTATCGAGTGGGAAAAAAAACAATTTTGAAGGTCGCTGTTTATGTAAAATCCATTTGGTCAAATTATAGTTTTTTTCCACGTGATAAAGGCCACTGGGCTGTAAAATAACCAAGTGTCTCTGTTGCGACCCAGCCCAAAGCTTCTGATGGGGTTATGTAGAGTGCATAGAGATTAATCGTTTGACTGGACTGGTTACGTGAAATAATTCATGAGAGGTGAGGGACGTTGTACAAACACGAGTTCGCGAATGCGCACGAGTGTTATACAATATAGTCCCTCGCCTCGAATGAATTATTTCACGTAACCAGTCCAGTCAAGCGATTACTCTGTTTATTACTTTTCATTATTAACGATAATTATATCATTTAACCCTTTACCTAACGAAACGGCCAAAACCGGCCAGCCCAGTTCCCAAAACTCGCCAATTAATTTTAATTATTTTTTCATTTTTTTTGTCTCTAAAACATAGGTTATGACCCCTCATTGGAACGAGCTCGTTCCAATGAGGGGTCAAAACCTATGTTTTTGAGACAAAAAAATGAAAATAATAGTTATTCAAGATTTTTTTTTTTTGCAAGTGTCGTCTGCTTTTCATGTTGGGTAAAGGGTTAAAAAAAAAACAAAAAAACAATGAAGTCCCCATTACACCCACGGCAAAGTGCCTTCGTTTGCGCGCACAGATACATGACACAATTGTTGATTGCATAATTCACTTGTGAAGTTATGGTTTATAATCAGACCCGGAAATCCCAGTAAATCAAACTTTGGACAGTAATAAAATATAATTTTATAATTTTATGGAGACTAAAACGATACATACAATCCGTCTTGTCACCATATGTACTATACACTTTAAACTTCAACACTCTTCTAACAGTTTTAAAGTGTAAACTGTATAGCGACTATATGTATTTTACACAGACAGTCATTTTTTCCCCACTTGATAAAGATCATGGGGTTTAACGTTTATTACTATTAATTGAGTGACTTTCTTCTGATTTTTCAATACCTTACATATTCTATGAAACAAGAAACACAAAAATCACAGCAAAGTTTTTGCCGATTGTCATTGAGTAAAGCATGGTAGTCTGTTCAACGATCTTTTCCTGCATTTCATGTGTTTTCTCTCTTTCTGTTTTGTAGAGCGTTTTTGTTTTGTTTTGTTTTGATAAAAATTTACGATTTGTTTTATAAACAATAATTCATTTCACTTAAATGGAATAGGCTTCGGCGAACAGGCAAAGCCTATATAATCGCATCCGCCGTACATGTATTAAACATCAGTCAGGTGCAAGTGCAAATGAACAAAAGGAAATTATACAACTTCTGACACAAACACGTTTATAAATTTGGCAGTAGAATAAACGAAGTATAAGATCCAAGTTTGAGACTGGGTTGTCTTGAGGTAGGAATTGTCTATTATTCTTCTTCATATAGCAGTCTAGATATTTGATTTGTCAATTTACGATTGCACATCCAGGTGAAAACTCGTCTCCGTTGGTGCGCTAATGTTAACACACTTCCCAAATACTGTATTTCTGGTTTCTATGAGCTCACGTTTACTGCCACGCTCAAGTTTATTGATAGCCAATTAGGAAAAAAAGATTTTTAACTACCTCTTCAACGGGAAAATAATTTAAAAAAGACACAATGAAGAAAAGTGGAAGTTCATTCTTTTCATTGTAACGAGAAGTACTCGAACGCCAGCACTTCCCCGAATAGAAATCCTTAACAATGGTTGTTTAAGGTAAATTCTATAAAGTCGGGATACAAAAACAACAGCCTGCTTAAAGATTCTGTTTAACGTTAATCAATGTGTCAAGAATGTCATCAACTTTTTTTATAAGATAGAAAACGCATGCTTCTTGAGTACCTGTGTACTTTTCTCTCACATTTTGCAAAAGATCTCTCCTACCCATATAGATGGCAAAATGTATATAATTTTAAGTTTGTTTATTTGTTCATTAGTATTTAAAGACACTTTCAACCAGGGATGTGACGACAGGGGGGTGTGGGGATGAGGACTGTCACCCCCCCCCCCCCCAATCCTGGCCAAAATTTCCTATAGTTGTAAATTCGGAGGGCAAGTCACGAGTAGCTGGAAATTTCATCAATCTGGATTTTGGAGCTTCTTTGGTAATGCTGATGTCTCCTTCACTTCCCAAATTTCTAACTGTTACTATTTAGAACTACAGTGTACGCAATATCGAGCTTCATAAGTATGTATGATGTCAATCGGTACGTTTACTTATCGTAATAAAAAAAAATCCTCGAAATGCACTTGAAGAAAATCGCATCATGAAATCGTTATCCTGATTTAATTCCCATCATTCGCAGTTACAAAATGATGAAACATCGAAAATTGATGATTCCTGTATAAGATCGGATTTAATGTTAGGACAGTGTGAATTGCTCAAAGCGCTTAGCTTGAGCATTTGTTTAGCACATTTTAAATTCCCAGAAGAATACCAAATAATAATAACCTGATAATTCTATCATAATTGTGTTGGCATTTCAGTTACTAGAGTCAATTTTTGCCCCCTTTCATGACTTTATTTTAAAAAAATGTTCTCGGTAGTGAATTTCCAACTGAGGGAGGGACCGGGAGGGGGTTGAGGGACGGGAGGCAGTTATCCCCCTCCCGGTCCCTCCCTCTAGTTAGAAATTAACTACCCTACACCCCAATCGGAAACCTCTAACCACACACTAAAAACTAAAGTGTTAAAACTGACACTTTCAAGGTGTTAAACTCATTCTAACTCTTAGGGTTTGATTTTAACACTCAAAGTGCAATGCTTTAAGCACTTAGACATTACAATCGCCAGACATCTGAAACTTGAATGGATGGCACTTCCCATGTGTCTAGCATTGGTGGTTCTTCCAGAGTCGTCCATAATTTGATTTGCGCTTGGTGGGTACATAATTAAAAAGACACAACGCAGATGACACGGATCAGGCTCGAGAGTTCGAGCCTGATCCGCGTCATCTGCGTTGTTTCCTTTTAAGTGTCGCGACATTACACTTGTCAAGTGGTATTATTGTCAACACCTGTCAAGTTCTGGGATATCTACACTTGAACAAAGTGCTAGTTCAGCACTTAGTAAGTGTTAAATACAGCACTTCAAGTGTAGTTTTTAACACTTTAGTTTTTAGCGTGCACCTCCCTGCTTTCAACAGATCATACCATGTCGGGCAGTTTTACGGGGGGAAGAAGTAGGAGGCCCCAGCGAGAACCACTGATCACTGGTGACTATCTCTCCTGCTTTCTAATCAATGGTTGAAGGTAAGTGTTACGTTGACAAGTTGTACATCTATGGTCGGCGCAATGTGTAGCATAGGGGTTAATACCTGGGCCACAACGTTTTTGTAAGCTATGGTCTAGTTACCCGAAGGAGGACTGTTGTGTACCCCAAGACAAGAGTCTTAGAGCCGTGACTTTTCTTACCAGGTTCTTCTCTACAGGAACAGAAAAATAAGACAATAAGATATGTTTAAATTTCTTTTATATACTTTAAGATATGCAAATGAAAATTAATTACAAAGAATTTCTCAATTACAAGACTTTCTTGTCAATAACAATACCGAGAATAAGAGATAAATCTTAAGTTTATATGTAAGATAAGATTAACACTGACCTTTACTTGTCTAACTGGCACAGCCCCTTGTTACCCATGGACGCGGCGAGAAGGACCCATACCTAAGTTTCCATTAAGAAATAAGTCTTACCTTCTATATAGTCTAATAGTCTAAGAGTATTGGACTGGAATAAGTACGCTACTTAGTTGCGTTAGTTATCGCTGCTTGGCTGCGAATGAGGTGCCGCGTCCGCTGCACACTGCCTGATCTGGTCGAAAACTCCTGCTTATATACAATTTCAGAGAGTATTTCAACCAATAGAAAAATTCCAATTAATTTACCTCCAAAACACCATACTCAGTGTTCTGACCGCTTGAACTAACACTCAGTTACAATAAAACAAAACAATGGAGGAATTAACACTGATGTTTATAGATATAATTTATAAACACCAGTGTCACTGTAGTGCACTTCTAAACTATGCACAATTTATTGCTTAATTTTATACATTAAAATGTTCTCTCTGATTTCTCTTCAATTCAAATTCAATAATTCACTAAATTATTTTCTCTATTTTCTCTATTAAGTAAAAGTAGGTATCCAAGTCTGTCCTTCCATCTAGCCGCTTGTTGTTTCACTATTCAGTGTTCAACTTTACTAATTTCCTTAGCTCAAAAGTGAGTTACTAATTTCAAGCCTGGTTTTCCATGCCTTAGCTCAAAAGTGAGCAACACAAGTCAATAGAAGTCAGTAGGGGACATTTCGCTACAAATGTATGCCCACAGTTCACTTGCCTTCTACTAAAGCTAACCCTGCTTGGGCCAGGATGATAAATTAGTGAGTGCGGCAGTTACTCAGCATTGCTGAGTGCTTCCCGTAGACTCTGTGTCTTCCTCTACTCCTAAAATTTGTACAACTTGTTAGGACCCAGACTGTTACGAGTCAGTGCTCTACAATAAATAAACAAACAAATAATGGACACAATGTCCTCTCATGAACAAATTATGTCGATGAAAAGGGGATGATCGCAAAATATGAGTGATATTTAATGTGCTACTGAATAATTTACTTGCCAGGCTGTACAACATGGGGGGGGGGGGGGGGGGGGGGGCGACCGAAACATTGTCTTGGATAATTTAAGCTCATATTTATTGGGGAGTTACTGTTCGTAATTCGATTCGGTTTCGAATTTTTTCACTTATTCGATTCGTTTCGAAACCACCTTGTTTATTCGAATAAAGACGAATCCCGGAGAGGTTTGGTTGCATACATTTCTTCATTGCCGGCTCTCCGAAGAACTCACTCTGTAGTTTTCTGAGGTTCGAGACTTATAGCATCGGCTCTAACTGGATAATAAAATTTATATTCTGAGAGTGTCATTTGAAGCGATAGCGACGATCGCGTTACATCTTGTTAGCACAACATATCGGCTCTTAAGTGGAACCAGGTGCCATCTGCAATGCTAAAGCATTGCAGATGGCGCCATGTTTCACTTATGGAACGATACTGAGTGGATGAAGATGTCATCTTCCATTCTAAAGCATTGTTTCACTTAAGGTACGATATATGGCCTTTTCTTCCACCGCCTTGGTGATACCTAGTCATTTTTCGTTTGAATCTATTCCTGTTGCTGGGGCGCGGTGGCTCAGTTCGTAGAGGTGCAGGCTGCAAGCCGAGAGGTCCTCGGTTCGAATCCCACCTGCGGCAACCGCGCTGTGTCCTTGGACAAGACACTTCACCCCCATTGCCCACGTGGGGGTACGGTGACGTCGTGTACTAAGGCGTACTGCACGTCGATGGTGCACCTGTCTTCAACCAATGCTAACCCTGCTTGTGTGGAGTTGGTATGTTGAGGAGCTGACAGTTGCTCGCCGTTGCTCGGTGGTTCTCTCCGGGTACTCCGGCTTCCTCCACCCGTACAACTGCCACGGTCATGGTTAGCCACTGTGCAGAAATATGTGACCTTAAACACCAATAAATAAATAATCCTGTTGATAAGAGAGCGGAAGGAGCTGCTGCCGTTGGGATATAAAGAGCAGAAAAGTCATTGCGGTAGTGATCCATTCAAAGAGATTTTCCGAGTAATTTGGATACCAATGGCCCAGAACCACGCTCTCTAGGGTATTACTATTTATACACGGAATACCATTGGTTACCGTATGAATAAATTGATCAGCATTGCAGAAACAAACAATTGGGCCATCTTCAAGTACTTTCGGCTGGATGGTACCAAATAATCTAGTACGCATATTGATACTGGTTTTACAGGGGAGATAGACAGCACAGTAAGAGAGCCGAAATTCAATTCGGTTTCGAACCTTTATTTGATTCGATTCGAGCTTCGATTAGAGCGAAAAAAGCGTAATTCGCTGGGAACTAGTTTAACAGTAAGAGTAGTATCCCTCGGGATAGTTTAACGTGTGAATAAATCTGAAATACCCGGAAATAACCATCTAACAACGGCAAGTAACTGTAACACACTTCAGCTTGCTTTGCTAACCCGACGCGATGTACGCCCAATCTTCAAGTGCTACGTGCTCCCACTTGCGTCACTGGGATTAGGCAGTAGCGTAGCCACCGGATTGGGGGGGGGGGGGGGGGGGGTATGAGGCTGTGAGTGGCCTTTTCGCTGCCCCCATCCCCAATATTGGCCCAATACAACTTTCACATAAATAGACCCCAGATGGCTCAGAGTCGATCTTAGACCACTGAATTTTGCAACATTTACTCGATGGGGTGGGGTGGGGCGGGGAGGGGGGCTAATGCTAACTTTGAACCTCCAATCGTTAGAGAAGTATGAAAAGTGGGTAACCATTGGAGGTCCGAGTTAGGACTAGGTCAGCCCTCCGACCTCCACCCCACAATTACCTTCCAAATATGTTACTGGCTGTCGCACCCCCTAATATAGAATACCGGGTAGGGGATCTGTCAGTTGTTTTCAATTATTGAAAGTAACTCGAGGAAACTTGTCTATATTTTCAGTTGATGTCATTGGCGTTTTCTCCACAGTTACTTGCTTCAAAATTCGGCCTTCCTCGTCCTCTAATAACTTCAAGGGAGATAACTTTATGAAAGTCGATTTTCTTGAAGAAATAGGGCAGATTGCATTTTGTTTGATCAGACTGGCACTCAATACCTACACTTTAGTTTAAACATTATTTATTTCCAAGTTGCATTATTATACAATAATACATAGAATACATATTTGTGGATTCAACAAAAAGCTAAAAGCTTATGTTAAGCTGTTTCCACGCTATAAATATATTTCACATTTTTGGCAAATGTGGCGGCGTTTTACAGTCAACTTGGTAACAACACACAAGCAGATTTAAAGGAGATCAGAAGCAGGAGCAGGGATGTGGCGGGGGGGGGGGGGGGGGAGGAGGAGGCCACCCCAATCCTGATAAAAATTTTTTACAGTTGGAAATTTGTAGGGCAAATCATGAATAGTTGGAAATTCCACCTATCTGGATTTTAGAGCTTCTTTCTTGATGCTGATGTTTCATTTACCTCCCAAAATTCCAACCCGAATTCAAATCAGCAAACATTCCATCCGGTACTATCTACAAATACAGCGTACGTAATGTCGAGCTTCAAAGGTATGTATGATATCAATTGGTATGAGTTTTCTATAGTACGTTTACTTTTCTCAAAATTCGAAATGCATTTCAAGAAAATCACGCCGTGTACCGTGTAGAATCCTGAGTTAATTCCTTCATTCACAATCGAATCGGTACGAGGATTCTATTAATAATAACTCTTTGGCCAGCCGCTGATTTGTCGCGGTCCTCATAAGAGAAGGCCATCATTCCCCCTGCACCCCAGCCCCTCTTCCCCTCCTCTCCTCCCAGCATTCAGATATAAACTGCTTAATAGTGTCCCTCACTTCCTCTTTTTCAATTTCTTCAATAAGCATTCCTACCCTCTCCCTCGTGTCCCCCTTCAGCCATCTATCCTTTGTTTCTTCACCCCACTTCTGCATTATTCTTCCAGTAAATTTTATTCTATGAGGTATATACTGAGGGCATTCCAAGAGAAAATGTTCCAGGGTCTCCACTACTCCAGAGTGGCACATTTGGCATCCCTTTTCCCCATCTCTCCCAATTTTTTCCCGAAGCTCCAGTGATCTTGATCTCAGTTTGAAGAGCAGTGACCCTCCAAAGGTGCCATCTAGGTACTTCTCAAAAGCTGGCTTTTCTTTATATTGTAACCCCTGCAGTGATCTTTTCACGCTAACCCCTGCTCGCCAGTTTCGATTGCAATCTTCCATGACTCTCTCTTTGACAAACCTTTTGCCTTCTTTCATTCCTACTTCTATGTTTGTGACCTCTATAGAGTAACTGTCCATTAGTTCCCTCACATGTTTTGACCACCCCGTTCCTATATTAGAATTCCAAATGGTATCGAGCATCAATTTGCACCACCGGTTGTCAGGCAGGTTTCTCAAGTAGTTAAAGTAACACAGTTTTCCCAAATCTACCCTGTCCTTGATTTTCATCCACCCAAGCTCCCCCCTTACTGCTTCCAAAGATGCAGCATTACTCGACCCTGTTATCCATCTGCCGGCATCATTTTGAGTATTTTCCAACTTCTTAATAACGGTTTGGTTTAATGGAATCACGTCCGTGCCATACGTTATACTTGGTAAACCCACCCTCTCCCACAGTGTTTTCCCCACAAAGACCTTGTTGAAACTATTTTTCCCTAAAAGTTTTAGTTGGTTCAGAATTCTTTTCCCCTTCAGAATCAGTTTGGCTGAGTAATTTCTGTACACCCCTCTTCCCGTTATATTTATGCTTACCCCTAGATACTCATACTCTCCCGTTTCTCCTACAGTGATTTGTTTGCTTTCCCCTTCGGGGATTGAGAACTCCCCCACTCTCCATCTCTTCGTCATATCTACCTTGCGTCCAACGGGTATTACCTTGCTTTTATTTTCATTTAGTTCGAGCCGCCAAGTGTTCCCATATCTACCAACAATTTCCAGCAGTTTCTCTAGCCCCTGTTCAGTTCTAGACATTAACACCATGTCGTCCGCAAAGAATAAGCCTGGTATCTTTATGTCTCCAACATTTACCCCCTCCGCACTCTGAATTAGTTCGTCCCCTAAATCTTTAACATACAATGCAAACAAAATCGGTGAAAAGATACACCCCTGCTTGAGGCCTATATCCATAGGGACTCGTTTTGTAGTGATACTCCCTAGACTGAGTTGGCTTTGCACATCTGTATACAGTGCTTTCATGATTCCCACAAAGTCACCCCCAGTCCGATGCCCTCGAGCTTTCGCCACATACCTTCCCTCCACACTCGGTCGTACGCTTTTTTCACATCTAGAAATGCCAGAAACATCTTTTTCTTTTCAGCCTTTGTTGATTCTATCAGTTGGGTGAGTATAAATAGGTGATCAGTGACTCTTCGTCCTTTCCTGAAACCATTTTGAATTTCTCCTAAAAAACCTTTCTCTTCAATAACTTCCTCTAGTCTACCGTATATGACCTTACAGAATACTTTTCCGATGTTACTACTAACTGATATCCCCCTATAGTTATCTAGAACTTCCTTATCCCCCTTTTTGTGTATGAACGACACCTTACTTTCCCTCCACTCTCTGGGGACCTCTTGCTTTCGCAGAGCCAGGTTGAAAAGGTTTGTCAGGACTTCAATAAGTGCCTCCCCTCCATTTTTGAGGAATTCGTTCGGAATTTCATCAGTCCCTCCCGCTTTACCATTTTTTAATTTCGAGACCACGTTCCACACTTCTTCTGCCGTTATTTCGCTACATACACGATTGGGTAGGTTCTCCTCCACCAGTGTATTTCTTTTTGGTGGGGACCCACTGCCCCATCGCCTATCGTTTATCTTTTCCCAGTGCTTGACTAACTCTGAAGCGATACGGCCTTTATCTTCTGTACTTTCCCCATCCACTTTGATACTCTGCACACTACTTTTCCCCCGTTTATTTACCCAGTTCCAAAATACGTTTGAGCTCGAACCCCCCGTTTTCTTTATTGTTCTGGCAAGACTGCAATTGCGCTCCTTCCTATTATTATTTTTTATCTCATTCACCTTTTTCCGTGCCAGTTCATATTCTCCTTTCATTAGTCTCGTGGCATTGTTATCCACCCCTTTAAGCTTCCTACTTCGTCTGTAAGCAGCGCATTTTACCTTTCTTTCTTTTATAGCCTTTTTCAGTCCCTCGTTAACCCTGTATCCAAGCTCTCTCGTTGGGACCCTCACCCTTCCTAGACACTCCTTCCCTACCTCTGTTAGGCTATTTACTATGCCATCTGAAATATTCTGGACATTTGCATCCCTAGGTATACATTCAAGATTTGGTTTTAGTTTTTCCCGAAACTGCTTCCAGTCGGCTCCTTGTTTTAGTCCCCAAACTTCCTTGAAGGTATTTCTGTCTCTATTCGTCTTTTTGCCCATAATCTTAACTGTTATCAGGTTGTGATCACTACCCAAGTCATTTTTTTCCTCGTCATCTATTTCTACATCTATAACCTCCCTCCATACGCTAATGTCAGTGAGTATATAATCAATTATTGTTTTCTTATCGTTCCTCTCCCAGGTCCATTTACCCTTACATTTCGCATCCCTGTTCAGGATCTTTAAACCAAGCTTTTTTGATAGGTCCAACATCTTCCTCCCATTCGTGTTAATTTTCCTATCACCTCCCTGTATGCCCTCCTCCTTATCCCCGATGTGCCCATTGAAGTCCCCCATTAGGACAATACTGGACCGTCTGCTCCCAAGCTCTGTGATATTCGATCTAAGAGTTGTATATATTGAATCATTCCACTCGGGCTTACTTCCCTCCACTGCTAAGTATACAACACCAACGGCAACACTCCTGCTTCCTAACTTGATTTTTGCCCAGACTATTTCGTTGGATACTGGAAACTGAGTCCTTGCTTCTGTGAGATCTGTAATCAATGAGGGCTGTAATTCCTCTTTAGCGTAGATGCCAACACCCCCACCCCGTTTCTGACCCTCAGTTCGCCCAGCTCCTATCCACACGCAACCCTTCATCTGATCAACCCGCTCATCCCGTCGTATCCACGTCTCACTTAGACCCATTATATCGAAGTCTCCTTCGTCCATCATTGTTGATATTTCGCTTACTTTCTTGTGCAGACCCTGGATGTTGCAGTACCCAAACTTAATGAATCTTTGTTTTTTTTGTCATCACTGGCACATTATTATAACCCTGGTATGTCCCTGTATTGTGCATGTTTGTTGTTCTTCCTATGTTCCCAGCATTTGTGCCACTCTGGGTTACCGGCTGTGGTCCCCTACCCCCCTTTTCTCCAAAAAAGGCCCAGCCACCTGTAAGATTTTTTGGCCCAACAGGTCTGTACCCATCCTACTTAAATGCAATCCGTCTCGCCCATACAACTCTCCTTGTCCCCAGAATGAATCCCAGTGGTCAATGAAATGTACTCCCAAGTCTTTGCAGTGCTCTTCCAGCTCCTCGTTTAGTGCCATAATCCGCGAGTTCCTCTCATTTCCACCACCCATAACGGGGAGCACCCCTGAAACGATGATCCGAGCATTCCTGCTAAGTAGCTTACTAATTAGGTCCTTGTATGTGTCCACCAAACGAACTGATTTCCTCTCCCTGATGTTATTGGACCCCACATGTAATACCACTACCGGATCAGGCCCCGACCCAGCTACAATACCGTCCACTCTATCCCTCGGGTCCTCCACTTTAGCCCCCGGAAAGCACAGAACTGTTCTATTTTTACTGTCCGGACCACAGACAACCTTGTCGATCCCCCGAACTATGCTACTTCCCGCAACCACCAACTTACTTTTGGACCTCGCCCTATTTATCTCCTCTAGTCTCCTATTGTTTACAGCGTCCTCTTCCTCTCCAACAGCCCCACTCGGAATCAATATCGGTATCGGTATCTTTGACCTAGGATTACTCCTATCCTTGTCCCTCCGTCTCTTTCCAGGCCCTGAGCTACCTGGACTACTCCCCTGGTCTTCCCCCGGATCCCTCCTCCTTTTTCCTGGCCTAGACCCCAAGCTACTATCTGTTGCAACTACCTCCATCTCCTCCTCTGTCTCTTCCGAATCGAGCACATCAAATCTGTTTCTGGTGCTGCACTCCCCACTGCCTTTGGACTTTACACCCCTATCTACCTGCTTCTCTGGCCCCCCTTTCCTACCACTTTTGGTAGTCCACGCCAAACGCTTTACAGCATTGCTCCGGCCTGGGCCCCCCTCATCTGTCCTACGTACTTTTCTAGCAGCCCCCACCTCATCACCTACCTCATTCACATCAAAGGTTCTACCCCCATGTTTCCTCTTGGAACCACCGACAACCTTCCATCCTTCTCGGAAAGCCACTTTCACAGGCGTAACTCCAGACAGCCCCGCCCTACCAAGTTTCCCTTCAGCTCAGCAATCTCCCCCTCAAACTTAACAATTGTCTCAAGTAGGCGGAGGATTTCCTGACAGTTTGCACATACCTCTCCATATCCCATCAAGCGACAGTCCCCATACATCATAGAACACTGTTTACAAACTTCAAGCCCAATATCGTCATCGGTGGCCCCACCAACCCGGCTCTGACCGACACCCCCAGTGACCTCTGTCTGCACACCAATACTTACCCCGTTGGCACCGTTGACCTGGACCGCGATATTACACGTATTTACCTCCATACTTACCTCCGTCTGAACAGACTTGCTCGCCATCATCAAGACAAAATTACGCGATCGGATAGGGAAAACTGTAAACACGCGACAAAAGGCAACACGACGAACCGTTCGACAATTTAGCGCTCACAGTTTTATTTAAGACCTCCTAACTTTGTCCCAGTTACTATACTAAACTAACTCCCCAGAAAGTTGAATAAAATAACCTGAAAATGAAATATATATGATTAGTAAACAATAAAAATACTTAATTTCGATTCGTAACCAAGGAGACTTCTTCTGTATCCATTTGATAGATTAGGACTGCTCACACTTGGTATTCACGCCAACCTGTCTAGGGTTTGAGGCCTGAAAGTAATAGAGTATTGTCTGCTATGTAGAATTCCTGATCTTATTTGAAACGCTCTGTTTTCAGAATGTATGACTGGACAGTTTTAAATATACTTCTGTTAATGAAGTCATCATAAAACTCAGATCCATACAGGAGAATATCACTATCTATGAAGCACGCCAGGGTTCCAATAGTTCCTGTCCTTATTATGTTATACATTGGACATTCTAACAAAAAGTGGTCTGTAGTTTCACGGTCTCCACATGCACATAAAGGCGAAATAACCAGGTTGTGCATATAGAGGTGGTCGTTCAGATTACTACATTGAAGCCGGAGTCTACAATGAAAGATTTGAGCTTTTCGAGATTTAGATTTTTTATAAAAGTTGGGAGGACGTCGATTATTTCGATTGAGATATCTTTTAAAGTTCATAATTGAATGATTTTCCCTTATTGGTTGTGGAATATCATTCCAGAGTTTTGATGTCGCTGGGAAAAATGACATTTGATGGGATGTCGTACGACAAAAGGGTACTCGAATATTTTGATTAGATACCTACACTTTCACCACTACGGAGAAACTTTATAAGTGGAAATCCACCTAAACTGTTTCCTGGCACTTTAAACTACCTACGTCACACAATTGATACGTCAGTTAAATTTGTAGCTACATAGTTTGACAGGGTTAAACCCACGTACATGACTGAGCGAATCGACTTCCCACCATGTCGCCTATACGAATCAAATGCCTGCTTTATAAGCTTTGATAAGACATATACTACGCTGAGTTTCTCCCCTACCCGAATTACTGACTCCCTTAAAGCTGAATACTTTACAAATAATATGCATTATACTCTGATGGGCGAATCTACAGTTGAAACCAGAACTCCTGTAACTGTATTGTGTTGAAATAATTGCGCTTTTGTCCCTACCTAACCGCACTATTAGCGTAAAACAGTTCCCGTAGAAAAACAGCATGTCCAGCTCTACAATTCTACACTAGTAAATAAAGATAATTAACATTATTCCTAAACTCCACTGCGATATATGTAGATGTAATGACATAAATATATATTAAAATTCGGCTACATATACAAAATGAAGAGAAGAGCCTTATATTCTCCACGCGATAAGCATTTATAATTGTTCATAATTGCACAAGAAATACTTGCAAACTTTCATCACATGGACCACCGGTGCAATCTGGTAGTCCAGGTGATGCGAGTTTGCAAGTGCTTTTTATACGCCCGTTTTGAAAAAAAAAACGGTCGTGTTATGGTATACCGCTGTCCGTCTGTCCGTCCGGTCATATGTAGTACGATAACTCAAGAATGCTTTGCGAGATTTTCATAATTTTTGGGTAGGTGATGTATATCGATGGGGGGAATCTCCCTTTTGTTTAGTGTCGCCGTTCGATTAGTCATTCCAGAGTTATGGGACTTTATTACTTAGAAAATTGTTGACTTTTTACACGTCGTACGATAACTCGAGAACGCTTTGAGAGATTTTCATGATTTTTAGGTAGGTGGTGTATATCGATGGCGAGAAGCTCCCTTTCGTTTAGTGTCGCCGTTTGATTAGTCATTCCAGAGTTATGGGACTTTATTACTTAGAAAATTGTTGATTTTTTACACGTCGTACGATAACTCGAGAACGCTTTGAGAGATTTTCGCGATTTTTGGGTAGGTGGTGTATATCGATGGAGGGAAGTTCCCTTTCATTTAGTGTCGCCGTTTGATTAGTCATTCCAGAGTTATGGGACTTTATTACTTAGAAAATTGTTGATTTTTTACACGTCGTACGATAACTCGAGAATGCTTCGAGAGATTTTCAGGATATTTTGGTAGGTGGTTTATGTTGATGGAGGGAAGCTCCCTTTCCGTTGGTGTCGCCGCTCGATTAGTCATTCCAGAGTTATGGGACTTTATTTTTCAAATGTCGAACAATAACTTGAAAATGCTTAGAGCAATTTTCATGATTTTTTGGTTGCAAGTAATGTTGATAGAAGGAATCTCCCTTTCGATTTGTGTCGCTGTCCGATTTGTCATTCCAGAGTTATGGGACTTTATTCATCAAAATATAGGCAATTTTCCACATGTTGGACTTTGAGCAATTTTCATGATTTTTTGGTGGCAAGTATATGTAACCTGACAAGTACACATGTATACTCATATTGTGTGGTTCCCTCTTGTAATTAATAACGGGCGTATCATGCGCTCATGGCGCTGCTGTTTATTGCCTTTTGCCCTCGGAAGTTAATTTCTGAGTGAAAAATCTACCCCACTGCGATTTAGTAGTAATCCGTCCTCCACATATTATAGTCCCTACATTTCTTTACCGTTTGATCGGTTCAGTTCGTGATTTCACCACAGACCTCGTTAATAGCATATTGTATTTTGCCTTGCAAAACGCAAACGCTCTTGTGTGATTCAGACTACTTCATTCTCCTGCAGTAAGAAGGGAGCGTATTAACTAGCGAGCATTTTCTGCGCTAATTGTGACATGACTTCTAGTTTCAACTGTAACAGATGAACCTACTGATTTAATCCTTAGAAATGAGCTGAATCTCTTAGGAAGAGCTGCAGCTCCTCAACATGATTTTGGGATAGTGACTTACTGCTTTGACATTCACCTTTCAAGCTTTTTACGGGAACTCAAGATCAAAATATTATCAAGTAGTCTTAGGTCGGAAACACAACATATAGGTCGGCGGAATTTTGAACAGACCGGTAAATTACAGTTGAGGTTACGCTTGGAAACCACGTTTTGACTTTACCGGATATGATGTTTGTTATATACGCAGTGGTTACCAACGGAGAGAGCCATCCATTGGAATGCGCCCTGGTTGTCCCGAACAACGATTATTGCATTATCCTTTCTGATTACCACAAAATCATTCATGGTCAAACCTGGTGACCACAATAATAAATTCCTACTAAAATGTATTACAATAACCGTCGCATCTAAATTGTTAAAGAACCCCAGTTATAAATGCAACCAAACCCGTATATGTGATAGACTCAGAATGATGGACATGTCCAGCTATTTACATAAGCAATACCCAGGCTGAAACTAGTGCTTGAAGTGTTGGCTGATAAAACTGACCGTGGCACTTTGGAACACTACACTATTTGAAGACTACTGCATTTAAAAATTCCTGAAGGGTAATTCTACTTTATCCAATATAAAAATGAATTAGCCACCAGGGCTCATCTCCGAAGTATGTTTTAACTTTAACCTTACTTAACACAAAGTGTTTAAATCAACAAAGCTCATTTCATAAACCTTGCAACTGTGTTTGCAAGACGTCAGTTGCGGACGCAGAAAACAAATGGAAGAATTCGCCGTCACTCCAACAATAAACAACAGCAAGAACAACCCCGTCCGAATAAAAAGTTAAAAGCAGCAACAAAACAAACTAACAAACACTTGATTCCTTCTGCTGTTAATTTGTTTCGAAGAAACGTGTACATACATAGACAAAACTACATGTATGGACAAAACTACATGTATGTTTCAATGAGTCGTTTTGTATTCAATGAGTCAGATGTGCGTAGGAAGAAAACGTCGAGACCGAAGGTCGAGACGTTTTCTTTATAAGCACATCTGACGAATTGAATACAAAACGACTCATTGAAACATACATGTGGTTTTGTATTTATTACATGACCCAAGCACCTACTGACCTAATTTTCTTTTCTATCAACGGTGGTAAACACCATGCACTTTATGCAGTCGCATTGCATAAAAAAGTCCCGGTTGGAACAGGTTGGTGTGCAATACGGAATTCCGTATTGCACAGCCGTATTGCACGCCGTATTGCATAAGAGAGACTGCATGGGCATGTAATAAATCAGAAGTTGCAATGGGCGTTCTACAGCGTTTCCACAGATTGCAGTTTTGTGTTGCTTTCATCACTTAACACTTTTACGACTGTCGTCCTCGCATGAGAATTGTGTAAGCATGTTACGCGATGGGAGAATTAGTGTCCACGTGGGTGTATGTCGATGATACCTTATATGTAAGTGCTAGCATGTGTTATATGCATCTTGGTGTGTTTGTGTACGTTTACAAAGAATACAAACATCTCGAACGCACAAGTCTGAAGTTAGAGCTCTGTGAACCTAAATTTTCGAGTCGAATCGAACTTCGAATCGAATCACGCACCATATATCGAATCGAATCGAAACTCGAAACGAATCTCACCGCTTTTCAAGTTGAGGATATTGCATCTTCTTACAACAGTAAATATTTTCAGTTACCACTCAAGCCTTGTGTTCAAGGGCGACGGATTCAAATCAAGCAAAAGAGCGGAATATTCTAGAACGAAATCAATGTAACTTCTGACGCGGAACTTTCTGGAACTCTTCTTTTGATGTCAGGTCTCCTGTACAGGAGACCTGACGATAGAAGAAGAGTTCAAGATCAAAGTTTTGTAGAATTTTGAAAACATCTCGACGATTCAGTCGTTGGAAATGCAATCGAATCATGGAGACTATATTGAATCGAATTTCGAAGCTTCGCAGGGTCCACTCTGAAGAATGTGATTTCACCGATCACGCCCTTTATTAACTTAACGCGGTCTCAGTCAGACACCTTTATTCTGAGACATGAACTATAACAAGTGTATCAATTAAAATGCAAGCAGTGCGATTTCTGGTGATTTGGCACAAGGAGAATTTGCGTTCTTCGTTCGACAAGCCAATTGATGCTTGCGACGCATATTCACACCCTTCACGTAAATTTGTGTGCTCATGTTCGTGCGTGTGTGCTTGCTTTCCTGTGCGTATCTTTGAGGTGGGTCTGTGTACCTTTGTGTTAAAATATAGGTGCGCGTGTGTTCGTGTGTGTATTTATAGGGTTGGGAATGTGTGTTTGCGAGAGTAGGCTCCCCTTTTGTTTTACATTTTGTCGTAATTTTCAAATGGACCCAATACTTTTAAACATTTAAAATTGTATTTTATAGAATTACATTTTCTACCTATTAATATACCCGACTAAAATGAATCATTAGCATTTTAAAAGACTTGCAGATTGTCGCATCTTTGAAAATGTTGATGGTTCATTTCAACCCATTTAAAGCCATAACTCGAAAATTCGATAGAATACAATTGTAAAAAAAATATAGTACATTTTACATTTTGTCGTAAGGTTTCCATCAAGTCAAGTCAATACTATAAAACTTTTACTATTGCATTTTCTAGAATTATATTTTCTAGCTATTAATGTAACTGAGTATAATGAATCATTGGCATTTTAACTGGCAAATTGCCACATCTTTGAAAATGGTAATGGTTCATTTCAACCAATTTAAAGTCATAACTAGAAAATACAATTCTAGAAAAAGTTTTACAGTATTACAGTATTGGTCCCTGGACTGTAAACAGTCAGCAATGTAACCAGGAGAGCAGAGATGTCAAGTTGTTCACAAGGTTGATCAGCTTGGCTGTAAACGATACCAACACAGCTTCTGTCTTTCTGAAAGTGTGTCGCTCATTCGACCATTAAGACGGCCACACATTGGAACACCACAACACGATTGTCTTTCAAACCGTTGCTTGTAACAAAATAGTCCTTCAGCAAAACATCATTTAAAAAATAAATTGATATCCAGACTGCACTGGGTAATATATGATCAAAGGTGATCTCGGTGGAAAACAGATGGTGGTCAATATCTCTACTGATGTGCATGGGAGATGAAAACAAACATTTAGCCTCATTTATTTATTATTACCTCACGAATCACACGCTCCAGTTTACAAATGTTATTTATAGTACATGATAAAATGTTAAAAAAATGTAAGAACAGCATCGACTGCTACAATCATAAAAGTAATAAACAACCATAAATGTGATAAATCTACAAATGTGCAGCAACCTACCTTAAATGTGATGAAACTACCTTAAATGTAATAAACCCATCATAAATGTAATAAACATGTCATAATTGTAATAACATATATTTAGTACTTTCCAAAGTGTGATTTACTGGGCTTTCCGGTTTTGATTATAGACAATAACTTAACAAGTGAATTATGCAATCAACAATTGGGTCATGTATCCGTACGCGCAAACGAAGACGCTTTGCCGTGAGTGTAATGGGGACTTCATTGTTTTGGGTTTTTTTAATAATATAATTATTGTTAATAATGAAAAGTAATAAACAGAGTAATCGCTTGCCTGGACTGGTTACGTGAAATAATTCATTCGAGGCGAGGGACTATATTGTAAAACACTCGTGCGTATTTGCGCACTCGTGTTTGTACAACGTCCCTCACCTCTCATGAATTATTTCACGTAACCAGTCCAGCCAAGCGTTTACTCTCTACTACATTTATTGGCAAATTCTTATTCCGTTTTATAGTAAGTTGCTGCACATTTAATGGTTTATTACATTGAAGATAGTTTATTACATTCTCTATTGCAACAATCCATCATTGTTATTGCCAAGAGACAGCACTGGAAAATTTCACAATCTTTAATGATTTCTAAATTAGTTTTAATTATTTGTTCGATAAAACCATATAATGAAACTGCTCATCACTAACACAAAATTAATTAAAAGACCCCCCCCCCCCCCCCCCCCCGCAAAACAAAACAACCAAAGACGGCAGAAAAATACCACGGTTTTCACACTTCGATAGACGCTGCAGGGATCTTCTTCGCGAAAGACAAGTCTGAAACTCCATATTTACTGTGCTTTCCTCATTGTTTAGGAATCTACACTTTGAATTTTCAGGGACTAATGTTTTATTTGTGTGAATATATCAATGCGATAAAACATTTTATTACTTTCCAAAGTGTGATTTACTGGGATTTCCGGGTTTGATTATAAACGATAACTTAACAAGTGAATTATGCAATCAAAAATTGTGTTATGTGTCCGTGCGCGCAAACGAAGACGCTTTGCCGTGGGTGTAATGGGGACTTCATTGTTTTTTTTTAACCCTTTACCTAATATGAAAAGCAGACGACACTCGAAAAAAAAAAAATTCTTGAAGAGCTGTTATTTTCATTTTTTGTCTCAAAAACATAGGTTATGACCCCTCATTGGAACGAGCTCGTTCTAATGAGGGGTCATAACCTATGTTTTAGAGACAAAAAAAAAATGAAAAATTAATGAAAATTAATTGGCGATTTTTGAGAATAGCGAGGGACTATATTGTAAAACACTCGTGCGCATTCGCGCACTCGTGTTTGTACAACGTCCCTCACCTCTCATGAATTATTTCGCGTAACCAGTCCAGTGAAGCGGTTACTCTCTATGTATTATCTCAGAAAAAGTCGCATTTTACACGTAACGATGTGTGAAGGCGTTCGTCAATGCGGCCCGAGTGCCAGCACAGAAGGATAGAACGAGAGGTGCGGCCTCGAGTTCTATCCTTCCGCGATGACATGTGTGCCATTTTGTCGAACATATTCACACATCGTTACGTTCTGTATTTATTATGCCCTTCTATGACATAGTCAATAAATTTAAACAAATCAAACATCACATACACAAAAATTCAAATTTTAAAACTCTTTATTTTTTTCCCATTGACATTCGATTTATCACCTGTCATCATCGCAGCTTCCGAATTGATCTGGGTCAGAATGCGGCATTTCGATTGGCCGGTTAGGAAAATGAGCGGATTTTAGTTCTTTGGGTCCATAAAACAGGTGAAAAAATAGTCTGTCAACTGAACTTCGTTTGAAACACGCGTTCCGTACGGATTTGTAAACACGGGACTGGAGGAAAAGTAACAGGCGTGTAATAAAGATCTGTATTGCCCACCCATTTGACCATTCTTATTTGAATATTTAATAATATCTGCAATATTTCACTGTCGTCTACTTTTTCTAAACAAACATGAAATCCGACATCTCTTCAGTTAAAACAGTTACCTATTCCACCCCACAGCACTCGATGATGAAGTTTCTCCCACCAAACGCCACATGACGTCATCGAAATCAATAATATTAAAATTGACGTCACCGAATTGTCAATTGTTTCAACTCGCTTCAAAGTGTTTATGCTCATTTTCGCAGGACATTCCTTCGGCGTATAGGAAACATTTTTATGAATTTTCCGCGTTAGCAATTCATTTTTTCTCGGCCGTCAATCAGTTAATAGTAAAATATCATCGCACGGGCAATATTGTGATCACGATGACGTCATGTGGTATGATGTATGTGATAAGCCAAGTGGTGCGGGTAGGATGGGAAAATCTCATATAATCTATTATTCGACTCGACTCGTTTTGGGTAAGGTACAACTACTCGTCGCGCAAGCGCGAATCGTAGCTACACGTCCCCAAAACGAGTCGTAGCGCAAGAAATGTTTCCGTACAAGCACAGTGTGCACATAACACATAACTCGAGAAAAAAATGTTTGACCCAGACGCTCGGCATAGCTTGTGCTGTGACCATTATCTTTTTCCAAAGGTGAGATTTCCCCACCCACCCACCCACCTATCCATCCCTACCCCACTCGAGAATTATAATAATTTTGCATGATAATTTAGGGAGTAATGTTATTTAGACATCCATGCAGGTAACAACATGTAATTGTGCCACATCTTATCATAAAGGTAATGACAGGTGTAGGTTGTAAATGCAATAAAACTACCAAAAATGTCTGGGACAAATATCTTTCTCCCTGGGTTGAGATTTCCCCCACCCCACCCCACCCCAACATCAGACGAGCATAATAATGATCTCTTACTTGATAATTTTGTGATTAATAGTATTTAGAAGCATTGATTCCCATTAACTAAAAAGATGAACACGCTTGAATTAGTTTAACCCTTAGCGACTTTAATTATTCTGACGTTCAAACGTCACTGGGAATTCAGTTTATTCAACGTTTTTTTTTTCAAAATGCGACGCCAAACGTCAGAAAGTACAAATAACAAGATATTTTTCACATTAGTGATTATCTGGTTGAGGGCTAGATTATTTTTGGTGGTCTGAATTTGTTATTCAAAACTTGTTTTATTACAAATTATTGGAGAGTGCCCACAGGCACTCTCCAATAATTTCTAATAAAACAAATTTATATAAACAAAATATTACTTGTGTTTGACTGAATATGAAATATAAGTTTATTTTTTCTGGGAAGCGACTGGAAGCGGCCAAATAGGCCATGTCGCCCCCCTGAAGATGCTAATAATTATCTGTATCCTATTGTATTTATCATACTTGTATATAACTGCATTCTTCAAATAAAATTCTGTTCTGTTCTGTTCTAAGCAAGGTGTTGGCTTTTGCTCTGGTATCCTCATTTTTTGAAAGCCCTGATAGTGGCGTCTAGCACTCAACCAGTTAACAGGTCTTGACAGCAGGATTATATTAGTATTTTAAGCTGCGATAACATTTGACTCGACGGTTGTCACTGAGCACTATTCGGGAGAAAATAGGAATTGAGGTTAAAACTTTAAAAAATCGAAAAATAACAAAACAAATGACCACAAAGTATCAACGCGCCATTTGAATTCGCACGTCAGAAGACGTACAAAAGTATCAAAGGGTTAAAAGTTGGTCAAGTATATTGCTGAAGCCCTCTACCTACTCGCAGAATGATTTTAGAATGGCTGCTGTGGCTTTCCTACAAGGTATAAATGAGCAGCATGATATTGCTAAAACGGTACCAGCGAAAGTAAGTTGTATGATCACGGCAAGCAGTATTCTCACCTTGTCTCCTTGTTGATAATTCCAATCCTCAGCATTATTTCTTGGAAAGTTCTCGTGGCAGATTCACAAACATGATGTCATGTGTTAGAATTATCAACAGAGGAAAACGGGATCATTGTTATTATGATTAGCCTCAAACCGATTTCCATTGTTACTACTCAGTGGAATCCTGTGCCAGAGTAGTTAGGGGAGCCACTCGGGACCCAAGATTTTGAAAATTCTAGACCCAAGAACTTCTAGACCCAAGATTGTGAAACTTCTAGACCCAAGATTGTGAAACTTCTAGACCCAAGATTTGTGAAACTTATAGACCCAAGATTTGTGAAACTTATAGACCCAAGAACTTCGTTCTTGGGTCTATAAGTTTCACAAATCTTGGGTCTAGAAGTTTCACAATCTTGGGTCTAGAAGTTTCACAATCTTGGGTCTAGAAGTTCTTGGGTCTAGAATTTTCAAAATCTTGGGTCCCGAGTGGCACCGCATCATGCTTTTTTTATGGCCAGATCCTATAGTACATTTTTGCTTATAAGTTTATCACTGGAGGATAAGGGAACTGTTTTTGTCTTTTTTTTATATAACAAAGACTTGGTTGTGTACATGAGAAGATCTCTTTCTAATAGTGTGGGTAGCCCTTAGAAGGGCTGTTTTAGTTTTGATGAAGTGCAAGTCACTCAACAGTTAGCAATATTTTTCATGTATCGCCCAAGACCATCGAATCGTACCCGTTTCTTTTTTTTAGGTTTAACAATATCATCAGATGATTCTTCCTCTGGAATAGGTTGTTGAATTACTGTATCTGTTTGTGTGGATGTAGCCACTAACTGATTCTGTACTTGACGTCCCCTTTTTCTCTTAGGTTTAGGTGTCGGTTCTGCCAACTCATGTGGTACTGTTAAAGGAAGAGATGACACTTTAAATTCTATAGGAACTGTAATCTTATCAGCTGAGAGAACGATCTTTTGGTGAGATGATTTCATGTCTTGTAGAGTCTCCAAGATTTTCTGTAATAATGTTTCATTTTTTTCATCTTGTGAAAAAGTATTATTCGCCCTCTTATTTGGTATGGTATCCTTTTGGTTTGGTATTCTCTGCTGTGTCATCAATGAGTTGTCAATACGAATTAAATCGTTAAAATCATCTAGTATATTGTATTCATCCATGATTGAATGCAGAACAGGCGATTGCTTTTTATCAAATGAATTGTCTGGAATGTGTGTTAGATTTTATAGACAATGCGAGGATCGGAAATGCACTGGAGAACGCTCACGCGACATTTTTGATCGAGTGCGGGAAAATATTGTTGATAACAGACGTTTACTATCACAGCCGTCCGATGTCAACAATATTTTCCCGCACTCGATCAAAATTGTCGCGTGAGCGTTCTCCAGTGCATTTCCGATCCTCGCATTGTCTATAAAAAGAAGGTGAGTTGAGGATTTGGATACATTTCATCTGACTAAAGAAAAATCATCTTTTGACAGAGAGGAAAAAGACATGGAGCCAACGAAGATCAATTACAGTTCCGTAGAGAGTTATGAGAGAACCAAGAAACAGAGAGCCGATGAAGAATTCGCCTTGGCTTTGAGAAAGTGGTGGTCGGCAACACTTTCGATGGAAGAACAACTTAAGAAGATTGAAGACCACCCTTTCGTCAAAGCCGCCACACGTCCGTTCGGGGAGATCCAGTACAAGAATCGACCTAAACACTGGTTTGATCTCCCCGTACATTTGCAGGAGGAAGCTCTTGTAGGACGAAGCTATGCATGGGAACAAGATTGCTTTACAGATGAAGAGATGCTAGCAACAACCATAGGCGTGTGGGAAGGTGAATTCTTCACCGAAGCAGAGATGGCTTTACCAAACAGCTCTCTACGGAACTGAAGATTTTTAAAAACGGCCCTTTTCAGGGCCAACCCACACTATTAGAAAGAGATCTTCTCATGTACACAATCAAGTCTTTGTTATATAAAAAGACAAAAAACAGTTCCCTCCATAGAGTGTGACCCAATGTCTATATTAATTTAAAATCATTTTATATTAGGGGTAATCCATATGGTTTTGGGTTTTGTCATCTCTCCACCCTGTGTATACAACTTCTATAAATGGGGAAATTGTGTGTGTGTCTTCTTGTGTTTTGTTGTAAGTATAAGGAAATTATACTTACAATAAAACACAAGAACACATGCACAAAATAAAAAAAACTTAGTGATTCGCGTTGTGGTCGAACTCTCTGTGATAGTTGTTTTTTCTATAGTAAGAATAGTATTCATTGTATGTTTAGCAATCAAAATTATCTCTACAGTATAAACTGTATATCAGGTTACACTATAAAAGTTTTTGATAAGTATGCATACAATATTAAAACCTAATACTCACAGTGAAAAAGAGAAGTGACTCTTAACTCTTTTTTACTGGTGGGAAATAATAGGGACACGGTGATAAAAAAGGGATTATAGGACTAACCTAACAAAAATCGACTAAACTATCACAAAGGTTTTAACAAAAGACAAAACTGTATTTAAAGTTGAATCATTATATTGAAATGAACTCTGAACATATATACACCGAGATCTGAGTTTGCCTATCCATGAGAAAACCTATTTACATCAAGATTCTTTTTATGCTAGCTTTTTTATTTGATACCCAAGATTGTTTTTTGAAAACAATCTTGGGTATCAAATAAAAAACTGATATCACTCAAGTGATCTGATCTTGAAACAAATATAAAAAATAACTAAAAACCCTATCTCTCTGTTACACAAATGTCTGGCGAAAATTATATAATAGATGATTGACTTTTAATAAAAAACTTAAAAAACTAAAAGATGTAAAAAATTACCTCTGTGGGATTGTTTTGACACCTGATATTTATTACAGTTATTTCAAATAATGTCTATAAGTTTGCTCAAACCATCGTCGAACATCTCTATCATTCTCTTGAAAATTTCTTGGATCAAATTTGATAGTAAGAACTGTCTCTAAATCATATCCTCTTGCAAGATGATCTAAAGCAAATATACAGTACATTCCACACACAACAGTAAATTCACTTTGTAGTCTCATTGTATTTATTGTCCAGGAATCTGTATTTTTCACTATGAAATTGTATATGTCTCTATCTAATGGTGGTAAACCATATGAATCAAAGTAGATAGCAGAATGATTGTCTTTAAAATATATTGCTATCCAATGTTCTCCTGGTTCTTTTGATGAATCTGTGTTCACAATATATGCTTGTCTGTGTTTAGGTTTTCGTTTTGGTAACAAGTCTTTTGAACACACTTTTCCTTTTAAGGATGATAACCTTTGAGAACTGTCAAGTATAGTTTGTAATTGTATGGTTTCCATCTTCTTAGCCTTGAAAAAGGCTGGCACGGAGCCATTAATCAAGATATGCTGTATAATATGACCAGTCTCTTTTAACTAAATCTGCCCACTTTTGAATGTCTTTTTGGCAGTCTATTTCAAAGTCTATATGAGCACAATATTCTAATAAGTTTATTTTTCTTGCTCTCTTGTGTAGATTATATAGTATAGTCACTGGACATACTTTCTGTAAACACTCTGCAATGTTCATATCTATTAATGTTGTTGTGTTGGTTCGATTTTCTTCTTCACAGATATTTTTCATTTTCTGTTGAATGGATTTTGTCAGTTCTATCACTACACATTCTTGAAATAATGTTTGTATTTTTTCTTTACACATCTTGCAATGTTCACACTGACTCATCTTGTTTAATAGTCAAATATCACGTCTCTGAATTTGTTGATTTCTATCTCACTATCAAATTCTGCATAGACAACAACGTTGATCACCTCTGGAAGAGCTTGAGCAAACTGAAGTTCAAACCTAAGATTGCCAGACTTTATTGGGTGAGCCAAGGGCCCACTACTACTCTGATCAGGTGTCAAATCAATACCCCAAAGGGTATACCCTTTTGCATAATCCTGCAAAGATAAATTAAATGATTGATTTTGTCCAAAATAGCCCATAGCTTCAAACAATGATAAATATGAATTTAGATAAAGTCCACCTTCAAAATTCGGTTCAAAGGGACGTGCTTTAATGGAATGTCCATCTATTGTGATTTCCAACTTATTCAAATCGAAATGTTGAAAATTAAATGGATTACTGCCAATATCTCCATTTATATCTCTATTACTAACTAAACCAAGAATAATTCGTTTTGGCATCTGTTTATGAAACAGATAGTCTTCTATTTTTGAACGAAGACCACTTCCAATAGTAAAAGTTTTAATTTCACTACGTCTTATGGGCATTTTATAATTTGTTCGATCTATTTGTGCATTAAGATCATTCGCAAATTTTGGAAATAAATCCAATGCCGGTATTCTGAATATGGCTTTTTGAATTTCTATTTTTCCATGTTCACTACCAATCAAACAAAATTTAGTTGGAGCACGATGCAATTTAATTCTCATCTCAACTCCATTTGGTAAATACTTATCTTGCACAAACAGATCTAAATGCAGTTTTCCTCTTAGTTGTACATTTTTGCTACCACCAATTATTTTAGCTCGCTCAGTCAAACCTTTGTTCGATGAAGCTTTACTTGTTTCTGCGTGGTGTCCAGGAGTATCTGTATACCACATCTCACTAGCAGCTAGATGTGTTTTTTTCACATCTCTTGAATAACTAAGAAAATTCTCAAAATATGCTCTATAAGGATAAAGATCTGTATTGGTGGTGATAAGATTGCCATTCAGTGTAACATCAATTTTACTGAACATGCTATGAAAAAAATTAAATTTGTGTATCTCCAGCCAAAACACTCCCATCTTGTTTTGTAATTTTAAATTGAACTTCAAGTGTAGATGCTGCAAGATCTAACCACTTGGTTGTTTGTCTTGGAATTAAAAATTCTATTGGTGAAGAATTATTTAAAGATGCAATAGGAAATTGTTCAATTTCACCAATATTTTCTATACCACTTGATGTTGGTGATACATTATCTGGATCAAAACTACTACCAAAATGTTCACAAGATCCATGTAACATCATGATTTTTTTCAATCAAATATATCAAGTGGTCTTGATTTTCGTTTTGAATAAGCTTGTCTTTGACGTGTCTTACCTCTACGAGAACGAACCACAGACTGACGTTTTCGTTCTTGTTTTTGTCTTTTTATACCTAAAGCAGATTCACCAACTGATTTCAAAAGATCTTTTCCATGAGTTAATAAAATGTCTTTAGGTGCTTTACGTTTTTTTATCAATTCATTTGCTATTTCTAAACCATGTCTTAATCCATCTCTCTTTAAGGTTTGAAATGCATTTTGTGCAATTGGTTTTATAAATGGTGCAGCTGTTCTTATTGCTGTGCGAAAAATAGACCCTAATCCATATCCATATTGCCGTGGTACACCTTGATACACCGGCATCATTTTTTACAAATTTAATTTATGTCTCTGTCTAAAATGCAACTTGACAACTGTCTTGCCACTTGCAAACTGAATGGGTTTACCAGTGTTCCCATTTATATTTATAGTGATCTGATCAAAATAAGATTTTGATACTGGTACATAATGTACATTATCAAATTCTATATGAGTATGTAGAGACTCTTTATGTGATTCAAATGGAATCACACGTAAAATAGGTGCTTCAATATCACCTAAAAATGTATAATCTGCTATGTCAGCATAAATAAAGATTTGATTGAAATCCACATTTAAGTCCACATTATATTTAAATGCATCTTTTGATGTGTTAGGAAAAATGACAGAATAACTATCTTTACATCCCAATTTTTGTAATAAACTTTCTGACATTTTAATACCCACTTTCCCAATACTATTTCCTACTATTTTTACACGCCCTTGGAGAGTTGAAAATCCAACATGAAATAATACATCAAATGATTTAAATATGTCTCCAAGTTTTTCTTGAATTTCTGTTTGCATTGCATCTATGACATGAGCGCCATTTAAATATGCACCTGATAAAATATTTAATTCAACAGCAGCAGTACCTTTGTGAAATGTATGTTTCAATTTCGTTTTATTAATACGATTTGATATGTTGCTATCTGTCACAAAGATTTTAAAAACAGATTCTTCATCTGTAATATTTTTTGCTTCCGAAGGTAAAATTACTTCAACTAATCCCACTTCCCAATGTTCTTTATCAACATGAATGGGTTTAGATAACTGTGTTTGAAAACAACATTGGTTATTATTTGGAAACATATCCATAGAACTATCGCTCAGAAGTGTTACGTAAAATGAATTCATTTTTCTTATCTTGTGGTTGTTTCAAATATTTTAAACCTGGACTTGGAAGAATATATCCTAATGAACTACTTAATAACACTAACCACAATTCTTTATCAGGGCTTTGTAAACTCAAATGTGCAATGGCAGTAATTATAATACCATAAATGATAATAATCTGTGTGAAATAAGTGACTTGATTTTTTGCAACACGATTTCCACAAATTTTAAATTGTTGACTTTGTTGACTTTGTACATCAACACTTGTAGTTTCATTAGGTAATGAAGTTTCATTTAATGACATATTCTTTTTATATCAAATCTGATTCTGCTATCCAACTATCAAATTTCTTTGGATAACCTTCCCAATGTACTTTAAGTTCTTTAATAATTTTCTTTCCCACACGTCTTGACCGTCTATTAAGAATTGATTCAATTATATATTTTTTATCATCTTTTATACTTTGAATTTCTCGTGGATAAAATGTCCCTTGTATATTTTCACCACCCATATCTTCAAGTTTATAAGTGGGTGGTATTGTATGTTTTACATGAGTAATTTTAAATAACTCTTTTGTCCAATTTGGTAAATACCCTTTTTCAAATGTACGTTTGGTTTTATTAATACGTACTATATCACCAACTTTAAATTGTATTTTTTTCTTTTTAGACTTTTTTTTACCATACAAATGTTGAGATACTTCTACTTCATTTTCTAATGATACTGAAGCAGGAGTTCTCTGAATACTTCGATGAAAACTATGATTATATCCATCAACTAAATTTTCCAACACATCAATGTACCTTAATGTACGTTTGTGTGTAAAATATTTCCACATTCGTGTTTTCAATGTACGTTGAAAACGTTCAACAATACTAGCTTTGGTTTCAGGATTTTCTGTTGTGAAGAAATGAATGTTTTGTTTCTTTAAAAATTTTTGTACATCTTTATTTTTAAATTCAGAACCTTTATCAGATTGTAATGATAATGGTTTACGTCCAGAAGTTTTCAAAATACTCTGAAAAGATTTTGTTAATGTCTCTCCTGATTTATTGTGAATGGGTATTACCCATGCATATTTGGAAAATACATCAATAACACAAACTAAATAACGAAATTGGTCATTGTAAGATTGTAAACTTTGTAAGTCTGCTAAATCAATCTGCCATTGATGATCAATACCACCCACTATAGTCTTACGTCCTGAAAATTTTTTACGGATGGGTTTGTGTAAAGTATAAGTTCTTTCTCCTTTCAACCATTTTTTCACTTGATCAATTGTGATGGAATTATCTTTACTATGAGCTGCTTTGTACAATTTTTGTATACCACCATAACCAGCAGGATGTTTTGTATTGTAATATATTTCAGTTAATAAATCATTCAATAAGGCTCCCATTTTTCAGATAATCTACGTTTTGTCAATTTACGCTTTAGTGCTGACTTTGGTGTGTCTTCACTCCACTGCACTCTATGACCTCGACGAACTTTACGTTTTGGAGGGGAGGATTGAGCAGTTTCAGACCAACTATCTTCTGGAGAACTTTGATATTTACTGGGTTTGGGTATAGGTTGTCTATTCATCCATAACCAACGTTCACGATTACCAACAAAATCTTGAGGGATATTTATATCTTTTAATCCACGACTAAACATTTCCCATCCACTCGGTTTAAAACCTTTTCGGTGTCTAAGAACATCATTGACTAAATCTATGATATTTGAACCTTTTATGACTTCTCCATCGTAACTTAATACACCCTGATCATCCCAACTCATGTGTGGATGAGATGATAAAGCAGATAATAATGAAGTTGCTTTACGTCTCATTGTAACAGGGACACTTTCTATAATACGATCTCGTAAAAATAATGATTTTTCTCCTGACTCAGGCAATGGAACCAATGTTGGTTGTAATGCTTTCTTATGTGACATTTGAAATTTTTGTAAAGTTTCCCCATACTTTTGTTCTTTCTCACTTTCGGACAACTCTGAATTTCCTAACACAGATGATAAATCATTTTGAAGTTGTGCAGTATTTGTAACTTGTGGGTTAGGGGGTAATCTTGGTCTTTGAGCTTTTTCATTTCTAAAACGTTGCATATCTTCTAACATTTGATAAGGTACAATAGCCATCTTTTTCATATTTTATCGACTAATTTATTTGCAAGATTTGTTGCAACTCCTATAGCAGGTCCAAGTAAACCAAGTAATGGTGAAAAACCACCTTTTTGATTTAAAATTTGTTTTTTCTTTTTAAGAGTTATTGATTTACTAGCGAGTGCTCATAGTTGTTGACGCTTTGGATGTAATTTTTGTTTCTGATTTTTTGTTAGATGTATGTTGCCTTTTAAAAGATTATGACAACATTCTGACACACAATTAATTAATTCTTTAGGTGCATTTTTCATAATTTGTTTTTGAAATGCTGGAGGAGTTTGACTTAAACCTATTAACATACCACCATATTTTTTAACTAAAGGAATTTTTTGTTTCTTATTTTGTCTCACCGTCTTGCTCTTATAGAATCTAATGATTAAATGAAACAAATATAAAAATGTAATGCTATTTATATATGTGCAAACTTTATATATTATTTAAAGTAAGACCTTATCCCTTTAACAGGTTTAGGTGTATTTAAAGCTGTAAAACGTGCCATTGTGGGAATCTTTTCTTTTAATGGTACATGTTGTGTATTTTGTACAGAATACATTGGGTCATGATTTTTAACACCATCTTTTGTTATTGACACTACACGTGTTAACTTAAGTGGTGATACTTTTCTTTGTCTTTGAAGATCTTTCACAAGTAATGCTTTTGTTTTTGTAGATGGAGATCTATGAGGTGCAATTTCAAAATTTGTGTACATATATTTAGGTCCTACCTTTCGTTGATTTTTTTATCTCTCTAGAGCTTGATGAATTATTTGATCTTTTCTTAGGGGATTTTCGTTTCCTTTTAGGTGACTTTTGTTTCTTACTCTTTGTTTTTTTGAATGGTGAATAGAATGATCTACTTGTCTTATGACCATCCCATCGAATTAAATTACGAATGATAACACCACCAAAAAATCCACCACCTCCTGGTTTTAAAATAATGTTTCGTTTTGTTGCAAGATCAACTCTGGGATTTGCAAGTTGTTCAAGATCTTGTTTATGTTTATCCATATAGGTTAAAGTTTGCTTTGGCAATTTAATTTTCTTATTAAGTATGATTCTACTTGCTAATGTAAACCATTTTAAAATTTTCTTAAAACCTTTCTTAAGTAATTTTTGTCTTGCAAATGGACTTGTTTCTTGACCAAGTTGTTCCAAAGATTGTATGAATGATACCATGATGATGTGTAGTCGTTGACAAACTTTGACTAACTAACATCAACTCATTAGAACATGGGGAATTTATAGTTTTGTATAAATGATAGGGCCACGTTCATTTTGTGTTACCCAAGGATGAAAAATATCAGTTCTTAATCTCAAAGACTCAGGAGTTCTAGGATGAAAATCAATTAATAAATAACCATGATCAATACTTGTTGCATCTTGATAACATGCATTTAAATGTGGTAATTGAACTTGATTTGCCAATACTTTAATTTGCCCTTTATCTCTGGTATTTTGAAATAAAATCATATAATGTGCATTTAAACTTATGGTACGACTAGATTTAGATTGTTGAAACATATTTTGTGTTATGTAAATGACACTTGCATTTCTATGATGTCCTTTTCGTGTGAACCATAATTTAATTTTTTCTTCATCTTTATCTCCTAACATATCATCAAAAACTACAAGATGGGGAATAGTGACATCACTGACAATTTCATATTCATCATCAGGGATACCTTCTATGAATTTAATATCTTCACTTTCTTTAAGTAAAGTATATGTATTTTGCCATTCTTTATAACACCAAATGATTTTTTGTGGGGGAATTTGAAATAAGTCATGTTTCATATCAATAAGCTTTTTGACAAATTCTGTTTTTCCTGAACCACTAGGTCCCGAAATAAAGATATTACAAGGGTGTTGAAACAATAAACATTCACTTGATGCCATAATTGTATTTGTGTGTGAATAAGAGTTGTCAAATCATTCACTTATATACTTTCTGATTCCATACCTTCTTCATGTCTTTTAGTAGGTATTCGTTTTAAGGGTGCTTTTAACTCAAATACAGTTTCTGAAGAATCTATTCTTCTATCTATTTGTGGTACACATTGTCTATACAAGTAATTAATGATTTCTTTATCATAAATTATATTACCCCACACAACTCTTGTCCAAATATTTTCTATATTATCTTTGTAAAAAGCATTCATGATTTGTAATGCATTACAAAATTCCCCATACATTTCATCTTTTCCCAATTGATTATGAATAAACTCTTTTGTTATTGTTAGATAACCAGGAGGGATCAATTGAAATGCATATAATAATGCCTTACGTGTAATCTTGTTGTCTAAGATACGTCTTACTGGTTCCATGGTTGAAATCAAAGTGATGATTCTTTTGTCTCTTCTGATGTATTTTGTCCATCAGGTACTATATTACCTGATGCACAAAATACATCAGGACGGTCAGGAAAATCATTTCCTGCATTATCTGAAAACATTTTATCAAACTTAGTTTTGAATTGTCCTGCAGCTTGTCTTGCAATTATGGTACTAAATGATGTACTTTGATCATTTAGCACCATGAGTGCAAATAAAGACTTAGAATCTGGAAAATCATCTAAACACTTGTCATATTTTTTCATTGTTGAAAATATTTGATTTAAAGTGAATCCATAATCCATCACTGATAATATTTTATCTGGGGGTGTTTGCATACTTGTTGGTGGATTGTATAATTGACAATTTCTTATCAGTTGAATATAAGAACAATTTGGTGACCACTTAACATGTTCTTGCAAAGGAATATCTTTTTCTTCCCAATTCATTAAACCTTGTCCACATACAAAACATTTTACTTTACCATCTCCTATATAGAAAAATCCAGCTTTAGCTAAGTCTTCTTTCTTGGATTTTAAAATAGGGTTTGTAGTCATACTAAAACTTGAAAGTCTTCTTAACTCTGACAAGTATATAGGATAAGTAGGATTGAGTGGTAGAGACATCTTGCCTGCTCAGTGTTCAAAGTTGAAATGAGAAATCTGAAGGGTTCTTTTATACCTTAACCCCATAAGGTTTTGTGTCATATTTATCCACTACAAAATGGTTTGTGTACACAGATCTGAATGTTTTGGTTTGTAATTCAATTGTGACATGTCTGGTCTTGTTCAAACTTGAAATGAGGAATCTGAAGAGTAATTTTTATACTTTAAACCCATAAGGTCTTGTGTCATATTTATTCACTACAAAACGTTTTGTGTACACAGATCTGAATGTTTTGGTTTGTTTTTCACTTGTAACTTGTCTGTTCTTGTTGCGTTTAATTCTATGTGTGTATTCAATGTTCATTTTATAATTATGTCTGTCTTGTACACATTCCACCATGGATTCAAAATTGACTTTCTGTGATGTATTGTAGTCTAATGTGATTCCTTTAACTTTACATGAAGTGTGTATTTGACCATCTTTAATGTATTTGTAACCATAATTTTTGGGACCTAAACCTACATATTCAATAATTTTTGCATCTGGATGTTCATCTGTCCATTGACCTAACCTACTGTTTATAATTTGTGGATTCCAAAGTGTGGGGTTATGGATGTAAATACAACTGTCTGTGTCAAAGTATAATACCCGTCTACCCAAACGTCCTATTACTTTATATAATTCCATTCATGCATAAGCTGTGACAAAAGAGGCAACTGCAACATTAGCTGATTTGTGAGGTTCATAAACATCTGTAGATTTTGTGTAATTGACTAAAATACATTTATCATGATCAAACAATTCAACATTTTTAATAATGATGTCTTTATCTTGTATCAGGTCAAAATATTTGGATGGGTCTTGTATGTATTCTGTTTTTGTTTTTAAATTGTTTTGTGCACTTTTCCCCCATAAACAGTTTAACATGGTTTTAGCAAATGATCTTTGTCCTGGATTTTTTTCAATATTTTCCAAATGTATGTTTTCAGTTTGTGCATAGTCTTTCTTAAATGTATCTTTGTCTGTTTCTGTTTTCACCCAATCTGGATATCCACTGGCTTCTTGTTTCATTTTTAAATATTTGTTCACATAATGTTTGTAAATTTCTGAAGACCATTCTCCCCAATGCCAAATCTGATAAGTGTCAAGTAATGTGTATCCCATCCCCAATGCTTTAAAAAGTTCAACAGATGTCCATGTACCTGTAATACTGCGTTGATCTGATGTGTGTTCACATTTGTCTAATTCTTGTTCTGCACATGTATTGCAAAGTGTAAAAACCATTTTCTTGTTGCAATGAATTGGTAATACTGGCATGTGTAGAGATTGTGGTGGTAAAACTTTACATTTGATAAGTCCCCTGTACTGTCTTATAGCATCCATGTTTATGTTTTCTTTTGTGAGTATATGTGGATGACCTACTGGATATTCTCTGTGTTTATTGACATAAGGATAGAGTGAACAGATGTCTATGTATTTTATTTCATTGTCTGTGCTTTGGTCTATTTTATGATGTAATTTAATGGCATTTGTTCTCCCCCCAAATAATGCTTCACATGGTTTAATAGGATCCATGTTTGGAAAAAATGAATTCAATGTTGATTTTACTTCAGGATTTGATTTGCAAAAATCATCAAGTTCATGTTCCCATGTTATTCTCATGTTATACCCTAATGATTCTAAATGGTGTATGCGTTCCTGTGTTTTGTTGTATAGAGTTTGGTAATTTAGCAAATTGACTGGATTTTTCTCATGTCTGTTGTCTTTATAACATGTCATGCACCCATGCCACATACATCCATAAAATTCAAAGATTGTATTTGTGTCTTTGTGAAACCCATCAACATAATATCCCCCTATTTTAACCTCCCCACCATTGAGTGCATGTTGAATATGTATGTTTTCTTCCTGTGCAAGTGTCTGTAAAAATCTAATGGCTTTAATGGAGTATTTGACTTTAGCTGGGTAACCTATGTCTGAAATGATTGCCATTTTGTTTTCTGGAAGTGAATTTTTTCTCCAAGCTTTTGTACATGCATCGGCTAAGGTAAATGCTTCTCTCAAAGGATCTATGCCATCACTATCTATAAATTTTTGTCTGAATTCCCCACACCCCCTACGTAAAATATCTACATCTGATTTACAGTATAATTCCATTTCTTTTTGAAAATCAAAACTGGCATGACTAGTAATTTTTTGTTTGTACCACTTGATAAAATCCTCCCTATCTGATGGAGACATTGAATCTGGCATATACAATGTTGAATCTAAATAAGGGCCAATATAATTTTGATAAGCTTGTGTGTTTGCCAAATGGGGGAAATAACCTTTTGCTAATTCTGTCAAGCCAAATGTTTTGGGAAATTGTGCCAATCTCATTGAAAGAAAATTTAAAGAATCTATAAGTCTAATACCACAAGCTTTAAGTGAAAGAATTTTGTTCCCATTCATAATTACATCAGGAGTTGTTGTACCAGTTTCAATGAGGTGTCTTAAAATAAATTGTCCATCGATACCTCTTAAATTGTGAGCAATAGCTGTTGTCCCTTTATGTTCCTTACTGAAAAGCCAATCACAAAAATCTGATAAAGTAGATTTCCCTTTAAATATTGATTGCCGTTGTCCAAAATTGTCACATGAAATACATTCTTGATCTATAGATTTGCAAATACATTCCCCACATGCACGATGAGCAACACAGAAATTTGGGATATGAACTCCTGAGTCTTGTGTGGTTTCAAAATCAAAAACTACAAATGGAATGTTTGGTATTTTTTCATCCTCGGGTGAAGTGTATTTTGGAATAAAACATTGGTGATCAGAATTAACTACTTGTTGACAATATTTGCATTTTTTGAATCCTTCACAGATATGATTTCCTTTGGTTGGATATATTAGTGAATTGCATGTTTTACATTTTTGAACTAATTGACAAATTGTTTTTTCTTCTTTCCCCTTTCTAGTGATATGGTTATTATAGCATGATAAACTTCTAAATTGTCTATTGCAACTGTAACAGGTAGTGGGATGTTCAGGAATACATTTTGTTGGAGCATAGCAAATACAACCAAAAGGGCACATGTGACGTTCTCTCTGTTGGACACCTTTACTGCAAAGTTTACAATAGTAGTGACATCCTAAAAACCCTGTAATTGTTGTGATAGTATCAAAATGCTGGTCATGGTGGTAAATATGAATAACTTTACTATCAGTGGTGGTAACTGGAGGTTTGAATAAAAATTCACTTTTTGCATACTGTGGATGAATTTTGATGACATACTCTGGGTAAAGCAGGTCTTGTATTTTATAATATTCTTCATATCCACAAGGAATATTATAATCAAGACCTGCTTTGTCCATCAATGCCTTAGCTTCCAACTCTTGTGTCGGTCTATCAGAACGTCTAATATTTTTCCATTTCTTTTGCCAAAGTTCAGAATTATCTCTATCAACATGACACTTTCCCACTACAATGGCCCGTGCGAGACACATTGAATCATTAACATTTTTAATTTCAATAATACTCTGTTTACTTTTAACCATTTTATCAACAGATGAAAATGAAATTGGTGCATGTCGCCCAGACCCTTGTGGTAGAGAAGTGTGTGTTATTTCTAAAGATAATTGCCCATCATGGATAGTAAAGTTATCATTTGATTGTACAACCTTTTCTATTTCATCTAATATGGTGTTACCAGTGATACCCGAAGCCTTAGTAAATGGAATAAATATACCTATTTCTAATCCTGGGTGGTCAACGGATATTCTCATTGGATCATTGTCTTCTACTCCACATTCTTCTTTAATATCGTCTACCAAACTGTCAAATACTTTTCCAAGTGTGTCAAATGGATTCTTTTGATTGAATTGTTTAAAGGTTATTCTGCATACATGGGATTTGGAACGGAATTTTCTTGATGTTCTTTGTAGGAGTGGGTGAATGGTGTATATGTCCCTTGCTGATTCTACTCTCTGTTTCTTGTTATCTACTTCACTCTCTGTCTCACTATATTCTTCAATGGCTCTCTTCATCTTTTTCTTCTATCGTCTTCTAGCTTTTGAAAATATGTCTTGTCTTCTTGAAGTCAAAAACCCAAGTGTGAATCAACCTAAGATTCCCCCACTTTTATACTTCCCTTTAATGTACATTTAATTGTGCATTTAAATGTACATTTAATACCCCACTGAATTATACTGTTAATAAATGTTTCTTATACACATTTGAAAAGTCATAAAATGTAATCCATTCACTGTATGGGAAATATTCCTATGGTAAATATTTTATTTGTTAAGTGTATCTTTCAGTCAATATTTAACAACAGCAATATAGTATCCAGAGATTATTGAGTGTAAGAGATAGCATAACTGTTTGTAACCAAATGAATGCATATTTAAACAATTGTGTGCAAATGCACGTTATGGAACATTTAAGTGTACAATTAAATGTACATTTAATACCCCACTGAATTATACTGTTAATAAATGTTTCTTATACACATTTGAAAAGTCATAAAATGTAATCCATTCACTGTATGGGAAATATTCCTATGGTAAATATTTTATTTGTTAAGTGTATCTTTCAGTCAATATTTAACAACAGCAATATAGTATCCAGAGATTATTGAGTGTAAGAGATAGCATAACTGTTTGTAACCAAATGAATGCATATTTAAACAATTGTGTGCAAATGCACGTTATGGAACATTTAAGTGTACAATTAAATGTACATTAAAAAAGTATAAAAGGAGGAAGAATCTTAGGATGTTTCACACTTGGTTTTTTTGACTTCAAGAAGACAAGACATAATTTTGAAACGCTCCAAAAGTTAAAGATGGATAAAGTTACAGATCCAAGATTAGAAAAAGCAAGTGATGCTAAAAGTATTTACTATAAACCATCTAAATGGGGAGAAGTTAGAAGACTTGTGAATGAACTTTATAATTTGATATCAACACCTAATTGTTCCATTTGTCATCAGAAAGGACATTGGGCGAGTACATGTTCAGACAAAGGGCCATGTTTTTATTGCAATGAGAGAGGACATTGGATTAATGAATGTAGATTGAGAAAACTATCGAATAACTCTGTGTCTCAACCAAGATGGGGTTCACCAGCTGTTGATCAACGAGGACCGGTAAAAGTTTATCCATGGTCAGAATACATAAAGCATACAGAAGATAAATTACCGATTACAGGTTTCAACTTACAACTTGATGAAAAAGACATTGACAACCACACTTTACAGGGGATGAGCATGATACCAATATCACCACTTCCCCATACAAATGAGAAAGTTGACTTAGCAGAACCTGTGTTACCAGAGTTTGATGATAATGATGATACATTATTATATAATATGGATATACCCAAAGAAACAAAAATGGAAATCGATGATGAGTTAGAAGTATTATTTCCAGAGAAAGAGGAGCCACCAAAGAAAGTTACAAGAAAACGAAAAGCTAAAGACAATAATTCTAAAATAGGAAAACTTGCCAAGAAACATTGAAAACAGTTTTTGAAAGTGACATTTTCATAAAAGACATTTACAAATCTGTAAATATTCATGGAATAAAAATTTCGGATTTTGAAAAAAGGTAATATTATTTTGTTGTTATTTAAACAGGGGAAAATTTTTTCCAACTCAAGATTTTTTAAAAATAAAAAAACATTTTTTCATAACATTATTTTGCAAGCACAAAAAATATTTTTGTGTTTGTAAATGCATGTTATGAAAAAGTTTTTTTCATAACATGCATTTGCAAACACGAAAATATTTTTCTTATAAAATAAAAAACTTGCAAGACAGAAAATAATTTGCAAACAGAAAAAATATTTTTTTGTGTTTGTAAAATGAATGTTTTTTTTCATAACATTCATTTTACAAACACAAAAAATATTTTTCTTATAAAATAAAAAACTTGCAAGACAAAAAATAATTTGCAAAAACAAAAATATTTTTATGTTTGCAAATTATTTTTGTTTTTTACCTAAATGTTTTTTTCACACAAAAACATTTAGGTAAAAACAAAAATAATTTGCAAACACAAAAAATATGCCATGACAGGGAAATCTAGTGTGGGAGCTATGAGGTTAACCTCTTTTGAATTGAGTAATGAAATTACAATTGAACAAAAAGTTCAATTAATTCCATTGTGGTAGCACTGAAATGTGCCACTCAAGTGTGTAAACGTGATATCTCTTTTTAAGAATATGGTGGCCCTTATAAGGGCCGTTTTTTACTAAACAAATCATGTTTAGTTCACCAACTTTATTCCATTTCTCTTTGCGGCTCTCTTGACATCCTTTTGATTAACGAGATGTTGTGATCCTCTTCCCCTAATTGTTGCATAATGATAGGTATCTCTTATCAATTTTCGAACAAAACACTGTAAGGCTTCTTCAGCTTCATCAAGTGACAATGGTGAGATATTATTCACCCCAGCTTTTCTTGCCAATCTTCGCAAATTACTCCTTGGAATAGTATTACGCTCCTCTCTCTCCATCTTCACCTCTTGTGGTGGAATAGTATTGCACTCCCCTCTCTCCTTCTTCACTCCTCGTGGCCCACATTCACCTTCTAGTGATGGAATCTTTACCTCGATGGATAGCTCAATTCTCATGATTGATGATAAGAAAAATGACGTTATGATATCTCCAGCAGTGTTTTTTATAGACAATGCCAGGATCGAAAATGCACTGAAGAACCCTCACGCGACAATTTTATCGAGTGCGGGAAAAAATTGTTGATAACAGAGGTTTACTATCACAGCCGTCCGACGTCAACAATTTTTCCCCGCACTTGATAAAATTGTCGCGTGAGCGTTCTTCAGTGCATTTCCGATCCTCGCATTGTCTATAAAATCTAACACGCATTCCAAACAATTCATTTTGAGACAACATGAAGTTCTCGCTAGAGATGAATGAATACAGAATGAGGAGGTCCGGGGAAATGTCTGACGCTGATTGGAATCGCCGATTAGAAGAAGAATCCATCAGAGTAGAGAGAGAGAAAGCACGGAGACGCCAATTAGCTGAAGATATTTTCGGTCATATGAGGAGAAGTGGTGGACCTCAGAAATACACTCGACAGTGGGGTCAGCAGCTTATTGATGAGTTGGAGCGAAAGGCAGGGATAAGACAGTTCTTAGCTGTCCGCGGTTATGAACTGGAGAAATATCAGGTGAAGAAAGTTGACTTGTATCCTGATCTTAATTGGCAGCCAGAAAGACGATATAAAAAATGTGAAGTTAAATCCAATAACCTGTATCCAGATTCCTACAAAATCTGGATACAAGTTATTGAATTTTATCTTGACAAAAAATCAGGATACAACTTAAACTCATTCATCCTATTTCTTATTATCTCTGTTTGTCATTCTAACCTATCAATAATTTGTTACTCTCACAAATGAGTGTGATTTCAAAATGTGCCTTCGTGGCAGCCCTTCTAAGGGCCAACCCACACTATTAGAAAGAGATCTTCTCATGTACACAACCAAGTCTTTGTTATATAAAAAAAAGACAAAAACAGTTCCCTTATCCTCCAGTGATAAACTTATAAGCAAAAATGTACTATAGGATCTGGCCATAAAAAAGCATGATGCGGTGCCACTCGGGACCCAAGATTTTGAAAATTCTAGACCCAAGAACTTCTAGACCCAAGATTGTGAAACTTCTAGACCCAAGATTGTGAAACTTCTAGACCCAAGATTTGTGAAACTTATAGACCCAAGAACGAAGTTCTTGGGTCTATAAGTTTCACAAATCTTGGGTCTATAAGTTTCACAAATCTTGGGTCTAGAAGTTTCACAATCTTGGGTCTAGAAGTTTCACAATCTTGGGTCTAGAAGTTCTTGGGTCTAGAATTTTCAAAATCTTGGGTCCCGAGTGGCTCCCCTAACTACTCTGGCACAGGATTCCACTGAGTAGTAACAATGGAAATCGGTTTGAGGCTAATCATAATAACAATGATCCCGTTTTCCTCTGTTGATAATTCTAACACATGACATCATGTTTGTGAATCTGCCACGAGAACTTTCCAAGAAATAATGCTGAGGATTGGAATTATCAACAAGGAGACAAGGTGAGAATACTGCTTGCCGTGATCATACAACTTACTTTCGCTGGTACCGTTTTAGCAATATCATGCTGCTCATTTATACCTCGTAGGAAAGCCACAGCAGCCATTCTAAAATCATTCTGCGAGTAGGTAGAGGGCTTCAGCAATATACTTGACCAACTTTTAACCCTTTGATACTTTTGTACGTCTTCTGACGTGCGAATTCAAATGGCGCGTTGATACTTTGTGGTCATTTGTTTTGTTATTTTTCGATTTTTTAAAGTTTTAACCTCAGTTCCTATTTTCTCCCGAATAGTGCTCAGTGACAACCGTCGAGTCAAATGTTATCGCAGCTTAAAATACTAATAAAATCCTGCTGTCAAGACCTGTTAACTGGTTGAGTGCTAGACGCCACTATCAGGGCTTTCAAAAAATGAGGATACCAGAGCAAAAGCCAACACCTTGCTTAGAACAGAACAGAACAGAATTTTATTTGAAGAATGCAGTTATATACAAGTATGATAAATACAATAGGATACAGATAATTATTAGCATCTTCAGGGGGGCGACATGGCCTATTTGGCCGCTTCTAGTCGCTTCCCAGAAAAAATAAACTTATATTAATTTTTATATTCAGTCAAACACAAGTAATATTTTGTTTATATAAATTTGTTTTATTAGAAATTATTGGAGAGTGCCTGTGGGCACTCTCCAATAATTTGTAATAAAACAAGTTTTGAATAACAAATTCAGACCACCAAAAATAATCTAGCCCTCAACCAGATAATCACTAATGTGAAAAATATCTTGTTATTTGTACTTTCTGACGTTTGGCGTCGCATTTTGAAAAAAAAAAACGTTGAAGATTCTGAATTCCCAGTGACGTTTGAACGTAAGAATAATTAAAGTCGCCAAGGGTTAAACTAATTCAAGCGTGTTCATCTTTTTAGTTAATGGGAATCAATGCTTCTAAATACTATTAATCACAAAATTATCAAGTAAGAGATCATTATTATGCTCGTCTGATGTTGGGGTGGGGTGGGGGAAATCTCAACCCAGGGAGAAAGATATTTGTCCCAGACATTTTTGGTAGTTTTATTGCATTTACAACCTACACCTGTCATTACCTTTATGATAAGATGTGGCACAATTACATGTTGTTACCTGCATGGATGTCTAAATAACATTACTCCCTAAATTATCATGCAAAATTATTATAATTCTCGAGTGGGGTAGGGATGGATAGGTGGGTGGGTGGGTGGTGAAATCTCTCCTTTAGAAAAAGATAATGGTCACAGCACGAGCTATGCCGAGCGTCTGGGTCAAACATTTTTTTCTCGAGTTATGTGTTATGTGCACACTGTGCTTGTCCGGAAACATTTCTTGCGCTACGACTCGTTTTGGGGACGTGTAGCTACGATTCGCGCTTGCGCGACGAGTAGTTGTACCTTACCCAAAACGAGTCGAGTCGAATAATAGATTATGCTTGTACGGAAACATTTCTTGCGCTACGACTCGTTTTGGGGACGTGTAGCTACGATTCGCGCTTGCGCGACGAGTAGTTGTACCTTACCCAAAACGAGTCGAGTCGAATAATAGATTATATGAGATTTTCCCATCCTACCCGCACCACTTGGCTTATCACATACATCATACCACATGACGTCATCGTGATCACAATATTGCCCGTGCGATGATATTTTACTATTAACTGATTGACGGCCGAGAAAAAATGAATTGCTAACGCGGAAAATTCATAAAAATGTTTCCTATACGCCGAAGGAATGTACTGCGAAAATGAGCATAAACACTTTGAAGCGAGTTGAAACAATTGACAATTCGGTGACGTCAATTTTAATATTATTGATTTCGATGACGTCATGTGGCGTTTGGTGGGAGAAACTTCATCATCGAGTGCTGTGGGGTGGAATAGGTAACTGTTTTAACTGAAGAGATGTCGGATTTCATGTTTGTTTAGAAAAAGTAGACGACAGTGAAATATTGTAGATATTATTAGAATTTTTTTTTTGTGAGTGTCGTCTGCATTTCATATTAGGTAAAGGGTTAAAAAAACAATGAAGTCCCCATTACACCCACGGCAAAGCGTCTTCGTTTGCGCGCACGGACACATGACACAATTTTTGATTGCATAATTCACTTGTTAAGTTATCGTTTATAATCAAACCCGGAAATCCCAGTAAATCACACTTTGGAAAGCAATAAAAATGTTTTATCGCATTGATATATTCACACAAATAAAACATTAGTCCCTGAAAATTCAAAGTGTAGATTCCTAAACAATGAGGAAAGCACAGTAAATATGGAGTTTCAGACTTGTCTTTCGCGAAGAAGATCCTTGCAGCGTCTATCGAAGTGTGAAAAACCGTGGTCTTTTTCTGCCGTCTTTGGTTGTTTTGTTTTGCGGGGTGGGGGGGGGGGGGGGTCTTTTAATTAATTTTGTGTTAGTGATGAGCAGTTTCATTATATGGTTTTATCGAACAAATAATTAAAACTAATTTAGAAATCATTAAAGATTGTGAAATTTTCCAGTGCTGTCTCTTGGCAATAACAATGATGGATTGTTGCAATAGAGAATGTAATAAACTATCTTCAATGTAATAAACCATTAAATGTGCAACAACTTACTATAAAACGGATAAGAATTTGCCAATAAATGAAGTAGAGAGTAAACGCTTGAATGGACTGATTACGTGAAATAATTCATGAGAGGTGAGGGACGTTGTACAAACACGAGTGCGCAAATGCGCACGAGTGTTTTACAATATAGTCCCTCGCCTCGAATGAATTATTTCACGTAACCAGTCCAGGCAAGCGATTACACTGTTTATTACTTTTCATTATTAACAATAATTATATTATTAAAAACAACAACAAAACAACGAAGTTCTTGGGTCTATAAGTTTCACAAATCTTGGGTCTAGAAGTTTCACAATCTTGGGTCTAGAAGTTTCACAATCTTGGGTCTAGAAGTTCTTGGGTCTAGAATTTTCAAAATCTTGGGTCCCGAGTGGCTCCCCTAACTACTTGCCAGTGAGAATTATTCTATTAGCAGGAGTATTTAATTAACTGGGATATGGCGGGGCTCGAACCGTGGATCTTTCGATTTTGAAGTCTAAATGCAATTCAGCAATCACAGAGCCACAACACTTCCAAAAAAGTTGAATACTACACCCCAAAGCACTTTGACAAGTGGTTTATCAGAAATTCATTGTGAAGCATTGTGAAGTACATTGGTCAGGATCTTAACTCTTTTGGCGCGACAGGCGACTAATGTCGACAGACGGCAGACCACGGAAAGGTACTGCAGTTGTCATTTTAGCCAACTGTGTCTGTCCATTTTCAAGTGCTTTTAACCCTTTACCCAACGCAGACAATATCAAAATTTAGTATTTTAAATATCATGTTTTCAAATTTTTCAAAATTCAACAAAACCATATCATGTGACCTCTCGTTGGAACGAGCTCGACGAGCTCGTTCCAACGAGTGGGCACATGATATGGTTTTGTTGAATTTTTATCAACAATATTTTTTCAACGGCTGAAGTTGCATATTACTCGGGGGATGCGGCCGATTCGTTGGGTAAAGGGTTGAACAAACATACGTATTCCTATGTTTCATGCTCCATTTATGTCCTATCCATGAACAACGATATCGTCCCTTGATAGTATAAAGGTTCCATTTAAATGTATACAGGAAATCAGTTGAAACACTGTCAATGAGATCATTAGAACATCTTTTAAAATCATAACGCTTTAGTCTAACAACCTATACTTTTTGTAAAATTCCTGATGAATATTAGGCGCTAAGAATTCTGTTTCTCAGATTATTCCGCGCCTAAAGAGTTAAGCTATGGCGGGTTAACACATGCGAAAGGAACCTTGGAAGATTACTTCCACCCCTCCCCATCCGTTACAAACACAAAATGATAAGATCTTTCGATACGAATCAGTGTTTTAGAAGAAGCCTAGAACACAGGAACAACGAACAACAGATCACAGGGATGAATATTTCTTCCGCCAAAGACTATTCTCAGTGAAGCAATTATTTTTCACCTATGGACGACTAAAATCGTTGAAGAAACTCAGATTTGTCTCTGAAATGTATATCCACAGTGATATTTACATGGAGACGAAAACTCTTGCAAAGGGAATGAGCATATGGGTATTATAGGTATTTATACGGTATGGGCAGAATAAGTACATTTACTGTCAATGTTAAAAAACAGTTCACAAACAATTCTGTTGCCGACAATGTTGCAATCGAAAAAATAGCAAGATGATCACGTGTTCAGTTTGTAGACCAAAAGAAAACACATATGTAAATACAGGGAATGAGTTTGAGATAATTGAATTATAACTAATGAAGGCATGTTAAAGGCACATTTCTGAGATCTCAAAGGCCTGAAAAAAATCTTTGAGGGTTAAGGTGTGTTCGAACAAGTCACAAAGTTACTGTAGATATGAAAAAGAATGCCAGTGTTGTTCTCATTGGCAGTGCCATTTCTGGCGCTGTAGCACAACGATACGAGAACAACTCATTCTGTATTTTCCCGGTGTGAATTCCTTTATTGTACTTTGAGCAAATCACAGTCATGTCAGTCACTGAATACCGCGATCTACCTATCTAAAGACACTAAATACACAGAACGACACGCGTGTGTCGTTCTGTGTATATTACACGTATTCACGTCTATAAACGATTATTAGAAGGACACTCGGCAATTCATTCGACAACTACATACACAGACAACACGTTTTATCGTCATCCAAATTTGCGAGGGGAACCCGTGTTAATATTTCGTCCCCTGAGTTGCAATAATAATAATAACACTTTGGCCAGCCGCTAATTTGCCGCGGTTCTCGGACGAGAAGGCCATGGTTACCCCTGTACTCCCAACTGCCTCTCTATTCCCACGCTTTCCCTCTCCTCCCAACACTCGGAGACGAACTGCTTGATGGTATCCCTTGTCCCATTCTTCCCAGTCTCTCCGATTAGCATATTAACCCTCTCCTTTGAGTCTCCCCTAACCACATGTCCTTCATTCTCCCATCCCACTTCCCCATTATACTCCCAGTGAATCTCATTCTTTTAGACTGATACTTTGGGCATTCTAGAAGAAAGTGTTCCAGGGTCTCCACCATGTCCAAGTTACACATCTGGCACTCCCTTTCACCGTCTTTCCCAATTTTTCCCCTCAGCTCCAGGGATCGCGACCTCAGCTTGAACAACAGTGACACCCAAAGGTGCCATCAAGGTACTCTTCAAAACCTGGCTTCTCTGTATCACGCAGGCCACCCAAAGACCTCTTTGATTTGACCCCTCTAGCCAATTACGGTTACAATCCTCCATGACCCTTTCTCTGACGATTTTTTTTACCCTGGTTTGCCCCAACGTCCAGGTCCGAGATCTCCAATGAGTAGTTCTCTACTAGCTCCCTCACTTGGACCATCCACCCCGTTTTGATATTTGAGTTGAAAATTCTCAGGTACATTACTTTACACCATCGGCTGTCGGAGAGATTTACCAAATAATTAAGATAACCGAGCTTCAACAGGTCTATCCTGTCCTTGAACCTCATCCACCCAAGCTCACCCCTGATTGCTTCTAGCGCTGCGGCATTACTCGACCCCGTTATCCATCGGCCTGCATCGTTCTGCAGGATTTCCAAGCTCTTTACGGCCGTCTGGTTTAGGGGTACCACTTCCGTACCGTATGTTATACTTGGCAGCCCCACCATTTCCCAAATGGTTTTCCCCACGAAAACCTATTGGCACATAGAACACATTGGAAATCAGGGGGCGATTTTCATCTATCGATAGCGATCCAAATTGTAATTGCGTCGCACAGTTTGTAGAAAATTCCAGTGAAATTTCGCTTCTATTTAAAAATAGTCCGTCAACGATTTCCGTTCCGCACATGTGTGAGGCACAGATTTTTATTTTCCGCACGGTTTAGTGTTGCTGTAGATGGGGATTTCATAGAACAGGCGTGAAATAAACCAACATCGAACTCAAAATTCCAATACCGCCCATCTCCAGAAGTTAACTTTACCCAGTAATAAAATTCCAATACCGCCCATCTTGAGAAGTTAAATTTTCCCAGTGAAAACATCTTTACCTTGAAATACTATTGGTCTAAGAGAGATAACTGCGCTGGATTCCACTGATGCACCATCTTTCACTATCGCTGCTATAGCTATTGGGTACGCATACGAATTTTAATGTCCTTTGATATAAGACCATGCAGAGTACTGAGATACCACATCCAAGTAAAGTTAAAGCACATTGTTATTTTCAATATAAGGCACACGTTGTAATAAATGTGAGTGATAGACGATATTACTTTTTCTTTTCTTCCATTATCATTCGTTGTTTTACGGAAAATCCAAAATAAGGTAAAATTACATTCTCAGTGCCACCTGACGACAAAACATAAATATATACATGTAGACATTATTACCATTATGTGGATGTACAAAATATGTACCGAATTGAGCTCCGGGTTCTAAGGGCAGATCAAGTCGAGTCGTGATTGACCCTTAGAACCTGGAGCGAGACTCGGATTCATATTTGTACATCCACATAATGGTAATAATCATTTTATCTTACAATATATTGGGGATAAGTCAAGAATGTAGACGAACATATAACGAACTATTTATTCGTACGGATGAACAAAAGGGGGGAAAATGGAACGGACGCGAAAGGAACGTGCTTGTATCCGACCCCCTGATACAATCATCTGTATCAGGGGGTCGGATACACGACAGTTGTGGAGTTAATACAGACAAAATACATGCTGATTGTAAGATAAATGCATCTAACGGCGTGTGGGTCCATACTTGGACTACGTTCTTAGCAATCAGTCAGAGTCAGCTTTTGAATTTTTTGCAATGCAAATATGACTAAAAGAACTGGAGTTACCTTTCGTGATGTTCTCCAAACGTTTGAGTGACTCGATAAAAGTCAGTCCAACTCATGCTAACTTCAGGTGGTAAGAGACTTGGCCCAAGTGTCTTACCACCTAAAGTTACCTTCTATTGGACTACCTTTTTTTTCGAGTCATACAGATGTCTTTTCTAATGATATCTTTATGATGTGCGTGCTGGGGGTGGGGTGTGGGAATATTTATGTAAACAAGTAACGGCCTTACTAAATCCTTTCAACGCTGTGTTCGTTCTGAGATTGCTGCATAATGTTGAAACATGGACTGAAAATTATAAAGTTACATGTAAAAGTAGTTTCCGGGCGTTTTCAATGTTTTCGTTTTACCCCATTTCCGCCAAATGTGGTTCAGCACAGGATATTATCAAACTGCGCATCAGTGAAGAGATTAACCTTTGTTCTTGCCTCCTCATATACTTCTTGGGCACTTTTAGTGAATGTATCATTTACTCCTTTAAGATTTCTACACATTCTAAATGCAGCACATTTTTTCTTTTTCTCTTTAACCCTTTACCCAACGTAGACGATTTCAAAATTTATTATTTTAAATATCATTTTTTAAATTTTTTCAAAAAATTTCAACAAAACCATATCATGTGACCCCTCTTTGGAACGAGCTCGACGAGCTCGTTCCAAAGAGGGGTCACAAGATATGGTTGTGTTGAAATTTTTTGAAAAATAATTATTTTTTCAGCTTCTGAATTTGCATATTACGTGGGCGGATGCGGGCGATTCGTTTGGTAAAGGGTTAAGTGCGCGTTTAAGCTCATTATGTACTCTATATCCTAGTTCATTTGTCGTCACTCGGATTCTCACTATACTTTCCACCAGCATGTTTTAGACTTCTCACAACAGAGTTTGTACGGGTGTGCGAACGATTCAGCACCTGACATATTGGATGATTCGACATCTGGTGTTGGACGATTCGGCACTTGGGATTGGCCTGAATGAATGAAAGTTTCAGCGCGCCGAATGCGCGTAGGGGCGATCTGGGATTCGAAATACCTTGCGACAGTAACTTTATTGGATTGGTCTGAATGAATGAAAGTTTCAGCACACCGAAGGAACACAGTGACGATGTAGGATTTGAAATCCCATGCGACCCGAATAACTTTGTTTGCGTTTGAAGCCACGACGGAGGCCAGTGAGTGCCAAAAGTATTATCTGATTTGAGTGTGCACACTGGTGGTAAGGTAGTGGGGTCAGACCCCCGACAACTTTGAACTGGAAGGTGACTAGGAATTGTGCATAACTACAAGAATTCTGCTCTGGAGTTTTCGTACGAGACATGGGGATGTTTATGGTAATACTGAAACCTCAGTTTTATGGTTGTTTAAAAGAAGAGAAGGAAACCCAATCAGGTCGGTGGTTTGGCAGCAGCCACAGCATATTATACGTACTGGTTTTAAAAAAGTAAAAAAATCACCAATATGTGTTTTTGAAATTTGTTAGCCATCCATCAGCACGTGAGGAAGAGTGGAGGTTGAAACTTAGCCATCTGGTATACCTTTAGGGGGAACAGTTGACGTGGTAGTTTAAAAAAAACAGACAAAAAACACACACACAACCACAGCATACATACCTCAAACACACACTCCTACCTGCACACATCCACCCTCACACACTCACAGACACACACCCCAAAAAACCTTAAAAGGGCTGTTATATCTTTATTCATCTGTTTGTTTTTTTTTTTAACCCTTTACCTAACCTGAAAAGCAGACGACACTTGCAAACATAATTCTTGAATAACTAATTTTTTTCATTTTTTGTCTCAAAAACATAGGTTATGACCCCTCGTTGGAACGAGCTCGACGAGCTCGTTCCAACGAGGGGTCATAACCTATGTTTTTGAGACAAAAAATGAAAAAAATAATGAAAATTAATTGGTGATTTTTGAGAATAGCGCTGGCCGGTTTTGGCCGTTACGTTGGGTAAAGGGTTAAATGTACACTGGTCCCAACCAGGCAAGCTTGTTCAATCCTTGCTTGCTGTTGTGTGGTTTTCTGTGTATGTTTTTGAATATCTGAAACATTCGGTTACGACTTGTTCTCCGGAAATATCATTTTATTATCAGTTCTAGTACAAATGCGGTAGCAGACTTTCAGCAATTATTGGTGTATGTCTTTACTTTTAGCTACTTTCCGGCTAAACCTGAACAGGCAGACGTTTTGCTGAGTATATGTTTTCTTCATGTATTATACGTATTTCGACTTGTATAAAAAGTGAAAAAAAATATATAAAAGTATGGCGACACGAGAAAACTCAGGTGCCGAATCGAGCAACCACCGATGTCGAATCGTTCAAAGCCAGGTGCCGAATCGTCCAGACCTGGTATCGAATCGTCCAGATGCCGAATCGTCCAGGTGCCGAATCGTCTTGTATTATTAATACTCTGGGGAGTCTTACAGTTGCTCAATGGTACTCGGTGGTTCTTTCGGGGTATTTCAGCTTCATCCTCCAGTAAAGCTGCCCCACACGATTTGACCCTGGCTGTCGAAAGTGGCGTTAAACCCAAATGAGACAAAACAGAAAAACATATTGAAAGGGAAAGTAAATTTACCTAAACTTTTTTTCGGTCTAGTCACGTAAATTCGTGCCACTGAGCAAGAGTGGATGTTAGTTCAAAAGGCCGATCGTAAGCTGTTGTGTGTACATGTGCTTTCTCCTCTAGAAGACAGCCCATCTCACTCAACAGGTATGGTGTTTTGTTTATAAAATCAAGTAGCTCTTGATGTAAATGATGTATCTCTTGATGAAAAGCTAAAATCTTATCAATTTAAAAACAGTTCCCGATGTTGATTAACCTTATGTTTCATGTATCTAAATACTGTATATATTTACATCTAGTAATGCATTTTTGATGTTGTTTAGCGCCTTGGAAATTTGTATCATTGTGATAAGTGCGCTATATAAATTCTATTATTATTATTGTTATGAGCGTTTGTGCTTTACGGTAAACAAGATTAGCCCACATTTATCGTTGGTTATCGTGTTTTGTTTGTTAAATCGTATCAGTCTTTGGGGCGTGTAATGGAGTTGGGTCATAATGAAGGTCGAATGTGAATGGCTTAGACATTGGTATTGCTACCCTCACTGTTAAGTCCATCATCATCATCAAGTGTATGCTGCTTTATTTAAGTGTTTCCAAGGAAATACATTCAGCATAATATATATGTGAAGATCTTTGTGAATAGTGTCTATTATCATGTCATTCCTCTGCCAACAAGGGGCCAATACCAGTAAACTTTTACAGTTGTATTTTCTAGAACTGTGCCATATCTTTGACATATCTTTTAAAATGGTAATGCCTCATCTTAGTCAATTAAATTAGTAGGTAAAAAATACAACTGTAGAAAATACAATTGTAAAACTGCTGATCACTAACTCAAAATTATTTTGCTTTTAACAAAGAAAAGTGTTATGGTGTTGGTTCCTGGTATACATATGCCGAATCGTTAAGAAGCTGTTCGATGATTTGAGCCTGATACACGTGTTGTATGCTCTGATAAATGTCTTTCTGTATATCGGTTATTACCTCAGTTTTTGTGAAGAGTTGCTAATACCCTATCTATATTATTGTAACGACATTTTCAGTATATTTCCTGTAGCAAATAGGGATCTGCGAAAGTTAGAAATTCAATTAAAATATCGAATCTTTTCACTAATTCGATTTGATTCGAAACGATCTAAATTAGTCGAAAAAAATCGAATCCCGAGAAGTATTGAGTTTCATATGTTTCTCTATTGTTGACTTTCTGAAGATGGCAACTCATCCTACGGGTTTCTGGGGGAAAGAGACTGAATGCATCCACTCTAAATAGATAACACAAATTTATCAGAAAAGCCTGGCAGATGACGCATTCAGATTCCAAAGTAAAAAATTAAGAACACATTTCAGGATTGGGCTTAGAATCTAGATTTTTTTGCCACCGCATCGTCCAAAGTCACATGATACGTGATTTTTCTCATCTTGTACAAAAGTTGCGAAAATAAGGGTCCGGTTTAAAACGTAGAACTTTATCATGTGTCTTAATTGATTATTATCAATAATGTAGTTCTGCACTCGAGAAACAAGTGTTGAAATATATAACTCTTGAAACCCTGATGGAACCTTCCATGTCAGTTTAACGGCATTTGTTGGAAGCGTCCATGTTCATTATTTAAGGGTAGACCTATTAATATTATCAATGTGCAGTCGCAAGACTGCACTTTGATAATATTGATTGGTCTATCCCACACTTTCACTTAGCAACCATCCTAGTTAATTCAATTATGACTTATCGTGTTCCGGGACCGGAAAAGCGGCCTCTCGTATTCAAATGGTTAAGAATGACATCTTAACCCTTTACCTAATATGAAAAGCAGACGACACTTGCAAAAAAAATTCTTGAATAACTAAATTTTTTCATTTTTTGTCTCAAAAACATAGGTTATGACCCCTCGTTGGAACGAGCTCGACGAGCTCGTTCCAACGAGGGGTCATAACCTATGTTTTTGAGACAAAAAATGAAAATATTTTGAAAATTAATTGGCGATTTTTAAGAATAGCGCTGGTCGGTTTTGTTCGTTACGTTGGGTAAAGGGTTAATAATAATAATGACAAACCGTTGAAGGAGAGGTAGATGGAGAAATGGCGGTGGGTTAGGAAATTGATCATTTATGTACATTATAAATATTCGTAGAGCAGGAAGCTTTTATTTATTGACATTATTTTCAAACCAGATAAGGAATCTATTTTATGCTGGAAACAATGTTCAAAATTATAATGTATGGTTCGTCGACTCATATCAACTGGCGATATACCCATTAATGTATCGTATCCCATTGACTCTTGCGCAGAAAAGAAAAAAAACTGTACGGGGTGAGTCATTTAAAATAAAAACAACACAGCATATAACAAAATAAAAAAGTCTTACATCTTTCATTATGATTTACGTCAGTATTTTGAACACAATTTTCCTCAGAGATGCAGTATATGTATACAAAGCTTGTTTGTGTGATCATTTGTACAGTACAGTTGTCGTGGACTTGTCGTAGTTTAGGAGTGATCAGTGATGTCCACGCATGCCTTTATCATGTAAAAAAGCACCAGGAGTCAAATTTTACCTAACATGAAAAGCAGACGACACTTGCAAAAAAAATTCTTAAATAACTAATTTTTTTCATTTTTTGTCTCAAAAACATAGGTTATGATCCCTTGTTGGAACGAGCCCGACGAGCTCGTTCCAACGAGGGGTCATAACCTATGTTTTTGAGACAAAAAATGAAAAAATAAAGAAAATTAATTGGAGATTTTTGAGAAAAGCGCTGGCCGGTTTTGGCCGTTACGTTGGGTAAAGGGTGTTCCTGGGGCTTCATTAATTAAATTGTTGATGCTTTTTCCATATCAGTGCTTCTAACCTCATTGCGTCCGTGAAAATATTTCCACCCGTGGACAGCAATCAGTCCACGGCTGCTCTAATGTACCATTTGTCACATAATAACTGACCCTGAAATATACCCACTATTTCTTGAGAAAAAAGACAAATCTTGTTGGTTAGCTTCATAAGCAAGATATATAGAATATACCCATAGTAGCTTGGTGTACCAAATGTTCACCAAGAGTGGTGAAGTGGTGTTAACCGTGAGCCTTTGGGTATATTTTATTTATACCATGATCGTCAGATTATTAAGAGTCGCTATTATTTTTTCTCGATTTTACTGAGCAGCAGCCGTACATACTTGCGAATTTGTTTTTGTTTACGTGAGCATCGGGGGGCGGTACTTCCGCTGACAAATTTATCATCGAAACGAAATCGTTTTAATAACATAATAACACACTATTTCGAGTTATGGATGCTTTATTAACATGAGACAATGCATGTTTCTTACTTCTTGGTGTTTTATGGGATAAATTCATTTAAACACGTAATAAATAATTGCCAACTTTCATTGCACTCTTCCCGAGGCGACGAGCGATAAATTTAGGCAAGTTTGCATTCAGGTCGACGTCATCAAACGTCAACTTGGATGTAGTTCCACTGAAGGTGTATTTTTTTACTACTGAAATCCCATTGCTGGAGTGTTCACCACGGTTGGTGTATAAAGCTAAAATTTATGTCACAGGCTTTTCACAAAGAGTAGAATGGGTAATCATGGTATAAAACTGAGTTGGTCACAGGCCTGAAAATAAGCAGTCTGACATTTGCCGAATGAGGTCCCCAGAGGGTGAATTTCATGATGCTATCCCATACCGTGGGCAATTTATCCTATGGGTACCTCTTTCTGTTTAGTTTTGAGACCCTGATTCAGAATGAGGTTCACAGAGGGTAAATTTAGCGATGCTACCCTGCTGTGCAGGGTAGCATCGCTAAATTCACCCTCTGGGGGCCTCATTTTGCAGATGACAGCCTGCTTATTTTCCGGCTTGGTTGGTCACAAAACTGCAATGAAAATGAATTTTGTTTGGTACTTGTTTCTCATGGAGAACAAAAGCAAACATATCACGGTATCATAAAAACAATCTAACAAGACTGTAAGAATGAGTGCGTGTGTGTGAGAGGGTGTTCAGGTGTGTGTGGGATGGTTGTAATAACCTACAATCGCAATAGTGAATATTTTCAAGATTTATTCACACCAACCGAGGTTCCATGATAACCGGGACGTACCGATTTTTGAATAGCATTATTATACAATGCAGACTGCGAAAATCAGTAAACGGGTTTTATTTTTTCTTGTTGTCAGTGTCCCTAATTGTAACCGATCTGGGGCTTGTCTAGAATTTGTCATAATACTATGAAAACATCCATAATTGTTATGTGTGTGGATACATTATTCCCCGACTGACATTCACTGCAGAACATGGTGGGGGTGCACGCGTGTTTGTGCGTGGGTGTGAATGTAAATGGGATGTGCTTGCCTGCGTGTCTGTATTTTTGTTCAGAAGACGAGGCAAGAGAAATATCCCAAACGGCACAAACACAAATTTGTCACCCTACAAGGTGAATGGTTACACAACCAATTCCAGAGAAGCGTCAGCCAGAAACAACTCTTTGTTCAGTGCTGTGTTGGTAAGCAATCTATTTCCTGAATATTTTTCACCGGAGAAAGATTTGCTTCTTTATCTAAACAGTACCAAATACGTTTTGGAAATATGTTGGCGCTCCTTGAGCAGGTGTAGTCACTTCTTTCGAGGTTTCGAGGACGGCCTTTAAAATCTGTTTTCTCATGATGTCCGCGTCATTTAAAAAAAAGCTAAACATTGGTAGTTCCCGAGACCTGTCTATGGGTTGTAAGAGGAACAAATGTCGAGAACTATTTCTGTCAAACAATAATGTAAATATGTTGACCGTTCTGCGTTGTTCGGCCACTCAAAAGAGACTATACATCAAAAGTGCATAGCTTTTGTTTATTGACCTGCACACAGAGATGCTCGAATGTGCAGAAAGGCTCAATGTGAGCTCATAAATCCGAATCATCATAAACGATAACTTCACAAGTGAATTATGCAATCAACAATTGTGTCATGTGTCCGTGCATGCAAACGACGACGCTTTGCCGTGGGTGTAATGGGGTCTTCAATGTTTTTTTTTTGTTTTTTTTACCCTTTACCTAACATGAAAAGCAGACGACACTTGCAAAAAAAAAAAATCTTGAGTAACTATTATTTTCATTTTTTTGTCTCAAAAACATTGGTTATGACCCCTCGAGCTCGTTCCAATGAGGATCATAACCTATGTTTTAGAGACAAAAAATGAAAAAGCAATGAAAATTAATTGGCGAGTTTTGAGAACAGCGCTGGCCGTTACGTTAGGTAAAGGGTGGAATAATATAATTATCGTTAATAATGAAAAGTACTAAACAGAGTAATCGCTTGACTGGAGTGGTTACGTGAAATGATTCATTCGAGGCATTCGCGTACTCGTGTTTGCACAACGTCCCTCACCTCTCATGAATTATTTCACGTAACCAGTCCAGTCAAGCGATTACTCTCTATTTAACTGAAATTCACCATAACAACATAAAGAAGTTAATATGTGAAAATGTCTAACATGATGTTACCGGATATTAAATCTGAACTATCAGAAACTGGTGAAAAAACTAAAGACAACACTTCAAAGTTGGGCTAACAATCTGGAGTTGACTGACGGACTATAAGAAAATTGTAGAATGAGTCGCCACTGGATTACTAAGAACAGAAAATGTCAAAACTCATTGTCAATGTCGTTGTGATAGCTTGGAGAAACATGAATGTCAATGGGTCAGACGCCCACGCTATACGGTTCTGATATCATGAAAGTTCACTGAATGTCGATTTCATGTACTGGACTATACGAAATTTCTTCACGTAATACCATTAGTGGCAGTATTAATAAATTGCTCAACATTTCAGAAACAGGCGTGAGGACCATCTACTCTATCATGGCGTCGATGGTGCCAAATAGTATTGAACGCATATTGATGTGGCGCTCAAATGACCAAAGTTGTTTAAAGAAGGATTTAATTAACACCTGTGGCTAGTTAACACTGCAGATGAATGAAGTTATTTAATTATTTATTACTATGTTGTCCATGACAGATGTGTTATTTCTAGTATAGGAATACTACCAGAGAAATAATGCCCAGATTTTCAGAAAACAAAACTAGGGAGTCCACATATCGACCTAGGGACTTAACTTGAACAAACTTGAATCTGACCCCTTCCCCTCCACCTCTAGGATGCCGATACCAAATATAAAAAAAATATTCGTCATATTACAATAGGTTAAAATTTGGGCACTAATAGGGAGCCCAGGTATTAGAGCTCAGGCTCATTATCTGAAAACAGCTCAATTCCCCCCCCCCCCCCCCCCAGGATGTTGTATACCAAATATCAAAACAATCTGTCGAGCGGTTTGGGGGAAGAAGATTTTGAGAACATTACTAATTTAGTACTTTGTTAAAATATTCCCTCTCGACCACAGGGAACACAAATGTTAACCCAGGGACTTTATTTGAATAAATTGAAACTGATCCCTTTGGGGATGCTGTATACCAAATATCGAAAGATTTTCATTGTATTTCAAGTTGCAGATTTTTAAACATTATTCCTTATATTGGACTAAGTTGAAATTCCGGCCCCAAAGGGGAGCCCTAAAATTAACCCAGATACTTGATTTTAACAAAGATGACTCTGACTCCCCTAAGGGTGGTGTATGCAGTGTCTCAAAAGACTCTAAATGGGGGTTCGTGAAAATAAAAGTTTTAAAGAATATTGCACATATTGCATCAAGTAAAGATTCGGGGTCCAATATGGAACCCAAATATTAATCAACGGACTTGTTTTGAACAAATGTGAATGTGACCCCTGTTGGGGTGCTATATACCATATATCACACAATTCTGACCAGCGATTGTGGAGAAGAAGATTTTTAAAGATTATTCCTCGTATTGGATTAAGTTAACATTTGGGATCCAAAAGAGAACTCAAATATTAACCCAGGGACTTGCTTTTTCCGAACTGGAATCTGATTACTCAAAGAAACGTGTATACCCTGCATCAAGAGATTCTGATTGGGGGTTCGTGAGTAGAAAATATATAAAGAATATTCCTCATATTGCAGAAAGTAAAAATTTGGGCTCCAATATGGAGCTCAAATATTATTTCCAAATGAAACAAAATACTGCATTTTGATTGACTGAGAGGTACGGTGCAATCCACAGTAGCTTTTTACACCGTATTTAACCACGGTGTAAAAACAAGAATATACAAGAGCATGCTATATGGCTAAAAAAGTACCCATTTTTAATTATTAATTCATACCTTCTGCTCGGTTATGTTGGAACAAAAATAAAAATACAGGAAATTTAATATTTATGTGCAATAAAATATTACAGATATGGATGTCATTGGAACTGGCTCATTGAGCCAGTTCCAATGACATCCATATTTGTCTGGTTTTATTTAAGAAACTTGCAAAGTACAAATTTTGTGTTAGTTTTTGCCCACAATGTAGGTTAAAGTATTAAGAATACCAAAATTCTTGGAAATAAATCTGTTATCCTTGTGTTTTCCAGGGTGTATGGGAATTTACACCGGTTTGGAAACTCATACACCCTTCGGCTCATACACCCTTCAAATGCAACAAAATACTGCATTTTGATTGGCTGAGAAGCACGGTGTAACTTGCAATCCACTGTAGCTTTTTTAACCACGGTGTAAAAACTAGAATACACAATAGCAGGCAATGTGGATAAAAAAGTACCCATTTTTAAAAATTAATTCATACCTTCTGCTCAGTTGTGTTAGAACAAAAATAAAAATACAGGAAATTTAATATTTATGTGTAATAAAATATTACAGATATCGATGCCTTTGGAACTGGCTCATTGATCCAGTTCCAATGACATCCATATTTGTTTGGTTTTATTTAAGAAACTTGAAAAGTACAAATTTTCTGTCAGTTTTTGCACACAATGTAGATTAAAGTATTAAGTACACCAAACTTCTTGGAAATAAATCCGTTATCCTTGTGTTTTCCAGGGTGTATGGGAATTTACACTGGTTTGGGAACTCATACACCCTTCGGCTTCGCCTCATGGTGTATGAGTTCCCAAACCGGTGTACATTCCCATACATCCTGGAAAACACAAGGATAACTAATATTATTCAAAGGACTTGCTTTAAACAAGCATCTCACCTCCATAAGGATGCTGTATACCAAATATCAAAAGATTCTGAGTGCAGGATATGAAAAAGAATATTTTTACACATTATTCCCCATATTGTATTAAATGAAAATTCGGGCTCCGATAGAGCGCCCAATTATTAATCGACGGACTTGATTTGAACAAACGTGATAGTGATTCCTGTAAGGATTGTGTGTACAATATATCAAAGGATTATCAACAGTGGTTTTGAAGAAGAAGAGTTTTAATTTTGAAGACTATTCCTAATAGTGGACTAAGTTAAAATTCGTGCTCCAGAAGGGAGTTCAAATATTAACCTAGGGACTTGGTCTGAACAATCTCAGATCTGAACTCGCTAAGTATGCTGTACACCAGACAACAAAAGATTCTGACTCGTGGATCTGAAGAAGATTTTTTAAGATTATTTCCTATATTAGTTAAAATTTGGGTCCCCACAGGAAGTCCAAATATTAACTGAGGGATCGGATTTTAACTAAATTGAATCTAACCCTTGTAGCAGTGATGTATACCAAATATTAAAAAAATCTGACAGGTGGTTCTGAAAATGAAGATTTTTAAAGCCTATTCCCCATGTTGCAGTAAGTTAAAATTCGGGCTCCAGTATTGATCCCAAATATGAACCGATGGGCTTAATTTTAACAAACTTGTATCCGACCTACCTATGGATGCAGTATACTAAATATTAAAAGATTCTGATCAGTAGTTCTGGGGATCATTTTTTTTAAATTTTTTTTCAAATATGCTGACTTGATACCTCTATATATCACCTTGACTCAACCGATGGCCACCAGGGGTAACTGGTTTGTGTCCTTGGGCAAGGCACTTAATCCCAATCGCCCCGTTGGGTCACGGCCGTGCTGTGTACTAAGGCGTACTGCAGGTCGATGGTGCACCCGTCTTCAACCAATGCTAACCCTGCATGTGTGGGGTGGGTACGTTGGGAGTTTGACAGTTGCACACCATTGCTCGCCGGTTCTCTTCGTGAACTCCGGCATCGTCCACCGTAAACACTGGCTGTCAAAAGTGTCGTTAAATTCCAATAAATAAATAAATGTATTCAAGACAGGAGTTTTAGTTTTAACTGTAACTTTACTGCACACTTAACCTCACGATTCCCTTAAAGTTGTCTCAAAATTTTAACCTTTCAGTTTTTGCAGCATTCTATCCCGCCTTATTCTGTTGTGTGTTTTCTATTGTGCCATAAACCGTTTTTTTCTTTTCTTTATTTTACAATCCCTATCTATTGGAATGGCATTAATAAATAACCAGTCACTCTCCCTTTCCTTGTGAACATATTCTGCATTTTGTCTGCATTTTTCCTGATCTATAATATCGTACCCCTCTTCCCAGAAGGACTTGTGGAAAACGATATCGCAGAAAATATTGGATAACCCAGCATAAGTAAATGATTTTAGTTTGTTGCTTCAAACTCATAAATCCATAGCTTTGAACCTCTCATTGAAAGAACTCAGAGAGCTTGTCTCAATGAAGCGATATAAGCTATGTTTTGGATGAAAATATTAAAAAGTGTAACGACTCGAATGTCATTTTTGTGAATTGCGCTGGACGAACACGTCCCCTATGTTGGGTAAAGGGTTTGCAAATGAACAACAGCCCTAGATAATTGAATTATTGCCAATTCTTCCCATACGTGTGCAATCAAGTCATCATCTGATCATCAACTACCATTTTTTCTTTACTCAAATATTTGTGAATGTTGTGTAAGCTGGGTTAACCCCTAACGAACAAACCCGGCTTGCGCTGTTCACAAAACCCATCATTCATTTCCCATTATATTTTCAATTTTTGTTTCAAAAACGTAGCTTATAAACCCTCATTGGAACGAACTCGTTGAGTTCGTTCCAATGAGGGGGTATAAGCTATATTTTTGACTCAAAAATATTTAAAAAATAGTTATTCAAGATTTTTGTTTACAGGTCTCGTCTGCTTGTCGTGTTAGGTAATGCGTTTAGATAGTACAGGTTTCTATAATATTTGAAGTTTTCCCAAATTCACCCATTTTAAGGCTTTCAATTCATACTATATATCATCTTTGATAGATCGTGAAGTTAAAGGGTGAACTTGTGGTGGATGGGAATAGAGAAATGAAGCATGCGCATTGAAAAATAAGTTGATCAATGCATCTGTTGCAAGACAAGTACACACTTTCCCGCTGCGTGACGACCTGCAATTGGAACATCAGAAACCGTTCAGAAAATCATCAATTTTAGTGTGCTCTCAAATTTTGCATTCGTTCACGATGAATATATTTGATTTCGTGTCAGCATTTCTGCTATTCACCACATATTTGCCGAAAATGTCTCATGCTTCAGGTGAGTGAGCTAACTTTTGATAAATATATATACAAGGAATATTGGTTTGTTTATTTTGTTGATTATTCCAATGGCATTCTTGCTGTTTTCTCGTCAAACTTTATATCATGCCAACAAATATGAAAGTCGCTTTTCAGTGAATGAATTTGGTAGTAAATATTGCTTAAATAATGTGATATTGCCGAGAGAGAGAGAGAGAGAGAGAGAGAGAGAGAAAGAGTTGTCTCTGGCTCTATAAATACGTTACCTGAGATTATTTTTAAAAATAACAATTGAAATTTATAATTGATATTTCTTTTATCTACCAGTACTGTCTGTTTGTTTGAAGGTAAATATTATTTATACCCAAAATACATTATTTAACTGAACATCTACAGATTCCTTTTACCAGATTTGGTATCTTGGAATATGATATTTTTAACATATCGCTTTACTCATGGATGTTCCAAAATGCTTGATTAACCCTTTACCCAATGTATATGCCAAAACCGGCCAGCGCTATTCTCAAAAATCGTCAATTAATTTTCATTATTTTTTTCATTTTTTGTCTCAAAAACATAGGTTATGACCCCTCATTGGAACGAGCTCGTTGAGCTCGTTCCAATGAGGGGTCATAACCTATGTTTTTGAGACAAAAAATGAAAAAAATTAGTTATTCGAGAATTTGTTTTGCATGTGTCGTCTGCTTTTCATGTTAGGTAAAGGGTTAATGTAGTACAGGAGTCGGTAACCAACAACTTGCATCGTAGATGTATATGCAAGTGACTAAATTTGACTCCATACTTGCGTTGTAAATAGATGGCAAGAGCTATCTTGACCACCCCCCCCCCCCAACGAATTGGCAGCATCCACCTGCGTGATTTACAAAATAAGCCCTTTAAAAAATGTATATTTTCCCAAAACAACAAAACAATCTTAGGTGGCCCTTTATTAGAACGAGCTCGCCGAGCTCGTGTAAATGAAGAGGTCACATGATAAGGGCTTGTTGAAGTTTTTGTTTTAAAAATGAAAAAAAAAATGAGAAGAAATTTTGATATACTGTGCGTTGGGTAAAGGTTTACCACAAACACATAAATGAATTATAAATAAATAAATCCTTCTCACTTTTCAGGTGAGCCAACCCAGTGAGGTTATTGGAGTGGAATAATGCTTGAGAATGAGATGCAAACACTGCGAAAAATTATTAGTAATGCACGTGTGTTTACAGAATTTTTATCTTACAATCCCATCTTGTGCAAACTCCATGAGATTTGCCCAGAAACACGTTGAATTCTGTATTTTGTGCTATGGCAATTAAAATCTATTAGATACACGTATATTACATTGAAAATATAGCCAAAAGGTCCTTGGTGTGTTCCTAACATACTTAGGTTGGGTTGTTGAGACTCCAGGCACTTTACAAAGTCTCGTGCTTTATCTACTCAAACATCAAAGGTTTCTTTCTTTCATCCAAACAATAGTTTATACGACTATTATGAGACAAAAGAGGGCATTGTGAACTCTAAAGATTTTACATCAATTTGTGGTACCAAACTTAAATTGTCAGACCAAATTTCAACAGAATACAAAAATAAACTTACTAAATTCATTTGTCATAGCTGCTTGATGAAAAAGTTGATATTTTAGGGGGAGGAGGGGGAGGAGTAAAATGTTAGCGATATAAGTTGTCTAATTTTTGTGATGACTTCGGCCGAATTACGCATTCTTGGAGCCGTCATATTTGTTGATTTGGCTGTGTGTAGAGAGGAGAGAGGGACCACAAATTATGTTGGAGAAGCCAGTGCCTGAACGTTTGTGCAATGACTGGACAACCATAATCGTGTCTGTGGTTAGTTTAATCAGTTACTGTTATACAATCATCTCTTACTAACAATCTCTAAGGAACATATCCCGTTATCTAAGATCAGTTAGAGATTAAATAATCAGTAATTTTTCCAAATACTTAAGATGACTTAGTTTCTTTACAAACTAAAGCTTGTGTCCTGGGTTAGATTAGCTTGTTTGGGTAATATGGAGTCAATAATTGTCATTATTGACTCCATATTACCCACACAGCATGGAAAAGTTAACAAAGTATATCTTTTTTGACATAGCTCAGTGAGCTTTGTCAAACAAGATATAATTTTTTAAATTCTCATTTGCATTGTGGGAATTTTTTTTCTGCTGAAACCTTTGGTATTTTGACATCAGAGTGCAAAGGGTTAAGGAACGTCTCTCGTTATCTAAGATCAATTAGAGATTAAATTACCAGTATTTATTTTTTTTCAAATACTTCAGATGTCTTAGTTTCTCTACAAACTAAAGCTTGTGACCTGGGTGCAGTAAACTGGATGAGCTTGTTTAGGTGAGGAAATGAAAAGTTAAAGTTTATGCTTTGTAAAAAGAGGAAAACACCGTAATCCAATTGTTCATTTCGTCCCTTGTTATACATTGTCGTTGGCTGGTTTGATATGAAAGGGTAATTTTTCCTCAAGTTTCGCGTTGCATTTCACTACTATCGTTCTAATCCCCCGTTATAACACCTACTAGCAAGAGGCCACAATACCAATAAACAGAGAGACGATCATCACCCTCGGAAAAATTCACGAATAGAACAATATTTCACCGAGGTTCAGAGGACAAGCGAAAAAGTGAACTGCTGTAGTGACGGAAAGTTTTACGGGTGGAGGAAGCCAGAACACCTGGTGAGAACAATCGAGCAACGGTGAGCAAATGTCAGACTTCCTAACTCCACACATTCAAGGTTAGCATTAGTTGAAGACAAGTGCACCATCGACGTGCAGTACGCCTTAGTATACAGCGCCACCGTCCCCCCCCCCCCCCCCCCCCCCGCGCGTAGGCAATCTAGATTTAAGTGCCTTTCAATGTCACAACGCAGTTAACCCCGGTGGGAATCGAACTATAGACCTGTCGGTTTAAAGTTCAGTGCCGTAACCACTGATCGCCACTCTCCCTCACCAAACACATTAACAATTGCAAAGAATGATTGTATCAAACAGAATAATCGCAATATTGGAGATCAGCAGCCCTTGTCTCAATGGCAATCTGCAATTTCTGAGCAAATAATGTAAAACTGTCGTTGATTACATACAAAAAGATGGAAGTTACCAAATGTCAGCCACTTAGGTTTTCATTTTTATGTTTGTAAACAAATTGACACAGGAAAGAAATTTCATCATTGTCAAATTGTTTGTAGCGTGCAAAAGAGATATTTTGAAGACTTCTCACCTTGAACATTCCAACGAGATTTTGATCTCAATGTCACACCGTATACTTTTTATTTCTAATGCTTTGGAGTTCATTGCTTAAAAGATCCATACTTTCTATCACACTGTCGTTTCCTTTGTCGAGCTGTTCAGACGTCTTAAATTTTTATTCAATGATCGATTTCGCGCTTTGTGATTTTCGTTTAATTCTGTACCTAACAAGTAGGGTCTCAAAAAACGAAAAGAAACAAATTGACATCCAGGTCAAAACGAGTCTCAAAAAACAACTATCTAAGCGCATTTTCCTTAATAATTCTGTAGTCAATAGGTCAATGGGGTTGAAATTAACAAAAGCTGTCAAACCACAGACTTTGTGTATTTTTAGGGGAAAAGGATTTTTCTGTATGCATTATCATGCATTTCTGAACAATGCTAATTTTCCGAAATGTCGCCAGTTAAGGCATTTGTCGCATATCTCAAAACCTATTCAAGTTAGCCAAATAAAATTCCGCACAATTATTGATGTTGCCATGGCAGCATGTTCGAAAATGGACAAAAGCACCTCATTTCAAATCGCTTGTACCTTGGAACTCCAGTTGCTTTTTTTAAATAAACGTCAGCAATTGGTAGCTCATTTTTGTGACGTCGATCTTTGTCACTCGACCACTGTGTTGCTCTGCGACAGACCTTGGTCTTGACATTTGTATGAATTATAGACTTATGGCTCCTAACAGACAAATACAGTCTGGGAGAATTAAGTTTTCCCATCCCTGTGACCGTGACCTTTGTTACTCGAGAATGGTACTGCTGTGCAACAGACCTTTCATTGGTCTTTAGCCTTGTGTAAAGTTTCATGGAATTGCACCAAAGCATTATAGAGTTTTGGCTCCGAAAAGACAATTAGAGTCGCCCAGGCAGTCTAACGGGCGGACGGACGGTCGGACGAATAACCCGGATTTAAGATGCCTTCCTATCAGAGGCATAAAAAACAGAAACAGGAATCAAAGAGTATACTTGAGCGCCTTGAAAACGCTGTCACGAGAAACATGTTTGAAAGCGTTGAAGACGTGTAAGTCGATGAGTCCATTCACAACACTTTCTCGGGGAAACCACACCCGAATTCTTCTCAGAGTATACCGTGTAAAAATTCGTCGAAAAATAAATAAATTTCTCTCATCTTCTAAATCACCACCCAAACTGGTTTTTATTTATTTCATGTCAGTTCTGCAGGGAAGCCGTATCTCGAACCTTTTGATGCCATTCATAATGGTGGTGTTAGAATCAGAATGTGTGCGTTTAAAACGTCACCAATAGATTCAATGCTTGTTGAGGCAGAAGAGCCTTACCCCGAGAAGCGCAGAATTAAACTGTATGTCTCTAATCTGTCGTGCTATAACTTTGCCTCAGATCCTCAAAATGTTGAATTTTATAACCGCCACCAGAAACATATTCCTTCATTGGGAATTAGAATTAAGCTCCATATGGAGTTTGCCATGCCTGAATCTGATTTTATAAAAGTGAACGCTAACCACATATTCCTACTTGACATCTTAGAAAACCTACTGTTATTTTGAATCTTGCTTCAACCAATAAGTCTAAAGCAAATTCTTTGGATTTAAAACAAAAACATGCCGAAATAAAGCCTAAGTCTCGTGCAGATACAAGTATCTATATAGATGGATCTAAAGATGGTGACAAAGTATCATCAGCTGTTGTTACTTTAATTCGACTCTACAAGTCTAAAATCATCGGATGGATTGATAAGTATTTACCTTTCTTGTAGCATCACTCATTACTGTTCAGGCCACTCTTGTCTTTGACTTTTCCATTGTAATTATTTCATATTTGTATTCATTTTTTATGCCCCCCGACTTAAGTCGGATGGCATATTGTGATTGAAGTGTCCGTCCGTCCGTCCGTCCGTCCGTCCGTCCGTCCGTCCGTCCGTCCGTCCGTCCGCCCAGGCTTAGCAGAGGTACCTTGTGGGGTTTACAATTTTACAATTTAGGGTCAGTGGTAGTTGTGGGGTTGGGTTAGTACAGTGGCCACTTGTGGGGTTATTTTTTGCACTGTGGGGTTAATGTTTTGACCTTGTGGGGTTAAGATTTAACATGGGGAAAACCCCTCAAGTAAGAACGTGTAACAATGTCCATCCGTCCGTCGGACCGTCCGTCCTTCCATCCATCCATCGATACCACCATGGATGGATGGATGGATGGATGGATGGATGGATGTGCGTGTTTGTGACAGAATTGCTGTCTAGGTTCACAATTTTAGATCGGTGATCTCCATTTTTTAACAAGCCCTTTTATGCTTCAACACCATTCCTGTTGCAGACATATGCTAGTAATTCTCATCACAGTATTGTGATACTCATATCACTGTAGTATACTTATAGTCAAACAACTCATCTAGCCTCACGCGCTGGTTCTATTATTAGAAAGATAACTTCAGCCCCCATTGTTCTCACCCGGCTGTGTATTAACCCTTCAGCCTTACGTAGCGTCCAAACCCGATCAGCGCCTTCTACTAATCACAACCCAATTTTCATGATATATATTTGTTTTTGGTCATCTCTTTTTTCTTTTTCTTTTGTCTTGGAAATATGGCGTATGACCCCCCCCCCCCCCCCCCCCTCACCGCCATTGGAACTAGATAGCTGTGTTTTCAAGACGGGGATGAAAACAAATTAGCTTTCCAAAGCTGTTTGTTTACAAGTTTCGCCTGCTGTTCGTGTAGGACAAAGGGTTGGAATAACTGTCAGCACTCGAAGTATACATTCGAGGACGTAAATATATAACGCTGTTGAAGTTCACAAATTAAGATCGGTTTTCCCTTATTATTTGTCCATTCATAATGCCTTCATTCCTTCTGTCTCCTTTCGTTTCATTCATTTCATCTCAACCTCTTCTAATGTCTCCACTCTCCGCTTCTTTTCTTTTCTGCCTACTTGTTTCCATTGATTCTTCCACCTCGTCTTTTACTAATTCACTTACCCATGCTCTGCACTCATTCAATCCATTGTTGTACCTACTGTAAAGTCCATTATTTAAACATTTATTTATTCAATCATCCATCACTGCAATGTTAGGTAGGGTGATGTTCCACCCAACATACTTGTATATAAACTGCAGTGTTTTTATCCTTGTACAGAGTAATTTTGATTCCGAACAAACTCACAATTACAGACTATTACTGCAACAGACTGTGACTAGAAATGGAAAAGAAATATCGTCTCAACCGCTCAAACAGTTCAACAATGTCTGAGCCTTAATCTTCTTTTGTCTTCATCTTGGAATAATATATTCTATTTATGTATTGTATATTTGTCCCGTGAGAAAGGATGGTAGTATGTTGGTGAATAATGGCGAGTAACTTTACACTCGACGGGGTGCAGCTAAATGCAGAGTATGACTTTATACAGCTCTACAATGAGAAAGTATGTTCCTTGCCAGAAAATGATGAATCCCCATATAAAAACCGCACAACTAACTGCAACTACTTTTCGCCTAGTGACTTTCAGTCAACGACTCGTAATATAGACGCAGGATTCTGACTATTCCATCTCAATTGCCAAAGCCTGAAGACCCATTTGTGATTCCTTCCAAAACATGTTATATAACTTACAAACAGAAAAGAACTTCTTCGTCATAATAGGTCTTACCGAAATATTCCAAATTCCTCGTTCAGTTTCGATGGCTTTGCCCCGATTATTAAACGTATGAGACCCGAAAATAATGATGGTCGAGGGGGGGGGGGGGGTCTATATATTAAAGAAAGAATACCAATATACTGTAGAATTCGCAATGATATTTCATTCTTCATTCCCTATGTTTTCGAAATGCAATTTATTAAAATTAAAGATAAAAACCAACCCAGAATTATTGGCGTCATCTATAGACCCAACACTCCCCTAAAGCCGACATCAACCTGTTCTTATCAAAATTAAATGAAATAACGAATGTTCTGAATAACGAAAATGAAAAAGTTTATATTTTGGGGAATCTTAACCGAGACCTTCTAAAAGCAACTACATACTCAAAAAACGGAAGAATTTGTTGAGCTCATGTTCAAACAGGGATTTCTGCCTTATATCACCAAACCAACGAAAGTAACCTGCCGTTCTGCCAGTCTGATAGATCATATCTTCTCTAATAACGTTTCACGAACAACATTACCTGGAATAGTCATATCTGACGTGTCAGATCATTTTGGTGTTTTTTTTATATTGAAGAAAAACCCAAACCAAAAGACACACCACACTTTACACTGAAAAGAATTATAAACGCAGAAAGAATTGTTGAAATCAAAACACTTATCTCACAAAGTGATTTTAACCCTATAATGTAGTCGAATTGTCCAAATGAGTCATACAAAACCTTTCTAACCCTTTACCCAACGCAGACGATATCAAAATTTGTTATTTTAAAAATAATGTTTTATTGTTTTTCAAAAACTTTCAACAAAACCATATCATGTGGCCCCTCGTTGGAACGAGCTCGACTTCTTCTTGCATGAAAGTGTGATAATTGATTGATTTAAACAAATGTGTTTGCAGTCTGTCGGCTTAAAATGCACCAAGTGGCCCGCTAGGAGGAAATTTTAGACTCTGGTGCTTTTCTAGCTGGTGCGAAACGACGTGGGAATGTACTGGAATACTGTTTGCAGTCTGTCGGCTTGAAATGCACCAAGTGGCTCGCTAGAAGGAGATTTTAGACTCTGGTACTTTTCTAGATGGTGCGAAACGATGTGGGGATGTAATGGGTTAGTGCCTCTAAAGGCTTGGGATTCGCTGTTACTGGTGCAGGGAAGCGACTAAGTAAAACTAGAATCTACAAGACCATTACCAATGGTTTCCAACACTGCATAAAACACTAAGATTACTGTGTTAATATTTGGGGTTTCTATTGGAGCCCAAAGATTAACTTCGTGCAATGTGAGGGAATTTCTTTAACAATCTTCTCTAAAGCCACCGGTCAGAATGCTTTCATATTTGGTATACAACATCTCGAGGAGCGGGAGGGGGCAGGAGATGGGTCGTTACATTCAAGTCTCTGGGTTATTGTTTTAACTTGGTGCAATATGAGGAGGAATTTCTTTTAAAGTTTTCTTCTCCAGAACAATCAATTAGAATCTTTTGATATTTGGTATACAGCATCTCTGGAGGGGTCAGATTCAAGTTTGTTCAAATGGAGTACCTGGGTTAATATTGTGCTCCCCATGGGAGCCCGAATTTTAACTTAGTGCAATATTAGGAGATTTCGTTAAAAAATCTTCGTCAGATCCTCCATTCATGATGCTTTCATACTTGGTATACAACATCTCAAGTGGGATCAAATTGAAGTTTCTTCAAATCGGGTCCCTGGGTTAATATTTGGGCTCTCAGTTGGAGCTGAAATACAACTTAATACAATATGAGGAGATTTCTTTAAAAATGCCAGTAAGAATCCTTTCATCTTTGGTATCGCAGGGGGAGGGGGGAGGGGTCAGATTTGTGTTTGTTAATTTCGAGTCAGTGGCTTAATATTTGGGCAGGGGCGGGTTAGGTTCAAGGTTGTTCATTAATGTTTAAATCCATTCCTTAGAGGTTTTCCATAAAATTTGCCTTTCAAGCTGCAGTGACAAACAACCCTTGGAAGTTTGGCAGTACTTGTCTATAACTGACAGAATTGGAAGCAATCAGGAAGACCTATGCTAATAATCATCTGACATAGGCACTAGAGTTATGAATAATTTCATAACATCATTCCTATGCAGTATTTATGAATCATGGCTAACTGAATGTGGCCCAAAATAATAATAGTAACTCTTTGGCCAGCCGCTGATTTGTCGCGGTCCTCATAAGAGAAGGCCATCATTCCCCCTGCACCCCACCCCCTCTTCCCCTCCTCTCCTCCCAGCATTCAGATATAAACTGCTTAATAGTGTCCCTCACTTCCTCTTTTTCAATTTCTTCAATAAGCACTCCTACCCTCTCCCTCGTGTCCCCCTTCAGCCATCTATCCTTTGTTTCTTCACCCCACTTCTGCATTATTGTTCCAGTAAATTTTATTCTATGAGGTATATACTGTGGGCATTCCAAGAGAAAATGTTCCAGGGTCTCCACTACTCCAGAGTGGCACATTTGGCATCCCTTTTCCCCATCTCTCCCAATTTTTCCCCGAAGCTCCAGTGATCTTGATCTCAGTTTGAACAGCAGTGACCCTCCAAAGGTGCCATCTAGGTACTTCTCAAAAGCTGGCTTTTCTTTATATTGTAACCCCTGCAGTGATCTTTTCACGCTAACCCCTGCTCGCCAGTTTCGATTGCAATCTTCCATGACTCTCTCTTTGACAAACCTTTTGCCTTCTTTCATTCCTACTTCTATGTTTGTGACCTCTATAGAGTAAGTGTCCATTAGTTCCCTCACATGTTTTGACCACCCCGTTTCTATATTAGAATTCCAAATGGTATCGAGCATCAATTTGCACCACCGGTTGTCAGGCAGGTTTCTCAAGTAGTTAAAGTAACACAGTTTTCCCAAATCTACCCTGTCCTTGATTTTCATCCACCCAAGCTCCCCCCTTACTGCTTCCAAAGCTGCAGCATTACTCGACCCTGTTATCCATCTGCCGGCATCATTTTGAGTATTTTCCAACTTCTTAATAACGGTTTGGTTTAATGGAATCACGTCCGTGCCATACGTTATACTTGGTAAACCCACCCTCTCCCACAGTGTTTTCCCCACAAAGACCTTGTTGAAACTATTTTTCCCTAAAAGTTTTAGTTGGTTCAGAATTCTTTTCCCCTTCAGAATCAGTTTGGCTGAGTAATTTCTGTACACCCCTCTTCCCGTTATATTTATGCTTACCCCTAGATACTCATACTCTCCCGTTTCTCCTACAGTGATTTGTTTGCTTTCCCCTTCGGGGATTGAGAACTCCCCCACTCTCCATCTCTTCGTCATATCTACCTTGCGTCCAACGGGTATTACCTTGCTTTTATTTTCATTTAGTTCGAGCCGCCAAGTGTTCCCATATCTACCAACAATTTCCAGCAGTTTCTCTAGCCCCTGTTCAGTTCTAGACATTAACACCATGTCGTCCGCAAAGAATAAGCATGGTATCTTTATGTCTCCAACATTTACCCCCGCCGCACTCTGAATTAGTAAGTCCCCTAAATCTTTAACATACAATGCAAACAAAATCGGTGAAAAGATACACCCCTGCTTGAGGCCTATATCCATAGGGACTCGTTTTGCAGTGATACTCCCTAGACTGAGTTGGCTTTGCACATCTGTATACAGTGCTTTCATGATTCCCACAAAGTCACCCCCCAGTCCGATGCCCTCGAGCTTTCGCCACATACCTTCCCTCCACACTCGGTCGTACGCTTTTTTCACATCTAGAAATGCCAGAAACATCTTTTTCTTTTCAGCCTTTGTTGATTCTATCAGTTGGGTGAGTGTAAATAGGTGATCAGTGACTCTTCGTCCTTTCCTGAAACCATTTTGAATTTCTCCTAAAAAACCTTTCTCTTCAATAACTTCCTCTAGTCTACCGTATATGACCTTACAGAATACTTTTCCGATGTTACTACTAACTGATATCCCCCTATAGTTATCTAGAACTTCCTTATCCCCCTTTTTGTGTATGAACGACACCTTACTTTCCCTCCACTCTCTGGGGACCTCTTGCTTTCGCAGAGCCAGGTTGAAAAGGTTTGTCAGGACTTCAATAAGTGCCTCTCCTCCATTTTTGAGGAATTCGTTCGGAATTTCATCAGTCCCTCCCGCTTTACCATTTTTTAATTTCGAGACCACGTTCCGCACTTCTTCTGCCGTTATTTCGCTACATACACGATTGGGTAGGTTCTCCTCCACCAGTGTATTTCTTTTTGGTGGGGACCCACTGCCCCATCGCCTATCGTTTATCTTTTCCCAGTGCTTGACTAACTCTGAAGCGATACGGCCTTTATCTTCTGTACTTTCCCCATCCACTTTGATACTCTGCACACTACTTTTCCCCCGTTTATTTACCCAGTTCCAAAATACGTTTGAGCTCGAACCCCCCGTTTTCTTTATTGTTCTGGCAAGACTGCAATTGCGCTCCTTCCTATTATTATTCTTTATCTCATTCACCTTTTTCCGTGCCAGTTCATATTCTCCTTTCATTAGTCTCGTGTCATTGTTATCCACCCCTTTAAGCTTCCTACTTCTTCTGTAAGCAGCGCATTTTACCTTCCTTTCTTTTATAGCCTTTTTCAGTCCCTCGTTAACCCTGTATCCAAGCTCTCTCGTTGGGACCCTCACCCTTCCTATACACTCCTTCCCTGCCTCTGTTAGGCTATTTGCTATGCCATCTGAAATACTCTGGACATTTGCATCCCTAGGTATACATTCAACATTTGGTTTTAGTTTTTCCCGAAACTGCTTCCAGTCGGCTCCTTGTTTTAGTCCCCAAACTTCCTTGAAGGTATTTCTGTCTCTATTCGTCTTTTTGCCCATAATCTTAACTGTTATCAGGTTGTGATCACTACCCAAGTCATTTTTTCCCTCGTCATCTATTTCTACATCTATAACCTCCCTCCATACGCTAATGTCAGTGAGTATATAATCAATTATTGTTTTCTTATCGTTCCTCTCCCAGGTCCATTTACCCTTACATTTCGCATCCCTGTTCAAGATCTTTAAACCAAGCTCTTTTGATAGGTCCAACATCTTCCTCCCATTCGTGTTAATTTTCCTATCACCTCCCTGTATGCCCTCCTCCTTATCCCCGATGTGCCCATTGAAGTCCCCCATTAGGACAATACTGAACCCTCTGCTCCCAAGCTCTGTGATATTCGATCTAAGAGTTGTATATATTGAATCATTCCACTCGGGCTTACTTCCCTCCACTGCTAAGTTCACAACACCAACGGCAACACTCCTGCTTCCTAACTTGATTTTTGCCCAGACTATTTCGTTGGATACTGGAATCTGAGTCCTTGCTTCTGTGAGATCTGTAATCAATGAGGGCTGTAATTCCTCTTTAGCGTAGATGCCAACACCCCCACCCCGTTTCTGACCCTCAGTTCGCCCAGCTCCTATCCACACGCAACCCTTCATCTGATCAACCCGCTCATCCCGTCGTATCCACGTCTCACTTAGACCAATTATATCGAAGTCTCCTTCGTCCATCATTGTTGATATTTCGCTTACTTTCTTGTGCAGACCCTGGATGTTGCAGTACCCAAACTTAATGAATCTTTGTTTTTTTGTCATCACTGGCACATTATTATAACCCTGGTATGTCCCTGTATTGTGCATGTTTGTTGTTCTTCCTATGTTCCCAGCATTTGTGCCACTCTGGGTTACCGGCTGTGGTCCCCTACCCCCCTTTTCTCCAAAAAAGGCCCAGCCACCTGTAAGATTTTTTGGCGCAACAGGTCTGTACCCATCCTACTTAAATGCAATCCGTCTCGCCCATACAACTCTCCTTGTCCCCAGAATGAATCCCAGTGGTCAATGAAATGTACTCCCAGGTCTTTGCAGTGCTCTTCCAGCTCCTCGTTTAGTGCCATAATCCGCGAGTTCCTCTCATTCCCACCACCCATAACGGGGAGCACCCCTGAAACGATGATCCGAGCATTCCTGCTAAGTAGCTTACTAATTAGGTCCTTGTATGTGTCCACCAAACGAACTGATTTCCTCTCCCTGATGTTATTGGACCCCACATGTAATACCACTACCGGATCAGGCCCCGACCCAGCTACAATACCGTCCACTCTATCCCTCAGGTCCTCCACTTTAGCCCCCCGGAAAGCACAGAACTGTTCTATTTTTACTGTCCGGACCACAGACAACCTTGTCGATCCCCCGAACTATGCTACTTCCTGCAACCACCAACTTACTTTTGGACCTCGCCCTATTTATCTCCTCTAGTCTCCTATTGTTTACAGCGTCCTCTTCCTCTCCAACAGCCCCACTCGGAATCAATATCGGTATCGGTATCTTTGACCTAGGATTACTCCTATCCTTGTCCCTCCGTCTCTTTCCAGGCCCTGAGCTACCTGGACTACTCCCCTGGTCTTCCCCCGGATCCCTCCTCCTTTTTCCTGGCCTAGACCCCAAGCTACTATCTGTTGCAACTACCTCCATCTCCTCCTCTGTCTCTTCCGAATCGAGCACATCAAATCTGTTTCTGGTGCTGCACTCCCCACTGCCTTTGGACTTTACACCCCTATCTACCTGCTTCTCTGGCCCCCCTTTCCTACCACTTTTGGTAGTCCACGCCAAACGCTTTACAGCATTGCTCCGGCCTGGGCCCCCCTCATCTGTCCTACGTACTTTTCTAGCAGCCCCCACCTCATCACCTACCTCATTCACATCAAAGGTTCTACCCCCATGTTTCCTCTTGGAACCACCGACAACCTTCCATCCTTCTCGGAAAGCCACTTTCACAGGCGTAACTCCAGACAGCCCCGCCCTACCAAGTTTTCCCTTCAGCTCAGCAATCTCCCCCTCAAACTTAACAATTGTCTCAAGTAGGCGGAGGATTTCCTGACAGTTTGCACATACCTCTCCATATCCCATCGAGCGACAGTCCCCATACATCATAGAACACTGTTTACAAACTTCAAGCCCAATATCGCCATCGGTGGCCCCACCAACCCGGCTCTGACCGACACCCCCAGTGACCTCTGTCTGCACACCAATACTTACTCCGTTGGCACCGTTGACCTGGACCGCGATATTACACGTATTTACCTCCATACTTACCTCCGTCTGAACAGACTTGCTCGCCATCATTAAGACAAAATTACGCGATCGGACAGGGAAAATTGTAAACACGCGACACAAGGCAACACGACGAACCGTTCGACAACTTAGCGCTCACAGTTTTATTTAAGGCCTCCTAACTTTGTCCCAGTTACTATACTAAACTAACTCCCCACAAAGTTGAATAAAATAACCTGAAAATGAAATATATATGATTAGTAAACAATAAAAATACTTAATTTCGATTCGTAACCAAGGAGACTTCTTCTGTATACTTGCGGATCGAGAGAAGGCGTCATACCTCTCTGAACCACTTTTGTCAGGTGAGCCCCTTGGGTGTGGGGGGGGGGGGGGGGTTCTCTAGTTGGTGTTTTAAAAATTAAAAAGCTCTATTGGCTAAAGGGTTAACATGTGTTATGCAACAGGGGTTCAACCATACTGGCCGCATGGGATCCTGGGAAACTCATAGCAGGTCTGAATTCTCGCAACGATTCTTGCAAGAATCCAAATGGATTCTCCAAAATTTAGAGGAATTATAACCCCTGCACAACCCCAATTTTGAAACAAAATTGACATATTCAAATATTCAAAAGTAAATATTGAGAATTGACTCTTCTTGGTCACCATACAACGAAACAAGATGACCCTGCACACGCCAATGTCCATCATGCATTATCCAAATTGGCCACACACATATCAGGTAGTCCAAGGTGGTCTTGGTAACAGCAACAAAGGTGACCGCTCCTACATCCAAGACGTCATCAAACATGCTGCTCATGTTGCTAACAACATCCAATATGATTGCACCCACAAACATTTGACGTCATAAAAAGTTGGCCCTGCAAACCATATCTAATATGGACCCTATTCTGAGTACATAAAAAATACACGGTGTGCATGTGTACAACCCTCAAATGAGACTCTGATCAAGCACAAAATCCAAACATTTACCTTTTTTGCAAGTGACGACATTCAACATGGCCACCCGCATTGCTATTAACATCATGGCAGTAGCCGTAAAGAAGATCCCAATCTCAACCCATTGAACCCCTAAATGTCACCTTTCTTGTCCTGGGCCATGGTGCGCTATAGTTTCACCAAGTACGATGGCTGCTTGCTGAATGTGTTAGGGAGTCAATCAATAGTTTCAACATGCAGCTCGACTGGTCTTCCCCAGGTAATCATTTTGAAATATTTCTACTCCCCTGAATACGCATGCGTGTAAAGGGTAATTGCGATGACTATCTAAATTATTATAGCGGTCTATGAGAGAAAAACGAAAAACGAAAAACTTTCATTTGTCTATTATTTTGCACAAAACGACAAGCACGTATACCTCAGTCTACCTTCAGAATATCTTCAGAATATCATTAATTTTTCCTGCATTATCGTTTCTAACGTATAAGTTTAATGGTCTGATAAAAAGGCAAATCATAGTGCTGTTTTCCATATTTATGGAAAACAGCACTGTGAAAAATAAATGGAAAAGACAATTTCGACCGGATCCCGATCGAAATTGTCTTTCTAGTTTTCTGCCCATAGTACTGGGGACTCTTATCCATCGAAAAGAAATGCGAAAAAATAAAAATCCTATTTACTAATTTCGTTTGACACTTTTGCTTCTGTCTTGATTTCGCAACATTCTGATTACGAAATTCCAAGCCACGTTAAGAATGTCGCAAGTCAATCGTGATCTGACTGAGAAAAAATAGCTCTTTTGTGATCACAGTTACAAAGACAGAAACTACCTACTTATATTACACAGACATACACCCGTTCATACATGATAAGTTTAATGATCGGGGTATCAATATTAGACTACATTGATCATGTGCGGTCTATTAAGTGCCAACATGCCAGTAAGCCCCATGGAATTTATGCCTACATCGCCTGTTATCGACTAAATTATGGATAGACAGGCGGAAGAACACCTGGCACCTTGTGCATGGAGCAGATATGATCTCGGTGTTTCTCTTCCTTTTGTTTGTGGACGCATTGGTATACCATACATTTACGATATTTTATGTTGCGAACTTTATGATGTTGCCTTTCATGGCATACTTTCATGTTGCATTGTATTGTATATTTTCTTTTGACAGAAATGTCTTGTTCGGGTCAAGCGGCCCTTTCTGGAGACAGTCGGTATTGTAGCCCTACTGGCTCGTTTACTTACTACAATGCCAAAACCTGGTGTGAATCGCGAGGCTATCACCTTCTCTTCATGGAAACAACAGAAGAATGGGAGTTTTTAAGAACAGAATTTAGTAAGTTTAACATTCCTCTTCCTTATTTTGCTTGAATTGTTTACTACTTCTTCAACCGCTCACTAGGTGGCGTTGGTAGACATTATAAGTTACTGCGATGAACTGACGGTAACATGGTATGAGGTTTACGGCTTGGCGCTTATGTTCTCCCGAGACGCAACGCGAGACGAGAAACATCGAGGTTGAACATACCCTACAAGCCGCAAACCTCAAACCATGTTACCGTCAATTCATCACAGCAACATACATGTTCCAATAAAGCCCAACTCATACCTTCAAAACCACAAGAAAATGAACAAGGCAACTTCAGACAATCACAAGTTTAGTAAATAAACCTCTCGTGAATGCCAAGGCGTCACTAGACGAATAATCCATAAATCAGGTTAAGGTCAAGATCTTTCCGCCTTAGTTCAAATCGTAAACCGATTTGGAATTTAAACAGAACTTCATTTGTAGATCTTCTGCTGCGCGTGTGGAAATCGAGAAAAATGAAGCTTATGTTCACCCAAGACACGAGACGGCGAAGTTGAACATACGCTACGAGCTGCAAACCTCAGACCATATTACCGTCAATTCATCACAATAACATATGAGTTCCAATAAAGCCCAACCCACAGCCCCACAAAGAAATGAACAATGCAACTTCAAACAATCACAGGTTTAGTAAATAAACCTCTCGTGTACCCCACGGCGCCATTGGACAAATAATCCATAAATGAGGTGAAGGTCAAGATCTCTCCATCTTAGTTCAAATATTAAACCGATTTGCAATTTAACCCTTCACCCAACGTAACAGCCAAAACCAGCCAGCGCTATTCTCAAAAATCGCCAATTAATTTTCATTATTTTTTCATTTTTCGTCTCAAAAACATAGGTTATGAGCCCTCGTTGGAACGAGCTCGTCGAGCTCGTTCCAACGATGGGTCATAACCTATGTTTTGAGACAAAAAATGAAAAAAGTAAGTTATTCAAGAATTTGTTTTGCAGGTGTCGTCTGCTTTTCATGTTAGGTGTAAAGGTTTAAACAACACTTCATTCGTTGATCTTCTGCTGATTGTGTGAAAAATCGAGAAAAATGAAGCAGTTTGTAAGTCACTCTGTTGATTGACTAATTGCGAAATGGGCAATCTCATTTGAAATGTTTCGCGTGGTGACGTCAGATAGTAACACATGTCATTGGGAACGTAAACATAGAAATAAAAGTGTTAGTGACACCACAGCTCAAACTGTCCAAGAAGGGACTGAACTGAATAGAAAGGTCCAGTAAAGTCATGTCTCTAACTCAAGTTTCTACAAAAGAGACATCACTCCAAAGCTACAAATGAAATCTGAAAAATCAGATGAGGGATGGAGCTTCATGGATGTACTAATGGAATTGTTGACAATTTATATGTTAAATCCAAGATGGCCGGTGGCGGTTATCTTTTTTGACAGAACGCAGAAACATTTGAAAACTCCCATCTGGACATCACACCAAAGTTACATATAAAATTTGAAAAAGACTGTGTGGAATGTGCGGCCTGTAGGGTCTGCTAGTGGAATTGTTGACAATTTATATGCCAAATCAAATATGGCCACTGCCGGACATGTTCTTCAACAAACTTCAGAAAAACATTGATAGCTCCGATCTAAATGCCACACCAAAACTACATATGAAATTTGAAAAAGATTGGGTGAGAGATGTGGCTTGCAGGGTGTGCTAATGGAATTGCTGACAATTCAAATGACAATCCAAGATGGCTATATTTTGAACGAAATTCAGAAAAAAATTGATAGCCCCAACTAGACATAACACCAAAGCTATATATGAATTCATTAAAGATCAGGTGAGAGGTGCGATCTGTTGGGTGTGCTAATGGAATTGTTGGTCATTTATATTCGAATCAAAGATGGCTGCTGGCGGCCATGTTTTCAACAAAATTCAGATATGTTCCATAGCTTCTATCTAGACATCACACCAAAGCTACATATGGAATTTGAAAAAGATTTGGCTAGAGATGCAGCCTGCAGTGTGAGCTAATGGAATTGTTGACACAATTTATATGCCAAATCTAAGATGGCCGCTGGTAGCCAAGCTTTTTAATGGAATTCGGAAAAGATCGATAGCTCCCATCTAGACATGGCCCCAAAGCTACGTATGAAGTTTTGGACAGATCGGGCGAGAGCTGCGACCTGCGAAGTATGCTAACGGATTTGTTAGACAATTTATATCCAAGATGCATGGCTTCTGGCAGCCACGTTTTTCAACAAAATACAGAAACATTAAATAGCTCCCATCTAGATATCACACCAAAACTACCTATGAAATATTTAAAAGATTGGGTGAGGATGTGCTATTGAAATTGTTAACAGTTTATATGCCAAATCCAAGAAGGCCATCGGCGGCCATGTTTTTCAAACAAATCCGAAAAAAATCGATAGCGCCCATCTCGGCATTATACCAAAGCAACATATTAAATTTGGAAATGATCGGATGAGAGCTGTGGTCTATAGGGTGTGCTAAACGAATTGTGGATGGGCGTACGGGCGGACGACGGATCACAACCCATCCCAATAGTTCATTCTTGACGTTGTCAAATTGCGCTAAAAACTAAGCGGGCTCTTGTACAATCAGAGTGTGGGCTTTTTAGTCTTACTGGAACATAGAATAACTTGTGGGTCCATTGTTTTAATTCTATAAAATCGAAGACGTTTCAATAAAATCCTGAAATTTTCAACCTGTTCAGCCCGGCATGCAAATAATCTGCGCACAGGACAATGTGAAGACCACCGACTAGATGAACAATCAACAAAATGTGGAATATAAGATCGAGTAATAACATGATCTTTCCAAAAATGAAAACAAAACTTATTCGCCAAGCTGTCATAGAAAATATTTATAGGACTTTACCAGTTAGAATGTTGTGATTGAAACAGTTAACTGTTCAGAATAAGCTAACAAGTGACAGGGTGGATCGACCTCCTCTTTTCGTCTCCATTTTAGCCCTTTTTGCTCGGAACACATACATTTTTACGTGAAAGAAAATATGTTCTTAAATGCCAAGACGACAAGGCAAACACGAAATGGTGATGAGATTCAGTCATAATTTAATCCCACAACCCCATAGGGTTGTGGGATTAATTATCACTGAAACCTCCATAAAATACAAAATAGATTCTCTTATTATGTTGTAAACAATATGGTGAAGAACAGTTCCTGAATTCATTTTATAGGGTTACATTCTTTAATAATTAACTCTGTAAGGGGGTGTCTTACATGGATGTGAAGTTCGAATCAAATATTCAACTAAAGATATGTTAAAAAAATTTGTTTCCCAAGTTTCGAAATACGTTGAGGTAAGGAGAGGGAAAGTATTTCTTGAAAAGTCGACTGCCAATTTTAATGGTGGACTTCACTACCGTCCGTCCCTACATGTTTATCTCTATAATCTCCCGACCTACCGGGGCTCAACCAAATATGGAGGTATAAGGCCAAGATATCTCGGGAATTCCAATAGTATAATTTTGTTTCTTTTCCACCGCATTTGGTTATGATGTATTAGATGCTTTTTTCCTATACCACCAATCTGGATAGGTAGAAACCTCTCTCAAAACCCCGAGGAAAAAATCTAAACACAATTGCCTATGATTTCCACAAAGCAGCAGGAGAAGATAAAAAATGAAAAACATTTACTGGTACGGGTTATGGTTGAACTTTCTGTGACATTTGATTTTAGAACAAAATAGGATTTATAAAATTTTGATAGGCATGCATACAATATCAAACCTGTCACACACTGTAAAAAAGAAGTGACTCTGGACTCTTTTTAGTGTTCGGATCTTTGGATAAGGTGATAAAAACGCCAATAATGACTAATCTGACATTTCGACAAAATTGTCATAGAAGTTGCTTGGCGAACAATTATCATTTACATTAAATTTCCGAACTAGATTCTTGTCAAAGTGAAAGTTTATGTACATCAACATCTACATTCGTCTATCTATGAACACTCCACATGACGATTTTTATGAAATTTATTGATATTAATCTATCTTTGAAAAAAAGTTAGTGATACAATGGTATCGTTCATTCGAACTGATTGAATAAAAAAATATAAGATAGCTAAAATAACTTTTCTATGTTACATAATAGTTTTCTGTGACATTTACGAAATGGATTGTAATTTGTTTACATAATAGAAAATGAGATTGATGTCTTCCCTTTGTATTCTTGCCATCTGTAAAAAAAGTTAGGGGGAAAAAGTGAAATAAAAAAGTACCTTTGTGGGAGTGTTATTTGAAAACTTGATTGTTTATTCACAATTGCCATTTTTAAATAATGTCTATAGTCTGGCTCAAACCAACATATACACATGGTACTTAATTAAGCACCCCCTGAAATGTTTTATGACAATAAAGTTGATGTTACTGATTATTATGTTGTAATGATTGCTAATGCTTGCAGTACATTTCATCTCGTGAAACATAATGTTTCTGGTTGATAGAGTACCCCAAACAGATTCCCTAGTCCACGTGAAGTATGCTTCCCACGAATGTTACAAAAAAACTGTCATCGACATGCAAAGTTGGAGTATAAAACAAAAAAAAATTGTCACTTCTTTTTTCAATAAATGTTGACATGGCACGTAGGAGACTGTCAGATGCACTAAGATGGCAAATCGTTGGCATGCATGCAACAAACATGTCATTCAACGCTAGTGGAAGGCAACTTGGCTATAGTCATTCTTTCATCAGCAGACTTGTCCGAAAACATCAATAAACCAACGATGTTAGGGACCGATCAAGGCCTGGACAACCCCAAAAGTCCTTCAGCGGGAAAAACGGAGTCTGGCACGCCTCGTTAGGCATAAACGCTTTGCTTCAAGTGGTGATTTGGAACGCCTTTGGCTCCCCAACAGGCATTTGTGCAACAGAACTGACCGAAACCGTCTTTGAGCACTGGGTATGTGGTCCTGAAGAGTCACCAAGTGTCCAGCTTTGTTCGATCAGCATCAAAGACGTCGTTTGGAGTGGTGTATGGCACTACAACATCGGAATATCAGAACGTGGAGGAGAGTCCATTGGTCAAACGAGAGTAGGTTCCTGCTTTACGTCACAGATGGTCGCCTGAAAGTGTGGAGGCATAGAAATATTGATTTGACAACCACCCGTTTGCTACTCGCCCTCTATTCATAGATGACAATGCTAGGCCACATCGTTCTCACGCTGTGTGCGCATTCCTTTAGCACAAGGTTATTAGAACACTACCTTGGCCAGCAATGAGCCCTGATTTTAATCCCTTAGAACACATCTGGGACTTTCTTGGAGGTCGTGTTCAAGCAAGGGTTCCGCCTGTACAGAATTCGTCGATTCGGAAGCTGCATTGCATGAGGAATGTTAGCAGGAAGTGTTGCCACTGTACCGTACCAGAAGGCTCACTGGCAGCTTTAGGAGGAGGGTTCGGGCTGTTATCGGGCACGTGGTGGATACACTCGCTACTGATGTCCGACACTGCTGTTATGTTCAGGAGATCACAATTTACTTTTTTGTCAGTAATTACCGGCATTGTTTCATCGTAGACCGTTCCAGTGCCATACTTGTCTTGAGAACATTTTTCCATCAAAAACATTACTGACAGATATGTGTAATTAGCGCCATTACATTACTGCATGTTGTTATCATTGTGTTGTCTTTCGTTTGTCAATAGACCATTCTTTCCGCAAACAATCACTTCTGGCCATCTGAAAGATAGCATGAAAGTAATGACAGTTTCTATTGACACCCCCAGCGAAAATAACAGTGGGTGTTTAGTTAAGTTCCAGGTGTGTAGAACATCTCTGTCATTTTCTTGTAAATTTCTAGATGGACCTTGATAGCAAGAATTGTCTCTACATCATATATTTTTTCAAGATGATCTAAAGCGAGTAAATAGTACATTCCACACACTTCACTAAGAACACTTTGTAGTCTCATTTTATATAACTGGCGGTTGGCCGTCAGTCCAACTGTATTATCCTCAGATTCTTATATCTATGACGTAATCTGATCAGAGAACAAATCTCGTTTGAGCAAATAATGTAACACACGATGTAATCAATTAGTCATTGATTCAGCCATTGTTTTAAGTGAGTATTTGGAGGAGACAGTCAAGTTTCTGTAAACTCGAAGAGAGTTTAAAATGCATTTTAAGAAAACAATAGGGATTTCTGCTCGAGTTTCGCAGGCGAGTGGTTTCTGCTCGAGTGGTTTCTTCTACGCCAGTACAGTCACAACACAGACAAAATACGAACCAGGTCAACACGAAATAATATCAAACATTATGACGAACAAATAAATAATAAAAATTTAAAGGCTGTAACAAGTGCCGACAAGCAAATAAGAATGAGTCTGGAGCAAGTCTGTCAAGCCTTTATCAGGTTTGCCGAATACAACGGGCCTTTACATACTGTAATTAGAAAGATAGCGTGTGCAGAATCATATTTGGAACGAGACACAAAGTGACCGATAGACATTATCTTTAGGTAAAAAAACAACACAGCACATTATGTACAAGTTAGGTACAGTGTACGTGTAACTCTTTAATAATTATGATCAATACAACAGATACTCGCAGATATTGAGGAAAGTAGACAATACGTATCCCCATCACTACAATGATATTCAGGAATATTATATCTCAGGCGACTTCCTTGCATTCTGATTGGCTGAAAGATGATACCCTATTTAGTGTAGTTTGCATCCACAGAACTGACCAGGCACTACACCCAGGCACTACACGTTTTCTATTTTAGCACACTACTATATCAGTTTTCTTTTCATACTGGCCGAATAAAACTAATCAGGCTAAATTTAAAAATCGATTCACAGAGGCACAACATCCACAAAACGACCCTGAAAGAAATCTTTGTGGAAAAATGTATCGCTTTTCCATTGTTGAAGTCACATTTTTCGAGGCGTTCATTTTATTCCTTGAGAAGATGATCCATATCTCGTTTCGAAGAGAATGATCCACACCTGGGTCCAACTTTCATGAGAACGCGCCCGGATATGAAAAATCGTTTGTTTCGCTGCTCATATTATTTCGCTATTTAATTGCATGTTTTGGGCAGTAAACGAATAAATAATGGAATTCAATTGAATCTTCGGAGTTTGTATCCCGTGCTGACCCATTCGGTAATGTATATGTGTGACAGATGTGTGGAAATTATCAAACTGCGTTGTCAAATTTCGAAAATTTTAGTTTTCATTCGCGAGTTGCGTGATTCTAGAATACACAGTTCCGTTTGGGGGAAATGTTTTGTTTACCCTTGCCGACCGATTCAAAATCTGTCTTCTGCTCATATCAATAATCCAAGTGAGCCATGTTTTGGAAGAAGAAAATGTTTTTTAAAAACTACATGGTATTTATTTCTATATAACGCTGGTTGGTAGGGCATCGGACAGATATTTTTCTTGATGGGTGTTCGATATAATATAAGGATTAGTGCATGCCTTGTCGTTGACTACGCCCATATAGTGCCCAGCTTCGCGGCGGGAACTACACCACCTCACTGGGCACTATATGGGCGTAGTCAACTCCAAGCCATACACTATTCCTTAAATAATGCGCAGGTAACATCTCACCATCATTGTAACAATTATTTCTAAATTCGTAAATAAACCGAGCCGCCACTCTAACATCTCATAATAACTACAGGCGCTATCGTCGACAGTTAACGAATTTACAGAAAAAACAAACCCACATTCAGTAATTGTCACTTGTCATCTTGGGGCGAGTTGTGAATGTGAAATAAAATACTAGCTGAGCCAATTCCAATCTCTTTAGAGGTCATTGTTCTGTAAGCATGGTCGTGAATTCAAAGCGAAACAGTTCGGTGCCGCAGTACCGAGATCGATTCCCAACGGGGCCCACTTCAGAAACTTTAAAAAGTTTTCAGTTCAGCCCCGGACATAACACAACGTCTGGTGGATTCCGATCTTGACAAAAAATACAGCTCCCTGACAAAATTAATAGCACATTGTTTTTTTCCAAAATTAATGCCTCTTTTTATTTTGACAACAAAAAGAAAAGTAGAAGCATGAAAATATTTTATTTCTATATTGTGTTTTCAAAACTGACGACTGAAAACATAAATTTAACTACCAGTTACTCCAATATTTATTTTAACCTCATTTATTTCCTTGGTGAGACGGTGGTTTTCTTGGAACATTTCGAAAAATGTTTTTTTATCTCCTGTCAGAAGATTTTTGTTTCCAACTTTTCTTTCTCAAATCACGAAAATTTCCGATCTGCCTCGTCTCTTTTAGGTATTTATAACAGTCTATTTGGAGATATAGCGAGTAATCGCTTCACTGGACTGGTTACGTGAAATAATTCATGAGAGGTTAGGGACATTGTACACGAATGCGCACGAATGTTTTACAATATAGTCCCTCGCCTCGAATAAATTATTTAACGTTACCAGTCCAGACAAGCGATTACTCTGTTTATTATATTACTTTTCATTTTTAACAATAATTATATTATTTAATACTTTACCTAACGTAACGGCCAAAACCGGCCAGCGCTATTCTCAAAAATCGCAATTTTTTTTTGTCTCTAAAACATAGGTTATGACCCTCATTGGAACGAGCTCGTTCCAATGAGGGGTCATAACCTATGTTTTTGAGACAAAAAATGAAAAAATTAGTTATTCAAGATTTTTTTGCAAGTGTCGTTGGCTTTTCATGTTTGGTAAAGGGTAAAAAAAAGCAAAATAATGAAGTCTCCATTACACCCACGGCAAAGCGTCTTCGTTTGCGCGCACGGATACACGACGCAATTGTTGATTGCATAATTCACTTGTGAAGTTATCGTTTATAATCAAACCCGGAAATCCCAGTAAATCACACTTTAGAAAGTAATAAATTTCATTTACTGTGGCACACAGTCTCATATTGTTGATGATTATATAAAGGAACATTTTGAAATCGGCCATTTTTATCCTCGGCATGGAAAAAGTGTTTTTAAATTTCAGTTTATTTGCAGAATATGGGCACTACTGATTTCACACACCCAAACATTAGAAGTACCATACATATTTGTTTAATGCTGTGCGTATTGAAAAATTTTAAAATGCAACAAGTGTTTCAGCTGGTGCAACAATCGTTCAAACCTTCCGATGAAAGGCGGAACCGTTCTATTTTGATATGAGGCCGTGAAGAATTCGTTCATAACATTGAGCAGTGATTTCCGGTACTTGCAGTTGAGTTTATGTTTGTTTGAAGATTTCAAACAGCTCCTGTTTTGTTTCAAAAATATATTTTATCTAAGGGATTATTCAATTTTTAACCGCACTAACATGAACAGAAATTCTTAAGTTGACATTTTGGCGTGCTGCTTTGGTGTATCACGACTATTGTTTTATGAACATGTCTAACACACATTGCATACAATTCTTTAACCATCCACCTAACATGAACAGCAGACGACACTTGCAAACAAAATTATTGAATAACTAATTTTTTTTCATTTTTTGTCTCAAAAACATAGGTTATGACTCCTCATTGGAACGAGCTCAACGAGCTCGTTCCAAAGAGGGGTCATAACCTATCATATATTTTCGAAAAAAAAAACAATGCAGATAGATAGATAGATAATTTATTCGACAGTATACATACAAAGTACATGGAGAGTGTATTATCACTAAATTCCCCGTGGGGGTGCGGTGGCTCAGTTGGTAGAGGTGCAGGCCGCAAGCCGAGAGGTCCTCTGTTCGAATCCCACCTGCGGCAACCGCGTTGTGTCCTTGGGCAAGACAATTCACCCCCATTGCCCACGTGGGGGCACGCTGACGTTGTGTAGTAAGGCGTACTGCACGTCGATGGTGCACCTGTCTTCAACCAATGCTAACCCTACTTGTGTGGAGTTGGTATGTTGGGGAGCTGACAGTTGCTCGCCGTTGCTCGGTGGTTCTCTCCGGGTACTCCGGCTTCCTCCACCCTAAAACTGTCACTGTCATGGTTAGCCATTGTGCAGAAATATGTGATCTTGACCACCAATAAATAAATACACTAAATCCGCCGCAGAGTGGAGATTCCACCCAAGCAATAATTGCAAATTTGCTGCAAAGCATAACCAGCACAAGCAAAGTTTCAGCCAATGGACCTCGGAGGTTTTTTTTGTGTTTGTTGTCGATGTGTACACAATTTGACAGTTATAGCTTGGGTGATAACCCCACTCCGCGGATGATTCAGTTACAATCCACTCTCCACGTACTGTACAGGTGTGTTACAAGCAACATTTAATGACTAAGTGAATTCAGTTCAGAAGAAGACAACTGATATGCATACTGTCGGGGGATGTCATAGCCAGATTGGCTGTCTACCTGTTTCAGACTGCTTCTTACGATTGCCCAAAATTGACGTCAGGATAAGAGAAATTCTGAAGTTGGTATTTTGGCGTGCTGCTTTGGTGTATAACGACAATTATTTTCTGAACATGTCTAACACCAATTGCATTCGTTTGTCACAATTCTTTTATACAAGGGAATTTGGCTGAAAATAATTTTCCAAACACGTGTCATTTATTTTATAAAAAAGCAATGTATATAATGTCGTTGTACTTATTATATATAAACAACTTTTATAAGGTTGACAAAAGTTATCAGCCCACGATATGGGGTATATAAAGTATATAGAACCCCCCCCCCCCACCACTACTATACAAAATTACACTTTTACGCAAAGTACAATAATTACTCTGTGAGATCTGAAACGACCAAATAACTCAAATACAGTTTTGAGGCGGCATTAGTGAGGTCCCGCGATATCTTTGTGCCACACAACTAGGTCTTAAAAATAAAATTTCCCATAGGATCAATTCATTCTTATATACATATATCTATCAGTTAAAATTTCTGTGTTTCAAAAGCTATCAAGTAGGAACTGAAAACACTCAGTTGTTTTGGAAGTTGGCACCGATATATATTATATGATATATAGAGGATATGGAATGAGTGTTTTTCTCATATAATATTTATGAAACGAGTCTAAGAATTTTCCGTTTGGGCTCGCCAGAGGCTCGCCCAAACGGAAAATTCGGACGAGTTTCATAAATATTATATGAGAAAAACACTCTTTTCATATTCTATTTATCATATGACACACACACGCACAAATTAGCCACTTAGTATGACTTTTTAACCCATCACCTAACTTGAGTTGCAGACGGCATTTGGAAAAAACATCCTCGTAGAACTAAAAATTTTCATTTTTTGCTTCCAAAACATAGGTTATGACCCCTCATTGGAACGAGCACGACACGTTACTTCCAATGAAGGGTCATAACTTATGTTTTGGAAGCAAAAAGTGAAAATATAAAAAAAATGAATGGCGTTTTTCTTTATTGCGCGAGACGGTTTTTGCCGTTACGTTAGGTAAAAGATTAATACAATATAACCCACCCTAAATAGGACAGATGACGTAAATTATCCCAACTGAAATTATGCAAATGTGACCCAGTTGTATTTTGTTTAGCCAATCAGATTGTCCAGTTTTGAAATTGACCAATGAAAGCTCCCAACTCTAATTATGCAAATTGGGAAAATGTGGCCCAGTTGTATTTTGTTCAGCCAATCAAATTGTCTAGTTTTGAAATTGACAAATGAAACTGACGGAAGACTTTATTTATCACTGATTAATATGAAAACAAAATATCAAATGTTTTAAAGTAAACAAAACGGACGAGTCATATGATAAATATATATATCAAAAGCTTTGAACAAGACCTTCCTCGTGTAGGTAGTTACACTGAAGATCCTCACAAAGAGCGGTGAAAGTGATGACAGGAAGAAATGTACATAATTTCGTTGTATTTGTTTTTGAATTTTGATTTGGACCGAGCAAGGAGACTGGAACTTTTTCTGAAGTTTGCCGCGGCGGAAATCGATCGCGGATATATTGATAATGTATATGAATCCCGCAACAAAACTAACATAAAAAACACATACATGCCTGATGTTACAGCAAAGATTTCGCCGAGGAAGAGCTGTAAAAGTCGATGAAAATCGAGTAAGAAGAATTACTGTAAAAACGGCAAACTAGTTTACAGACGAAATAATTCCACTTGACATAACCTACTCGCGGCAATTCCTTAACGACAGGAAAATAACATATGAACAAATGTCAATGCCACACCACTCGGAACGTATGTAAGAAGCATTTGAAAGCCCCCTTCCACTTACCTCTTATAAACAATTGAAAAATTTTGAGGATGTCTTAGTTCATAGAAAACATAATAAAATGTTCAGTAATAAAGGAGTTTGGTTAGATGTGTGAGATAAAAATTATACAGTTTGTGCGCTTTTTTAGTGTTAACTGGATATCAGATGTGGCATGTAGACACGCCTGTGTGTCTGTGGGTTTTATGTAAGGATTTGAGGTGCCTATTTTAGCCTTTGAATACGGTCTTTGAAACATTTATGTTATCACCTGGGCACCTTAAGTCAACATGTATTCTTGAGTGCATGGTATTTGCTAAAAAGAGGATATCAAGTGTTTTCGAGTGGATACCGAAAATTATCTCACGAGTAACCGATACAAACGTTTATTTTAACCAGTTGTCTCGGCCACCAGTGAGATAATTTTCGGAACCCACTCAAAAATACTAGATTTTCTTTTTATTATACGCTTTTTATAAGAATCTGATAATTCCACTCGTTTCAACCCTGAATTGATGCATAAAAGTAAACAACGCACTAATACGCGAAAGTGATTTGATCGATACACGGAACAGATAGCGTCTTCCGATCTGATTCAATTGGTGGGCTTGTAGTCCAAACATGGCCTGAAAGACTGTAATATAACTTTTTGTTTGGTAGGACGTACCAAACCAAAAACTTATATTACGAACTTTCAGGCCATGTTTGGACTAGCGGGTTTCATGCATCAATTCAAGTTGAATACGTGTTGAATTTTTGCTGGAAATGATCGGTATTCATTCAAAACACTAGCCTTTCTTTTCATTATACTTTTTTTAGAAGAACTTGATCATATCCAGTAATAATTTGACTCGTATTCACTTTGAAGTGATGCTTTGAAACCGCCATTTTGATTGATACCGTGATTTCTATATCTTCACAGTGGGGGGTACGATTTCTATCTTTCCGCAATTTCTTCGATAATCTATCGTTTAGTGTATAATAAAGAGTGGTATTAGCTGTCGGTGCATATATCAAATGCCATTAGAGTGTTAACTGGGTAATCCGGTGTGGCATGTAGACACTCGGGTGTGTCTGTGGGTTTTATGTATAAACCGGTTTAGAGATGCCTATTTTAGCTTGTGACTACGGTGTTTAAAACAGTTATGTCATCACCCGAGCATCTTAAGTCAACATGTATTCGTGAGTGCATGGTAAAGAGTGAGATTAGCTGCGTGTCCATATTCCAAAAATGACGTCGACATGTCGAATTTATTCAAGGGGGTGCCGCTTCAAAGCCCTCGACCGTTGTTCTTCCCATTCACCTATGTACGTGTACACATAATCCACTCTTTCCTTTGAGCCTATTGCTACGACATTTATGATATTTACCTTTGAAGGAAACATTATTATCCAAAACAGTTGCAATGCTTTCAAGAATTGTTTTAATGGAAACAATTTATTTTTGGAATTTTCTAGGGCATTTGTTGATGTTAATAAACCTTTGATCGCGCAACTTGCTTGGATATTGCTCTCTGGCGTCCATACGGTACGTTATACTATTCTATGGTGCGGTTGAGGTATACGGTCAGGTCTGTTCAGAAAATGTGTTTAGGACCATGCGATGCTTCAAAACTCGATTCGATTCGATTCCAAATAGTCCTCATCATTCGATTCGATTCCAAATAGTCCTCATCATTCGATTCGATTGGATTTCAATTGTGCCGATTCGAATTATTTCTCGAATCGTCGAGATGTTTTCAAAATCAATTCCACAAAGAGTCTCCTCTTAAACTCTTCTTCTATCATCAGGTCTCCTGTACAGGAGGGGGTGGGGTGGGGGTTGTCCTGTACAGGAGATCTCATGAGAGAAGGACATTGATTCCCTTCTGGAAAATTCCGGATTTGTTTACTTCATTTACATGTGTCGCCGTTAAACACAAGACTTTAATAATAACACTTTGGCCAGCCGCTGATTTGTCGCGGTTCTCATGTGAGATGGCCTTGGTTACCCTGTGCTCCCAACTGCCTTCCTATTCCCACGCTTCTCTCCTCCCAACACTTGGAGACAAACTGCTTGGTGACAATCTGTGCCCCCTTCTTCCCGCTCTTTCCGATAAGCATATTAATGCTCTCCTTTGTATCACCCACTGACCACACGTCCTTTATTCTCCCACTTCCCCGTTATACTGCTAGTGAATCTTATTCTGTTAGACTGGTATTTTGGACATTCTTGTAGAAAGTGTTCCAAGGTCTCTACCATGCCTAAATTACACGTCTGGCACTCCTTTTCAGTGTTTTTTTTTCCAATTTTTCCCTTCAGCTCCAGGAACCACGACCTCAGCTTGAATAACAGTGTTCCCCCAAAGGTGCCATCAAGGTACTCTTCAAAACCTGGCTTCTCTTTATCTCGCAGGCCACCTAAAGACCTCTTTGATTTGACCCCCTCTCGCCAATTAAGGTTACAACCCTCCATGACTCAATTCGGTTAAAGTTCCTCTGATGCAGATATTTTAGAATAGTTGAGATATTATCAAAGTCCTACCAAGTGTCTCCTCTTGAACTCTTCTATCATCAAGGCACCTGTTTTGGAGACTGTCTCCTCTTGAATTTTTGTATCCTGTAAAGGAGACAGTGACCTGATGATAGAAGGGTTCATGAAGATTCTGCTTCTGAAACTTCTTTGATTCCTTTCAGGAATATATACTGCCTTTTTGGAAATATGGGAAACATTTTTTCCCAAACAGACGGGTCGCCATTTCACACAGGACTTCAGTGGAGACTGACAACATTTACGGTTGTGAGAAGGTGCAATATCCACAACTCGAAAAACGGTGAGATTCGATTCGAGATTCGATTCGATATGAAATATGGTGCCTGATTCTATTCGAGATTAGATTCGACTCGGAAATTTAGGTTCGCAGGGGCCCTAAATGTGTTGTATATTCATAGATTGCTCTTTTTCAGTAACATTAAGTCAAATTTGGCTCGGAATTGAGAACAGACCGACAGGGTGGATGTGGATAGATGGCACGAACGAGATACCCGCGATCACCAAGTTTGAGAATGCTCCCACGCAAAACTTTGCTCACATGTCCGATATGCAAAATAGAGAAACTTGGCTTAGCGCAGACGTTGCTGCACCCTACAAAATCATTTGTGAGAAAAATAATGCTCCATCTACCACAACTATACAAACAGAACAAAAGACTAAAATTGAAACGACAACAACTGTGACAACTGTGGCATCAGAACCATCGGCAGACATGAACACATCTACAATATCAAGAACAACTCAAAGTAAGCTCTTAATCTTTATTCTGTTTTAAAATACGTCCAAACGTTATTACTGAACGTTTTCCAATTTTACATTCCCAGATTAACCCTTTGAACTTTAGTGGTGTCTTCCATGCCAGTTCAATGGCAGAAATTGGAATAGTCCATATTCATTATTTAGGGTAGATCAATCAATATTTTCAACTTGCAGCCTCGGCATGTTGAAAATATTGATTGGTCTTCCCCGCACATATACTGAACAGCCATCCTATTTAATGACGTTATGACGTTATGGCGTATCATGTTGCTGGCCAGAAAAACGGCCGCTAGGGTTTAAAGGGTTAACTACCCGGCTCCAAGTTCAACAAGGTCTTAATAATGAGAAATTTCATCATTCATTCGACTGACACTGTAATAAATAGGTACAAAACAATTAGTTGTTACTAATTCAGGCCGACCAAAATTAATCCATCACTATACCATTTTACCTTTGGCCCGTTGATGTTCAAAAATTTGTTGACAACTCTGTCAAACAAAATTTAGTTGGTTACATTCATAGTGGCATTATGAGGAACATTTGGACCCTAGCGTTTTGATATTTCGACGTGAAAAGGGTTAAACAGACTTTACCCATATACAGTACAGTTGCCGCGGGAAGGTCAAAATCCATGCACGAGCCATTTTGCCCATGGACACTCTTGTCAATCAATAATCAGTAGTTTTCAACAAATGTTCAATTACAAAAGCACTGGGTTGTACCCGGTGCTTCTTTTATTGAACATATGAGGGCGACTCCAATCTTTTATGCTTTTATGCCGGAGATTCACTCGTAACGTACAGATATAATGATTGACTGTTCATATTAGACTCCCCAGGTTAACTCCGAAATACAATGTTGACTTATTTAACAAAAGCTGAAGTAACCCGTGTTTAGCTATTGCATCCAATGTATTCTGAAGGAACTAGGACACCGCAGCATTGCCTATTTGGCTGATTAGGTAAATGAAATCCATTGCTTCATCAGCTAAGATACGCATATAGACTCCAAATAACTCACATAGCTCACTGCTATATAGCTTTGCACACGTTTCCCCTTTTCCGTTCTCAACGGGCTTTGTTGAGAATGTTTATGTGAGTGGAGGCAGTTGTTGCCGTTTGTTTCCTTTTAAGTGGGGTATTATCATTTCTATTGTTTTACTCTTTTTTTATTTCATTTCAATTTATTCATTTTTGCTGTTGTGTATTCCTTGGAACTTTTGTTGCAAGGAACCAACCTGAACTGTCACTGATTCCAACTTTTGTGGTGTTTTATTGTTTTCAATGATGGCAGTTTTCTTTAGGTGTATATATCAAAGTATTTCCATGATATCTTGCTTACAGGATCATGCCATAGCAGACCTTTTTATAAGGTGTTTCCCAAGACATGAACGCAGAATTACACTGTCTAACCAGCCATTTCCAGTTCTCCGATCATAAAAGTGGACATTTTCTCTATCCACTACAACCAAAGTGTCATTTTTGTAACAAAGTGTTTTAGCACACTAAAACATATGTCTCCCCTTCCTTTTGAGGTCAGAGGTCAAGGTCACATGCAGTTCATCAAGGTAGCGGACATGCTGTTTCATGGTGACACATCCACATGTCAAAAAAAAAAAAATTCTGGTCTGGACAATTACTCCCTATTTAAAGTACATAAATTTGACCTTGAGGTCAAGGTCACATGAAGGTCATGATGACATTTGGGCTCATTGTGATACATCCACATGTCAATCATCTAAGTCCTAGGTCAAAAAACAAAAAAGTTCTGGACAATTATTCCCTATTTGAAGTACATAAATTAATAATAATAAATTTGACCTTGAGGTCAGAGGTCAAGGTCACATGCAGTTCATCAAGGTAGCGGACATGCGGTTTCATGGTGACACATCCACATGTCAAAAAAAAAAAAAATCTGGTCTGGACAATTACTCCCTATTTAAAATACATAAATTTGACCTTGAGGTCAAGGTCACATGAAGGTCATGATTACATGTGACATGCGGTCTAATTGTGATACATCCACATGTCAAATATCTAAGTCCTAGGTCAAAAAACAAAAAAAGTTCTGGTCTGGATAATTATTCCCTATTTGAAGTACATAAATTTGACCTTAAGGTCAGAGGTCAAGGTCACATGAAGGTCATCGAGGAAGACATGCGGTCTCATGGTGACACATCCACATGTCAAATAACCAAGTCCTAGGTCAAAAAACAAAAAAAATTCTGGTCTGGACAATTACTCCCTATTTGAAGTACATAAATTTGACCTTGAGGTCAAGGTGACATGAAGGTCACGACATGCGTTCTCATGGTGACACATCCACATGTCAAATACCCAAGTCCTAGGTCAAAAAACAAAAAAATTCTGGTCTGGACAAGTACTCCCTATTTGAAGTACATAAATTTGACCTTGAGGTCAAGGTCACATGAAAGTCACAATGATATGCGACACACCGGCTCATGGTGATACATCCACAAGCCAAATAGCTAAGGCCTGGCTCAAAAGACAAACAAGTTTTGGTCCGGACAAAGTATCCTTGAAAAAAACACAAATCTGACCTTCAGATCAAAGGTCAAGAGCACATGAAGGTCGCAATGGTACGCTACACAAATATCTAAAGACTGACTCGAAACACAAAAAAGTTCTGGTCCAGACAGTTTACCTTAAAAAAGCGCATAAATCTGACCTTCAGGTCAAAGGTCAAGGTCACATGAAGGTCACTATGGTACACTGCACACCGGTTCGTGGTGATACATCCACATTCCAAGTATCTAAGATGTAGGTCAAAAGACAAAAAAGTTATGGCCCGGACAAAGTTTGTGTGATGTTTCCCTTTAAAAAACGCATAAATCTGACCTTCAGGTCAAAGGCCAAGGTCACATGAAGGTCGTTATGGTACACTGCACACCGGCTCATGGTGATACATCCACATGCCAAGTATCTAAGGTGTAGGTCAAATGACAAAAAAGTTATGGCCCGGACAAAGTTTGTATGAGAAGAAGAAGAAGAAGAGAAGAAGAAGAAGAAGAAGAAGAAGAAAAGAAGAAGAAGAAGAATATGCACTAAAACAATATGTCTCCCTTCTGGGAAGGGGAGACATAATTCAAGAGATGCAAATGAAAGCTCGTATTGCCATGGAATGTTCTCCTCTGTTATTTGGGACTAAGTATGCAGTGTTGTTGGAGGTGAGCGAATAAAGGTTTTCGGTCGAAATTTTCTGTCCGCTTTTGTAATCATGATACTGTACACATTTGGTCATTCAGGAAATATCTTGACATGGAGTTAGTATTGATGATCGATCTTGGTGTGTGTTCAGAGTACTGCCAGAGACGGAACCTGACGATTACCTTTCGTTACAATACGTCACACAGCATCAGGCCATGCCAAGACAAGTAGATCATGAATAATTCTCTACGACATAGCAGTATTTATTAGCTCAACTTTGATGTAAGTCAAATTTGAGCTTATGCCATGGCCAGTCGTCCGTCCGTCTGTCCGTCAACGATTGAATACGGCTCGGGCTAGAAGCCGTATTTATGAACCGATCTTTACGAAACTTCTTGGGTACCTTTGTTATCACCGTGGGACGAGAAAGAGTGTTTTGGGGTCCGGTCCGAAATTCAAAACGGCTGCTGACAGCCATTTTGTACAAAATTAGGTGCAATCAGATTTTTGCGCAGAACTTCCATAGGAAAGCTCTGATTCGAATAATTTTTTGTATTAATGTTTAGTACCATGGGATTCATCACATATAATAAGGGTTTTTTTCTCGTGCATAAATTATGCTAATTAGACTAAATTTGATCTACTTAGTGTTACTTTCAGCACTGTAACTGCAAACGCCAATATGGCTTGGGCTAGAGGCCGTATTTATAAACCGATCTTTACGAAACTTCTTGAGTACCTTTGTTATCACCGTGGGACAAGAACGAGTGATTTGGGTGTGGTCCGAAATTCAAGATGGCCACCAGCAGCCATTTTGTACTTTAGTTAGTGCAACCTGTTTTTTGTACAGAACTTTCGTATGAAAGGTCTGATTTGAATATATTTTTGTATGAATGTTTAGTAAAATGGAATACATCACATATAATACGGGTTTTTTTCTCGTGCAGAATATTATGCAAATTAGATGAACTTTGATTTATTCAGTGCTACTTATGCACAGTAAGTGCACATGTCAATACGGCTCAGGCTAGAGTCTGTATTTATGAACCGATCTTCATGAAACTTCTTGGGTGCCTTTGCTATTACCTTGGGACAAGAAGGAGTGTTTCACGGTGCGGTCCAAAATTCAAGATGGCTGCCGGTGGCCATTTTATACCGAAATTAGCTCCAATCAGTTTTTTGTACACAACTTCTATACGGCTCAGGCTAGAGGCTGTATTTATGAACCGATCTTTACAAAACTTCTTGGGTACCTTTGTTATCACCGTGGGACAAGAACGAGTGATTTGGGCGCGGTCCAAAATTCAAGATGGCCGCCAGCAGCCATTTTGTACCAAAATTAGTGCAATCAGGGTTTTGAACAGAACTTCTGTATGAAAGTTCTGATTTGAATATAATACGGGTTTTTTTCTCGTGCAGAATATTATGCAAATTAGATGAACTTTGATTTATTCAGTGCTACTTATACACAGTAAGTGCACATGTCAATACGGCTCAGGCTAGAGTCTGTATTTATGAACCGATCTTCATGAAACTTCTTGGGTGCCTTTGCTATTACCTTGGGACAAGAAGGAGTGTTTCACGGTGCGGTCCAAAATTCAAGATGGCTGCCGGTGGCCATTTTATACCGAAATTAGCTCCAATCAGTTTTTTGTACACAACTTCTATACGGCTCAGGCTAGAGGCTGTATTTATGAACCGATCTTTACAAAACTTCTTGGGTACCTTTGTTATCACCGTGGGACAAGAACGAGTGATTTGGGTGTGGTCCGAAATTCAAGATGGCCACCAGCAGCCATTTTGTACTTTAGTTAGTGCAACCTGTTTTTTGTACAGAACTTTCGTATGAAAGGTCTGATTTGAATATATTTTTGTATGAATGTTTAGTAACATGGAATACATCACATATAATACAGGTTTTTTCTCGAGCAGAAATATGCAAATTAGATGAACTTTGATTTATTCAGTGCTACTTATACACAGTAAGTGCACATGTCAATATGGCTCAGGCTAGAGTCTGTATTTATGAACCGGTCTTCACGAAACTTCTTGGGGTACCTTTGTTATCTCCTTGTGACAGGAACGAGTGTTTTGTGGTGCCTCTGTTATCACCGTGCTATATTTTTGGTTTCAGTCAGACCCACTCAAAGATTTCTTTTCTGGTTTAGCACCTAACTGTCATCCCACCTTTACAATACTTCACCTATATATTTGTTACAGGCTACGGTCAGCATTTATGTACAGACCATTACAATACTTTACATGTACCTTTGTTATCAGATCATTACCTATACTATACACGCACATGTCTTAAAAAAGTTGAGCTACAGTGTCATTGACACTTTCATTATTGATGTGAACACGATGCCTGATTTAATGAGAGATCAAGAAGAATAAGCACACTCAATGTTCGTTAGATACCGCTTAGCTCGTCTATACGGCTACTCGTGTCCAGACGTACTATATTAGTAAGGACAATTAGATTATTTTGAAGTTTCCAAGTCTGATATTCCAAACTTATGAATTAATTATACACAAATTATACATCAAAATGAAGGTTGTGGTTTATAAAACACGGAAAATACATACATTCAACTCACAGGGTTGGCAGCAGACATATATAGTTTCTGTAAGTCTGCTAACGTGTAGGTACCAGAACTAGTAATCAAGTAATATTTCACTAGAATAACTCATGGCCAAATATGCTTCAGATATCCAAGAAGAAAGGTAGGAATTCAAAAGTCTTATAAACGCAGCGCTTGAGCTCCTTGGGGGTAAATTCCGAAAGTCTCAGCCTTATTTTGTTTTCTATTTGTTTACAGTCAGGTCAAGTTCAACAGGTCCTAAAGAGCACCGATATACAATGTTGTCTAAAATCAAACAATGAGACAGATTACCTTCATACTAAGGCTGCCATTATATGGAGACTGCAAAGTTGTCATATTACTTACAGTGTATCAAGACACCTGTTTGAATTTCATAGATTACATGATCATTTTTTTATCACTTTTTTATTAAATTTCGCGGTATTACGAGACATACACATCTTTCGGCCGAAATCCGTCTTCAAGAAAATATACAGACAGTATTGATCTGAAGCACATACAGCCACGAGTTGTTCTCGTAAAATATTATTTTATTGTCAGTTCTGGTATGAATATAGTAGGAGACTAAATATATATGTGTTATGTACATGACAACCTTTAATTTGGTGTATAGTTTGTGTATATTAAATTTGAATTTATGGAATATCTACCTGGGGGGGGGGGGGGGCACCCCTACCAGGAGGGTCCTCAGGTGGTGGATAGAGGACGGCTCAATAGGTCAGGTTTGCTGATTTCAAGTTAGCAGGTTTACTCAGTTGAGCTGGTTCGCTGCGAAATATTCAAATACGCAGCCCCGGACCGAAATGGTTCTATCCTGCTTTCAGCATCCAGCAGGCACCTTGCTCTCCCGTGAGGTGCGTTCCGAAGGCCACGGAGGAAGGAATCCTGGTAGTCGAGGACATAGTGGCCCCGGTTAGCGCAGTCTCCATGTTGGAGGTGCATGTCCAATACACTGCTTTGGTCCCAACTTCGGGAATAGAAGAACGGTCGGACAGTCAGTTCTGGCCAATCGGGAGCCCCCAAAAGGCTGTCACGTCTGACAAGAAATGAAAGCACAGGGAGCAACCGGTCGTCCCCTGAGTTCCAATGTGTTCTACGTCGGAGTGCATTTAAATATCCCAAACCCACTTCGATGTTTCAAGTCTCAAAAATACCGACACAGCCAAACTTCCTGCAGGGGCCAGTCAGTCTACCAAAATGCAGCCAAAATACGATGAGACATGTACAAACAATATCTATGATTGTGCACATTGTCAGGGCAATCATATGTCATCTTCAAAAGATTGCCCCATCTGGCAAAAAGAAAAGGCAATACAGGAAATAAAATGTGAAAGACAGATGAGTTTTAAAGAGGCCAGAGAAACTATTTCATCGATGCCTGGCATGAATACTTCAACATCATCATAAGCTACTGTAAAGGAACAGAAAGTTTCAACAAAGTCGATAGACTGCCAGACACAATATACAGGGATAGGGCTGTCACGATTAATTGATTAATCGATTGTCTATCGGTCACGCCGAAATCGATTAGTATTTTTCGTTGTCGACGAATCGCTAAATTTTACCCCGTTTTAGACGTTTAATAATTTAAAAAAAACTGGATGAAAAAACTATTGTTGCTAAAGGTAAAAGGTCAAGAACGTCGACGTTAAACCTCAAGAAGCCGTTAGAAGCATTTGTCTTTCAGGTATATCAAAGTTGTGATGTTCTGAACTTTTGAACCGTCAGTGTAATAATCCAGTTCACAACTGACGACCGGTCTTGATTATTACATTGACGATTCAAAAGTTCAGAACATCAAACCTTTGAGTGCACCTAAAAGAGGATCGTCTTCGTTGTTTACTTGAGGTTGGTCAGCTAACTTGAACTTCATTTTTAACGACTTCAAAGAGAGGGAGGGGGGAATCTAGGTACGATCAATAGATTATTATTGATTATTTGCGACGATTAATCGATTTCTAAATTAAAAACTCGTGACAGCCCTATACAGGGCTCTAAGGAACAATACCCTTCCTAATACGGGAAAAAGCAAAGGAATCAAAACCAGAAAAGAAAAATGAACACCCTATCTCAAAATCAAAACCAGAGCTCTCAAATCCTAGTCAGAGTCAGAAAAGAAATCAAGAGAAACAAAAAAAAGAAATTTGAAAAACAAAAACAGTTATCGGATAGCACACCTGAAGCCCTTCAATACCCAGTTACCCGTAACAGGTTTGAAGGGGTTGAACTGATGGAAGTCCGTGAGTGCATCGACGAAACGTTCGGGCACTTACGACTGAGCTCTTCTCAATCTCCAAGAAAATATGGATAATGCAATCAAAACTAATATCATATCATACAATGTAATTGCCGAGGTTTCAGGGCGAATTTTAATGAAGTGGGTTTTCTAAGTCGAAAATATAAACCTGCTGCTTTTTTGCCTACATGAAACTCTTGAAGAACCCTGCTGCTCAAGATCAGTTATCTTTTAAGCATTATACTTCGTATTATGTCTGGGCAGATGATGATGATATTCATGGTCGTGGAACATGTATCTTAGAAACGACATAATTCACAGTTGTGTGCCTTTTCACACAAATGTACAGGCTGTGTCGGTACGTCTAACATTAGACAGAACAGTTACATTATGTTCGATTTACGTCTCATCAAGTAAAACTTGATTGATCCTACAGCTGCCAAATCCATATATTTTGTTGGGTGGTTTTAACACGCATACCCCCATGCAGTCAGGCAGATGTAAACGGGGAAACACTAGAAGAGGTTATTACGAAATATGACTTGTGTTTGTTCAATGATGGGTCTGACACTAACCTGTATTTCGCATCTGGTTCGTACACATCATTTGATCTTTCAGTTGCATGCTCTTCTATCTTCCTCGATTTTTCCTGGAAGGTATAAGGTGACTTGTTCGGGAGTGACCACTTTCCAGTTGTGTTGGAGATTATAGTTCCGACCGACGATGAGAGGGTGTTCCAGTGGAACTTTGAAAAGGCTGACTGGGACACTTTCTCATCGCTCTGTTCTGAACGCCCCACGCGGAAGAAATTTGAGGAAGGTGCTGACCAAATCGAACAGTTGCAAACACAGTCATTCCTAAAACGTCGGCAAACCCAAAACGTTTCACAAGACCATGGTTTGATATTGAGTGCAAACAGGCAATAAGGGGTCGCAAGAAAACTAAACAGGGGATTTAATAAGTCGCCCTCAGCAAATAAAAAGTTCTATAGCATTCATACTTCTGTTGCTATATCAGATACACTTAACCAGCATACTCTCATTAACAAAATTTGGAAAATGCTTTAAAAAAGTTAAAAGAAAAGAAACAAAATCAACTGTACAAGACCTGGAAGATAAAAAAACACTACTTACATCAAAAAACAAAGAAGAAATTTCAAACAAATTCGCCTCCACATTTTCTAAACATTCGTCTGACAATTGTAATCTAAAATTATTAAAATTAAAAAAACAGCAGGAAAAGCAGAAAAAATGCCTTTAATAATTTAGGGGATTATAACGATTTTTTCTCTGTGAAAGAGTTAAGTAACTCTTTGCATAGAACAGATGATACTGCCCCTGGACCCGATAAAATACACTACAAAATTTTAAAACATCTGCCACAATCATCACTTGAACTTCTATTGCCAATTTTTAATGACTTTTGGGTGACAGGCCAGTTTCCACCTTCCTGGCGAAAAGCAATAATTATTCCCATCACCAAACCTGGTAACGATATCAGCAACCCACGGAATTACAGGCAAATCGCCTAAACAAGTTGTTTGTGTAAAACCATGGAAAGAATGATCAGTGATCGACTTGTCTGGTTTCAGGAATCGAACAATCTCCTTGCGAATGTTCAGTTTGGATTCAGAAGCTAGAGAAGTACTGTTGATCATTTGTTAGACTTGAATCGTTTATAGGAAATGCCTTTGCCAGAAAAGAACATCTTGTCGCCATCTTCTTTGACCTGGAAAAGGCATAGGATACAACGTGGACGGATGGGACTTTAAAGGATCTTTTTAACACAGGGTTGAGAGGGCGAATGCCTCTTTTTATTGGAAACCTTGTAAAGGACCGTCAATTTCTAGTTCATTTCGGGTCTACATTATCTGATCTAAACGAGTAAGAATAGGGGGTTCTCAGGGTAGAATTTTATCGGTTACACCTTTCTCTGTGAAAATTAAGAGCATCGTCGACGTAATTGTGAATATGGTAGATTCTTCATTGCATGTCTATGACTTTTAATCTGCTATAGCAACAAAAGTATGAATGCTATAGAACGCAAAATTCAGCTGTGCTCAAATAGAATTCAAAAATGGGTCACCTAATATGGTTTTAAGTTCTCCCAAACCACTTTGAACTTTGGAAACATCACCTTAACCCGGAGTAGAAAATAGATGAGAACACCATTAGAGTTGTTAAGGAAGTGGAATTCTTAGGTTTGTTGATTGACAACAAATTGAATTTCTCTTCTCATTTATTTATTATTTATTGATATTTTAAGGTCACATACTTATGCGCAATGGCTAATCATGACCGCGACAGTTTTACGGGTGGAGAAAGCCGGAGTACCCGGAGAGAACCACCGAGCAACGACGAGCAGCTGCCAGCACCCCAACATCGTAATTCCGCACTGCAGCACAGACCATTGTTAGATTGGTTGAAGACATGCGCACCAACGACGTGCAGTACGCCTTAGTACACGGCGTCATCGTGCCCCTATGTGGACAATCGGGGTTAAGTGCATTGCCCAAGGACATAGCGCGGGAGTCCGAATCGATCGCTCAGACGGTCACCCATCCGAGGACTAACCGGGCTCGACGTTGCTTAACTTCAGTGATCTGACGAGAACCTTCTTTTCTCGTATAAAACAACTAAGAGTGGGGTGTAAAAAAGCACTTAACATCCCCAAGGTAGTTGGTAGCACTGATTGGGGTGCTGACCAAAAAACGGTACTCTCCGTGTATAGATCAATTATTATATCAAAATTAGATTACGGTTGTGTGGTTTACGGTTCTGCTAGAAAGTCATATCTCAAACCTCTTGATGCGATTCATAATAGCGGTATTAGAATCAGCCTGGGTGTATTTCGAAGTCGCCAATAGATTCCATGCTTGTTGAAGCAGAAGAGCCTTCTCTTGAGAAGAGCACTATTAAATTGTCTCGACAGTATGTTTCCAAATTATTGGCTAATCCATGAAAGCCCGCTTATATCTGTATATTCGAAACTCAAAATGTTGACTTTTTTAACAGACACCAGAAACATATTCCTCCAGTGTTCTGTCAAGTGCATTTCACGTAGGAGTGTTTAATGACTAACCCTGATCTGTTGGAGAGCTGACATTTAGCAGGTTACAGATGGGACAATTTTTGTGTAAATTTGCTTTGGAAAAGCCTTTTGAAAAAGTAAAAAAGAAACCCACACGTTTTTTATTTGTCAGAATGTTCATCTTGTGCTGTAAAATCCTCAGTGGGGGAATAATTCCTATAACACAGTTTTATCGCTACCTATGCACGAAAATTGGAAATTTATCACAAAAAATGAGACAATTTTGACCATTTTGAGCCAATGTTTGAGCCATCAACTGTACCATTCAGTTGAGTTATTTGAGTGATATTTTAAGATTTTGATTGTGTGCACTTTTTTCTGGGAAAGGCCAAAAGGAGAACTTCCGGAAACTGAATACACTGTGAGCATTGTGAATAGGGGAGGTAATTAAAATACAAAATTTCCTCGGCCGTGTTAATGAGAGGCTATGCATTTCTTGAAAAAAACAATGTTTTCGCCCGAATAACTGTAACGAGTAACGAGTAATCTATAATCCAAAAATCTAACAGGTCCTCCTTCAAATTTGGTATGAAAATTCAGTCGCACCTAAGAATCTTCCTTCTTATAAGGCAGAGCTGAAAGAATAGTCTCCCCTTTCAGCGCTAACGACATTGGTTTCTATAAAATAGCGACCAACATAAATGTTTTCACAGTTTGTGTAGAGTACATTAAAGACAAGAGTTCTGAACATTTCTAATCTATGCGTGTGTGGAATGTGGCGCTCGTTTAACCCTTTACCCAACGCGGACGATATCAAAATTTATTATTTTAAATATCATTTTTTCAAATTTTAAAAAAAATTTCAACAAAACCATATCATGTGACTCCCTCCTTGGAACGAGCTCTACGAGCTCGTTCCAACGAGGGGTCACATGATATGGTTTTGTTGAAATTGTTTGAAAATTGATATTTTTTCAACTGCTGAATTTACATATTACCCGGGCGGATGCGAGCGATTCGTTAGGTAAAGGGTAAAGAAAAAGACGTCCAAAGACAAAAGATGAACTAACGCTCTCGTCCTTTTGTTGTTACAAAACATGTCTTCCGTGTTATTTGCTACTTATATTTCAAAGCCATTAAAAAGATATTTCTCCGCAATCGGATCAAATAGATCTTTCCGGTGACATTGGTGGTCAATTGGGTTTGCAGTTGAGATACACTCAGTTGATACCGAAGTTACCGATTGCATTCAGATTCCATTATTTTTCTTCTGTGTTTCTGTCTGCATTGCTATGGCCAGAGGTACGTACAATCGATAAAATGTTCCCACCTTCACAAGAAAGTTGAAGTTGAAATGAGAACAGTCGGAAAGTGAACAAGTCTAAAAATAGTTCACTCCTAACCTATCAGATGCCACAACCATTATTCTATTCTAATCATCATTCTAATCAGACGTTCTGTTAACGTTAAACTCGTGAGGGAACAGAAATTCGATTCATCTAATTACGTATATCAAAAAGCCACCTTCTACAAAAATTTACTAATATATCGCGTACCGGATTCCTTGAATAAGAGCACTCTTTAACCCTTTACCTAACACGAAAGGCAGACGACACTGAAAAATAAAAAAAAAATAAAAATAAAACACTTGTCAATAAAATTCTTGAATAACATTTTTTTTTATTTTTTGGCATCAAAGATGTTGCTTCTGACCCTTATTGAAACGACCTCAGCGAGCTCGTTCCAACGAGGGGTCATAAGCTATGTTTTTGAGACAAAAATGAAAAAACAATAAAATAATCATTATTATGAATTACGCTTGCGATTTTGACCGTTATATACAGTCGAGTGACCTAAGATTGCGCATGACCGAACATTGCGCACGCAATATTTTTTGTCTTCTGTCAACAAACACTTGTCGACCGGTGTGACAGGAATGATAGTCCGTAGGAAAATTAGTCCCTCTGGACTATTATTCCGCGGAATTATAGTCCTAGGTCTAACATTCCTAGGAATAGTAGTCCGCCGGACTACTATTCCTAGGAATGTTAGACCTAGGACTATAATTCCGCGGAATAATAGTCCAGAGGGACTAACGTTCCTACGGACTATCATTCCTGTCACACCTGGACAAACGATTTTAATTTCTGGCTGTCACGGATAGAAATTACTTATCGGCGACAAGCAGACAAGCGTTATTTCGATTTTTGACCCCAGCAATCAGCACTACCGATGTTTGACAAGGACTTCCGATTGTGCCCCGATTGTCCGAAATCGGCAGCTTCCGATTGTCATTACCGATCCTCGGCCCATCACTAAAAGTTGCACGATGGATTTGTGATAACTAACTGAATATAGACTAACATTTTGTGGCCGGTGATGGTACCTTCTGGGCCACCGTACAGTGATTTTCTAGACCGGAAACATCGGAGGTACTTCAGTGCGCAATGTTAGGTGACACAACAGTTGATGGCAGATTACATGGGGTGAGTGCATTCTTTTGCTTACATTCGTTTTTAATTATTTTCAAACCTCATTTTATTTCTACAGTTTTAGAGATCTATAGTTGCTCTATCCATTTGTTAATCTGTCAGGAAATTGTATCATGCGTTCACTCAGTGAATGGCGATCGGAGCGTTAGGTGCGCAATCTTAGGTCACAGCTGTGTATATATATCGCATACCGGTATCTCTTCAATAAGAGCACTCTTTAATTCTTTATCTAACACGAAAGGCAGACGACAATTTGAAACAAAATTTTTGAATAACTTTTTTTATGTTTGCATCAAAGATGCTGCTTTTTCAGCACTCTAACACTTAATTCCTAAAGGTCTATTAACTCTTTACTTAACATGAAAAGCAGACGACACTTGCAAACAAAATTCTTGAATAACTAATTTTTTTCATTTTTTGTCTCAAAAACGTAGGTTATGATTCTCATTGGAACGTGCTCGATGGGCTTGTTCCAACGAAGGGTCATAAGCTGTGTATTTGAGACAAATATGAAAAAAATATTGAAAATTGAATGGTGATTATTATGAATTACGCTGGCGATTTTGACCGTTACGTTTGGTGAAAAGTTATAAGTATATGGCGATCATGTAGTCATATACATGAAGCATGTTCGTGTATATTTTTCAAACAATTACTTTCGTTACCTCTTTCGCTGCCAGATGTCACCAGAATAGACTTCCCAGTTCCACGCATTTTGTATTAATATCCCTGTATTTAGGGTATAAATGGATATTGTCGAGTATCTCGCCAATAACTTCAAGTGGAGCAGAGGGTTGAAACTTTCCAGATATTTGTTATCTTTTTATGAACTTGCATTGTAGGTTTGAATGGGCAATATGTGTTTTTTCGTGTACCACGTGGACTGCAATGTTGAAACTCCCCAGGTAGTTACATATAGCTATGGCCTATGCAGTGCCGCTTTGCTGACTCACATAGGTCACGTGTCTAGGTCTATTGTTACCCCCTTACGTAACATGAAAAGCAGACGACACTTGCAAACAAATACTTGAATAACTAATGTTTTTCCTTTGTTGTTTCAAAAACATAGATTATGAACCCTCATTGAAACGAGTTCGACGAGCTTGTTCCAACGAAGGGTCATAACCTATATTTTTGAGACAAAAAATGAAAGATAATGAAAATTAATTGGTGATTTTTGAAAATAGCGCTGGCCGGTTTTGGCCGTTAAGTTGGGTAAAGTTAAAAAGCTGGATGCCTGTTTTGGAGCATCTTGAGGTCTGTTGTAAACAACTTGGTGTCTATTCTGGAGCATCTTAAGGTCTATTGTTAAACATCTAGATGTCTATCTCGGAGCATCTTTAAGTTTATGGTTGAACAACTTGATATCTGTTTTGCTGGTGCGGACTTGTAAGGTGGGGAGTCACAGTTGGTTCCCACTGCGCTGCGGTTCTCCCTTGGTACTCAGACTTCCTCCATCGATAAAGCTCTCCGAGGTAACATTGGCTGATAAAAGGGTCCTTAAACCCCTTATAAAACAGAAATATTCACCAGTAAAAAGTTCATTTCAGAAATAGCGTGCACAACATGTCTAATAAACACTTGACGTCAGAAGTTAACGTGACGTCATAACATTTGTAAGTGAGTTAATTTAGGAAGTCGAATTGATTTAATCTTCGTTTTTTGAAGTTTTAAATTTCAGTAACTGTTTATTATATACGGCTAGTAGGCGCTATATGCAAAACATGTCTCCCGGATAACTAAAATATTTCATTATTCATGTTTCATTATTCATAGCTTATGACCACTCATTGGAACGAGATTGTCGGCGTCGTTCCATTGAGGTGTCATAAGCTATATTTCCGAGGTAAATATAAGAAAATAGTTTAATTTGAGATTGGTATGAATGAACTGAACAAGTTTTGGTCAATACCTTCCACAAAGGGTTAAACAATAGAGTGACATTACACACCACCTAAAAAGAGCAATCTCAAATCTGTCACGATTTGATAGGGCATTTCTGGACCGCGTTGACTAAAATCGAACTAAGTCTTTGTAAACATCGATACCAAGGGACACAGATCAGAAATTTGATACGGAATCATTGCTCAATTGTATACATTGTTTAAACCGCAATAAATTATTTACTTTGAAGCTGTTTTCTTGTTTTGGATCATTCACAAAACGAATACCCACACCTATAAAAAATGCACGAGATCACTTGTATCGGATACTGGGAAATGTGCTGCAATTTTCGAACAGTGTAGAGTGACAAAAGTGTTCGCCTAACCAGGATGGAGTGACGGGGTCGGTGGAGTTTGGGGTGGAATGCCATCTTGCATATTCGGGTAAAATGTATGTCCTTGTGGGTACCACAAGGCGAAGAACCATCGATCACTACAGGATTCATTCTGGCTATGGGATGGCCAAAGCACTCACAATATTGCTGAGCCTCACCCAGACCTTGAAAATCGATGGGTAGCACGCCTGCATAACGATGATTACTCTGTTATTGGCGTGGTAATGCTCATGACCGCGTTCTTCACAAGCTCTTTCAGTATCTAGTTCGAAAGAGCCTAGGGTCGGTTTTCGGTCGTTTCTCTCCTTGGCTGTGACGGCAAGAACGTTGTTGATACATGGAGATTATTACCATTAATATGTGGATTACAAAATATGTATCCAAGTCGAGCTCCAGGTTCTAAGGGCAGATCACAACGAGTCGAAGACGGGTCGTGATCTACCCTTAGAGCCCGGAGCGAGACTCGGATACATATTTTGTACATCCACATAATGGTAATAATCATTTTATCTTACAATATATTGGGGATAAGTCAAGAATGTAGACGAATATATAACGAACTATTTATTCGTACGGATGAACAAAAAGAAAAAAGTGGAACTCACGCAAAAAGAACGTGCTTGTATCAGACCCCCTGATACAAACATCTGTATCAGGGGGTGGGACACACGACAGTTGCGGAGTTAATACAGACAAAATACATGTTGATTGTAAGATAATATACACCCTGTGCTCCGTCTCCCAAGTCTGTGTGGGCATCGATATTGAAGCGTCATGTTTTTCCTGCGTTTTGCATGATCGACCGTCTTGAACAACAAACTGGTCGACGTTGGGCTTCTTGTCCAGCCCACATCACGATTAGTCTATTTTTGGGTGATTTGTCTGATTGCCTACCAAACGTTGCATTTGGGGAAAGTCAATGACCATAGCCGTTACTCTCTTAGATGAAGGCTTGCTTGAATATCGTTTCGAGTTCAGTCATGTCCCCAACTGTCCAGTTATATCGACATCCCCCCTCCCCTCCCCTCTTCATTTTCTGACGCCTGGTTGGGGTTAGGGCGCAAACTGCATATGATCAGACTGATAGCTCAATTTGGATGTGCAAAAGACCGTATTTCCAAATCATACGTTAAACAAACCCACCAAACGTCGAGCCCATCTCAAGAGAATTTCTTTTATCTTTACGAGTCGTCGGCATTTTCATCAGTTCTCCCAAAACTGTCAAATTTTTATGCACAAGTCCCAAGACGTTACCATCCCTAACAACTGATAAAAACGATTCACCGTATCAAAATTATCAAGGACTTGTGCGATAGTGGAAGCGGTCCTTTTTTCTTTTTTGAATGCAGCATTGAAGAGCGTAAAACACGGCAATTTTACTTGTTGGTGAACAGTGCTACTGTGCACGTTTTTCTTTCAACAAGACTGTGTGCATGTGTGTTTGTGTGTGTGTGTGTGGGAGAGTGGGGGGGGGGGGGGGGGCTCACAACACAGATACATCTGGGACGTGCTGTTGATAGCAAGTGTATGGGTTTTTTTTTATTTCGTCATCTTAGCTACAGGCCAAATCACGACCACCTGACGCGGTATTGCAAAAAACATATCGCGATATTCAGACACGAATTTGACGTAAATATCGTCCAAATAGCGCGTTAATAGAGCCTTAATATCCCGACCAGGTGTCCGCTTTATTACTGTAAGTGTCCAACACTTTTTTATCATGGAAATAAAGCAGCCTCATTTTGAGCGTGAAAAACAATGCACTTTTATTATAGAATTCGTTGGTACAGCTAGAAATACTTTGCAAAATGTCAACAAGTCTAGTCCAGTCTTCACTCGCCATTCACTACAGTTCTGTATAAATATTTTTCTCACGACAAGACACATTTCCCCAATACAAGTGAAAACGTCCAGACAAAATACAAATCTGTATTGAAGGTAGCAACCAGACGTGCGATCATGCGATTCAGAAAGAACGATTTTACCTGCATTGATCGAAAACTAAATGCACATGTCGAGACCACCTTTTGATAACAGTCATTAAATTATAAAAAAAAAATCATCTTCAGATCGAAATATATTAGACTGAACCATTTTTGACATTATGATAATTTTACATGGACTTAACTCGCACTAAACCTGAAAGATTAAACAAAAAATACACATCTGAAACACGACCATCAATTTCAGTGGTTATGGTAGAACAATTAATGGAAATTGCATCATACACACAACAAGAACGAGATACCATGACGCCATGATCTTTATTCACAAAAAACAATTCGCAGAATTTGAATGATTGTCAAAATATATGCAAACAAGTCAAAAGAACGGGGAATATTGTAATATAAATTGGTTATTATCACCAAGCTGTTTTCCGAGATGATGAATTGACGTTTCGACTTCTCCCCTGGGTTATTTACCGACTAATCTTCACGGACTCCATTGTGTTCATTTTTTATTGTTCGAAAGCATTCATTTTTGCGGGGGCTTTCATTTTCACAAAAGATTTCAGACTACACAAAATGCATACAGAGTACTTCTCGATTTTAGAGCGGTAAATGGGATAGAGTTAGCATCATTACAATTTACCAAATTACTCGAATTACGATGAAAACGAATATGCTGTGATTTGATAATACTTTTGAATGTATGTGGTGGAAGAAATGACTTTATATGTAACTATCTATCTGAATCAGTTGGTTTAACCCTTTGAACTCCAGAACCATTTTTCCGTTCGGGTCACAAGCTACGTCATAATGTCATTAACCCTTTACTCAACGAATCGCCCGCATCCTCCCACGTAATATGCAAATACATCTGCTGAAAAAATATTATTTTTCGAAAAATTTCAACAAACCATATCATGTGACCCCTGTTTGGAACGAGTTCGTTGAGCTCTTTCTAAAGAGTGGTCACATGATATAGTTTTGTTGAAATTTTTAAAAAAAATGATATTTAAAATAATGAATTTTGAAATCGTCTGCGTTGGGTAAAGGGTTAAGAGGGATGTCTTCAAGGTAAATGTGTGGTGTAGACCAATCAATATTTCCAACGTGCATCCCTAAGGCTGCACGTTGAAAATATTAATTGGTCCACCCCATCTAATAAATATGGACGCTTCCTATTGCTACTGTGGAACTGACATGGAAGATACCACCAGGGTTTAAAGGGTTAAAACACATTATAATTTAGATAACTGGATTCCTGGAAATGCTTCCCTTAATAATAGTCGCATTGAAGAAAATCAACAGAGAATCTAGCCTTTAATTTGACGTTTGGATCGTGATTGTATACAATTTCTAAACATTCATCCCTATCTTCTTTAAGTGTACCGAAATAATTCGAATGTCATCTAAATGTCCGAGCAAAACAAACAATGTTTCGCCCATTGGTTAAGGCATTTTCAGCCCATTCGCCAAGTAAATGTTTGGAAAATTAGGAATCGTTTTGCCCGAAATTAGATTCAACGCGTGAAGAGGGTTTAATCCCGGAAACGGAAATTTTTTGGTTCCCATTTTTGAAAATCGGTCACGATACCGAGAATTTTCCGGTTCCCGTCTTTCAGTGCAGATACTCCGGAAACTCATAAATCATAAAACAGTATCGGGAATTAAAGGTTGTTCTATCTACTAAGAGTGGTTACTGCCAGGTTCGTACACCAGAAAGCTGTAGCATGAGTTGTCATTTTCAAAAAGTCGACAATAAGGAATTGTAAAAAGTTCAAAACACTCCGGGATTCTACCAATAATCGAATAATCGAGGAGTTTCGAATCGAAACAAATCAGTGGGAAGTTTCGAAACTGAAACGGATCTCCAACTTTTGCCGGTGTGACAGGAATGATAGTCCGTAGGAACGTTAGCCCCTCTGGACAATTATTCCGCGGAATTATAGTCCTAGGTCTAACATTCCTAGGAATTGTAGTCCGCCGGACTACTATTCCTAGGAATGTTAGACCTAGGACTATAATTCCGCGGAATAATAGTCCAGAGGGACTAATTTTCCTACGGACTATCATTCCTGTCACACCGGGACACACCGTGCTGCTTGCGTGTCGTAAGACATTTAATGTCGCTTGCCCTAGTTTAGTCAACTGTAAAAATGGGTGCAGGAATGGAAATGGAACTTAGCATGCGATGGACTTGGTTCCTGTCGGGGAAGGACAGAGGTGACTTCAAGTACGCTGGTGACGTGAAAGCCGCGCGTAAGCACAGTAAGATTTTACGATTCCTCCCGCTCTATTCATTTATTTTTTATTTATTACATTATTTTTTTTATTATCAATTCAAGTTCAATAACAAAACTAGATATTTAAATTATTTCTTCTTCTTTTCTTGTATTTTCGTTTGCGCGGTGTTTATAACTGACAACTGAATAAATAGTCACCGTTCATTGAGAAAATTAAATTAGAAATTGGCGTATTCGATAGAACGGAACAATGTATTTTATTTCCATATTATTCAAGAGGGACATATTAATCAACATGTCGATAAGAGTGAATGGAGCGGCCTAGGCCCGTATTAATCAGCAAGCCAATAAGAGGGGAGGGGTGAACCCAGGCCCATAAAACGACATAGTACAATTGATATAATTGATATGTATAAACAATAAACCATATCACAACAATTTTATCGAAATCCGTTCTCTCAGATGTATAGTGAATTTTGAATATGGCATTGTTACATTAAGCCCGCTTTCACTACGTTCATATTATATTAATCACACCTTGTGGAGGCACGGTGACGCTGTGTACTAAGGCGTACTGCACGTCGATGGTGCACCTGTCTCCAACCAGTGCTAACCCTGCATGTGTGGAGATGGTATGTTGGGGAGCTGACAGTTGCTCGCCATTGCTCGGTGGTTCTCTCCGTGTACTCCGGCTTTCTCCACCCGTAAAACTGTCACGGTCATGGTTAGCCATTGTGCAGAAATATGTGACCTTAAAAACACCAATAAATAAATAATCACACCTTGTGATATACACTTATCTGCAGTATAATATATTTAAATTAGGCATATACAAAAACAAGAGGTTCCAGAAGAGTGGAAAGAAGGCAAGGTTACATTTATACACAACAAAGAGAAAAATGATGAACTGAATAATTATCGGGGGATTTCTGTCAGTAGCAACATTGAAAACGTTTTCTGTAAAATCCTGTATGAGAGATTAGGGGATGTAATCAAAGGGGTTTCTGTGAGAGATCCAGAATGGCTTTAGAAAGGGAAGCAGAATCACTGACCATTTCTTCACGCTGTCCCAAATGACAGAATGGAATGTGCGAAAGCCACAAAAAGATGTGTATGGCCTTTCTGGGTGTGAAAAGGCATAAGCTAAATTATGGGGGTAGGGACTGGGGCGAAAACTTGAGGGCTTGGGCCTGAAAGGTGAGTTTGTTGGAATTCTGAAAGTATTATATAAAGATGTACAAAGTGAACTTGGGATTGGCAATATAGCAACAAAACGTGTGTCTATGGAGATAGACCTAAAGTACAGGTGCATACTTTCGCCATTTCCTTTTGCGTTTTACATTAAAGATTTGGAAGATGAACTCCTGCATAGCGACGAAGGGTAGCAGTTGGGAACCTAAGATCTCATGGCTAATTTTCACAGATGATATGGTACTAGTGTCAGAAAGTGAAAAGGGAAAAGAGAAAATGCTGGCAATTGTTGGGAGATTAGGGAACGAACATAGACACGAACCAAATGAAAGCAAAAAGCAAAATTATACACATGGGTTGTAAAGTGGAACCTAGTCGAAAGTGAAGAGTTATGGAGTTCTGTATTCCGGAAGGGAGCAAAAAAAACTTCTTAGTGCGAATAAACTAACAGTGAAGGAAAAACGGATCCTTAATGAAATGAAACTTATAGTAGGGAGGAATAGCTTCAATAAACTTTCATGAGGAACACAATGGTACGGAAGTGATACATGTACCTCTAATCCAAGCGGTTTTAGACAGCTTTAGAACCTCGCAGAACGATGCAGGCCGATGGATAACGAGGTCGAGTAGTGCCGCAGCATTAGAAGCAATAAGGGATGAGCTTGCGTGAATGAGGATTATGGACGGGATACAGATAAAACTAGAAGTACTGTCACAAACTGTGCGCTTATCTAGGCTTAATTGGCGTAGGAATTGCGCGCAATTGCCATATCGAATGGCATCCAAAGCACGGCAGGTTCTCCTGGTTACTCATTGCAAACACACGCAATGTTTCTGCCATTGGACCTCCGGGTTACCCGGAGGTCCATTGGCTGAAACATTGCTTGTGCACAGGCCATATGTACAGAATTTGAGAGCTTTACTATGGCCATAACGCGTAGATTAACGCGCAGATCGACTTGTGCGCATTTCATGACAGGACTTCTAGTTTTAACTGTAAACTTTATACAACACTCATATCTTAACTATTTTGGAAATCTCCCCGACAGACGATTTTATAAACTGATGTTCCAGAATATTTCAAGCTCGAACACAAGGACTGGGTAGACAGACCAAGAGAGGGAGTTAACTGAGTTAACTGAGAACTATTCAATGGAGATCTCGGACTTAGAAGTGAGCACAACCCATGGTAACAAAATCGTCAAAATAGAGTTATAACGAAAATTAATCAGGAGAAAAAACTATCCTTATTAAAAAAATCAACCAAACATTATCATGTGATCTCTTATCGGAACGATATCGTAGAGCTCGGTCCAGTAAAGGGGTCACGTGATATGGTGTTGTTGAATATTTCTGAATATTTCTGAAAAAAATTTGAAACCATTTGGTTTGAGAAAAAAGAGTAAATTACTATGTTCTGTTTTCGACCGATACCACTAATTTACAACAATGACTGCTAAACCGTGTATCCGAGTTATTGTAAATTGTTGGCGGTATATGACAGAGAATATATATAAGTCTCTCGTGAAACAGGCCCGGAAATAACTCGCGAACGATCGTTAGGTACACGAGGGTTACTTCAGTTGTAAAATACGGGAACGAATTATAGGTTCAAAAATAATAAAACGTAAAGTGAATTCCTAATCCAGAAATTTTACCTGTCGTATCAAATAAATCGTTCGGTATTAACTTCACTCAAAGGCTGCGTATTACATCAACATATAAAAGAAATGGCATGCCGTTTAAATTTGAACAGAATTTCTGCATAGATAATTTGCAAACACTAACGCGCGATCTCACCAAGACGAGATCGTGCCTTAGTTGTTGCTATTTATTTTGGCGGAAATTATGTCATGACGTAAACTGCATGGCTGGCGTTGTAAAACAATGAAGCACCATAACACTTTTGCCCTATTCTGGGTTGCATAGCGTAACTTGCTACAGGGTTACAGTGGAAGGTGTTTATTTTTAGCCATTATGAAAACATACACTGTGGGTAATGTCTCCATTTTGGGATATTGTGAATAGGTTTTAGATGTGTTAGATTATGTAACAACAAACAAGTCTTTTTGTAATGTTGTGTATGTGTACGGTTCGAATGATAGGCAAATTTATATAATAGAAAATAGCTTCAGAAGCCACAAGGTCTTCTGAAGCTATGTTCAACTCTTAATCCGCTGAGTAATTTTTAAAATATATTTCATAAAATCTAGTCATGGCTGCGTTACAGCAGCCATGGCTAGTTCGTATGGAAATTCGTGAAAGTTTAATGCAAGAAATGATCAGTTAAAACGTGTTTGCAACTTACAGGAGGAAAGTTGGTTAAATATCTTAACATTTTACTTATGTTAATGATAAGAGATTCCTGTTCTGGGCGGGAATACTCCTCAGCAGCAATGAAGGGGTTAAAATAGGAAAACCGGACGGGAAAATATCTATCCTAGGCCTTAGACTAAAACTGGACGACACGGGGCAGGGACCACGCATTTCTTTATTAACATGTTCAACAAATGACAAGCGACAGATAAAGATTGGGGTTCGCCAGTTCTCAGTGAAAATGCTTTGATCCCCTCTAGTCAATTCTGGTTACAAATCCCCATGACTGTTTTTGCTGATGATTTATTAGCCTATATTGTACTGTCTTCTAAATCCAAGATCTCCGCTGAATAGTTCTCTAATTCTCTCCACTCTTATATTAGAGTAAACAGTATGTATTTCAGATCGCAACGTAATGTGTTGACAAAACAGTATTCCATTAGTCCATGCTTATAAAGTAGTGCACGATTCTTCTGCAATTACTGGGAACACCCAGCGACTTCAACAAAATTCCAAAATCTGTTAGTGCAATCACAAAAACACTTTGTGTTAGCTGCAAACGATTTGTTCGATTTAACTATCGGAAGTGTTCCGAATGCATTTAAAACTTTAGGAGAAGTGATTGTTTAAACTACAAAACTTTTTCGCTGAATACAGATTGTCGTTTGTTTATATTTAACAATCGTAGAAGTTCAGGGCGCTATGTAAAACGCTTGGGTGACAATACAATCAAGGTTAGTGAACTAAGCTGCCGCCTAGGTTATGACGTACATTCCCCTCACTGAGGCATAGTTCTTCGGCAGACATCATCATTATCATTTAAAAACTGTTGGTACAAGTATCTTGTCGGATAGTGTACAAACTGAATTCTGTAATCTGGTTTGCTGAAACGTCTGCAACGCATTATGGATCCCTTGACGAAAATTCAATCCATGCGCGTAACTCCTCCCACCACTGGCGATTAATGACGCAAAAGATGTTACGACGTGACTGCAGTCACATCTTAGCGTCTTGCGCATCACTAGGAGTCACAGTTTTACGAAAGCCAAGCGCGGAAACTAGTAACACGCTACCAACTTTCTAATATCTGCAATTTTGTTACACAAATATGTGAATATTCAGTTTTAACCCTTTACCCAACGCAGACGATATCAAAATTTATTATTTTAAATATCATTTTTTCAAATTTTTCAAAAAATTTCAACAAAACCATATCATGTGACCCCTCGTTGGAACGAGCTCGACGAGCTCGTTCCAACGAGGGGTCACATGATATGGTTTTGTTGAAATTTTTTGAAAAATAATATTTTTTCAACTGCTGAATTTGCATATTACGCGGGCGGTTGCGGGCGATTCGTTGGGTAAAGGGTTAATTGCTGTGAAAAGTGTAGACGCCTTAACCCTTTGATACCCTTGTACGTCTTATGACGTACGAAATCAAACAGCGCGTTGATACTTTTGTACGTCTTATGACGTACGAAATCAAACAGCGCGTTGATACTTTTGTACGTCTTATGACGTACGAAATCAAACAGCGCGTTGATACTTTTGTACGTCTTATGACGTACGAAATCAAACAGTGCGTTGATACTTTTGTACGTCTTATGACGTACGAAATCAAATAGCCCGTTGATACTGTTGCACGTCCTATCACGTACGAAATCAAACAGCGCGTTGATACTTTTGTACGTCTTATGACGTACGAAATCAAACAGCACGTTGATACTTTTGTACGTCTTATGACGTACGAAATCAAACAGCACGTTGATACTTTTGTACGTCTTATGACGTACGAAATCAAATAGCCCGTTGATACTGTTGCACGTCCTATCACGTACGAAATCAAACAGCGCGTTGATACTTTTGTACGTCTTATGACGTACGAAATCAAACAGCGCGTTGATACTTTTGTACGTCTTATGACGTACGAAATTAAACAGCGCGTTGATACTTTTGTACGTCTTATGACGTACGAAATCAAACAGCGCGTTGATACTTTTGTACGTCTTATGACGTACGAAATCAAACAGCGCGTTGATACTTTTGTACGTCTTATGACGTACGAAATCAAACAGCGCGTTGATACTTTTGTACGTCTTATGACGTACGAAATCAAACAGCGCGTTGATACTTTTGTACGTCTTATGACGTACGAAATCAAACAGCGCGTTGATACTTTTGTACGTCTTATGACGTACGAAATCAAACAGCGCGTTGATACTTTTGTACGTCTTATGACGTACGAAATCAAACAGCGCGTTGATACTTTTGTACGTCTTATAACGTACGAAATCAAACAGCGCGTTGATACTTTTGTACGTCTTATGACGTACGAAATCAAACAGCGCGTTGATACTTTTGTACGTCTTATGATGTACGAAATCAAACAGTGCGTTGATACTTTTGTACGTCTTATGACGTACGAAATCAAATAGCCTGTTGATACTGTTGCACGTCCTATCACGTACGAAATCAAACAGCGCGTTGATACTTTTGTACGTTAACTTGTTAACTGGTTGAGTGCTAGAAGCCACTATCAGGGTTTTCAAAAAATGGGGATACCAGAGCAAAAGCAACACTCTAGTTGCTTATATTTCATATTCAGTCACACACAAATATATTTTTGTTTATATAAATTTGTTTTATTATAAATTATTGGAGAGTGCCTGTGGGCACTCTCCAATAATTTGTAATAAAACAAGATTGAATAGGAAATTCAGACCCCCAAAAATAACTAGCCCTCAACCAGATAATCACTAATATGAAAAATTTCTTATTATTTGTCCTTTCCGACGTTTGACGTCGCATTTTGAAAAACTTTGAAGAAACTGAATCCCCAGTGACATTTGAACGTCAGGATAATTAAAGTCGCAAAGGGTTAAACATATTCGATTTGATGCTAAAAAAAATCGGCGATTGATAGACTCTGAGACAATCGAGAAAGACGTTTTCATTGAGCATTGGCTGTTTAGTCCCTTTATTATGGGTATGGTTGGGCTCATGGGTATTTTGTTGTTGCTTGTTTTTGGATCAAGTGATGTACACCAATATTTTTTTTCAGATGCTAATTCAAACATGGGATACTTTATCAAAAGTAATAATGAAAACAGCACTCGAGTTATGATGTCGGACACTGTTGTGCATTCCGTCATTGATTGTGCAAGACAATGCAAGAGATCTATAAGCTGTGTTAGTATTACCTTCTACCATGCTGATCATCTTTGTAAACAATTCAAGAACTCCGCACCAACCAATGTGACCAATGCTGAATGTCTACAATCCGAGCTGTTGACCTGCTACGACAAAAAGTAAAGGAAATTGTAGTTTTCAAGAAGAGTTTTTTAGGTTAAAATCCACAGTCATTTCACACATTCCCACAGACAGGAAACTACCATATCTACATATTGAATACCATACACATAAGCACGCTTGTAAACATGCAAACACAGAACACAAAATAATATAACAAAAGATAATAAAAAGTAATGATTTCGCCCTCAGCCTTGTCCAAATGCGCAATCAACTCATACACATATACAGTACAGTCGCCGTCGGCTGGTCGTAATCCACGCACGGACAGCGAAGCCCATGCATCCGCTTACTGTGAAATAAAAATTACGATCAGCAAAATTTTAATTAATAAAGCACCGGGTTATTTTGATGATTATTCCTATAACTGGTGTTTGGAATCAAATATCATTGCGTCCGTGGAAATATTGCCCACCTATGGGAACTAACCAAACCATGGCTGCGTACTGTACTCAATAACTTCAAACACATATGCGCACACAAACCTATGTACAAAGTCATAACATATGTTATAGACAGGTTGCACATACTTGCAAACACCCTGTAAGAACTTATTCATTTATATGTGAAAAAAACAAGAAATCTTTGGTTTTGTTTAAGTACACAGCAACTTCACACAACTTTCTTAATGACAACAACTCGAGCCCCGAGAGTACAAAAATGACAACTGTAACCTTTGAGCATTGCGTCTTGTGTGCGCTAAAACCTTCGGTTGAGCATTGCAGTTGACACATTTATGCTATCAAGGGAAAAACTAAAACTGTACTCATACAAATACACATATCCCGACAGACACAGGACAACAATCTGGTTCAACCGCTTTTTGTTTTATTCTGTTCCCGCTGCCGCGTTCATATGTTGCTGTAATCAAAGAAAATCTTTGTTAGAACTGAAACGCTATTATCTAAGTTATCACAAAATAAGACAGATCCCCCCCCCCACCCCGATACACACACGTACACGCCCATACCTACAAATCGCACCTGCACACATAGAAACACACCCTTACACATACTCCATAATTTCGCAACACTACACCACACCAAGCATAGATACTACACACTCCTACACACAAAACAATATGTGTTTTTTTTACTTGTTGCATATTGGAAAGAAAAACAATATTTTGCCATCCGTTCTATTTATGAAAACATCCTTATTTTTATTAGCTCATATTTATACAAAATTAACAGTCTGAATAAATAAATATTATCCCTGTTCTACATTTGAAATCGATTCATTGAATAGTACAGGTCATTTTCTCAAATTTATCTAGATATTGACATCAACTTTGTTTAATCGGGGGTTCTTTGATATGTTTATTACATTTAATTTCACACAAATGTTAATGGAATAAAAATATTTTGAACTTTATAGAAATAAATCAGTACATTGACCTCTTAATACACTGAGTAATTTTAAATTAGTTTTCATCAAATCTAGTCATGGTTGCTATAGCAACCATGACTAGATTTGATGAAAAACTCATGAAAATTTGACTTGACAAATTATTGGCCTAAAAGTTAATACAATGTACAGGGGAAAATTTGATCAAATGTCCTCAAATGTTTCTTTTTTTAATCGGAAGAGATTTTCTGTCCTGGGCAGGAGTATCAGTCAGCAGTATGCATTTAACAGGACTGTTGCATTAAATCATCGCTGATCATTGCTTAGCGACTGATAGCTTTCATTGATGGATTTCAACGTTCTATTTCATCCTGAAATACTTATCATTCCAACTAAAACACTAACTCACAAACAGAAGAAACGATAACCTGCATCTGAAGTGCTGCAATTGTTTTTTACCGGGACAGTTTTGAGGACACTTCGTCTTTTAAAGCTTTCTTTCTTCAATCTCTTTTAAAATATTTTTTGTTATCATTTTCTTTTGGAATTCTAAATTTTACAAAACGAATCTGTGAAGCACATTAATAAATAACATGAATTTTTCTAATAGAATTATCAACGAAATGGAATTCCTGTGATTACATGAATACCTGACAGGAAGAGCTACCGGTAATATAATGGGAACTTTAATTGAGTTATCTTGTCTTTTAATTTTACCTGTACAATATTTTTTTAATATTTTGTTACTACTTGAAGTGTAAATAGTTTTGAGATTTGCTTTTATTAGATGTGAAATTAGTAGTCTGTTTTATCTGTGAAATATAGATTTTTTCCGTCTGTTGACCTGTTCTTTGGTAGTTCGTAATATGTTCAATTGCTTTCTTGATTATTGTTGTATACAGAAAGTGAAGCAGGTGTCATGAAGAAGTGATAATTCAGTTGTAGACTGGGAGGGGGAGTTGAGAGGAATCTATCGAAAAGGTCTACTTCTCGGGCTGTAGGGTGATTTATGATACATACTCCTGCAATAGATGCACAGGGCATAAAGTATGCAAAATGTGCTTCTTAGATGTTCTGATAATGGTAGACTGTTGTACATAAGAAAGAGAGAGCTCAGTTGCGAATTAGTACAGGAAATAATAGATTTCCAGGAAAATGTTTTTGAAAAGCTACAGTTAAAACTAGAAGTCCTGTCACGAATAGTGCGCTTATCTAGGCTTAATTGCGCGTTGGAATTGCGCGCAATTGCCATATCGAATGGCATCCAAAGCACGACAGGTTCTCCTGGTTACTCATAGCAAACACATGCAATGTTTCTGCCAGTAACCCGGAGGTCCATTGGCTGAAACATTGCTTGTGCATAGACCATATGTACAGAATTTGATAGCTTTATTTGGGCTATAACGCGTACATTAACGCGCATATCAACGTGTTATTTGTGCGCATTTCATGACAGGACTTCTAGTTTTAACTGTAGTTGGAAGAAAGATAAAGAATTATTAGAAACAGTAAAGTGTGGTTAAATATAATGGATGATATACTACCATCATTCGACTATTTCACAATAACTTCTGCTTGAGGACTATCAGCACGGAAAAAAGATATCTTGATTGGAAAAATGGAATCTTGAAGTGAGTTTGTGTTGAATGAGGGAAGTGTTAGCTCGACATTAACAGAAAGTCGTGAAAACATTTCAGTGATCTGTATTAAAGTATCTGAATCCATTCACGCACAATTCTGAATTTCCTCGCCTGGTGATATTATACAACGTTTCACACATAAAATAAAACCCAAAAGTACGATGAAAATGACGTTGTCTGTATAATGATAGCAAGATTCTGCTGACTCAAAAAAGAAAGTATTGACAAGAATGAGAAAATAATGTCAAATTAAGTTAATTTAATCGAGATTTATATTGATTCTTTCTTTCTGACTATGCGTCTTTTGGTTGTTTAAGAAAACAACTATGTGACAAGTTGGTTACGTTATATCAGCTCGTGATATTGAACAAACAATAGCTCAGGCACGTTCGCGCACCTTCGCGATTGTATATTATTACCACTTTTGCGGACGTTCCCAGCACATTAACGATGTTTTACCGGGCGTTGAAACCTCGTAATGCCCAACAAGTACAAGTCATGTGACGTGTTGAGCCGTTATTGACTATAACAGCCCAACACGTCAATAACAGCCCGACACGTCTAAATATAGACAATGACGTCACATCTCTCAGCCGATCAACAATATTTTTCCCAGATTCCCGTTTGGATCGAAATTCAATTCGGATTTTTTAATTTGTAAACACAATTAACACATTTATTCAAGTGTTTCCTCTTTGTGTCACGGTAATGTATCAAATATAGAAAGCGATGCACACAAAGTAAGTGATGACATCTTTGATGAATAAACTCCTTGCCTAAAGTTCGCATTTCGAAGATATATTTCATCATCTAACTTTCCAAATTTCGCCGTAGACTGATCAGACGATAGTCATGTTACCCAGTTTTTTGTCAACAAATCAGACGATAGTGTCGCTGTTTTTTTTTTTAATTCTAAAACGTCAAACTTCATTTATTTATCTTATTTCCCTTATAATTTAATGAATGTACCCGATGTACGAAAGTGGCAATAATAGAAATAACATGACTTTGTCGGGCTTTACAGTGTATCAACGGCTCAACAGAAATGATTAACAGCTTTTGAGCTTATTAGCGGCCCTCGACTTCGTCGCGGACCTCTAATAAGCTCTTGGGCTGTTAACCATTTCTGTTGAGCCGTTAATACACTGTAAAGCCCCTCAAAATCATGTTATCGTTATATTCAATATCACTTACTTTATATTGTGTAACCTCTACTTACCGAATCAGGGTCACAGTTTTCAACCCCGTGACATTAAGTTTGGCACACATGTGATGGGTTTTCATGCGCTGAATGTAATAGAGCCCTATTTTTGATTTTCCACTTTTATCTAAAACAATACATAATCAAGACGTTTTTCCTTATCTTTTAATACCAACTCCGGTATCAAGCCTCCCTCTTTAACCCTTTACCTAACGAATCGCCAACATCCGCCCGCGTAATATGCAAATTCAGCAGTAGAAAAAATATTATTTTTCAAAAACTTTTAACAAAACCATATCATGTGACCCCTCGTTGGAACGAGCTCGTCGAGCTCGTTCCAACGAGGGGTCACATGATATGGTTTTGTTGAATTTTTTTTTTAAATTTCAAAAAATGATATTTAAAATAATAAATTTTGATATCGTCTGCGTTGGGTAAAGGGTTAAAATTGTGTAAATAGCAACTCTAACTAAAGCAATATCTAACTTGGGAAATTTTGAAGAGCTCTGGTCACATTTTCGGATGCCGTTATTGACGGGACGTCTTGGAAATTAAATGGCAATCGAGTTTTATGAAAGTTTAGTGTTTTGTAGAGTTCACAAAATAAAAATATGTGTTTTTTATGTTTATCGCAATCTTTATTATTTCTATGTCATTTCCAATTTAGGGGTTATTTTGCTCATTTTTTTTTGAAAACACAAATTTTCAAAAACGCACAGCTCGATACAAGTATACACATAACTATGAAATTCCACACGTATTTATCTTCATCATGGCTTTATTAGAAACATTTGTTAGAATTCAAATTTTAGACTTTATCCAAAATGGACATTTTTTCATGACCATTTAATATCTGCCCGCTTGATGAATGCTCACTCTGAAAATTTCGTAACATATTCTCCAATAAAATGCATATCAATAAATGCAGTCAGAGTTCAGCCTACGAACAATTCGTCTGAACAGTCATTGTGGTGACGGCAGGACGTCAACATCGGAAAAATCAAAGTTTGTCCCATCTAAATGAAATTTTAGTATGTTGTAGTGCTTGAAGATAAAAAGTATTGATTTGTGTTTTTGCTTTGATGTTATTTTCGACGTTTTTGCGTTACTTTATGTTTCAGACTCCCTACAATTTTGTAGCACTTGTACGTCAAAAACGACAACATATACTCCTAAAAAACTACAAACTCACCGCAAGGGATAGTTGGAAGAACGTCTATGCACAGTAGTTTTTTAAACATTAAATTCAACTTTCGGGAGGTTTGTCGTCTTAACATCTTCCCATTACCAACTATGTTAGATTTGGGGAAAAAATGAAATGTGTTAACCCTCCCTTGAATGTCTATAGAGGATTCATTTGTACAAACTTGAAAAATGATCATTGCATAGACGTTGTATGCAAAACGTGAAAATTTTTAGATATCAGTGGATTGTGTGAAGATTTTCTCCGGGAACAAATTTGAATAACAAATTCAGACCACCGAACATAAACTAGTCCTAAACCAGTTAAAAACCATATTGAATCCGCCATACTTGAATCGGATTCGATAAAAGAGAACCGTGAACCACATATTCTTCCTTGACATATAAAAAATTTACAAATTTCTTTTTATCTTGCTTCTGTCAAAAAATATTATATTAATTCTTTGCAATTCAAGCACAAAGTCTACATCTAGAGAATTTAAAAGCATCGAGAAAGATCATCAACTCTTGTTACTGGTGATCAAATCACCTCTTTCAGAAAACCAAGTTATATTTTTCCTGCACAAGTTACAGCATTATAAATAGCAATCGAAAAGGTGGCGAATGAAAAGAAAAGGAAGTCGATAATTGCCTCATATTCTCGTCCTCTTTGCTTGCTTTACCCAATCCCAGGTTGAAAGCTCTCTGATTTTGGAATTTCTTTAGAAATTGAATACGCTGATGTCTGACCAATACAATATCAGGTATTGCTGGTTATCTGGACATGTTGGTATGAGCGATAACGCCAGGACAGACAGTGCAGCAAAATAGGGATTAAACAAGCCTAAGATTTTCAAAAGCCTTTTGATATAAAATAACATATCGAATCTATATCGAATCTATGTGACAGGCGGAAAAGGATGTGGCGATAAATAACAATAAGCTTCTGGTCGAATTACAATGATAAATATCCGTCTTGTATTCTTTGTAGAAAAGATCATGTAATTCTGACGACAAGATGTCATCTTGGCCATACAAGACACACACATTCCTATTTGTTAGAGAGTATGTTTCTTTACAACAGTTGTTGACTGTAGCGCACATTCTTTTACAATGCACAAATTTTAATCATGTCAGCGGGCAGTGTTTCACTGTATAATCTCTTAGAGAGAGCACACAAATTTCCGTCATTCTGAAAAAAAGCTGCGATTTTGAAAAATAAAAGTTGCGCATTCAATAAAACAACAATATCTGTTATGTAAAAGTAGTCTTATGTTTTATATATCTGTAACGGGAGATAACTCTCATTCAATCCAAGAGTAACCCAAAGCTGCCTTAGCCCTAAAAAATCAGCACATGCTTCGGATATTCTTGTTTGTAAAATGAGAATAAAATAATTAAAAAGAAAATTTGGAATGTACTAATTTTATTCTTTTCACTAGTTTCGAAAATTTATAATAGCAAAACAATAATTCAACAAATGAGCACAGATGATAAAAGTGTAATGGAACTGACATGTGTAAACCAATGTTTATCTAAAAGGTTAAAATTACTACAGTCTATACTACTCTAAGGCATTTCATTCAACTGACTAACAACGCCAAATATTACACGATTTTCAACACTGAACTATTTTGTCACCGGAATCTATAATATTCAAGCCAAACAAAAAGGGTAAAATTATTACAGAATATTCTACTCTAATGCGATTCGATTCAACTGACTAACAACTCTAAATAATAAAATATTTTTACCACTTAACTATGTTGTTACCATTTAATATCTGGACACACTGACAGACAGGTATATCATTTTATTGAAACAACCAAAAAGTACTAATTGATGTAATTAAGACGGCATCAAACATGTATACTAACTGATGGAGGGACAAACAACGGACGGACGAACGACACACGGACGCGCTACGGACGGACAAGCTAATGGATCACTCACCAAGTGACTCGCGATAACCTAAATTAAATTACATCAGTAAAACTTTCTCCTAGAATAAATTTATCTCTCACTGAAAAAAATGCTAAAATGTTGAAACCGTCATCTATCCTCACAAAAAGGGACAGAAAAATGTGGCTTCTGCCATTGTCCCAATGCCAGGGAGAACTGTTTTTACTCGAGAGCACACCAACCACCCAAAGTCAAAAATGGAAATTTTGGAATTTCTCCAACAGAGAGAGAGAGAGAGAGAGAGAGAGAGAGAGAGAGAGAGAGAGAGAGAGAGCAGTCAGGCGAACCTGTAGGTTTTTGAGACTACAACGAAAATGATTGAAGAAAGTAAATAAAACGAAGGCTTGCTGGGACGGGTAAACAAACCATTTTTGACCCACTTAGCAGTACAATGACACACAATCCACCAGCCACACATGAGTAGAAGCAAAGGATTCCGAAATGCCACCATAACCACCCGCCAGCTCTAGTAGGCGGTTCTAGTCTCTTCTTCATGCATGACTATGTGATTTGAAACGACTGCATCGGCGCTTATAACAAGATATAATATTGCACAAGATAACAAAATATAGATAACACATTTTCATGGGTAGAAGCTGTAATCACGCCAAATGAAAATTATGCTTTCGGCAACGTTTAGGGGAAATGTTAAAAATGGTGGCCTACTTAGGTTCAAAACAAATCACTGGACTGAAATTTTAATTATGTTGAAACAAAAACATCAAAACGAATAAATCGTTATCCAATTAAACTACAGGAATAAACTAATTTAATACATAGGTGCGCGAACCGCATATTATCGTTCACTGAGGTCCAGTGTGTCCTATGTGCCTACTGCCACATAGAACACATTGGAATTCAGGGGACGTTATGTTATATGATCTTAAACCAAACGCCGGAATTATTGATTTGCCTAAATTAATCCCGTCATATACAGTTGAAACTAGAAGTCCTGTGACTGTACTGTCACAACGTTCGTTTGTGTACACACTACGGAATAGTTTCTGAGAATACTGCTTTCCAATTCTTAAAGTTTTGATCCCAGCTTCGGTGAAAGAATGGCTACGGTTAACCGGATATTATCCGGCTAGACCTCTCGGTTAGCCAACCGTTTCAGCCCTAGCTGTATTGTGCACTATTTTGAAATAATAGCGCGCTTTGTAAGTGCACATTGTTCCCTTTCAAACCGCACAATCAGCGTTACTCAATTTTCTGTAGAAAAAAACAGCGTTCCCAACTCTGTACAAGTCTATATTAGTGAATACAGAACATTAACGTCATTCCCAATCTCTTCTGCTATACATGTAGGTATAATGACGTAAATAGATATTAAAATTCGACTGCTTATACAAAATTAAGGGAGCTGATTACCACATTTAATCGCAGAGCTATACATTCTCGACTTGAAAAAGTATTTATAATTGTTCATAACAGCACAAGAAATACTTGCAAACTTTCACCACTTGGACCACCGGGTGCATCCCGGCGGTCCATGTGATGAAAGGTTGAAAGTGCATCTTGTGTTTTGTCCTCAAAGTTGTCAATAATTTCTAAATAATCCACCCTCCACACACTGTAGTCTCGGTATTTTCTTTATGTTTGATCGGTTCATTTCGTGATTATACTATCGATCTCACCAACGATATACGATGTCCGCATCATATTTAGCTTTGCACAGCACACACGCTCTTGTGTATTTCAGACTACTATAACCGGGGGAGTAACTGCCGGTGTCTGTTGTGTAACAATGGTGTTCAACTGACGACTTGGAGACAAACTAAAGATGATAACAATTTAATATTGAATCTGGTATTCCAAATGTCTAATAGCGACAAACATTTAACAACTGGTCTTGTTAGATATCCGAACAATATCACCGTAATAATAGCTCGTGGGATTTCCCAATAAAATGGAGCAGAGTAACGTTTGGAAAACCAAACTATCACTGAATTCTTACTTGTAATCAAGGCTATATATACAATATAATAAATGCGTCATGTCATAACAAGTTTACTTGATATAAAGATTAAAGTGAGCTTTCACTGGGTCTTAATGATATGCCTTATTAACTTAGTGAATATAGCTTAGATAAACAATGGAGGAAAACAATGACTTAAGGCAACTTGTTAACAACTTCTATAAGAGAGGCTTGCTGTCACACGACGATGAAGAAATATGCCATGTTTGAAACAAATGAAATTAAATTGGACTCAATGCGAATAGTGTAGATTGTCAATTTTACAACAGTAAATTAGTCTTTTGTATCAGTCATTTATGCTCTGAACATGCTTCGGTGATACTACTTCATTCTTCTGAAAGTAGGAGAGCAATAACTAACGAACATTTCCTTCGCTAATCGTGGTAGGACTTCTGGTTTCAACTGTATCATTCGGATGAAAGCGTCCGATCGATTAAATAAATTAACCTCTCGGTCAGAATGTATCGGATATTCAACAAAAAAACGTTTCCATAGTTTTTCATTCCGTTCTGTTTAGTCGGGCACTCGCGGAAAATTCCGAGGCAATGTTATTTTCCATAGTCTTCGAAATTTGCGTTTTCTGAAAGACAAATGTGAGGTTTGTGTTCACGCGGGACTATTTATAGCTGGCTCTTTCACAAACAAGCAAAGTCTGAGAGTAAATATTTTTTACAAATGAGCGGCTTATTTTCCCTTTAATGAAATGAACTTTTTTTTAAATATACAGTTAATTGATTTAATGCTTTTAATGTAGATTTCGTCTTCAAATCTAATCCAAATCAATAACTTAATTTACATTGTATTTAAGTAGCAACTTGTATCATCACTCATTATTGTTACCACTTTACAGGGCATTCTCTAGTGCATTAACATTGCATAGTAAGGCGATCAAATTATATAACACACAGCAAGTCACGTGGGGCATCGGGCAGCAGGCGGATAACGAAAATTAATTTCATTGTCCGCCCGCAGCCCGACACGTCACGTCATCTTGCATCGATTTATTTTCGATCGACGCATTGACTCCCTTGTTTGTTTTCATCCGAGACGAAACGAGTGCACCCTCGCAACGAAAAATCAAGTGCGTGATTTTAGTTCTGAAATGTTTTTTTAACGTGATTGATTAAAGGACAAGTATGTTGAAGAATTCTCGGATTTGATTAAACTATTGACTTGCAGTTATTGTAAGGTTACTTAAACGCCCTTCCCATTAATGGTAATAATAGTATTAATATGACTTTCTTGGGCATTACGGTTCTATTAGCGACCCGCAAGAAATTATTAACATCCCTCTGTCTTATTAACGGCCCTCGATTTCGTGTTGGGTCGCCTACACTGCAAAAAATATAGGTTCTCTTTAGAACCAAAACTGGTTCTAATCTTGTCCCTGAGATGAAACCAGTTCTGTTTAAACAGTATGTATTTCAAATCAAATAAATTTACCAAGATTAGCATTAAATTTTAACAGAAATTACATGAACTGAAGTAGATTCAGCAGTAAACTTGGAGATTATTCAACGCAGTCGCCAAACATTTTGAAACAAAGGAGATATGAACAGTTGGCATATCGAATCAGTTTGGACCCCCCCCCCCCCCTCAATTTATGTTTAATTCTGTTAATATTTAATGTTAATCTTCATAAATTTATTTGATTTGAAATAAATACTGTTTAAACAGAACTGGTTCCATCTCAGGGACAAGATTAGAACCAGTTTTGGTTCTAAAGAGAACCTATATTTTTTGCAGTGTTTGAGACCTCGGGTTGTTAATCATTTCTATTGGGCCTCTACTGAACCGTACTGCCCTTGAAAATCATGTTATTGTTTTGTTGTTGCTTCGTCCCTGTAACTATTTTCCAATTTATAGAAATTGTATTGTATCAATTAGTTTACTTCTTTACTAATAATGACCTTTTAATACCATTACTGTTTTATCACCATAATATAGCTTTAGATTCTGATGTAAATAAAAAAATAAGTTTAAACAATATTTATTCCCAAGTATCTTCCAAAGTGATAGAAATCTTACGGTAATCTGCAATCGACTGTGAGTTTGAAACTTAGGGTACGTGCAAGCCACAAGCGATCAGCGAAGCTAAGTAAATCGAAGCGGTCTAGACGATTTCGGCGAAAAGATGTAGTTACTGGTGTATTAGTACTGGTCACTCCACGAGCGAAGCGAAGCTATGTATAGCAATGAAATCAAAATTTTGATTTGGTCGCTCGAACATCGGCGAATTGTCATAGCTACCCGATATACTCTAGTGAAGTTTGTGGCTGGAATCCTAGTTTTAAAAACATACAGGAATTTGGGTACTCAGAAAAGCAATGCATATCGATTGATTGATTACTGCTGTGTTAAAACACCCTGTTATGTAGGATTCAAATGAAAGAAAACACACAACGGTTTCATTCTTAAATAGTCCTAAAACTGTTGGTCGCCATTTCGCAGCTGTTATATTAAATGATGATATTCCCCAGTTCTTCCCTACTGATATTTCTTACATGTACCCATACATTTCTTCTCCGAAAAATGAACCTCAGCGTTGAATTTTTCAACAGGAACATTTGTCTTGCCCGCAAATACGCTATTTTGTTTTCAAAGCGAAAGTCGCTGAACTTCTCTCGCCGCTTGTCCTTATTTGCTTTGCTCCGCTTTGCGGATCTACGTACGCTGATTGCTTGCAGTTTGCACATACGCTACCCGTAGTCGTTTTCACTCGTGATATCGAAATCGCCGGGTCCACTTCGCTTCTCTTCACAGATGGAAAAGAAGGGTTAAAGAATGGAATTTTACCTTGAACGTCATGCATTTGACTGTGATACCTCACAGCTGCATGCGATCATACGTCATAATCGTGACAAAATATAGTTCTATAATTCGGCGTTATAAATACTAATTTTCAAGTGTGTATACATTTCTTATCATTAGGATTTTAGTGAATGTTATAACAAATAAAACCAGGTATCGTGGCTTTGTTGATGTTTTGAAATAGTTCTATTTACACTCGCATTAATTTGACGCAGATGTTTTCAGTGATTACCAATCAAAAAGCGTTCTTTTGAAATTGACCAATCAAATCAACTGAAGGTCTTATGAAGCATTAATTCAGGGGCGGCGGAACCGGGGGCTTCAGACCCTCCACTTTTTTGCCGGGCCATGTTTTTCATATGCATATATTTTAACACAACCAATGACTGGTGAAACAAGTGGCGGATCCAGAGCCTCCCTCATATTTTCGCCAGCTATGTTTCTCTCGTACTGGTTCAGTTTCGATGGATTTCAGATTATTTTTTGCAGTAAGTGGCACCAAACGCTAAAACGTATACAGTCTGTTGATAAATCGGTTAAATGAAAGAGATCGTAATCTTACAGACATGCAAGTACCAAATCCACCCCAGACAAGATAATCCACAGACAATATAATTGCTGTTAACGTGTGGTAAAGCATACAGGTGAGGTTTATTTATCAGCTTTGGTTGTTACGACCAAAGCTGATAAATAGACCTCACCCGTATGCTTTACCGACGTTTTTTAACGGCTCTCAAAGAGTGAAATCTTTCAAATACATCTCCTGAAAAATCTCAAAATATCCACTCAGATGCACGGAAATGGGGGCTTTGGGACCCTGGAATTTAAAATTTTCATACCAACGACCATCCATCGCCCGATCCGCCCCCCCCCCCCCCCCTCCAAACACTTTGAAAATCGTTCCGCCGCTGAAAATATTAAACAGTAGTAAGCTGAGTACACGAAGAGATCATATGATGAAAAACACATGTAAACTTCCAGCAGTGTTGGCCTTGAGAGAGTTTAAACCCCGAGTCGATTCTACATCTCAATTGCTAGAACTGTGGTCGTCTTGTTAGTGTTTTCTTCCATGTGAACCCAATATAAATATGCGCTCTGGACTATTTCGTACCATCGAACCCTAAGCACGAGTAGATAGACCTAACACATATTTCTGAAATATTGAGTAATTTATTAAGTGGTTAAGGGCTAGAAGCCACTATCAGGGCTTTGAAAAACATTTGGGTAATAGAGCAAAAGCCTATGTTTTCCTTGCTCATGTTTCATATTCGGTCAAATACAAACAATATTTTGTTTATACAAATGTGTTCTTTCGCAAGAGTGGACACTTTCCAATAATTTGCAATAAAACAAATTTGAATAATACAGTTAAAACTAGAAGTCCTGTCACGAAATGCGCACAAATAGCAAGTGGAACTGCGCGTTAATCTACGCGTTATGACCACAGTAAGGCTATCAAATCCTATACATATGGCCTGTGCACAAGCAATGTTTCAGCCAATGGACCTCCGGGTAACCCGGAGGTCCATTGACAGAAACATTGCCTGTGTTTGCTATGAGTAACCAGGAGAACCTGTCGTGCTTTGGATGCCATTCGATATGGCAGTTGCGCGCAATTCCTACGCGCAATTAAGTCCAGATAAGCGCACGGTTCGTGACAGGACTTCTAGTTTTAACTGTAGATTCAGGCCACCAAAATATAATCTAGAACGCAACTAGTTGGAACACCTAATGGTATTCTGTGTAGGAATTTTGCATGTAGCGGTACACGTGTCCGATGTTCAATGTCCATTCGTTAGTTTTAGAAGCGTATAAGGTGGGGTTCTGGCTCACTGGCAGTCAGGCTACACGAAGCCATCGTTTTGCATTGATCTCAGCGGCAATGTGTTTGGACTTTTTACTGTTCTTAATATTCCAGTGGTGACAACTCATTCCGCAACCAACGGCAACATGGTCTGAGGTTTGCGGCTCGAAACTTATATTCAAACATACGCTCCAAGCCGCAAACCTCAGACCATGTTACCGTCAACTCATCGCAATAACGGATATGTTCCAGTACGACACTACTCATAGCCCAAAACCTACATCGTGAAACACGAGAAGCTTATTTTCAAAACTTGTGATAATTAAAAGGTTGCCTTGTTCGAGGGAACCTTTAACCATCACAGGTTTAGTAAATAAACCGCTCGTGTTCCCCACGACGGCACTGGCTAAATAATCAATAAACCAGATATACTCATTTTTGTGGACGTGTGAAAAATCCAGAAAAATGAAGCGGCTTGCTTGTTGCTCAGTTCATGAAGCAATTACGATGCGGACGACGTCATTTCAAATATTTCGCGTTGTAACGTCAGACAGTAACACGTGCTACTGGAGCCGTAAACATAAAAGAAACTACACCAGCTCTCATCCAATCAGAGTGCGAGGATTTTAGTCTCATTGGAACATTATGTCATCGTTGGGAATTTTAAAATGTTAAGATCTTTATGTTGCCATGGTGAATTTCCATCAAATGTTGAAAATCGCCACAAAACTTAAAACTCAACCACTGTAATGAGTTCTTCTTTCTTTCGTGATACAGAGTTAGCACTTTGTTAAAAAGCAGATCAGTCAAAATGAAATGAGTCTGATTTGAGAGCACACATTAAGACTTTTAGCTTTACCACTTGTGGACATCCCTGAACGCAAGAGCTGTGTTCGATTGATGTCTGATCTATTTTAAGTGGACGCACAACGCAGAAAGGCACACATAAAAATTATTGTGATGAATTAACGATAACATGGTCTGAGGTTTGCGGCTTGGAGCTTATGTTCAACCGAGACGCGAAGCGTCTCGGTTGAACATACGCTTCGAGCCGCAGACCTCACACTATGTTACCGTCAATTCATCACAATAACGTATATGTTCCGATAGATACTGCCAATAGCCCAAAACCTACATCGGGAAACACGAGAGGCTTATTTACTAAACTTGTGATCGTTAAAAGTTGCCTTGTTCAAGACACCTTTTAACGATCATAGGTTCAATAAATAAACCCTTCGTGTATTCACGACGGCACTGGATAAATAATCAATAAACCAGATAAACTCATTCCATCATAGTTCAAATCGTAAATCAGTTTATAATTTAAACAACACTTCACCCGGAACACCGCGTGAAACATGCAGAAAAATGAAGCGGCCTGCTACTCACTCCGTTGGTGAGGCAGTTACGAAAATGACGACGTAATTGCAAATATTTCGCGTTGTGACGTCAGACGGTAACATTTGCCACTTGAGCCGTAAACATAGAATACACTAAGCGAGGTCTTGTCCAATCAGAGGAGGGGGATTTTGGTCTCATTGGAACATATTTATATTATTTTTGACAAAAACAGCACTTGGTATTTGTTTTGCTCACAACTTATTTACAGGACTCCTGGACAGACAATGCTTTGTTTTTGGAACTGTCGCAGACATCATGAAAGAACAACAACTTTTCTAAAGGCCGCTCTCGAAATGGGGACTACACGTGCTCCACCCGCGCCAAAATATTGTCAGAATTTCCATTTCCACATTTGGTCTCCAGCACTTTACCCAACGTAACGGTCAAAACTGACCAACGCTATTCACGAAAATCATCATTAAATGTCCATTATTTTTCATTTTTTGTCACAAAAAAGCTTATAACCTCTCATTGGAACGAACTGGTTGCACTTGTTCCAATAAGGAGTCATAAGCTATGTTTTTGACGCAAAAATGAGTTATTCAAGAATTTTGTTTGCAAGTGTCATCTGCTTTTTGTGGAAGGTAAAGGGTTGAGTATGGAAGAAAATCTTTCTGTGGTGTGAAACGCTTTTTCATTGTACAGTGCAGGACACAGCATTGTTTCCAATTGACGGAATTGAAAGTGCAGCTATTGGCATTGTGTGATGGTAGATTTGTGTTTATGACGTTTGAATATCGTCGTGTGAGAACCGTAAGGTTCTATCTTCTACTGGAAGATGGAAACTTTTGGTTTTCATGCAACGATATTTCATCTTTTCTCCCCTTCAGAATAAAAACGCACATGGAAGAACATCACACAAGTAGACAACCCTCGGACGCATAAATACGCCCTCACCGTGGCTGGTAATGTGTGTCAATGCAATGCAATGGGAATAATTTATCAACACACATTGGAAATATGGACATTTTACTTATACTTCGGGTCAAGTGCCAGATCGGTTACAATTGGGAACATTAAACTTTTACATAACAAGAAAAGCAGACGACATTTGCAAAAAAAATTCTTAAATAACTATTTTTTTCATTTTGTATCTCAAAAACATAGGTTATGACTCCTCATTGGAACGAGCTCGACGAGCTCGTACCAACGAGGGATCATAACCTATGTTTTGGGACAAAAAATGGAAAAATAATGAAAAATAATTGGCGATTTTTGTAAATAGTGCTGACCGGTTTTGACCATTACCTTGGGTAAAGGGTGAACAAATGGTTCGTAAAACTTATTTGTTGATATTCTCAGTATACATTGCTTGATAACGACAACAATCGGGTACGTCTCGATTGTCATGAAACCCTGTTTCGTGTGAATAAATCTTGACACTGTCCACAATAACAACCCTCCCACGTGCATCTAAACATCCTCTCACACTTGTGAGAAGATGTTTCGATGCACGTGGGAGGGTTGTTACACTTGTGGGGATTTGTTATTATATTTTCTTTTGTTATCGGTGACATACAAGGCCCCCACAAAATCAGGAACCTAATGTTTTCGTTGCGAGAACTCAGAGAAACAAAAAAATCTTTGTGTGAACCCAAACACTATTATTGCATGAAACTGGCATAAAGTGCCTTCCTAGAATATTCCATGGGGACGAGCTGGCAGTACCTTTCAGTTGCGCTTGGTTGTGCCAGTAAAAGGTGTACCATTATGTAGATGAAGTGACTGAATGACCACTTGGGTAGCTTCAAGCTGGTGGTGTGCTTGTAGAATGACTGAAGTTCCACCAGACTCAGTGGCCCGCTATGGCTCATGCTCCTTTGGCTGCGTTATACATGCTTCATTACTGATCAATGTCATCGTCTTTACGAAATGTGCTATTGGAAGCAAGAGACGACAAATATAAGCCTATGGCTTTCTGTCGAATCACAGTCTACTTACCAACTCGATTATCACTGTTGCTCTTATATCAGACTACTACTAGCAAACCATTTTTATTGCTCTACTATATTATTATGCAATGTATACATAAAACATAATCTTGAATAAATATTGTTTAAACTAAACAGTATTATCTCGGTTCTTACAAAATTGGAAATGCACACCCGCGCCACGCACGCACACCCTCGCCCACACACGTCACTCATCCCACCTCCCAGTCACCGAATGCACCCTCACACACAATCAAACTTTTCACAAACCCGTCCTCAAAGAGAAAATGCCCTCAGGTACATTTTCCTTCTATTACGGTATCCTTCTTAAATCTTTCAAATTCGTTTTTATTCCAATTTTGTGACCTTCTTAGTAATCTAGCTCATCATGTTAATCCCTCAACCAACACATTTTTGGGTCAACACGTAAATTATGACCCCCTCATTGGACCAAGAGAAATGGAAGAAATAAACTCGAGATATATCTAAAGAGATGAATACACTTAAACGTACCAGGCAAAACCATCTCTGGCGAGATGGTTTTGCCTTGTACGTTTAAGTGCATTCATCTCGTATTTTATGTATATCTGATTATGAGTTCTTCCTTTTATTTTTTATGATAGCACTTCTCAAGCATAGCGTCAATATTTTGAATAAAAGCATGATCGCGATAACCCCTTAAGAATTAAATATTTGAGGCCAACAACATTGGTATACATACAGATATGACGTAATGAGGTACTAAATGTTATAGCCAAAAATACCTAATTTTGCGCAGTATCCGCCATTTTGTACAGGCATCATGAATATCACAAATTTACAATATGTAACTGAGAGTCACCAGTCAAATTTTGTTTACGTATGTTCAGATCTATTAAAATCAACTGAGATAAAAACTGGCTGCCAGAATATTTGCAAGTGGATTAGATTCAAACAAAAAGTGACCTGGTATCACAAAGGTGGTCGAAGAAAAGGCCACATGTCGCCTACTGAGTGGTGCAAAAAGTCACCGCAAACAGGTTTTGTATACAGTTTCTACACATATAAGGAAAATTGTGTTCAAAACATTTGCGTTAATCAAACTCTTTTTTTATTAAAAGCAGGGAGATTTTTTTGTTTTGTTTTTTTGGGGGTTGTTTCTGTTTTAAATTATTCTCTCCGCGCAGTTCTTCTTTTCTGCACAGAAACGAGCAGGCTTTATTGTTGGGTACATCGCCAGTTCTTTTGAGTCGATGAAGCATACATTATAATGGGGGACATTGTTTCCGTCCTAAAGTAGAACCCTTATCCGGTTTGAAAAGACGGCCATTGAACTAAAAGGTCTTCTTTTCGAATATTCGTTATGTTCATAAATAATAAATTATCTAAACCGACGTCATTTCTTTACATACCCTTTGTTTGTTGATTTGTCGATATTATAAAGAAGTCATTCTAAAATATTTCAAAACGTTTTTCTCGAGTATAGATCTACATTGTTCATAATAATCAATTATAACATCTGATGAACATCTACGTTTCAAAAAGTACCCTTATTTTCCCATAATAATAATAACACTTTGGTCGGCCACTGATTTGTCGCGGTTCTCGATTGAGAAGGCCTTGGTTACCCCTGTACTCCCAACTGCCTCCCTATTTCCACGCTTCTTCTCTCCTCCCAACACTCTGGGACGAACTGCTTGATGACATCTCTTGTCCCATTCTTCCCAATCTCTCCGATTAGCATATTAACCCTCTCCTTTGAGTCTCCCACTAACCACATGTCCTTCATTCTCCCACCCCACATCCCCATTATACTCCCAGTGAATCTTATTCTTTTAGACTGGTATTTTGGCATTCTAGAAGAAAGTGTTCCAGGGTCTCTACCACGCCCAAATTATACATCTGGCACTCCTTTTGACTGTTTTTTCCCAATTTTTCCCCCAGCTCCAGGGACCGCGACCTCAGCTTGAACAACAGTGACCAGTGTTATCAATACAATTTTGTACCAAGGTGAGAAAATCACCCACCATGTTCTTACAGATGGTGAGGGAGTCAAAAATCAAGATTTTGAGAAAAAAATTGAAATGTTGTCTTAGGTGTTTTCTTTGAATTCCAATAGTTCCGGTGTAGCAAGATATCTCACCCCCCGCCCCCAAGGCACCCCCCGGGGTGAAGATTTCCTAGGAAGTCTTCCTCCACCCTGGATATCTTCCCGCACCTAAATTTTCAAATGTATTCATCTAATTTTGTTTCTTTTACTATTATTTCAGAATATTTGATTACATTTGATATTAAATGGCTAAATCCTTGTAGAAAATTACTCAGGAACACATAACAAAATGTGGAATAAGTTAGGGAGAGAAATATTTTGAATGAATTTTAAAAACAGTTCATCTTTCTCCTCATCCTGTCAAAATCTCAAAAAAGGTTAGAGATATGTTGTTTCTAATTCATTAGTGTACAAATATTAGTACAGCATTCCAACAGTTGATGAATATTTTGACAGGGTGAGGTGGAAGATATCCAGGCTTGGACATCTTCACCCCTCACACTGTCAAAATCGCAAAAACTGTTACAAAGTTTGTAAGATTGGCTAATTCTAATTCAATAGAAAAGATTTAATAGTATCTCATTAAAATAAATATATATCGTCATTTCTTCATGACTGTGATATATTTGGACATGGGTGGGGGAAGATAATCAGGCCTGGATATCTTCCCACCCCAACCCCCACGCCACCTTGTCAAAGTACTGAAGACATTCATACGACCTTTACAACCACTGTTCGGACTTTGTTATGGTTGGGTGTGGGTGTAAAGAAAGCCTATTTATTTTTTTCAAAATGGTTGCTATGTTGTTTTTTTTTAATGGATGGGGGAAGATAATCAGGCCTGGACATCTTCCCCTCCACCCTCTTCCAATTTTGTCCAAACAATTGCTGCAAGGTTCTAAGAGTATCTATATCTGATTCACTGCTCTCGATATTCAACAGTATAAGATTGAAGAAGTTTTTTTTTATAAATTATTCGAGAAAAAAAATTAAAAATATATATAGATTTTAAAGTTCGGGTGTACCACGTTAAGTTAATTATTTTTCGGTCGTGTTTATCATGTTGTGGCAATTAACTAATCGAATTGATAACGCTACTGAATCCAGCTGGCCCAGAGGGATAAAGTTACACTTACACTCATGTTAGTTTGTTGTCGATGGAGTTCTGTTTCTGCAGTTAATAAAGGCCATTGATAACGAAGTAATCCATCTGTTCGATAGGGATAAGTTACATCTATAATGCTTTTTTGTGTTGTGATATCCGGTATAACTACTATAAGAAATAAAGTGTCTTAACTCCTTTCATTCTAACCGTTATGGATATATCTTTTTTACACCATCTCCTCAGGGTTGGAGGAGATGGGCCTGCCAAACAAACTCTGTATCCTCTCTCAATTTTTATTTATTTAATTCTCATGGCAGGGTTATCCCCAAAGAGCGACATTGGGGTTGGTGGCTCCGAAAGGAGCTGTTTGTTTTAAAACCACTCTCTTCACGCAACAATATCCAATAACTGGCAACGAACAAAAGTGGACAAAGGGCAATACCAATCCTAAAAGAGTGACTGCAAGCTATCAAACGTTTCATAGACAACCAAGGGGGACTGAAAGGCAGCCACGCCTAGCGGCCGCAAACCTTTTCCCAGGCGCCTGCGGCGCCCAAAATCAACATACCATTTCCTTTCTTTCCTCACACCACATTCGCATCTCTGACTTCAGAGAAGTGAACTCTTCATCAGCGACTATGGCAATACTGAAACTACCAGAGAGACTTAGGAAAACCATTCCAGCCCTGGTCGTCTCTTGTCCAATCACCTGGACCATCCAGGAGACTGGCAAGAACGTCCATCTGACTTTGGAGTTTAAAGTTGAAGAGAGCATTTCACTACCCTTCTCGGGAGAGGTATTACCTTTTGTTGGAGGAACCTCTCTCGCACTGGTCATCACCCAAGGGGCCCGGAGGCTCTGAGAAGAGTAAGAAGAAGAAAAGAAAGAGGAGCCCGTCGACCAAGCGGAGAGATGCCCGACGCTTGGAGGCTTTACTGTTTGAAAGGAAGAAGGAGTGACGGGGTGGAGGTGCCTGAGGCTGCCGCCAGTTCCCCTCTGCCTCCCACAGGCAAACCGAACCAACTGCTTGCTCCACAACCAATACAGGAACGCCCTGTGGAGATTGAGGAGGAATTGGAAGTTGTTTTCTCGCCACTTCCCACCCCTCACTCCCCCTCTTCCTTCCTTCCTTCCCGGACAGCCAGGACAAGGGACTAGTATCCAATCAACCACCACCGAATTCACACACAACATGCAAATAGCATACACACCTGGAAAATGTACTACTAGATTAGATTACCAGACTGGCGAGGGAATTTCTGGAAAAAGAAAAACAACCACAAGACACAGCAAGTTGCTCTACAATGCCAACCATCATTGCGATCTCTCCACATCAGCCACCTCCTCCGAAGAAGACCCGCAGAAAGGACCAACGCGGATAACAAGCTTCCTACGCCTTTCCTCTTTTTCCACGCCCAGACATGGCACAAAATTTACTTAACAGTTAACGAGGGTCGAAAGGGAATTGTCCCACACCGTCCCTGCGCGCGAAACCATTTCATCTTTTCTTTCCTTACATTCTGCTGGCAGATATTCCTGCCCTGGACAGGAAAACACTTGCCACTAAAATAAGTAAAGGTGAGCACACTTAAAACAAATTTTTAACAAATTGTGCTGACTTATTGACCAGCGATTTCTTACGTCAAACTTGAACGAATTTTTCGTCAAATCTAGTCATGGCTGCTTCACAGCAGCCATGACTAGATTTGATGAAAAATATTACAAAATTACTCAGCGAGTTAAGAGATCATCAATTTCGGTCATTGTCAACGTATTAAATCAGATAAGGCATTATTCGAAAATCTATATGACGTGGTTAATGAATTTGCAAAACGAAATGATAATACTAGAACATCTTTACATTGACCACTGTAGCCAATATTGGTGTACCGTGATTGGCTGTTAAATTGGTAATAAAAATATATTAAAATGTGAAGGATTATTCATGGGTTTGGCGCCACGCCAAAAAGCAAACCCTGGCTACGTGCTTGGCACCATGGCTGTACTTTGAAAATATTAATTGGTCTACCCACAAATAATGAATGTGGACTCTTCCAATTGCTGCCATTGAACTTACATGGAAGATACCACCAGGGTGCAAATGGTTAAATTGCATTTTTAGGAATTTTTCGACTAACTTTCTGTTATCTAATTAGAGTGGATTCTCTCAGACTCCTTCCTCAGACAAAAATCAAGGATAAGTTGTCATCTTCAAAAAGAAACAGTAAAGAAATCTATGAAATCCAAAACATCCCGGGATTCGATTTTTCGAACAATTTAGATCGTTTTGAATAGAATGAGTGAAAGGATTTGAAACCGAATTGAATCTTGAACGTTCGCCGGTCCATATAGCGTTAGCTTTGCTTCTGCTTTTAAACTACCGAACTTTGGATTTATTGTTTTTCTTGGAAGTTCACTGTGCTAGTGTTTTCAGCGTAAATCACCCTCCCTTTGCTGCAGCACATCGAAACACGTATCTCGCGGAGAGCCAAAACGGGGAAATGTGTCACTCTGAAAAAGTCTCCCGGGTTAGCTTTTTTCATGTGCATGTGCATACATCTATAAGCTCGGCAGTCAAAGTCGGCCCGGTTGTAGGCTCAAATAAGTAACACCACACCATGTTGAAATAATTGAAAAAGGAAAGGATTCGTCATTTATTGCTTTATCTCAATGTGCAGCTTGTGTCGCGTCTTGAATATAAAAAAGTTCATTTTGATTGCTTGGCTCTGTTCTACACAAAAGGTATATTAATGGTATCGCATTTTGTTGAAATAGCCAGATGTGATAAGAAATATTGTTAAATGGTACTTTATCGACCCGACCGCAAAACTCGGAGAAGCTTTAAAAGCCCTCGAAGCGTTAACGACCGAAAAAAATTCTGTCGAAAGGACCAATAGTGCAATTCTACAGTACAGTCGAACTTGGAAGACTCCAATGAAATTCTTGACACTGTTATGGCCTGGGACCAGTCTTGTCATTAAATAGTCTGTCGCCTATTATATCATCCAATCGAATGGAATATGTCAGTGGCTTGGAACGGCAATCCTACTACCTCATATATTCCATCCGATTGAATTTACAAACACCGTTAACCCTTTGAACCCGAGCGGTCGGTTTTCCGACCAGGAACAAGATACGTCATAACCGGCGTCATTACATAGCTGTTCAGTATATATTTATTTATTTATTTATTTATTTATTTATTTATTTATTGGTGTTTAAGGTCACATACTTATGCACAATGGCTAACCATGACCGTGGCAGTTTTACGGGTGGAGGAAGCCGGAGTTCCCGGAGAGAACCACCGAGCAACGACGAGCAACTGCCAGCTCTCCAACATCGTAACTCCTCACTGCAGTACAAGCAGGGTTAGATTGGTTGAAGACATGCGCATCATCGACGTGCAGTACGCCTTAGTACCCGGCGTCATCGTGCTCCCATGTGGACAATCGGGGTTAAGTGCCTTACCCAAGGACACAACGCGGGAGTCCGAATCGATCGCTCAGATGGTCACCCATCCGAGGACTAACCGGTCTCAACGTTGCTTGGGAGTCCGAATCGATCGCTCAGATGGTCACCCATCCGAGGACTAACCGGGCTCAACGTTGCTTAACTTCGGTGATCTGACGAGGGCTGTTCAGTAAAAGTATAGGGTAGACCAATCAATATTTTCAACGTGCAGCCCCGAGGCTGCACGTTGAAACTATTGATTGGTCTACCCCAAATAATAAAAATGGACTCTTCTAAAAGCTGTCATTGAACTGGCATGGAAGATGCCACCAGAATTCAAATGGTTAACAATCATTGTCGTTGAATCATGCAAGAAATATTTCAGTGGCTCGGAAACGCGATCCACCCACAAAAAAAAAAACAACAACAAAAAACACACAAACCAAAAACTCGATATGAACACCCTTGTGGTGCGTAGTGTAGAGTAGTGAACGGTATGTTTTCGATAACATGACAGTCTGTGAAGCTTCGAGCCAGTGAGCAACAAATCATAGAGAGTATTCGCGACAAATAAATCTTTAAAGCCCAAATTGATAAAGGAGTCATTGTGCTCTTCTCTAATTGTGAAAATGAATTTGGCTTTCTGTTGAAGATATTAAATGCCATGATTCCATTCGTCCCCATGAGGATTAACTACAAAAACATACAAAAAAATAAATAAAATAAAATGAACTTCTTATAGATCCTTGGTATGCACGAATCATCCGTTTATTATCGTAGATTTGTTTATGACATATTTGACGCATCGATTAAGGTTAAATGGAATCTTTGGGAAGTCATTTTACATTGCATTCCTATTGCATAGAATTTACCTTCTTGATCGAAGTGTTTCCTTTCCGAAGAATACCTGGCATTCTTTTTATACTAAAGACATTGAAATTTGACTTTTGTTAATGGAGTTTGTATATTTTTCTTTTTGTTTGTTGCAAAAGAAAACTATTATTATTTTTTTGTTTGTTCCTTACTCGATTTTAAACGTAAATGTAAGTTTAACTGAACCGAAAATACAGCATCCGGGGGACTGGATTAACATGAGAGCACTTGCGGTGGCCAGCCCGGAGGTGAATTAGCTGACAATTTGTTGTACTGCTCATTCTGAGTCATATAATTTATTTATATTTACTAGGGTTTAACGACACTACCACAGCCGGGATCACCTCCTGTCGACCAGGTGAAGCAAACTGGAGCACCAGGGTAGATCTACAGAGAAACGGCGAGAAAGTGCCAGACTCCCCAACGTACTAACTCCGCACAAGCAGGATTGGCAGTGAATCCACTGCCGTAACTACTGAGGCTTCAAGCGCCCTTTAGTCATAGAATATAAAAGCTCATTTGTCGTCATACAGTACATGGAGAGTGTATTATCACTAAATCACCCACAGAGTGGAGATTCCACCCAAGCAATAATTGCAAATTTGTTGCAAAGCATAACAAGCACAAACAAAGGTTCAGCCAATGGACCTCCGGGCTAAACCCTGAGGTCCATTGGCTGAAACATTGCTTGCATTTTTTGTCCGTATGGACAAAATTTGAAAGTTATAGATTGGGTGATAACTCCACTCCGCGGGCAATTTAGTTACAATCCACTCTCCACGTACTGTAGAACTTATTTATTTATTGGGGTTTAATGACACTTTTGGCAGCCGGGATCACCTCATGTCGAATCGTTTTGCGGGTGGAGGAATCCGGAGCACCAGTAGAGAACCACAGAACAACGGCGAGCAACTGCCAGACGCCTGAACTTAATAACTCCGCACAAACAGGGTAAGCACTGGTTGAAGCATGGAAGTTCGCCTTACTAAATAGCGTCACCGTGCCCCCATTTGGGCTATCGGGATGAAGTGCTTTGTGTCTTAAGTGACTTGCCCAAGGACCCAACACGGTTACACCTGGCGTGGATCGAAACATGGACCTTTCGGTTTGAAGTCCAATGTCATAACCACTGAGCCACCGAGCTGCTTTTAGTCATAGAATATATAAGTTATCGATAACACTAGACTGATTGGAATGTATCATATTGTACTGTATACTGCACTTCACTGCAAACAACGAGAACGAAGCTCTCAGACCACCAGTCTAATTCTGAAACAAATACGACGTTATTGTCGCCATCGTCTTTGTTTAGTTCACTCGTCTGGAATATTTCAGTTGGATGGAAAAGCGAACCGTAGGTTCGCTTTTCCGATCAACTGATACATATCGGACGATAGGATCTGAAAATTTTCATGAAGATTCATTTTCTGTTAATCAAAGGTAGAAATGTTGCTCAATCGAGTTTTGATTTTCTCGACACTTTCTTGACAATAATAACACTTTGGCCAGCCGCTGATTTGTCGCGGTTCTCGGACGAGAAGGCCATGGTTACCCCTGTACTCCCAACTGCCACCCTATTCCCACGCTTCTCCTCTCCTCCCAACACTCGGAGACGAACTGCTTGATGATATCCCTTGTCCCATTCTTCCCAATCTCTCCGATTAGCATATTAGCCCTCTCCTTTGAGTCTCCCCCTAACCACATGTCCTTCATTCTCCCATCCCACTTCCCCATTATACTCCCAGTGAATCTCATTCTTTTAGGCTGATACTTTGGGCATTCTAGAAGAAAGTGTTCTAGGGTCTCCACCATGTCCAAGTTACACATCTGGCACTCCCTTTCACCGTCTTTCCCAATTTTCCCCCTCAGCTCCAGGGATCGCGACCTCAGCTTGAACAACAGTGACCCCCCCCCCCCCCCGAAGGTGCCATCAAGGTACTCTTCAAAACCTGGCTTCTCTTTATCACGCAGGCCACCCAAAGACCTCTTTGATTTGACCCCCTCCCGCCAATTACGGTTACAATCCTCCATGACCCTTTCTCTAACGATTTTTTTACCCTGGTTTGCCCCAACGTCCAGGTCCGAGATCTCCAATGAGTAGTTCTCTACTAGCTCCCTCACTTGGACCATCCACCCCGTTTTGATATTTGAGTTGAAAATTCTCAGGAACATTGCTTTACACCATCGGCTGTCGGGGAGATTTCCCAAATAATTAAGATAACCGAGCTTCAACAGGTCTATCCTGTCCTTGATCCTCATCCACCCAAGCTCACCCCTGATTGCTTCTAGCGCTGCGGCATTACTCGACCCCGTTATCCATCGGCGTCTGCATCGTTCTGCAGGATTTCCAAGCTCTTTACGGCCGTCTGGTTTAGGGGTACCACTTTCGTACCGTATGTTATACTTGGGAGCCCCACCATTTCCCAAATGGTTTTCCCCACGAAAACCTTATTGAAACTGTTTCTCCCTATAAGTTTCATTTGGTTAAGGATTCGCTTCCCCTTCAGAATCAATTTATTTGTGTGGTTCCGGTAGATGCCTCTTCCTGTAATGTTTATATTTACCCCCAAATACTCGTAATCACCTGTCTCTCCCACACTGAGAAGTTTGCTGCTCCCTTCCGGAATGCAGAACTCACCCACTCTCCACCTTCGAGTGGGGTCCACTTTGCGGCCCACAGGTATAATTTTGCTCTTGCTTTCATTAAGTTCGAGTCTCCATTTGCTCCCATATTTCCCAACAATTCCCAGCATTTTCGTTAGCCCCTCTTCGCTTTCTGACACTAGAACCATATCGTCTGCAAAAAATAGCCATGGGATCTTCAAGTCCCCAACTGCTACCCCCTCCTCGCTACGCAGGAGTTCATCTCCTAAACCTTTGATGTACAATGCAAACAGGATCGGCGAAAGGATACACCCCTGTTTTAGGCCTATCTCCATAGGCACACGTTTCGTTGTAATGTTTCCCAGGCTAAGTTCACCCTGTACATCTTTATATAATGCTTTCATAATTCATTATAATGAGAAACGAACACTCCCCACAGCCGTAGTATTATGAGTACTCAGGATAATTCCACAAATTATGCTAATATCTTGATTCTTTCAAGGCAAATTAAATGCTTATTGATTTGAATACCTATAACTGTGGAAGGAAATAAAACCTGTATATCTTTGTAAGTAAAGACACATCGCATTACATCAACATTTCACAATATTTATTTATTTATTTATTTATTTATTTATTTATTTATTTATTTATTTATTTATTTATTTATTTATTGGTGTTTAAGGACAATAACGTATGTATAGTGGCTAATCATGACCGTGACAGTTTTACGAGTGGAGGAAGCTGGAGTACACGGAGAGAACCACCGAGCAACGACGGGCAGCTGCCAGTTCTCCAACATCGTAACTCAGCACAGACAGGGTTAGGTTGGTTGAAGACATGCGCACCATCGACGTGCAGTACGCCTTAGTACACGGCGTCATCCTGCCCCCATGTGGACAATCGGGGTTAAGTGCCTTGCCCAAGGACACAACGCTGGGGTCCGAATTGGTTGCTCAGACGGTAATCCATCCAATGATTAACCGGGCTCGGCGTTGCTTAACTTCAGTGATCTGACAAGAACCGGTTACCGTAACGCCACTGCGCCCCCACATTCCTCAATAACTGGGTAAACACAGCCCATAACAGCGTCGAATATCGGATAGAACTATACTGGTGACCTGAGAGTTTGAGTGAGAACGTCTCTTTTTTCAAATTATGTGCGCTGCAGAATCAAAGAAGAATGTTGATTATATTGTCAGTGGTATAGTGGGGGGGGGGGGGGGGGGAGGGGGTTTAAACCACTGCCGGGAGAATTTCTCACCGCACCAACCCCAAGGGAATCTAAACTACGCATACCACTTGGCCACCAATCTGACGCGGTTTGTAGCGATGAAAACTCTTGGCAGCATATCGAACCATTTGCACTATAAGCTACTGTTTTGGTGGAATGTTCAGTCGGATGGTGTTTTTGACTGGATCCGCGTTTCCACATATAAAATTTGTTCATTTATTATCTTTGATTTGTAATTTATTGACTACATTTGGTTGTAGCGTTTGTATTAAATTACTTCACTCATAGTTACCTCGGAAAGACTATTTTATTATCAATGGGAGTGTTAATCTGAAAAAATCTGCAGACTCTTGTGATCGGATGTTTGCCAGGGTGTTTCCGTCAAAGAAGAGACGAAATACTATTGCAGTATTTGGCTTGGTTTTCACTGATTCTTTTCTCTATGTGTTACGGCATACTTTTTTATGTTCACTTCTTCTATGAAATTTAATAATTTCTCCTTTTGCAAAAAATACAGTTTTCAAACACTAATTGTTGTGTCAGGTCTCATGGTCTAATGGTCATTCCAAAAATAATTCGGTGTGCACCAGACTTGGGCCCTCGAAGCCTCGATTCCTGATTTTAATATTTGGCGAGAGAAGTAAGAAAAAAGACTTGTGATTTAAAATACACGATGAACTATTTACAGTTGAAACGAAAAGTCCCGTGACTGTATTTTGACCTGCTTCGAAGAAATAGCGCGCTTAGCAAGTGCACTTTTGTTCATGTCAAACCGTACAATTAGCGTAACCAAATTCCAGTAGACAAAACAGCATGCCCAACTCTGTACGATTCTGCAGTAGAAAATAGGAATTATTGGCATCATTCCTAAACTTTACAGTGATACATGTACATGTAATGACGTAAATATATATTAAAATTCGACTGCATATACAGAATGAAAAGAGTGGATTATTACTTAATCGCAGCGCCATATATTCTCCACTCGAAAATTATTTATAATTGTTCCTAAGAGGAAAAGAAATGCTTGCAAACTATCATCACATGGACCACCGGGTTCAACCCGGTGGTCCATGTGATGAAAGTTTGCAATATTCCACAACATTCCTCAGAATAATTTCTAAGTGAAAAATCTACCCCACGGCGATTTAGTAGTAATGCGCCCTCCACAAACCGTAGTCTCAATGTTTTCTTTATATTTGATCAGTTGAGTTCGCGGTTGCACAACAACGCTAACTGATAATTATATTTGCTTTGCACAGTGCAAACGCTCTTGAGGAATTTTAGACTGCTTCATTCTTCTGCCGTAAGGAGCACATTAACTAACAATAGTTTTTGGTGCCGATTCTGACAGAACTCTTAGGGTCAGCTGTACATTACACGACAATACCACCAATTAACCAACATCTTTCCTCAACGTTTCTAAACTCTGCACAGCCGGTTAGTTTATAAGTATCTCTCTAGCGCTATATTTGGTAATTCCACCATTGCCCGAATGTTTTCCCCAAGCATCTTTTTGACGCTGTTCCTGCTAAAAGATTCAGCCAATTGAGAATCCGATTCCTCTCCATTTTCAGTTTACGAGTGTGGTTTCGATAGACGTCTCTTTCTGTGGTGCGTATGTTGACATCCAAAATACTCATAGTCACCCTTCACTCTCACACTAAGCAGTTTGTTGTCATATTCCGGAATAGAGACCCCCCTTAACTCCACCTTTCAGTAGGCTCAATTTCATGACCCAAGGGTATAACCTTGCTTTTGATTTCGTTTAGTTCGAGCCTCCATTTGTCCCATATATCCAAACATCTGCCAACATTTCTTTACCCTCTTTGCTTTATGACACTAATATAATATCATTTATGAAAAAATAACTCCGGGATCTTCAGTCACTAACATGTCCCCTCATCGCCTAAATCTTTGATGTACAATGCAAAAATAAATGGATGAAATGATACTCCTATGTTTGAGGACTATCTCCACGTGGAACTGTTTTTATTATACACTAAACGATAGATTATCGAAGAAATTGCGGAAAGATAGAAATCGTATCCCCCAGTGTGAAGATATAGACATTTTCACTTTCACGGTATCAATCAAAATGGCGGTTTTCAAAGCATCACTTCAAGGTGAATACTAGTCAAATTATCACTGGAAATGATCAATTTGTTCAAGAAACGCATAATGAAAAGAAAATCTAGTGTAACTTTTTGAGTGGATACCGATTATTTCCAGCAATAATTCAACACGTATTCATGTACATTTCTCTTTAACCCTTTGAACTCTAGTGGTATCTTCCATGCCATTTCAATAGCACCAATTAGAAGAGTCCATATTCATTATTCGGGGTAGACGAAGCAATATTTTCAACGTGCAGCCTCGGGGCTGCACGTTGAAAATATTGCTTGGTCTACCCCACACATTTACTGAACAGCAACCCTATTTAATGACGTTATGATGTATCATGTTTCTGCCCAGAAAAGCAGCCGATAGGGTTCACAGGGCTAATGTACATGTCAACCTGTCCTACCTTTGTGGTCTTCAGCCCACCACTCCCACCCTCCTCCGCCCCAATCCATACAATCCCACTTACTTGTTCTGCCCGTTCGTCATGTCTGAACTTTGTCTCGTTAAACCCCCAGCATCCTCGCCCTCAATCATTATTGCGATTACACTTACTCTTCTGCGTGGTACTGAACACCAATTTATCATCACGATATAGCTTTGGATATCGAGGTCGCGTTAAGCATTGTTTAATTATTTAATAAATCAATCTATTAATTATTTAACAGTTAACTAATTAATGAATCATTCTATCGAGTAATTAATCATTCCATCGAGTAGTTGGTTAATTAATCGTTCCGCGGAGTGAATTAACCATTTTGGTGATAAATAATTAATTAATTAACCGTTCAGTAGATTAATTAATTGATTAACCGTTTAATTAATTAATTAATTAATATAAGATAAATAGTTCAACTCTAATACCCCGAATAATCCACAGCTAAATGCCTAAACGTTCTTTGCCCACATATATACATCTGGGTGAGAAAACGCTCGTTGAAATTTCAGAATGTTGTCTTATAAGTCAATTTGAGTTATACAAATCAACAAGTTTCATTGTGTTTGGACACAAATAAATGTATTAAGTCTTGGATGTCTGGTATGGATTGACAGTTTTACCTCTAATGTAGTGTCATTTGTCGCCAGGTTACAAGATTTTCGAAAATATAGGAACGTGCGATCTGTTTTATTAACCACCCTTACGAATTCTGCAAATTTTTCATTGACCCAGATAACAAACTACATAATCGATTCTGAATTCAGTAATCAAATATAGATTATTAACACCAAGTGGGTTTCCAAGATGGTGTGCTGTTGAAGTCGACACCTGGTCCTTGGTTATATTTTGAAGAGTCCGTCTCAAATATTCCTTCCTTTCTTGACTTGTTCGCATATATTTTGACAATCAGTCTGCTTCCATGAATTGATTTTTTTTATGAATGAAGATCATGTCATCATGGAATTATTTCCTTGGGTTACACTTGACGTAATCCTCATTTAATGCCCCACTTCTGCTTTTACCTCCAAAGTTTATAATGGCTTTTCATTCGTGTATTTCTTTATTTTATTTTCCAGGTTTAACGCTTGGTAGGCGTGCAAAAAATTATTATCATGGCAAAAACCACCTAATCTAATTTATTTCTGATCCATTTACCATTTAATTACTGCTATCAAAAACGGTGGCTTCGACATGTGTAATAACCCGACGCTAATTCAGTGTAGGTAAACATCGATGTTTTTCTGGAACGAATAATCGCACGTGTTGTGGTTGTACGGAACACGAGTTCCATACGCATTTTCCCTGACGGACAGTTTTTCCACCGAAGTCATGGATCCATCAAAATAATTAAACTCTGCCCATTTTCGTAATCGGCCAATCGGAACGTCGCATTCTGATCGAGATCAATTCGGAAGGTTTGGTGACAGCCGATAAATCGAATGTCATTTGACTTTTTGGGGGTAAGTGGAAGTTGAATGGTATGGATGGTCTCCATCTCAGTCTAATGGGTACAGGGGCGTTGGGTAAGAACATATTGCAGTTAGTGTAGCGTCTTTGGCTAAAGGCAGGGTGGGTGGGAAAAGTTTGGATGCAAAAGCAGTATGGGAGTGCAAATGGAAAAAAAGATAGAAAAAGGGGCCCACAAAGGGACGAGAATAACATCTCAGAGAACTCATGCGTTTTCAAAATAAGGCACAGCAGTATTCAGGGTCTCCGTAGTAAAGTCAGCAAAATTGCGACCTGGTGGAGGACGAGAATGTTAATTCGATAGGCCATAGCCAGACATTGATTAGACAGGATGAAAGGACTGACCAGATTATGGGGTATGTATGGATTGGAGTGGCGCCGTCAGAAAGCCAGAAAAGGGAGGGGTGTAAGTATGTATATCAAAGAAGAGATTGGCTCTGTGAGAATCCCAGACTTATCAAAATTAAATACAACAAATCGAGTAGAAAATGAAATAATATGGGCAAAAATAGAGTTGAAAAACAGACGTGTCGCAGTTAGGGTTGTATATTTAGCAGTCGAAAGGAGCAATACTGAATGGAATGATGGAATATATACGACATTCAGATCGAATGTTACAGAACCAGAAAAATAGGGGGTTCCATGTTGTATAAATGGGAGATTTTAATGGACAATGGAAAGGAGGAGAGGGGGTATGTTCAGCGGAAAAAGAAAAACAATGTTTATATGAGAAAACTCTTAGTGTTTACAAATAAACTAGGCCTGGAGATTTTGAATAGGGTTGCAACCTGTAAGGGTAAATGGACTTAGAAAGACAACAATCGATATGATGTATATCTGATTATGAGTTGGTCCTTTCATATCTCTTGACTTGAGAGGTTGGGGTCTGGGAAAACGCACAGATTTTGTGGCATTGAATAGCCAGGTTAGAATTTCTTTTAATTATTTTCTTCAAGAATAAAAATTATCACCATATATATTGGTTTTGCAGACAATGTTGTGAACCCTTGTTTGGCCCGATTCTGTAATTGTTTTCTTTGCCCTCAGTTGAATCGTTGTTGTAGAAAGCACTCTAATTTCCAATTGAAAAGTACTTTTACATGTATGCTTCACATCAATTACAACTGAAAACTATAATAAAAGATATAGGAATGCAATATAATGCTTGGGTATTTAGGCTTTGATGTCAATGTTAAGCATTTGATGGAATTCGTCATAACAACATAAACAGGTTAATATTTGAAAATGCCTAACGATAGTTTCTTAACCCTTTACATAACATGAAAAGCAGACGACACTTGCAAAAAAAATTTTTGAATAACTAATTTTTTTCATTTTTTGTCTCAAAAACATAGGTTATGACCCCTCGTTGGAACGAGCTCGACGAGCTCGTTCCAACGAGGGGTCATAACCTATGTTTTTGAGACAAAAAATGAAAAAAATAATGAAAATTAATTGGCGATTTTTGAGAATAGCGCTGGCCGGTTTTGGCCGTTACGTTGGGTAAAGGGTTAATACATTGACCCTGAACTATCAGAATCGAAAGAAAAACACTAACCATCAGTATACGAAATTATGAAAACGCCAGGTTTTTTTCTGTGTACCTCTGGAGCTAACCTGGGTGTCCGTGGACTGAACCCACGTCGCGCTGTTTTATTTTAGAAAATGCTAATTCAAAATCACCACAGTAAGGAAGAAATTTCAATTAAGCAAAATCATTAATTAAAATACATGACTAAAATGTTGAAGCTAGAAATTCTCAATCATTGAGTCAATATTGTTCACCATTTTGAATAAAAAAATTATCGTGATAACCCCTTAACCCTTTCAACACTGGCGCCCTGGAAGGTATCTTTTCAGCCAATGCCGCCAACGGCGTCGTGGGTGAAAGTAACCTGGCTTGTTGGGAGGTTCAGTAATAATTTAATCCAACAGCTCGACCGAGCCTCGCTTCAAATTTTTTGCCTTTTATATCGTCTGCTTGTCCACTACCATTTTTTTCTTCACGCAAATATTTATGCATACCGTGTTGAAAGGGTTAAGAATTAATTATTTGAGGTCAACAATATTGGTATAGTTACAAATATGACGCAATGAGGTAACTTTTATATCATATAAAAGCCAATTTTGTGGAATATCCGCCATTTTGTACAGCCATCATGAATATCACAAATTTTCAAAATGTAACCCAGTATCATCAGGCAAATTGTGTTTACGTAGGTTGAAAAAACTAAAAACTGGCTGCTGGAATATTTGCAACAGGACTAGTTTCAAAGAAAAAGTGGCCTGGAATCACCAAAGTGGTCGAAGAAAAAAAAACACAATTTAGTGGACCAACTCGTCATCTGCCGTGCTTTAGCATTGAAGATGGCGCCTTTATTCTTTCAAGGGACGATATATCGTGCAAACTGGACGTGGCGTTATCTCCGCTACCACTTTAAATGACATTTTTATGAATTTTTCGACTAAATTTCTGTTATCCAATCAGAGTGTTTTCTGCTAGGCTCCTTCCTCAGAAAAATTGGAGGATGAGTTGTCATCTTAACCCTTGGAACTGTAGTGGTATCTTCCATGCCGGTTCAATGGAAGCAGTTAGAAGAGTCCATATTTATTATTTGAGGTAGACCAAATCAATATTTTCAACGTGCAGCCTCGATAGACCAATCAATATTTTCAACGTGCAGTCTCGAGGCTGCACGTTGAAAATATTGATTGGTGTACCCCACACATTTACTAACAACAGCCATCCTATTTAATGACGTAATGACGTATCATGTTCCTGGCCGGAAAAGCGGCCGCTGGGGTTGAAGGGTGAGTTGTCATCTTCAGAAAGTAAACAATAAAAAGATATACGGAATCCAAAACTTCCCGGGATTCGATTATTTTCGAATAATTTAGATCGCTTCGAATCTAATCGAATAAGTGAAAGGGCTCTAAACAGAATTTAATCTTGAAAGTTCGCCGGGCCCTTCAGTGTTGCTTTGCTTGTCTATTTTAAACGGCACAATTTTGGATTTAGTGTTTTTCTTAGAAGTTCACTGCATCAGTGTTTTCAGCGTTAATTAAACGGACGAAGAAATGTGTCATTCCGAAAAAGTCTCCCAGGTTAGTTGTTTTTTGTGTGCATACAACTATAAGATTAGCAGTAACAGTCGGCCCGTTAGTAGGCTCAAACAAGTAAGATCACCCCATGTTGAAATAAATGAAAACGGAAAGGAATTGTTGTTTTTTACTTTATGACAAGGTCCAGCGAACTAAAAAAAACACAGAAACAAAAAACAAAAAAAAAACTGGGTATGAACACACCCTGTAGTGAACGATGTGTTTTCGATAACGTGATAGTCTATCAAGCTTCGAGTCAGTGAGAGAATTCACGACAATTAAATCTTTAAGGCCCAAAATGACTAACGAGCCATTGTGTAATTGTGAAAATGGATTTGACTTCCTGTTGAAGACAATATTGGATGTTATGACTCCATTCGTCCACCGGAGGGTTAACTACCAAAAGAATTTATAATGGGTTTCTTTTTGTTCCCGAGTATGTACGAAGCATCCACTTTTCGTAGATTTGTTTATTAAATATTTGACGCATCGATTAAGGTTAAATGGAATCTTTGTGAAGTCATTTTTCATTATATCCGAATTTCATAGAATTTACCTTAACCCTTTGAACTCTGGTGGTATATTCCATGCCATTTCAATGGCGACAATTAGAAGAGTCCATATTCATTATTGGGATAGACCAATCAATATTTTCAACGTGCAGCCTCGGGGCTGCACGTTGAAAATATTGTTTTTCTTTAGATTTTTTTTTTTATTTTGCAGTGTACAACTCAAATTTACATTACATTTCCTAACAATACATACATGAATATAATTATATGATTTATAAAGTATAGAAATTCAACAGAATGATTTCCAATTGTATACTGCAGGGAGGTGACATAGCCAGATTGGCTGTCTACCTGCCATCTCCCAAGGAGACAGTGTTCAAAAACACCGATACAGACTTTCCATACATAACGGTAAGGTGAGTAAGACAGAATGAAACTTGTAGATGGGGAATGGGAGGTATGGCAAGGTGACCAACAAAAACTACGGACTGTTATTCCTGTCTTGGCCAGGCCGTTTCAAATTAATCGTTCACCCACGCAACTGCGTGAATACGCTAATGAAAAAAAAAAAGCTCACTCCAATAAGGGGCCATAGGCCATTTTTCGACATGGAAAGAAAGAATAAAGTGTCTTGGTTATTCAAGAATTTGTACAGGTGTTGTATTTTTCGTGTGCTGGGCGAAGGGTCGGAGGCGCTGATGAACTCATCACTGAACAGTTAGAGAAATTAGTTTACACATTATAACTGCGGACTAGTTTTATAAAGGATGGAAATTCACTCTGGTTTATGTATCAGCACTTACTATCTTACAGTTTCCACTGTTGCTTTTGTAAGGCTGTCCAAGATGGAATCACAAGAGGCGAGATAACCAGACCAATGCAAATAATCTCCCCAACTAGTGTAAAAGTATAGAGGATGAAGGAGAAAATCTTTTCAGGGGATGTTTGTTCTTTGCATCAATTTGTAAAACAATCGGGACAATAGGGATTATTGCATTCGACATTGTCGAGATACGATTTTAAAAATTTGGATTTTAATACCTCTTTAAAAGTATTCCGGTTACTTATGCTGAGTAGTTCTCTATCCAGATCATTCCACATTTTGGGATAGGCGTAGAGTGGAAAATTGTCCAATATTTTCGACCTTGTTCTGCTTATTCTAAAAAGGCTAGATTGTCTCGTTGTTCTGTTAGTTTGATTGCCAACTATTTTGAAAAAGTCATTGAATGACTTGGGTAAGTTACCATTTAACCAATCAAATATAAAGATTAAGGAGTGAAGTTTGTATAAATCATTCACTTTAAGGATTTTACTCGTTTTGAATAAAGGATCTGTGTACGCATTGTATTTTTTGTTGTTTATGATGCGCAGAGATCGTTTCTGTAAGGTAAGCAGTTTGTTAATTGCTTTCGTATGGCCCCATAAATGAATTCCATACACCAAATGACTTTGCATCAAGGCAAAGTAGAGTGTTTTCATAGCTTCGTGTGGAAGTATATGCTTTACTTTGTTGAGTGCATAATTTGCAAAAGCTACTTTAGAACATAACTGGGAAATATGAGTTTTGTAGCTTAATTTGTCGTCAATGTGTATTCCTAAGAATTTAAGGGATTTTTCTGACTCGTTAGAACCTTTCTTGTTATTTTCTGGTTATTTATAAACAGTTCGGGGGTTGTCAAATTTCTACTGGTCCTGGTGGGGTTTATGAGAATGTATTTTGTTTTGTTGACATTTAATAATAATCTGTTTGCCGCGCACCAATCTGAAATGTTCTTTAGTTCCTTGTTTATATCGTTGCTTAACTTGTTGGCATCATGTCCCGATCCATGCACACTGGTGTCATCTGCAAATGAGAGGAGAGGTAGTGAAGTGGCTGGCAGAAGTCATTTATGTATATCAAAAATAATATAGGGCCTAATACCGATCCTTGGGGGACGCCACATGTTATCTGCCTTAATTCTGACTGCTTTTCTTCATAAGTAACATACTGCATCCTATTAGATAAATAGCTTCCAAACCATTCATTGGTTATACCTCTAATTCCATACCATTCCATTTTTTAATAAAGTATCATGATTTATTGTGTCGAATGCTTTTGATAGATCCAGAAATACTGTCAATGTATTATCTCTACTTTGCTTATTATTTTCCTCTGCAACTGCTTTCAAAAAATGGAGAATAGGCTGGACTGTTGAGTGTTTTTTCCGGAATCCGTACTGATGGGAATATAGAATTTCAAATCTATTTAAGAAATTAACCAATCTTTTCGACCTGAGCTTTTCTAATACCTTTGAGAACGTCGGAAGTATGCTTATTGGTCTATAATTAGTGAAATCATGTTCGTTTCCGGATTTGAATATAGGAATCACCCTAGCAATTTTCATTTTGTCGGGCACAATTCCATGGACAAAAGAGTTATTTATGATGTGTGTTAGGGGGGTCACAATTTGGTTTACAGTCAATTTTAAATGACTTGTTGTGATCTCGTTTGGATCTTTTCTTGATTTGGATTTCATTGACTTAACTACTTTGATAATTTCTTGTGGTGTTGTTGGCGTTAAGTAAAGATTATTTGGAAAATGATTTTTCAAATAATGGGAAAAGGGTTTGCTGTGACTTTGTATCTTTTCGCCTGTAAGCTTCCCTATGTTCGAGAAAAAAATATTGAATTCTGTGGCTATTTCAAGTGGATTATGTAATTCCCGATCGTCCATGATGAAAAATGATGGTAATTTTACTCTGTTTTTTGTTCTTTTTATGCAATCATTTAGCACTTGCCATGTTTTACGCATATCATATTGGTTTATTTTTAGAATATCTTTATAGTAAGTCGCCTTGCTTTGCTTTTTAACTCTATTAAATATTCTACAGTAATTTTTGTAGTTTTGAATATTCTGTTCACTGGGGGTGTTTTAGTTTTTTTAGGTAACATTTATTTTTATTGTTTGGTGAGGTAATGAGGCCCTTTGTCATCCAGGCTTCACGTTTTATAAACTTGTGATTTGGACGCACTTGTTTCACAGGGAATGCTTCATTGTAGGCGTTTGTGTAAATTTCGACAAGTGTATTATAGGCCATGTTTGGGCAATTCGATTGCGTAACTGAAGAGAAGTCACTACACGATAGAAGTGACTGGAAGTATGAAATATTGTTCTGATTTATAATTCGTTTCGTTATTGGTGATATATCTCTGTTTGTTGCACGATTGTTTTCAATATGAAATATTCCAAAATGAACTGATACATCTGTTAGGACTATTCCTGACAGTGAAGAAGAAGAAATTTTGTTTGAGAAAATGTGATCCATGAGTGTTGCTGAATGGGTGGTTACTCTCGTTGGCTTTGTGATGAATGGTAAAAAACCTTGGACGAACATGAGGTCAGTAAACAGTCCAGTTTTTTCATTGGAATCAGATTTCAAAAGAGCTATGTTTAAGTCGCCCATAATGTAAGCTGGTTTATTTTCCTGATTAAGTTTATCTGTAATTTCATTTAGTTTGGACGGGACGAGGTCTATATCTGCTTTGGGTGGAGTGTTTGCTCTGTATATTACTCCAATTACTCATGTAGACTTATTTACCTTTACCTCGACAAAGAGGGACTCAATGACGTGGGGGATAAAGACTGACAAGTCAGATCGAATTGTGAAATCAATGCCTTCTTTAATAAAAAAACCAACACCACCCCTACCATCATCATCAACAGGTCGGTTTTTGTTTATTAGTGGCTGATATCCGTCTATGGTATATGTCATATTTGGGGAGATATGGAATGTTTCTGTTAACCCTATTATATCAAATGTTTTGTCAGATACTTTTAAATTAAACAGAAGATTCTTCAATGAATCCCAGTGAGCACTGAGACTTTGACAGTTGATATGGAAAAGAGAAAAGGCATTGTTCTTATTTTTGATTTCAGAACAAAACGTTTCCTGTGTGTAATAAGTACACTCTCCTACTAGGTTTTTGAAAGGATAATCTACATTCTCTTGGGTTGTGCATATTTTATCACAGTATAAATTTAAAAAATCATAATTTGCATTGGTCTGTATCTCGTCCAGACTTAAGCTACCCGCCATTGTCTATTTGGCGGTCGCCGACCCCAATAAATCCACAACTTGTCACTGTTGTCAAAAAAGCTTCATTCTGTCCTATGACCGTACATTGTAACTTGGAATGTGGGTTTTAGGCAAAAAAGGACACCCAAGCATTGATTTGGTAAAGTCTGTATCAGTGAGAACACAAGAAGAGAAATAACAATAAGCACAACTGAGAGGATTAATAAGTAAGATATATATATTTGTACAATACAAGGAGGCTCAAAAGTGGTTTAAATGTCTGTTAAATGAGAAGAGGAGTTCAGCGATAAATTACTTTTGTCTTAATATTGCACCGGGGTAGGCACATGATTAAGAGTTGATTCGGCGGACAGAACTACTGCAGAATTCATGTGTGGGAATGGGGGTGGAGTGGTTGAGGTTGCCTATGAGAGTGTGTATCTGTGTGTGTGTGGGGGTGGGTGGGGGGGGGGGGAGGCAGGTGATGATGCATACTGTGTGTGATCTCATAGATTCTAACATGCCAAAAGGCATGTCCGACCAATTGCAAAATGCCGAGAAGTCACCTTCCCATATGTTGAAACGTGGCTAAGGGAAGCACAGGCAGTGCTTTTTTCAACCAGTTACCGTTTCATGGAACACAAACAGGCAATGTTGTGCACTAACATTCAGATTTTATTATGATTTTCTCCCTGTCCCCATGCCAAAGCACATGACCCCTCACCAGAACGAGCGCACAGAGCTCACTCCAGTGAGGGGTCACAAGCAATGGCCCCGGGACAAGGAAGACAACTTTTTTAGTATTTCGAGGTTAGTTTTTACGAATGTCATCCTCTGTCCTCGAAGGGTAAGGAGTAAACCAATATGTAAAATTAAGTCAACTGTGACTACGTAAAATAGAAAACAGAACAAAACCAGCAATGTTGTTCACCAAGGTCGCCATTCAGAGTTTATTATGATTTTGGTATTATTTTCCTCCCATGTCCCCAAACCACAGCACATGACCCCTCACCGGAACGAGCTCATTGAGCTCACTCCAGTGAGGTTGCCACAAGCATGGCTCCGAGACAAGAAAGATACCTTTTTTGGGATTTTCAATAATATTTTTAAGAGATGTCATATTCTGTCCTCGAGAGGTAAGAGGTAGACCAATATATAAAGTATGTCAACTGCGACTACCCAAGATAGAACAAAGAACGGCAGTGTTATTCAGTAAGATCGACATTCAGATTTTAGTATGATTTTAATAAGATTTCCTCCCCTGTTCCCAAACCACAGCACATGACCCCTCACCGGAATGATCTCATTGAGATTACTCCTGTGAGGGGTCACAAGCAATGGCTCCGAAGCAAGAAAGAAAACTTTTTTAGTATATCGAGAATAGTTTTTGCAAATGTCCTCGAAGGGTAAAGGGTAAACTAATATATGAAGTTAAGTCAACAATGACTACCCAAAATAGAACAGAGCCTACAATGTTGTTCACTAAGGTCGCCATTCAAATTTTATTATAAGTTTAATGTGATCTCCCTCCCTGTTCTCAGCCACTGCACATGGCCCCCCACCGGAGTGAGCTCACTGAGCTCACTCCAATGAGGTCACAAGCAATGGCCTCGTGACAAGGTGGAATTGATTGATTGATTATTGGTGTTTAATGTCATTTTAGCATCTAGGCTATATAATGACACAACATAGGTATAAAGTCAAGTTTTGCCAATCGTGACAAGGGGGAACCTTTTTTAGTATTTCAGAAATGGTTTATACAAATGTCATATTCTGTCCCCGATGGGTAAGGGGTAAAATCAATATGTGGAGCTAAATCAACTGTGACTACCCAAATAGAACAAAATGTTAATTTTGGATGATTCCCTCCCGTCCCCAAGCCACAGCACATGACCCCCTCACTGGAACGAGCCCATTGAGCTCACTCCAGTGAGGGGCCACATTGCCGCCACAAGCAGCGGCTCCGAGACAAGAAAGAAATCTTTTTTTTTTTTTTTTTTTCTTTTAATATTTCGAGAATAGTTTTAACAAATGTCATCTTCTGACCTCGAAGGGTAAGGGGTAAACCAATATATGAAGTAATTCAACTGTGACTACCCACAAGCAGCGGCTCTGAGACAAGAAAGAAAACCGACCGTGTAGTTCACTAAGATCGCCATTCAAATTTTATTATAATTTTAATCTGATTTCCTCCCCCGTCACCAAGCCACAGCACATGACCCCTCAAGGGAACCAGCTCATTGAGCCCACATCGTCCTCGAAGGGTAAGTCAAAACAGAACAGAAAACGGCAATGTTTTTTACTAAGATCGTCATTCAGATTTTGTTATGGTTTAAATACGATCTCCTCCCCTGTCCCCAAGCCAAAATATATAGTAAGTCAAAGTTCTGTGACTACCCAAAATAGAACAAAACCCGAAAATGTTTTTTTCAAGATCATTATTCAGATTTTATGGGATTTTAATACGATTTCCTCCCCGTACCCAAAACACATCACATGATATGCCCCCTCCCCGGAACGGGCCCACCGAGCTCAATCCAATGAGGGGCCACACACAATAGCTCCGAGACAAGAAAGATATCATTTTTGGATTTTCGAGAATATTTTTAACAAGTGTCATACATGTATTCTGTCCTCAAAGGGTAAGGGTAAACCAATATATAAAGTACATGTATATGTAATTCAACTGTGATTCAATTATAAAGACAGGCAATGTGTTTCACTAGGATCGCCATTCAGATTTCATTATAGTTTTGATGATTTCTTCCATGCCATAGCTCACACAGATCGCCCTTCAAATTTTATTATGATTTTAATATGATTTCCCTCCCTGTCCCAAACCAGAACAGCACACGACCACGAATCGGACGCGATCGAATCGGACTCCCGCGTTGTGTCCTTGGGCGAGGCACTTAACCCCGATTGTCCACATGGGGGCACGATGATGCCATATACTAAGGCGTACTGCACGTCGATGGTGCGCTTGTCTTCAACCAATCTAACCCTGCCTGTGCTGCAGTGCGGAGTTACGATGTTGGGGAGCTGGCAGCTGCTCGTCGTTGCTCGGTGGTTCTCTCCGGGTACTCCGCCTTCCTCCACCCGTAAAACCGTCACGGTCATGATTAGCCATTGTGCATAAGTATGTGACCTTAAACACCAATAAATGATAATAATAATAATAATATAAGTTATCTCCTCCAACATGTATGGTATATGGAGATTTAATACATGGATGTTGACTTTTAAACACCGAGCCGCAGGCGAGGTGTTTAAATGAGACATCCGGGTACAAAATGAGACATCCGGGTACAAAATGAGACATCCATGTATTAAATCTCCAAATACCATACATGTCGGCGGAGATAACGTTTTTGTCCCGTTTGAAACACAATTGAAACACAGTGGAAATAAATTTGCGGGCGCCTTCCTCACGGTCCACAATTGTTTTGTTTTTACAAATGCAGAAGACAACAGATAGAGTTACATCCCTTGGGTCGTTACGGAAACGAGAAAACAGTATTTTGTTGTCATATCGTCGCATGAGTGCTAGAATGTTCTATGTCCCCTATGGGACATAGAACATTCTAGCACTCAGGCGACGATATCATTCCCTCAGTTCCAATGGGTTTTATGTGCCCACTGGCACATAGAACACATTGATACTCAGGGGACGAATTATTTGCTCATATTTTATTTTTCTCAAGTTGTTTCATTTTAATTATTCTGTAGGATAAAATTATCACTAGTTATTTCGACCGATTTTTTTCATTTTTATTTTGCCATTTTAGTTTGCCCCACTATCGCTCAACTCTGCCGAGAGAACAGGGTGGATGTGTACGAAGATTTAGTGTAATTAGATAACATCATTCGTTCAAATAATCTACCCCAAATTCGTTTCTAAAAATACTGAAAAGAACTAAAAAATAAGACGGAAATGTAATCTTTTCCGTGTCAACTTAGCAGTTAAAGGAATACGACGAACGATACAAGGGAGTTAACTCCAAAAGAAAGATTTTCTTAAATTGTGCTCCGTATCTCGCAGATGTGATTCAAAGAATAAAAATAACTTGAATTCCAAAAATATAACCGCTTAACCCTTCCAACGATGGCGTCCTGGGAGGTATCGTTTCAGTCAATGCCGTCAACGGGGAAATGGACGAAACCATCCTGGTTTGTTGGGAGGTTCAGTAATAATTTAATCCAACAGCTCTGTCGAGCTGTTGGTTTAAATTATTACTGAGTCTCGCTTCAGATTTTTTTGCTCTTCATATCGTCAGCTTGTACACTTCCAAATTTTCTCCACGCAAAAATTTATGAACACCGAGTTGAAATGGTCAATATAAGTGTGATAAACATGATCCAATATGCAAAGCACGTCAGCAATAAAGAGTCTCGTCGGTTTCCAACTCAGATAATTCTTACCCATCTGACTCTTAGGGAAATGAAGTGTTGTTTGTATTTTTCACCCAGCCAATCTAGCCCGTAGGCCAGCAATGTATGTTTAGAGGTTTTATTTACACAATCATTCGTTCACGTAAACAATAACTGCCACCTGTCAAGTAGAGACCGTAATATTTCATGATTTAGAAATGATGAATACATTAGCACAGTTGAGAGAGAATCATCAGATTCAGATACAAATTAGTTTTGATTTACCATGCTACCACACTGCGAAACCGCCATGTAGTTTCTTAGTTAGGGCAGGTCGAACCATAACGTCTTCGCGAGTCTTTTACATTAAATACGAAGTTGTTGAATTGTGTAAAAAGTTTTATTTATTTATTTATTTATTTATAAATACCTGGGAAGAACCGCCAAGCAACGGCGTGCAACTGTCAGGCTCATCAACGTTCTAACTCCGCACACGCAGGGTTAGCATTGATTGAAGACAAGTGCACCATCGATGTGCAGTACGCCTAAGGTATAAGATATTCGCCCAGAGATGAGGTCTCGACCTTCAAAGCATATGGTTGTAATACCTATATATCCACAGAACCCAAAGCGTCACGATGCTCCTATTTTTTAGGTTTGATGCCCTATTATATGCAACCTGATATGCAAGAACATGGCGTCAATATAACCGATGCCTCTGTAGAATATTGTTATGGTATACCATGTTTTGTCTTCAAATACCCTGACATATCAGGGTAAAACTCTAGTATATATAGGTTATTACCACCATGGGTGTTTCCTAAGTGGTGTTTTGAAGTCTCAACTTCGCCTCTAGGTCATATATCGACTCGTCCTAACGGACTCGTCGATGAATGGCCAGAGACGAGGTCTCGATTTTAATACACCATCTTGTTAACCCACGTGGTGGTATTAATCTATATAACCAATTTATCGTACAATTTTCTCCATTTCCAGCTTCTAACGGTGTCTGTTTTGATAATCAGCAAGTGACTATGAATTAATTTATGAATGAAGATCATGACGTACTTGTATTGGGATCTTACGCCACGCATGACGTAATCACCATGTATTGTTCTTCTAGTACTATAACCGCTGAAGTCTAGTGTTTGAGCCGTGTCTTTCTTTGTATTATTTTCCATGTTTAACGCATGGTAGGCCTATATAAATATACCATTATGGCAAAAATTGTGTAGTCTAATTTATTTCGTTGGGCGGATGATTTTGTTATTTATCATTTAGGTACCGTAATAAAAACGATGGCCCCTACAAGTGTAAAAGCTCAATGCAAGTAAAAACATTCTCTTTCTGAATCGAATAAGCGCACGTGCGGTTGCTTCCCTCAATAACATTTGTAATTTATCTAGAAGTTTTTGGTACTTATATTGAGGGAAATATAGCCTCGTTTTAAGATAAATTGATGTATTTTGAGACGATAGCATTGTGTGCTTCAGCTTTTATAAAAATCTAATGGATACCCTCTCCCCCGTGGATTCAGGTTGGACTACCACGCCCCATTAAATCACATTTCCTTGATTCCCGTTCATATTAAACCCGTAGTCCATTACAGAAATCGTTACCTTGATATATATGATTGTTTGGTTAGGGATTGTGATCGAGGCACTAGCTGTGGGTGTTGTACACGAACAGACAACTCTGCAGGAGGACAGTCTCTGGGGGAGTGCTGCATAATCGAATTCGTATATTTCTGAACTAGCAAATCGTCCCTTGAGTTCCAATGTGTGCTATGTGCCTAGTGACATTGGAACTCAGGGGACGAAATCTATACAAACAAACACATGTGAACTGAAATGAATTATATGTCGCTTTGTTGGGATGTGAATGTTGGATGGGCATGTTAAGTTGCACGACGTGCAGGGCACGTAATACAAATCTCAACACATCCATTCCACATTCGTAAGGGCACTTTTTGTTCCTATCAAACTCAAACTGCCCCATTAGCGTATCTCAGTTCCTGTAGAAAAACAGCGTTCCCAACAATTCTATACTAGTAAATAGAGATCATTAACATAATCTCTACTGGGATACATGTATATATAATGATGTAAATAGATATTAAAACTCGACTACATTTTCAGAATGAAGAGAGTGGATCAGTACTTAATCGCAGCGCCATATATTCTTCACTCGAAATCATTTATAATTGTTCATAACAGCACAAGAAACTCTGGCAAACTTCCATCAAATGCTTCAACCCGGAGGCCCATTTGATGAAAGTTTACAAGTGCTTCTTGTGTTTTGTCCTCGGAAATTGTAAATAATTACTAAGTAAAAAGTTTATCCCGCAGCGATTTACTGTTAATCTTCCCTCCACGTACTGTAGTCTCAATATTTTCTTTTTGCGTGATGGGCTCAGTTCGTGATTTCACTACCGACCTCGCTAATAGCGCATTATATTTTGCATTGCACATCACAAACGCTCTTTTGTATTTCAGACTACTCCATTCTTCTGCAGTAAGGAGCGCATTAACTGACCGGCATTTTTCGGCGCTAACTGTGACAGGACTTCTAGTTTTAACTGTACTCCGTCAAAGCGACACATACTACATTTCAACAACGTAAAATGTAATTTAACGTTGGGGGTTCTTGAACTAATATATGCAATTTAACGTTTGGGGATTCTTGAACTAATATATCCAAAGGCGGTCGAAGTCTGCGCGATTGGAATCTGTGTTCTTGCTATCTTCTATCGTTTTCCCTTATCCGTTGTTATGATTATGATCCCTCATTAACCCTTTACCCAACGCAGACGATATCAAAATTTATTATTTTAAATATCATTTTTTCAAATTAAAAAAAAAATTCAAAAAACCATATCATGTGACCCCCTCGTTGGAACGAGCTCGACGAGCTCGTTCCAACGAGGGGTCACATGATATGGTTTTGTTGAAATTTTTGGAAAAATAATATTTTTTCAACTCCTCAATTTGCATATTACGCGGGCGGATGCGGCCGATTCGTTGGGTAAAAGCTTAAATGATATTGATTTGATAGTTGAAACGTAGATAAACAAACAGCCCATAACAATTACAAATTCTTTCGGAATTAAACTGCTTGTCTGATGGCCACAGTGTGTCAGCAGGGAATTGTTCTGTCTAGAGAAACGCTGACAACCACTTGAAATTGAAAGGGAGAAAAACACAAGCGCATGCAAGACATCAAAGTGTTCCATTCATTTTTACCTACTTTGTTTTTTTTTTGCATATTATCTGTAATTAGACACAAAATATATATCTTCTAACTTGTGCACCGTAGCATACTCACACGACTACATGTATGTTTGTCTCCAATAATGCTCGCGTGACGACATTAACGTGCAAAGAGTTTCGAGGCGACAGTTTTGCAAACGTGTATATGATTGATTGACAGCATTTTATTTCCAAACAAACAAGATGAAAAATATAGAAAGAAGAGATATTGCACAAAATTGACAAAGGTTGATAATTAGAAAATGGAGAGTTTGGAGACTGTGAGACAATTTTTGTTCTAGCAATTCAATAGTAAATGTATCTGAACTAGTTACTGGTATGTACAAAAATGTTCATGTTTACAATGCAAGTCTCTCAGACTTTGTCGTAACACACGAAAACATCAGACAGCAAACATTCGTCACTGTTACCACTTATCGGGGAATTCTTCAGTTGTTTGCATCGATGCTCGTCATGGTAGAAGATAATACCAGCACAGTCTGTGGATATCATGCACTGTCTAGCGCAATCAACGATTGAGGCGGCAACAGTCTGGGACATCAGTAATCTCGAGTCTTTTGGATCATCCCTTTTGATGAAATTTCCTGTCATTAAAACGGCATCTAGAAATTAAAGGAAAGTGCATGTCACAAATGAAACTTAACACCAAGTACGGAAATAAATATAAATATACATGTATACCGCCCCGACCACCCCGTCCAATGTCGGGGCAAAACATTTGCCGATCATGATATTTTTGTGATCGACCTTCAGCCGAACGTCATTCATATCTAATAACTAGGCTTGGATTTTTAAATTTTGTTATGGTGGATATCCGAAAATAGTGCGCGCATAGATCGTCTTGTTTCTTTAATATTGCGCACACAATGGCGGTTATTATTGACGAGTTAACGTAAGATGAGGAAATTTTGGGGGCTACTTCTTTAGCATTCCAACCGCTTCGGAAGCGGTTCGAATACTAAAGGTGTAGCCCCAAAATGGGTCTGAGAAATGTCATTTTTGAAACATTTTCTGGGGGCAGGGCCGGATTTACGAATGGGCAGACTGGGTGGACGCCCAGGGCTCCCACATTTGTGGGGGCCTCCACATTGAAGTTCGTCTTTCGAGGAACATAATATGACAAAATTCCCTGCCAAATTGCCGAAGGCAATTTGGCAGGGAATTTTGTTATATTGTGTTCCTCGAAAGACGAACTGCGTGCGCTGTCATTTTTTTTCTCCCCCACAAAATCAATGTCAACAATTCGAAAAAACAGGGATCTGGGTGTTATGGTCGGGCCAATGTTTGGGCCGTTCCGGCGCCCCTGGTATTGGCCGTCTGTCAAGATATCTGTCACAATAGGCCCCAGTAATGTCATTCAATAATGTTGAACTGGTTCATTGAATTCGTCGGCATGTGTTATTTTTTCTTCAGAATCTTTACTGGTATTCTACTTCACTTCCAATCATGCAATTTGGTCAACTTCTTCACGATGACCGTATATCTAGTTATTTGTTTATTGGGGTTTATCGAGACTTTTGATAATACATCTAGACTATTTATCGTTTTCTGACAACTCGACTCGTAGTTGGAATGCAATTGGTTGCCATTGACCTGGAATTTGTATTACCTTCCGAGTTCTCTTCATTGCTGTCATATTAGAAATTAGCAGAAGGGTAATGCCCAGACTCTTCATTCTTAGTGTGTATTCAACAATTCCCTCGTTTGAATTGTTTCTTCTGCGACCTTCAACTCTTTTGACGCGGAATAATCTGAGAAACAGAATTCTTAGCGCCTAATATTTATCAGGAATTTTACAAAACGTATAGGTCGTTAGACTAAAGCGTCATTATTTTAAAAGATGTTCGAATGATCTCATTGACAGTTTTTCAAATGATTTTCTGTATATATTTAAATGGCACATTTATACTTTCAAGGAACGATATCGTTGTTCAAGGATAGGACATAAATGGTGCATGAAACATAGGAATACGTATCTTTGTTTAACCCTTTATCCAACGAATCGGCCGCATCCGCCCCCGAACTATGCAACTTCAGCAGTTGAGAAAATATTATTTTTCAACAAATTTCAACAAAAACATATCATGTGACCCTTCGTTGGAACGAGCTCGTCGAGCTCGTTCCAACGAGGGGTCACATGATATGGTTTTGTTGAAATTTGCGGGAAAATTTGAAAAAATGATATTAAAATAATAAATTTTGATATCGTCGATATCGTTGGGTAAAGAGTAAAAAGCACTTAGAAATGGACACACACAGTTGGCTAAAATGACTACTGCAGTACCTTTCCGTGGTCTGCCGTCTGTCGACTTTAGTCGCCTGTCGCGCCAAAAGAGTTAAGATAGACAGGGGTGAACATTTTTGGCTCCATAGAATATTGTTTTATTACAGTGGTCATAAGGTAACAGAAATGGCTGAACATTGCATTTGTGTTGGGAGATATACGGGCACTTACTAGGAAATTAGAATTATTTTACGCTGAAGTAATAAGTCACGTAACATCTATATTAATGGAAGAATAGTATCAAGTAGGAAACAATTAAAAATTCAACTCACCCAAATTGGTGTTTTTTTTTATTTCCATCAAACATTCCCAGCACAGGATTAATCGATATCCCCCAAAAGTATGGAAAAGGATACTCAAGAAAACATACTATACTTGTGGGGACACAACGTATCCGTCTGTATTCTAAAAGTGGTTAAAAATAAAATAGCGGGTGCTTTAGAATATTTGGTGAATAATTACCGGAATAAGCGTCCTGAAAGCTGTCTGACGTAGGGGAGCTATTTATGAGACCATGCTACACTAGTCTGTCCTACGTCGTATGGTTACGCCAGTGAGCATGTAGGGTTTAGATTGGTTCTGTTGAGATATTATGCACCGCTCTCTCAGTCTCTCTGTAGGGAAAGGTCTGTCATTTTTCTTCTTAAGGCAGTTATGTAAAAGTAGTTATTTTTGTCATCTGTCCATTTTAAGGCTTTCGTCAAAAATTTTAATACTCCATTTTTATATTGAGTTTTCCTACGTACTTCTGCCATACTTTTTGGGAACATTTAGACATTCATTAAGACTGTGCTGGGAAAGTTTGACGCAAATTAAAAACTTGAATGTAGGTGACTTTTTTAGTTTTCATTTTTTGTCATTTTTCTTTGTTTCTCATATAATATAATTCTTACATTATTATTGATGTAACGTGACTTATTACTGCAAATTAAAATAAATTTTAGTTTCATAGAATGTATCTATGCATATCCAAACAAACATCAAATTTTCAGCCATTTCTGTCAGCTTTGGTTCATCTTAAATATGGAGCCAAAATGTGCATTTTTCTCAATGTAGATGTGCGTTATCCCCAAACATATAATACAGTCGGTGTGGACTGGTCGTTATCCACGCGTGGTAGTGATGCCCTTGCATGCGTTTACCAGGTACTAAAAAATCCTCAGCAGCATTTTTTTAATTAATGAAGCACAGGGTTATACCCGGTGTTTCATTAATTAATTATTTTTATTACTGTTCCTATAATAAGTGTTTGGAATCTGGTATTATGGCGTCTGTAGAAATAGTGCCCGCCTATGGAAAGTGACCAGTCCACGGCGGTCCTACTGTTGACTTGCGTATTGTATTCCTTCCTTTCAACTAAGACTTAGAGGCCATCACTGATATCTCCTAGAGTACGGTGATCTTCTATGTCCGTGTCGCCTTCCCCACAAGTTCGAAATGCTGACTTGAAACAGAAGGACACACGGAATATTATTATTTTTCGGTGGACAGTGTCTTTACCATAAACTGAGAATGCGGGATGTTTGCTGTTTGTACGGCCCATTTTCTGTGATAGATACATTTAAAACAATTATATCTTAAGACAGGATAGATCAGAACTATTTGCACAGACCTGTGGGAAGGCACATTTCAGGCTCATGTGCTGTAACAAAAATCTTAAAAAGTAATAAGAGTACTTCCACAAAACGTTGTAATCGCTGATCAGCAACATATACGCTTGGAAATAAGCAGACTGTCATCTGCAGAATGAGGTCCCCAGAGGGTGAATTTTGGTAATGCTACCCTGCATAGCACAGCAGCATTACCAAATTCACCCTCTGTAAACCTCAGTCTGAATCAAAGTCGCAGGCCTAAACAGAAAGAGGTACACAGAGAGTAAATTGGCGGATTCTAGCCCAATGTATGAGATCGCATTAGAAAATTCACCCTTTGGGGACCTCATTTTGCAAGTGGCAAATAGCTGATTTCCAGGCCTGGCAACATAATCAAAAAGGAACAACTCTTTACATCAATATATGTACTTATTAATCTTGAGTATTAGGTGAAGGACATAACATCGCTACGCTCCGTGTTATCGCCCACATGCCCAGAAACCGGAGATGTTCAGAATAGAAAGTATCAAGGCTTTTGATAAGAGTACATTCTAGCCTGAAGAATGGTGAACAACTGATGTGTGGTATGTCTGTTGTGAGTTTGTTGCAACATGTTGATGAAATAAAGGCACGCGAGGAAAAGCATTATTTCTAATGAGATTCAAACAGCACATGTCTCTGTTTCATAGCATTTATCTTCAAAACATTAAAACATAAGAAAGGGGGATGTAAGGTATTTGTATTTCTGTTCATGGCAAACAGAATCTCTATTTCCAATACTTACCATTCTTCGAGAAATAGTAATAAAAATATAATAATGTAATAATAACGTAATAAGTTATCAATATTATCAACCCTAAAGCATTCATAGGTACAATTTAAATAAAATTTAATAAATGAATGTTGTAAAAATCGTATGTATACTACTAGTTGTGCTATTCGTTATGTACTTCTCTGTTGTTTGTCGTATTTGTAACATACGTGATACATGTAAATGTATTTTGGGGTATAATTATTAATTATTTATTTATTGATGTTTAAGGTCACATACTTATGCGCAGTGGCAAATCATGACCGTAACAGTTTTACGGATGGAGGAAGCCGGAATACCCAGAGAGAACCGCCGAGCAACGGCGAGCAGCTGCCAGCTCCCCAACATCGTTACTCCGCACTGCAGCACAGACAGGGTTAGATTGCTTGAAGACATGCGCATCATCGACGTGCTGTACGCCTCAGTACACGGCGTCATCGTACCCCAACGTGGACACTCGGGGTTAAGTGACTTGCCCAAGGACACAGCGCGGGAGTCCAAGTCGGTCGCTCAGACTGTCATCCATCTGAGGATTAACCATGCTCGACGTTGCTGAACTTCGGTGTTCTGACGAGAACCGTCGACCACAACGCCACCGCGCCCCGATATGGGTAGAATAAAGTATGTTTATACTAAAATGTGATGATACTAATTTATTGATATTGGTTTTGATATGTTGGTATAAATTTTATTTACAAGTATACAAAAATAAAACACAATTTACACGAAATGCACAAATTACAATATAGATGTCAAAACATTAAATTTGAAATCAATTTGTTTACTTATGCATACCAGCAGGTAAATTCATAATCAGATTGTTAATCATCCTGCCTTCCCCAAGGAAGGGGGGGGGGCGGAATCGGTAGAGAAACAGGAACAGGTATGTCGATGAAGAAAGTACAGAAAAGAGGGAGACAGGGAAAAAAAACCTTCATCGAAAAGGAAAAAAATATAATTGTGCAACATCACGATATCCCATTATCGTCTTTAGGACAGGCCGACTGTTCCATTTGCTGTGGTCGGAACCTGTTTGAGCTGGACTCTCCCGGGTCGTTCATAACCATTTTATATAATACCTCAAAGTGCCATAGCAAGAACATGACTGGCCGTATACCGCAAATTTATCAAATACAAGGGTTCGGTCGAATCTGAAAACAGGTAAACTACACACTCGAGGCTTATCAGCACATCTTGTCAACTAATTAATTTTGAAATATTATTTTGGACAATTAAGAGGAGGGGGATAGAGGTTTGGGGGTGACTTGGAATGGAAGAGTGCTAGACCGCACAGCCCGAGTAGTTATTACACTACGCTGAAACCATAATATTCTAGGTTTTGAAGTGATGTCTCGTGGTTTATGGTATCAAGGGTGTTTGATGAGCAGGCTTCTTGTTTTCTGTGGCTATGTATTTTAACAATTGCATAACTGGATGTAATGCATTATGATGTTTCTTAAAGCAGCATTTGGGGATATGTCAAATTTATTTAATTGCTTTATCAGTCTTATAATCATAAATTCTTTCTACAAATGGAACAGAAACAGACAAAATATTGATTTGTATATTGTTCGTAAAATGCTTGTCATCACCTGATTTAACCCATTACCCAATGAATCGGCCGCATCCGCCCGCGTAATACGCAAATTCAGCAGTTGAAAAAGTATTATTTTTCAAACAATTTCAACAAAACCATATCATGTGACCCGTCGTTGGAACGAGCTCGTTCCAACGAGGGGTCACATGATATGGTTTTGTTGAAATTTTTTGAAAAATTTGAAAAAATGATATTTAAAATAATAAATTTTGATATCGTCCGCGTTGGGTAATGGGTTAAAGTCGAGTGTTACCGAAGTAATTTCCCTTCTGTTCGGTACAATTCTCTGGCTGAATGAGTTATTCATATTATGTGGAGCGGAAATTTAAATTTATTGAAAGCTTAAGAATATTGCCCTAGACATTTTCACAGACCTGACCTTATTTGAATTTCATTGAATTTACGATATATGTTATTTCAAAAGGCGACTTTGGAGTAATTAACAAGTTTTCAGGTAATCTTACATTCAGGAACTCGGCAAAGGCTTTCTGAAGCGTGAGTATATGTTTAGAAGTTTGATTTCCTATAATTGCAAAGAAGCTATTGAATTCCCGAGAAATGTTTTGGGGCACATATTTCCTTTTATCGCTAAGACTGAAGAATTAGGACAAGTACTCTAAGTTTTGTTCACATTTAATGCATTATGAAGTAGTTTCCGTGTTTGTCGTGTGTTATTCTGGTGTTTCTATCTCATAATACACATCTTTTTGCTCTCTTTTTTTTTAAATTCCGTAAAATAACAAGCAGTAGTTTTGGGAAGCTTTAACATTGACTTTCGCTTGTGATCTTAACATCTTGTTGAAGAATTTGTTTTTATTGTTGGCCGAGATCAAAAGTAAGTTTGTAATCCATGATTGTCATTTTGTAGATTTATTGTTTAGCTTGAGGTTCTGGGTGAAGGTTTTCTCAAATGTATTCAAGTAAATATGAAGGCTTTTTTGTAGGCTGTATTGGGACTGTTTTTTTCCATAACCGTGAAAAGGTCACACTGGGACAGTAGCGACATGAGAGTTCACTATTTGTAGAAATTACTTTTATCATGACTCCTCCGTTTTGTTCACTTTAAAACATTTGATATTTTGTTTTCATATTAATCAGCGATAAATAAAGCCTTCTGTCAATTTCATTGGTCGATTTCAAAACTAGACAATTTGATTGGCTGAACAAAATACAACTGGGCCACATTTTCACAATTTGCATAATTAGAGTTGGGAACTTTCATTGGTCAATTTCAAAACTGGATAATTTGATTGGCTAAACAAAATACAACTGGGTCACTTTTGCATAATTTCAGTTGGGAGAATTTACGTTATCTGCCATATTTAGGGTGGGTTATATTGTATTAATCTTTTACCTACAAGAAAAAACGCCATTCATTCTTTTTTATATTTTCACTTTTTGCTTCCAAAACATAGGCTATGACACCTCATTGGAACGAGCTCGACGAGCTCGTTCCAATGAGGGGTCATAAACTATGTTTTGGAAGCAACAAATGAAACAAATGAAACTTTTTAGTTATACGAGGATGTTTTTTCCAAGTGCCGTCTTCAACTCAAGTTAGGTGATGGGTTAAAAAGTCATACTGAGTGGCTAATTTGTGCGTGTGTGTGTCATATGATAAATATAATATGAAATGAGTGTTTTTCTCATGTAATATTTATGAAACTCGTCCGAATTTTCCGTTTGGGCTCCCCAGACGCTCGCCAAAACGGAAAATTCTTAGTCTCGTTTCATAAATATTATATGAGAAAAACACTTATTCCTGCAGTAAGGAGCGTATTAACTGACCGGCATTTTTCGGCGCTAACTGTGACAGGACTTCTAGTTTTAACTGTACTCCGTCAAAGCGACACATACTACATTTCAACAACGTAAAATGTAATTTAACGTTGGGGGTTCTTGAACTAATATATGCAATTTAACGTTTGGGGATTCTTGAACTAATATATCCAAAGGCGGTCGAAGTCTGCGCGATTGGAATCTGTGTTCTTGCTATCAACTATCGTTTTCCCTTATCCGTTGTTATGATTATGATCCCTCATTAACCCTTTACCCAACGCAGACGATATCAAATTTTATTATTTTAAATATCATTTTTTCAAATTGAAAAAAAAATTCAAAAAACCATATCATGTGACCCCCTCGTTGGAACGAGCTCGACGAGCTCGTTCCAACGAGGGGTCACATGATATGGTTTTGTTGAAATTTTTGGAAAAATAATATTTTTTCAACTCCTCAATTTGCATATTACGCGGGCGGATGCGGCCGATTCGTTGGGTAAAAGCTTAAATGATATTGATTTGATAGCTGAAACGTAGATAAACAAACAGCCCATAACAATAACAAATTCCTTACGGAATTAGACTGCTGGTCCGATGGCCACAGTGTGTCAACAGGGAATTGTTCCGTCCAGAGAAACGCTGACAACCACTTGAAATTGAAAGGGAGAAAAACACAAGCGCATGCAAGACATCAAAGTGTTCCATTCATTTTTACCTACTTTGTTTTTTTGCATATTATCTGTAATTAGACACAAAACATATATCTTCTAACTTGTGCACCGTAGCATATTCACACGACTACATGTATGTTTGTCTCCAATAATGCTCGCGTGACGATATTAACGTGCAAAGAGTTTCGAGGCGACAGTTTTGCAAACGTGTATATGATTGATTGACAGCATTTTATTTCCAAACAAACAAGATGAAAAATATAGAAAGAACAGATATTGCACAGTATTGACAAAGGTTGATAATTAGAAAATGGAGAGTTTGGAGACTGTGAGACAATTTTTGTTCTAGCAATTCAATAGTAAATATATCTGAACTAGTTACTGGTATGTACAAAAATGTTCATGTTTGCAATGCAAGTCTCTCAGACTTTGTCGTAACACACGAAAACATCAGACAGCAAACATTCGTCACTGTTACCACTTATCGGGGAATTCTTCAGTTGTTTGCATCGATGCTCGTCATGGTAGAAGATAATACCAGCACAGTCTGTGGATATCATGCACTGTCTAGCGCAATCAACGATTGAGACGGCAACAGTCTGGGACATCAGTAATCTCGAGTCTTTTGGATCATCCCTTTTGATGAAATTTCCTGTCATTAAAACGGCATCTAGAAATTAAAGGAAAGTGCATGTCACAAATGAAACTTAACACCAAGTACGGAAATAAACATAAATATACATGTATACCGCCCCGACCACCCCGACCAATGTCGGGGCAAAACATTTGCCGATCATGATATTTTTGTGATCGACCTTCAGCCGAACGTCATTCATATCTAATAACTAGGCTTGGATTTTTAAATTTTGTTATGGTGGATATCCGAAAATAGTGCGCGCATAGATCGTCTTGTTTCTTTAATATTGCGCACACAATGGCGGTTATTATTGACGAGTTAACGTAAGATGAGGAAATTTTGGGGGCTACTTCTTTAGCATTCCAACCGCTTCGGAAGCGGTTCGAATACTAAAGGTGTAGCCCCAAAATGGATCTGAGAAATGTCATTTTTGAAACATTTTCTGGGGGCAGGGCCGGATTTACGAATGGGCAGACTGGGTGGACGCCCAGGGCTCCCACATTTGTGGGGGCCTCCACATTGAAGTTCGTCTTTCGAGGAACATATTATGACAAAATTCCCTGCCAAATTGCCGAAGGCAATTTGGCAGGGAATTTTGTTATATTGTGTTCCTCGAAAGACGAACTGCATGCGCTGTCAATTTTTTCTCCCCCCACAAAATCAATGTCAACAATTCGAAAAAACAGGGATCTGGGTGTTATGGTCGGGCCAATGTTTGGGCCGTTCCGGCGCCCCTGGTATTGGCCGTCTGTCAAGATATCTGTCACAATAGGCCCCAGTAATGTCATTCAATAATGTTGAACTGGTTCATTGAATTCGTCGGCATGTGTTATCTTTTCTTCAGAATCTTTACTGGTATTCTACTTCACTTCCAATCATGCAATTTGGTCAACTTCTTCACGATGACCGTATATCTAGTTATTTGTTTATTGGGGTTTATCGAGACTTTTGATAATACATCTAGACTATTTTTCGTTTTCTGAAAACTCGACTCGTAGTTGGAATGCAATTGGTTGCCATTGACCTGGAATTTGTATTACCTTCCGAGTTCTCTTCATTGCTGTCATATTAGAAATTAGCAGAAGGGTAATGCCCAGACTCTTCATTCTTAGTGTGTATTCAACAATTCCCTCGTTTGAATTGTTTCTTCTGCGACCTTCAACTCTTTTGGCGGGAATAATCTGAGAAACAGAATTCTTAGCGCCTAATATTCATCAGGAATTTTACAAAAAGTATAGGTTGTTAGACTAAAGCATTATTTTAAAAGATGTTCTAATGATCTCATTGACAGTTTTTCAAATGATTTCTTGTATATATTTAAATGGAACCTTTATACTTTCAAGGGACGATATCGTTGTTCATGGATAGGACATAAATGGTGCATGAAACATAGGAATACGTATCTTTGTTTAACCCTTTACCCAACGAATCGGCCGCATCCGTCCCCGAACTATGCAACTTCAGCAGTTGAAAAAATATTATTTTTCAACAGATTTCAACAAAACCATATCATGTGACCCCTCGTGGGAACGAGCTCGTCGAGCTCGTCGAGCTCGTTCAAACGAGGGGGTCACATGATATGGTTTTGTTGAAATTTTTGGAAAAATTTGAAAAAATGATATTAAAATAATAAATTTTGATATCGTCTGCGTTGGGTAAAGAGTTAAAAGCACTTAGAAATGGACACACACAGTTGGCTAAAATGACTACTGCAGTACCTTTCCGTGGTCTGCCGTCTGTCGACTTTAATCGCCTGTCGCGCCAAAAGAGTTAAGATAGACAGGGGTGAACATTTTTGGCTCCATAGAATATTGTTTTATTAAAGTGGTTATTAGGTAACAGAAATGGCTGAACATTGCATTTGTGTTGGGAGATATACGGGCACTTACTAGGAAATTAGAATTGTTTTACGCTCAAGTAATAAGTCACGTAACATCTATATTAATGGAAGAATAGTATCAAGTAGGAAACAATTAAAAATTCAACTCACCCAAACTGGTGTTTTTTTTTTATTTCCATCAAACATTCCCAGCACAGGATTAATCGATATCCCCCAAAAGTATGGAAAAGAAAACATACTATACTTGTGGGGACACAACGTGTCCGTCTGTATTCTAAAAGTGGTTAAAAATAAAATAGCGGGTGCTTTAGAATATTTGGTGAATAATTACCGGAATAATCGTCCTGAAAGCTGTCTGACGTAGGGGAGCTATTTATGAGACCATGCTACACTAGTCTGTCCTACGTCGTATGGTTACGCCAGTGAGCATGTAGGGTTTAGATTGGTTCTGTTGAGATATTATGCACCGCTCTCTCAGTCTCTCTGTAGGGAAAGGTCTGTCATTTTTCTTCTTAAGGCAGTTATGTAAAAGTAGTTATTTTTGTCATCTGTCCATTTTAAGGCTTTCGTCAAAAATTTTAATACTCCATTTTTATATTGAGTTTTCCTACGTACTTCTGCCATACTTTTTAGGAACATTTAGACATTCATTAAGACTGTGCTGGGAAAGTTTGACGCAAATTAAAAACTTGAATGTAGGTGACTTTTTTAGTTTTCATTTTTTCATTTTTCTTTGTTTCTCATATAATATAATTCTTACATTATTATTGATGTAACGTGACTTATTACTGCAAATTAAAATAAATTTTAGTTTCATAGAATGTATCTATGCATATCCAAACAAACATCAAATTTTCAGCCATTTCTGTCAGCTTTGGTTCATCTTAAATATGGAGCCAAAATGTGCATTTTTCTCAATGTAGATGTGCGTTATCCCCAAACATATAATACAGTCGGTGTGGACTGGTCGTTATCCACGCGTGGTAGTGATGCCCTTGCATGCGTTTACCAGGTACTAAAAAATCCTCAGCAGCATTTTTTTAATTAATGAAGCACAGGGTTATACCCGGTGTTTCATTAATTAATTATTTTTATTACTGTTCCTATAATAAGTGTTTGGAATCTGGTATTATGGCGTCTGTAGAAATATTGCCCGCCTATGGAAAGTGACCAGTCCACGGCGGTCCTACTGTTGACTTGCGTATTGTATTCCTTCCTTTCAACTAAGACTTAGAGGCCATCACTGATATCTCCTAGAGTACGGTGATCTTCTATGTCCGTGTCGCCTTCCCCACAAGTTCGAAATGCTGACTTGAAACAGAAGGACACACGGAATATTATTATTTTTCGGTGGACAGTGTCTTTACCATAAACTGAGAATGCGGGATGTTTGCTGTTTGTACGGCCCATTTTCTGTGATAGATACATTTAAAACAATTATATCTTAAGACAGGATAGATCAGAACTATTTGCACAGACCTGTGGGAAGGCACATTTCAGGCTCATGTGCTGTAACAAAAATCTTAAAAAGTAATAAGAGTACTTCCACAAAACGTTGTAATCGCTGATCAGCAACATATACGCTTGGAAATAAGCAGACTGTCATCTGCAGAATGAGGTCCCCAGAGGGTGAATTTTGGTAATGCTACCCTGCATAGCACAGCAGCATTACCAAATTCACCCTCTGTAAACCTCAGTCTGAATCAAAGTCGCAGGCCTAAACAGAAAGAGGTACACAGAGAGTAAATTGGCGGATTCTAGCCCAATGTATGAGATCGCATTAGAAAATTCACCCTTTGGGGACCTCATTTTGCAAGTGGCAAATAGCTGATTTCCAGGCCTGGCAACATAATCAAAAAGGAACAACTCTTTACATCAATATATGTACTTATTAATCTTGAGTATTAGGTGAAGGACATAACATCGCTACGCTCCGTGTTATCGCCCACATGCCCAGAAACCGGAGATGTTCAGAATAGAAAGTATCAAGGCTTTTGATAAGAGTACATTCTAGCCTGAAGAATGGTGAACAACTGATGTGTGGTATGTCTGTTGTGAGTTTGTTGCAACATGTTGATGAAATAAAGGCACGCGAGGAAAAGCATTATTTCTAATGAGATTCAAACAGCACATGTCTCTGTTTCATAGCATTTATCTTCAAAACATTAAAACATAAGAAAGGGGGATGTAAGGTATTTGTATTTCTGTTCATGGCAAACAGAATCTCTATTTCCAATACTTACCATTCTTCGAGAAATAGTAATAAAAATATAATACTGTAATAATAACGTAATAAGTTATCAATATTATCAACCCTAAAGCATTCATAGGTACAATTTAAATAAAATTTAATAAATGAATGTTGTAAAAATCGTATGTATACTACTAGTTGTGCTATTCGTTATGTACTTCTCTGTTGTTTGTCGTATTTGTAACATACGTGATACATGTAAATGTATTTTGGGGTAGAATTATTAATTATTTATTTATTGATGTTTAAGGTCACATACTTATGCGCAGTGGCAAATCATGACCGTAACAGTTTTACGGATGGAGGAAGCCGGAATACCCAGAGAGAACCGCCGAGCAACGGCGAGCAGCTGCCAGCTCCCCAACATCGTTACTCCGCACTGCAGCACAGACAGGGTTAGATTGCTTGAAGACATGCGCATCATCGACGTGCTGTACGCCTCAGTACACGGCGTCATCGTACCCCAACGTGGACACTCGGGGTTAAGTGACTTGCCCAAGGACACAGCGCGGGAGTCCAAGTCGGTCGCTCAGACTGTCATCCATCTGAGGATTAACCATGCTCGACGTTGCTGAACTTCGGTGTTCTGACGAGAACCGTCGACCACAACGCCACCGCGCCCCGATATGGGTAGAATAAAGTATGTTTATACTAAAATGTGACGATACTAATTTATTGATATTGGTTTTGATATGTTGGTATAAGTTTTATTTACAAGTATACAAAAATAAAACACAATTTACACGAAATGCACAAATTACAATATAGATGTCAAAACATTAAATTTGAAATCAATTTGTTTACTTATGCATACCAGCAGGTAAATTCATAATCAGATTGTTAATCATCCTGCCTTCCCCAAGTAAGGGGGGGGGGGGCGGAATCGGTAGAGAAACAGGAACAGGTATGTCGATGAAGAAAGTACAGAAAAGAGGGAGACAGGGAAAAAAAACCTTCATCGAAAAGGAAAAAAATATAATTGTGCAACATCACGATATCCCATTATCGTCTTTAGGACAGGCCGACTGTTCCATTTGCTGTGGTCGGAACCTGTTTGAGCTGGACTCTCCCGGGTCGTTCATAACCATTTTATATAATACCTCAAAGTGCCATAGCAAGAACATGACTGGCCGTATACCGCAAATTTATCAAATACAAGGGTTCGGTCGAATCTGAAAACAGGTAAACTACACACTCGAGGCTTATCAGCACATCTTGTCAACTAATTAATTTTGAAATATTATTTTGGTCAATTAAGAGGAGGGGGTTAGAGGTTTGGGGGTGACTTGGAATGGAAGAGTGCTAGACCGCACAGCCCGAGTAGTTATTACACTACGCTGAAACCATAATATTCTAGGTTTTGAAGTGATGTCTCGTGGTTTATGGTATCAAGGGTGTTTGATGAGCAGGCTTCTTGTTTTCTGTGGCTATGTATTTTAACAATTGCATAACTGGATGTAATGCATTATGATGTTTCTTAAAGCAGCATTTGGGGATACGTCAAATTTATTTAATTGCTTTATCAGTCTTATAATCATAAATTCTTTCTACAAATGGAACAGAAACAGACAAAATATTGATTTGTATATTGTTCGTAAAATGCTTGTCATCACCTGATTTAACCCATTACCCAATGAATCGGCCGCATCCGCCCGCGTAATACGCAAATTCAGCAGTTGAAAAAGTATTATTTTTCAAACAATTTCAACAAAACCATATCATGTGACCCGTCGTTGGAACGAGCTCGTACCAACGAGGGGTCACATGATATGGTTTTGTTGAAATTTTTTGAAAAATTTGAAAAAATGATATTTAAAATAATAAATTTTGATATCGTCTACGTTGGATAATGGGTTAAAGTCGAGTGTTACCGAAGCAATTTCCATCCTGTCCGGTACAATTCTCTGGCTGAATGAGTTATTCATATTATGTGGAGCGGAAATTTAAATTTATTGAAAGCTTAAGAATGTTGCCCTAGACATTTTCACAGACCTGACCTTATTTGAATTTCATTGAATTTACGATATATGTTATTTCAAAAGGCGACTTTGGAGTAATTAACAAGTTTTCAGGTAATCTTACATTCAGGAACTCGGCAAAGGCTTTCTGAAGCGTGAATATATGTTTAGAAGTTTGATTTCCTATAATTGCAAAGAAGCTATTGAATTCCCGAGAAATGTTTTGGGGCACATATTTCCTTTTATCGCTAAGACTGAAGAATTAGGGCAAGTACTCTAAGTTTTGTTCACGTTTAATGCATTATGAAGTAGTTTCCATGTTTGTCGTGTGTTATTCTGGTGTTTCTATCTCATAATACACATCTTTTTGCTCTCTTTTTTTTAAATTCCGTAAAATAACAAGCAGTAGTTTTGGGAAGCTTTAACATTGACTTTCGCTTGTGATCTTAACATCTTGTTGAAGAATTTGTTTTTATTGTTGGCCGAGATCAAAAGTAAGTTTGTAATCCATGATTGTCATTTTGTAGATTTATTGTTTAGCTTGAGGTTCTGGGTGAAGGTTTTCTCAAATGTATTCAAGTAAATATGAAGGCTTTTTTGTAGGCTGTATTGGGACTGTTTTTTTCCATAACCGTGAAAAGGTCACACTGGGACAGTAGCGACATGAGAGTTCACTATTTGTAGAAATTACTTTTATCATGACTCCTCCGTTTTGTTCACTTTAAAACATTTGATATTTTGTTTTCATATTAATCAGCGATAAATAAAGCCTTCTGTCAATTTCATTGGTCGATTTCAAAACTAGACAATTTGATTGGCTGAACAAAATACAACTGGGCCACATTTTCACAATTTGCATAATTAGAGTTGGGAACTTTCATTGGTCAATTTCAAAACTGGATAATTTGATTGGCTAAGCAAAATACAACTGGGTCACTTTTGCATAATTTCAGTTGGGAGAATTTACGTTATCTGCCATATTTAGGGTGGGTTATATTGTATTAATCTTTTACCTACAAGAAAAAAAGCCATTCATTCTTTTTTATATTTTCACTTTTTGCTTCCAAAACATAGGCTATGACACCTCATTGGAACGAGCTCGACGAGCTCGTTCCAATGAGGGGTCATAAACTATGTTTTGGAAGCAACAAATGAAACAAATGAAACTTTTTAGTTATACGAGGATGTTTTTTCCAAGTGCCGTCTTCAACTCAAGTTAGGTGATGGGTTAAAAAGTCATACTGAGTGGCTAATTTGTGCGTGTGTGTGTCATATGATAAATATAATATGAAATGAGTGTTTTTCTCATGTAATATTTATGAAACTCGTCCGAATTTTCCGTTTGGGCTCCCCAGACGCTCGCCAAAACGGAAAATTCTAAGTCTCGTTTCATAAATATTATATGAGAAAAACACTTATTCCATATCCTCTATTTATGGAAAGATCTCTTTCCAATTTAGAGGTTGTTGATTTTATAATTCAATATAAAAAAATCGCATACTGATCGGACATTTGAATCACTTAGTCTTACAAGCATTGTTGAAAGATTACGATTCAATCTGTTACTCTGGCCGGTTTGGATATAATAGGTAAGTCTGTATCTGAATGGGGTCCTACTTTTAAAAAAGTCAGTTATTAAATAATAAAACTTTACCGGGTGTCTTTGTCGTCGTAGATTCTGGAGTCTTCAAGGATGTTGATGATTGTTCTTGAGTTGTAGTCGTAGTAATGATCATGTTGTTTTCTTTCTCACACATAACGGGAATCGACGCCCATTTACTCACACCCACCCAATCACTGCTGCTTGACAAATCGAATAACGCAGCAAAGTTCTGATTTCCATCACCATTTGGGAAGTTTGCAATCGCTGGTATCTGAGTCGATCCATTTACCCATTTCCAGATCCCCGATATTTTTTCGGCTCCGAGCCAAGTTTGATTAACGTCAGCTGCAAAAAGAAATAAACATTTCGAAAATACAGGATATGGAATGAGTGTTTTTCTCATACAATATTTATGAAACGAGTCTAAGAATTTTCCGTTTTGGCGAGCCTCCAGAGAGCCGAAACGGAAAATTCGGACGAGTTTCATAAATATTATATGAGAAAAACACTCATTTCATATTCTGTTTATCATATGACACACACGCACAAATTAGCCACTTAGTATGACTTTTTAACCCATCACCTAACTTGAGTTGCAGACGGCACTTGGAAAAAACATCCTCGTATAACTGAAAATTTTCATTTGTTGCTTCCAAAACATAGGTTATGACCCCTCATTGAAACGAGCTCGTCGAGCTCGTTCCAATGAGGGGTCTTAACCTATGTTTTTGAAGCAAAAAGTGAAAATATAAAAAAAAATTAATCTCGTTTTTCTTGCAGGTAAAAGATAAATACAATATAACCCACCCTAAATAGGACAGATAACGTAAATTCCCCCTACGGAAATTATGCAAATGTGATCCAGTTGTATTTTGTTTAGCCAATCAAATTGTCCAGTTTTGAAATTGACCAATGAAAGCTCCCAACTCTAAATATGCAAATTGTGAAAATGTGGCCCAGTTGTATTTTGTTCAGCCAATCAAATTGTCTAGTTTTGAAACTGACCAATGAAATTGACGGAAGGCTTTATTTATCAGTGATTAATATGAAAACAAAATATCAAATGTTTTAAAGTGAACAAAACGAACGAGTCATATGATAAAATAAAATAACGTGCAGAAACGATACTATAAAAAATAGAAATATCAATTTCTGGGCGAGTACATCGATAACTTTTTAACAGAACTGCGCATAGCAAAATATTGGAAGTATAGGCAGTATAATGATAGCAATAATTAGTAAGCTGAGAGCGTATGCAATTCGTCGCCTGCATAGAGATAATATGCATCTGGAACTTGCATTACGTTTCATCTAATGAAACGTGATGTTTCTGGTTGATAGGGTATCCCAAACACATCCCCTCGTCCACGTTAAGCATGCTTCCCACAAATGTTACACAAAAACATAATAATCCACATGCAATCCACATCTGGATATAAAACAAGAATATTACTCAATTCTTTTATCAATAAATGTTGAGATGGCAAGGAGGAAACTGCCAGAGGCACTAAATCGTTGGCATGCATGCAACAGGCATGGCATTCAAAGCTATTGGAAGGCAACTTGACTATAATCATTCTGTCATCAGCAGACTTGTCGGAAAACATCAACAAACGAAGGATGTTAAAGACCGACCAAGGCCTGGACAGCCCCACATGACCTCTCCTCGGGATGTCTGACACGCCTCGTTAGGCGTGAACCCTTTGTTTCGGGTGGGGTTTTGAGACGCCGTTGCCTCCCGAACAGGCGTTTGTGCAATAGAACTGTCCAAAGTTGTCCCAAAGCATTGGGTATGAGGTCCAGAAGGGTCATCAAGCGTCCAGCAGCTCTGTCCGATCAGCATCAAAGACAAGGGTTGGAGTGGTATGTGGCACGACAGCATTGGAATCTCAGGACGTGGAGGAGAGTCCATTGATCAAACAAGAGTAGATTCCTGCGTCACGTCACAGATGGCCGCATGAATGTGGAGGCATAGAAATACTTCTTACGTGCCCAGGATCATCCGACCTACTGCCCCTTCTGGTGGAGGATCAGTAATGACCTGGGAATGCCTCTCTCATGGTTGCAAACTTGAAATGGTGACTGTACCTGAGAATGTCAATGGTCATGAGTACATCCGGGACATTCTCAATCGGGTTGTCGTGCCACTTTTTAAATATCACCCGTTGGTTACACGCCCCGTATTCACGGAAGACAATGCAATGTCACATCACCCCCATGCTGTGAGAACATTCCTTAAGAACAACTCTATTACAACACTACCATGGCCTGCAATGAGTCCCGATTTGAATCCCTTAGAACACATCTGGGTCTTTCTTGGACGTCGTGGGAAGGCAAGAGACCCGCCTGTACAGAATCTGGCCAATTTGGAAGCTTCATTGCACGAGCTGTGGCGGTAGTTGCCTCTGGACCGCATCAGAAGGCTCACTGATAGCATTATGAGGAGGGTTAAGGCTGTCATCCAAGCACGTGGTGGATACACTATCTTCTGACGTCAGACACTGCTATTGTGTTCAGGAAATCACAAGTTACATTTCTTGTCAGTGATTACCGGCATTGTTTCACCATGGACCGTTCCAGCACCATACTTGTCGAGAGAATATTTTTCCATCAAAAATATTAATGACAGATATGTGTAATCAGCGCCATTAAAATACTGCATATTTTCATCATTGTATTGCCTTTCGTTTGTCAACAGACCATTCTTTGCGAAAACAATCACTTTTGGCCATCTGAAAGATAGCATGAAAGTAATGACAGTTCCTATTAACACCACTTCGAAGAAAACAGTGTGTGCTTAATTAAGTCCCAGGTGTAAATAATTTGTGGTATTACAAGGCTCTGACAAATTTCAATGCAGCTTCCGTTTGGAGAGTACATCAAAGTTTCTCGGGACGGTTCAGAGTAAGGATTATTTTCCCTGAAATTGTTCTAGTTATTGTTACAGAGGGATGGATATAGAATAAACGCATAGTGTTATAGAATAAACGTATAGTGCTATAGAATAAACGTATAGTGTTTTCAAGTAAAAAAAAAATATTGTTCGAGTAGATTAAGAATGAAACCGACGAGCCTCTGGCGAGTCGGTTTCATTCTAAATTCTACCAGTAGAATAACTTTTTTACTTGAAAACACTATACGTTTATTTTGTTTATCCCATACTTCTTCTACAGGGCAGCCGAGGCAAAATCGTGCTATAATTCGCTACAAAAGACAACGAGAAGTGGCGAGCACATTGGTCCAATTCGATCCGCCAGCAAAACTGGCAAAAATAAACAAGGCGCAGTAATACATTTCTGTCTAAAATTATTTCCCCCTCACACTTGAGCTAAAATTGCAAAAATACTTGATTATGTGAGCAGTGGGTGGTGTTTTCTACTGGCATTGTGTAATACTTTCAACAAGATTTAACGAAATCAACAATCGAACTATTAATTATGCTAGACAAATGTGGTAGAGGCTGGAGGTCAACAAATCCGTCGCTACTAAGTGAATAAATTTTTTTCAGTGTTAAACCTACGGGACAAGTTTATCACCCTAATAGGTGAATAAAGCAAAAATGTATCCAAGGCCTTTATTGTTCAAATAAACGGCTATGCATGGGATAAAATATCGCAGCCATTGTTTTGGACCACTTTTCCTTTTTTACTACGTATTTAGGCAATATGTAGACAAATTTGATTCACGTAGCCTGTAAAAGTAAATTTACTTTTTTTCAAGAGCAGAATGGCACACTCAAATGATAGTTTGGGAAAAAAGTGCTTATCGATTTATTAGCGGTCTTTTTCAACGTCATTAGAGACAAATTTGCTCAAAAAAATATGATATATCATCAGCAGATAGTCTTATATTCTAATCTATATCTTCGACAGTATCGTTGATTAACCCTTTACCCAACGCAGACGATATCAAAATTTATTAATTTAAATATCGTTTTTTATTTTTTCTAAAAATCTCTACAAAACCATATCATGTGCCCCCTCATCGGAAAGAGCTCGACGAGCTAATTCCAAAGAGGGTCACATGATATGGTTTTGTTGAAATTTTTCGAAAAATAATATTTTTTCAGCTGCTGAATATGCATATTACGTGGAGGGATGCGGGCGATTCGTTGGGTAAAGGGTTAAAGTTAGAAACAAGAGGGGGGGGGGGCCTTGTATCCTCAAATAATACAATACCGGGCTATAGGTATCCTCAAATACTGAAATGAATCGACGAGCAATACGTGCGAGTCACTTGAACGAGCAATTGCTCGATAGCTCATTTGCTCGATGGGATTCGAGTCGTTCGAGCAATGACTTATCAGTAACTGCTCGATAGCTTATAAGGGATATTTATGATACGAATGTCTAGTGGTACAGATAATGGTATCGTCAGATAAGTATACTATAAAAGGTATCCTCGATAGGTATCCTCAAATAATACAATACCGGGCCATAGGTATCCTCAAATACTGAAATGAGTCGACGAGCAATATGTGCGAGTCACTCGAACGAGCAATTGCTCTAAAGCTCATTTGCTCGATCTGTTTCGAGTCGTTCGAGCAATGACTTACTAGTAACTGCTCGATAGCTTATTTGCTTTGGTAATGATATGGGGGTTTTGTTGTACACAGGGGAGATAACTCTGCATACAGATTATGGGAAATTAAGCACTGATGATTATAAGACTTGGACGAGAGAACCAGAGATAGTATGGACTGGATAAACTGTTGTGATAGAGTAGCATATGCAACAGGCATTAAAAATGGGATTCTGGGAAAATCAGGTCCTATACCCCTATTCAATAGAACACACCCACATGGCCCTCTCGGTACTATAGCACTACGCGCAACTATTAAAATCTACGGTTTCGCGGTCGAAAATAGGATTCTTGAAGAATCCATATCAAATAAAGTCGTTTTTGGTGATTTGGAGGGATTGTCGGGTTGTTTGTGGTAATTAGATTTACTCCGATTCAATAGAACACACCCTCCGAACATAACCCTGTCCCATTGCAGAAAATTGGGTAACATAGCAACCACATGCTACCATAGAAACCAAGATGGCGGCCTCCAGTATACAAATGGACGACGGAAACACGTATCACCCTAACAACACGTGCTGCGCATGCGCACTAACACCACGTATCACTATGGCGATGACGTCACAAAGTCGCCACTCACGCGGGTTACCATGACAACACAACATGGCGCCACTGGGTCACGTGATATGAGGTCACTTCCGAGGTCCCCCACCGAGGTCCCCCCAATGTTGCCCCAAACGTGCGAGACATACACGCTAAAAACTAAAGTGTTAAAAACTACACTTGAAGTGCTGTATTTAACACTCACTAAGTGCTCAACTAGCACTTTGTTCAAGTGTAGATATGTTCAGCACTAAGTAAGTGTTAAATACAGCACTTTTAGTGTAGTTTTTAACACTTTAGTTTTTAGCGTGCACCAAGCGCAAATGAAATTATGGACGATTCTGGAAGAACCACCAATGCTAGACACATGGGAAGTGCCATCCATTCAAGTTTCAGATGTCTGACGATTGTAATGTCTAAGTGCCTAAAGCATTGCACTTTGAGTGTTAAAATCAAACCCTAAGAGTTAGAATGGGTTTAACAGCTTGAAAGTGCCAATTTTAACACTTTAGTTTTTAGTGTGTACTACTGATGTTGATGTCAGTGTACAGATGGTTAAATCTCCATCGACACAACAAAGAAAACAGTTTGTCGGATGGTTTGTGGTAATTAGATATTCTCGCCTTCAATCACACACACCTGTGAAATCATCTGCCGTCCGAATAAAGGGTTCTGCGTCACATATCACGTGCCACCTCAGATACCAAGCTGGCGGCCTCCAGTAAACAAAATGATAGACGGAAACACGTGTCACACGACAGCATGTGCTGTGCATACGAACTGACACCACGTGTCACTTTGGTAATGTAATCACATTGTGGCCACTTACGCGGCCACTTACGCGGGCTACCATGACAGCCAAATATGACGTAAATGGGTCACGTGACATGACATCACTTCTCGGGTCCGTCTTTAGGTTCCGCAATTGTTGCTCATGACATTGCATAGTACTTATAGCACACCTAAAACACAGATTTTCTCTTCGTTTATCTGTTTATTCATAGAACTAAAACTTACGGAAAGCGTTTTTCAGATCGTTCCATTCGGTCGTTGTTTCCAGAAAAAGCAAATGTGCGCCGGCCTTTGAACAAAAGAAACTAGAAGAACTGTAACCCGCGGTTGCCATCAGATCGTAATAACATGAATTCTCTCCTATGTGTGTTTTTTCTCACTGAAGGACCGCCAAAGGTATTATCTGTACACTCAAGTTGTCCTGTAGAAACATGAAGGATATTGTTAAATTGTTCCACTTTTGTCATTATTTGTATAATAAATTTCAAATATGAGGGAATTGATCTGGAGACAGAGTGACCGCCTTCAGAATAATTCAAGAGCTTTGTGTGTTTTGTTCCATGTTAAATATATAAAAAAAACTGGAAATAAAATATTAAACTTCGCTTAAAAGTTGGTGGTTATTGTACATATTTCGGTAACAAAATAACGGTAACAAATATACATACTGGATTATTTTTGAAAATCGAAAGCGAATTTTTCGAAGTTTTTCAACGAACCACGACCGACGCGAATTGCCCAACAAGGAGGAGAAGGTGACAGCCACCTTTTAACATACCAAGCCCACCGATAACATCTCCACCGCCGTTCGCTGTCGCTTTCACACTGGAATTACGGCACCACCATTATAGAGAACACGGTGGCTAAAAGTCTAGGAGCAGCCACCCAGCACGACCGACGCGAATTGCCCAACGAGGAGGAGAAGGTGACAGTCGCCTTTTAACATAGCAACACCTCCCCCGCTGTTCACTGTCGCTTTCATACTGGAATTACGTCACCACCAATTGAGAGAAAAAGGTGGCTAAAAGTCTAGGAGCAGCCAGTCTAACTTTTCAGTATTATTTCTTAGAACGCTGACGAACTTCACCGTTGCATTTTAAACTCTCATCATCCCTTGAGACCCACAAGAACTCCAAACAACTACTTTGTTTCTTTTTCCACTTTCACATCATTTCTATGTTGGAACGTGATAATTATGTATATGTAGGCAATTTTCTACTCATTAGTCTGTGTGAAACACACAGACTGTTGTTTTTGCACGGTTTCTTTTTCTTTTCTTTTTTTTTTCTTCTTCTTCTTCTTCTTCTTCTTCTTCTTCTTCTTCTTCTTCTTCTCCTGTCTTCTGTCTTCTCATCACTTTTTTGTCCGCAAGATAACTCGAAAACGAATAGCCCTATCTCGTTTTTGGCATGCTGATAGACAGCCACAAGTTCTCGGCCACCTATGTTTTTCAGATTCCTGGGGTATCAGGGGTGTCTGTAGGGGTGTTTTGAAAGTGGGTCACGCCCATATCTCAGGCGTGGTATGACCTACAGACCTGGGACCAACACCAAATGAGTCGAAATTCAATGGAGGTTCAAAATATGGGTCAAGGTCACGGAGGTCATCTAGGGGTCATTGAGTGCATTTTTCAGAATTGCTGGAAATCACATTTTTTGACCCCCTAAAGTATTCCTGACGTACACACATGCATTTTGACGTAAAAAAAAGTGGGCGTGGCCAAAATTTTTGAAAGTGGGTCACGCTCATATCTCAAGCATGGTATGACGTATGGACCTGGGAACAACACCAAATGAGTCGACACTCGATGGATATTCAAAATATGAGTCAAGGTCACGGAGGTCACCTAGGGGTCATTAAGTGCATTTTTCATAATTGCTAGAAATCACATTTTTTGATCCCCTAAAGCATTCCTGACATACACACATGCATTTTGACGTAAAAAAAAGTGGGCGTGGCCAAAATTTTTGAAAGTGGGTCACGCTCATATCTCAAGCATGGTATGACGTATGGACCTGGGACCAACACCAAATGAGTCGACACTCAATTGAGATTCAAAATATCGGTCAAGGTCACGGAGGTCACCTGGGGTCATTAAGTGCATTTTTTATAATTGCTAGAAATCACATTTTTTGACCCCCTAAAGCATTCCCGACGTACACACATATATTTTGAAGTATAAAAAGTGGGCGTGGCCAAAATTTTTGAAAAGTGGGTCACGCTCATATCTCAAGCATGGTATGACGTATGGACCTGGGACCAACACCAAATGAGTCGACACTCGATGGAGATTCAGAATATGGGTCAAGGTCATGGAGGTCACCTAGGGGTCATTAAGTGCATTTTTCATAATTGCTAGAAATCACATTTTTTGACACCCTAAAGCATTCCTGACATACACACATGCATTTTAACGTAAAAAAGTGGGCGTGACCAAAATTTTTGAAAGTGGGTCACGCTCATATCTCAAGCATAGTATGATGTATGGACCTGGGACCAACACCAAATGAGTCGACACTCGATGGGGATTCAAAATATGGTTCAAGGTCACGGAGGTCACCTAGGGGTCATTAAGTGCATTTTTTCATAATTGCTAGAAGTCATATTTTTTGACCTCCTAAAGCATTCCTGATATACACACATGCATTTTGACGTAAAAAAGTGGGTGTGGCCAAAATTTTTGAAAGTGGGTCACGCTCATATCTCAAGCATGGTATGACGTATGGACCTGGGACCAACAGCAAATGAGTCGACACTCGATGGGGATTCAAAATATGGTTCAAGGTCACGGAGGTCATCCAGGGGTCATTAAGTGCTTTTTTCATAATTGCTAGAAATCACATTTTTTGACACCCTAAAGCATTCCTGACATACACACATGCATTTTGACATAAAAAAGTGGGCGTGACCAAAATTTTTGAAAGTGGGTCACGCTCATATCTCAAGCATGGTATGACGTATGGACCTGGGACCAACACCAAATGAGTCGACACTCGATGGGGATTCAAAATATGGTTCAAGGTCACGGAGGTCATCCACGGGGTCATTGAGTGCATTTTTCAGAATTGCTGGAAATCACATTTTTTGACCCCCTAAAGTATTCCTGACACATGCATTTTGACGTAAAAAAAAAGTGGGCGTGGCCAAAATTTTTGAAAGTGGGTCACGCTCATATCTCAAGCATGGTATGATGTATGGACCCGGGACCAACACCAAATGAGTCGACACTCGATGGAGAATCAAAATATGGTTCAAGGTCACGGAGGACACCTAGGGATCATTAAGTGCTTTTTTCATAATTGCTAGAAATCACATTTTTTGACACCCTAAAGCATTCCTGACATACACACATGCATTTTGACATAAAAAAGTGGGCGTGACCAAAATTTTTGAAAGTGGGTCACGCTCATATCTCAAGCAGAGTATGACGTATGGACCTGGGACCAACACCAAATGAGTCGACACTCGATGGAGATTCAAAATATGGGCCAAGGTCACGGAGGTCACCTAGGGGTCATTAAGTGCTTTTTTTCATAATTGCTAGAAATCACATTTTTGGACACCCTAAAGCATTCCTGACATACACACATGCATTTTGACATAAAAAAGTGAAAGTGGGTCACGCTCATATCTCAAGCATGGTATGATATATGGACCTGGGACCAACACCAAATGAGTCGACACTCGATGGAGATTCAAAATATGGGTCAAGGTCACGGAGGTCACCTAGGGGTCATTAAGTGCATTTTTCATAATTGCTAGAAATCACATTTTTTGACCCCCCTAAAGCATTCTTGACATACACACATGCATTTTGACGTAAAAAAGTGGGCGTGTCCAAAATTTTTGAAAGTGGGTCACGCTCATATCTCAAGCATGGTATGACATATGGACCTGGGACCAACATCAAATGAGTCGACACTCGATGGAGATTCAAAATATGGGTCAAGGTCACCGAGGTCACTCAGGGGTCAATGAGTGCATTTTTCATAATTGCTGGAAATCACATTTTTTGACCTCCAAATGCTTCCCCAAAATTCAGACGTGCATTTTTTCATGAAAAAAGTGGGTGTGGCCAAAATTTTTGAAAGCGGGTCAAGCTCATATCTCAAGCATGGTATGATGTATTGACCTGGGACCAACACTAAATAAGTTGACACTTGATGGAGGTTCAAAAATGTGGGTCAAGGTCATGGAGGTCACCTGGGGTCATTGAGTGCATTTTTCAGAATTGCTGGAAATCACATGTTTTGACTCTCTAAAGCATTCCTGAAGTCCATACATCCATTTTTACGTAAAAAGTTGGTGTGGCCAAAATTTGTGAAAGTGGGTCATGCTCATGACTTTAAAAGACCTGAGACCAATACCAAACGAGTCGACACTCGATGGAGATTCAAAATTTGGGCCAAGGTCGAACAGGAGTCACGAGGGCTATTACCAGAATGGCTGGAAATCATATTTTTGAACCTCCTTGTGCATTCCCTTGATTGGTCCCTTTGAATGCTGTGAAGATATATACCTTTTCTGGTTTCTTGGAAAACATTATCTGATTTTTGAATGAATATCTATAAATACTGTCATTGAAAACCCATTTCTTATTTCTTTAAAACTATTTTATCCCCAAAATAAGCCTCTAAAGTATTCCCATTACATTCATAGAGGGGCACGGTGGGTAAGCAGTTAGAGGTGCAGGCTGCTAGCCGAGAGGTTCTCAGTTCGAATCCTATCTGCGGCAAGTGCCTTGTGTCTTTGGGCAAAAACACTTCACCCCCATTGCCCACATAATGGCATAGTGATGATGTGTACTAAGACATACTGCATGTCGATGATACACTTGCACTAACCCTGCTTGTGTGGAGTTAGCATGTTGGGGAGCCAGACAGTTGCTTGTTGTTGTTGTTTGGTGGTTCTCTGTGTTCTCTGGTTTCCTCCATCCGTAAAAACTGTACGACACGAGGCGGCCTAGCTGTTGAAGTGTCGTTAAACCCCAATAAATTAATAACATTCATAGAATGTCTTCTATGCACTGTTTGTCAACATGATAACCCAAATACAATCAATCCTATCGCAAAGTTTTTGGTATACTGATAGACTGCCTGCCATTGGTACGTGGTCATCTATGATTTGGAGGCATGTGGGGCCTTCGGGCTCTAGATGTTAAAAATAAGTTTACAACATTTACTGGGAAATGAGTTAGCTGAAGCAGTAACCATTATCTAAAACAGAAATCTCCAGAGAGAAAGCTGGGATAGAATTCTTTGTTACATTGAACAGTACTGTATATTTATGTTGTATCATGTTACAAAACTTCAGTCTCAATCATTGAAGAGAGAGAAACCTTCACTTTTCAAAGCATTTTTTTTTAAATCTATTTATTCTCAATCATAACTCAGGATTGAGAGGTTTTGGGATGGAGTGGTGTGTGGCTTTCTCGAAACACCTATCACAGTTACAAAGTAATAAAATGGAATATTTGAATGGTCAGATTTTAACCCTCTTAATACTTCGATGTGAATAAAAAAATATCTTTAATATAACTCATGGCTACAGAATGTTTTTCGCTTTCTTTTCTGAAACATTTAATTCTATGTGGAATGGGACACCTTTTCAGTGTGCTTTCCAAACTAAGGGATTCTTAACCCTTAGCCATCATAACGGCAAAAACCGGTCAGCTTTATACACAGAAATGTCTATTCAGTTTTAATTACTTTTTCATTTTTGCTTGAAAAACATAGCTTATGACCCTTCATTGGAATGAGCTCATTTTTTAAAGGATTATTTATTTATTGGTGTTTAATGTCACATATTTCTGCACAGTGGTTTACCATGACCAGGACAGTTTTACGGGTGGGGGAAGCCAGAGTACCTGGGGAGAACCTCCGGGCAACAGCGAGCAACTATCAGATTCCCCACATACTAACTCCACACAAGCAGGGTTAGCATTGGTTGAAGACAGGTGCACCATCGATGTGCAGTACGCTTTAGTACACATCGCCACCATGCACCAACGTGGGCAATGGGGTGAAGTGTCTTGCCCAAGGACAGAGTGAGGACCGCTCGACTTGCAGCCTGCACCTCTGCCAACTCAGCCACTGCGCCGCCATTTAACCCTTTACCCAACGCAGACGATAGCAAAATTTATTATTTCAAACATCATTTTTTTCAAATTTTCCAAACAATTTCAACAAAACCATATCATGGGACCCCCTCGTTGGAACTAATATTTTTTCAACTTCTCAATTTGCATATTACGCGGGCGGATGCGGCCGATTCGTTGGGTAAAGGGTTAAAGGATTAAAATGGAATATTTAAAGCGAATATTTTAACCCTCTGGAGGTCTTAATATGGGGGCACGGTGGCGCTGTGTACTAAAGCGTACTGCACTTCGATGGTGCACCTCTCTTCGAAAAAATCATTGAGAATAATGAAAACCATTTCCATTCTCACAGTGTTGTTCTAAACACACATGGATATAGATGGGACCTCGGTATTTTGACAATGCCAGTAAGTCTTCAGACAGGCCCTCGGGGGGGTCTTCAAGGCCTTTCAACGTCTACATTCCAACATTACTGAACCTTTTTACTTGCAATATATTTTCCAGAGGTACCGTGCATGCACTTCATCATTGCCTTGCTAATATGAACATTTGCCATCATCTACAAATATGGCAGATCCGGAGTTGGTGGAGCCAATATTTATAAAGTAGTTTATACTCATACTTCAAGTTTGGTATGACCTATAGTAATGGTACCTACACCAAATGAGTTGAAACTTGCTGGAGGTTCAAAATGTGGTCCACCTCTATGCGGTCAAGAGAGGTCATTAAATGCATACTTTTATTTTATACCAGTTAATGCAGTTCTGAAGATTATACACGTATCTCATCATTCAGACAAATGGCAGCGGCAGTAATGTCCATTTCTTATTCCTTGATCAAACCCTATAAATGGTGTGCACATATATGCCTTTTCGGGTTTCTTAGAAAAATTGTTCTGATTCCTGTATGAATATTTTCTCTATGAAAGAATTTCACAAAAAGCAGTGGGGAGAAAGCTGTGACTGTCACATACAATAACATGATCTATTTATTTAATCTCATTGTACAGAATTAATTCCCAAACCAAGTTAATATAAAAACAAACAACTTGATCATGAAGAATTCCAGTGTACATGTAATTGTAAAACTACACTGAAGATTTGTTATTGAAATCTATCACAATACTGTCAGAATGCCGGTAAAATATGCAGTACTGACATGGTTGACTGTATTGTTAACTGTGTTAGCGCTATGACTGTTTAAAATTAATTTATTAGAGAAGTTCTAGTTTTATGTATGCCTTGTTTATGTCACTAGATGCTCTTTTATGAGCAGGCCTTCAAATGAGCTCTTGGGGTTTTTAAGGTTTTTATGACAATATTTCCGACATAGAGTCTATGCACCCTTTGTCAGCGCGACAACTCAAATACGGATCGTCCTATCTCGATGCATTTTGGCATGCAAGTTAACAATAACCAGTTTGCACTCATCTATGTTTTTTTTCACCCGTTCCATCTGAATGACAGATGACAGATCCGAAGTTGGTGGAGCCATTATTTTCAAAGTGGGTTGCGCTCATTCTTCAGTGTAGATGTAGACATGGGACTACATCGACTGAGTTAAAAAGTGCTGGAGATTCAATATACGGTCCACCTGAATGAGGTCATCAAGTGCATATTATTCAGAAAGACTGGGAAATGCATTTACTCCTTAATGTATTTCTAAAGTTTATGAATGTATTTCATCACTCAAATTAGTGGGCAAAGCCAAAATTGTCCATTTCTGATTCGTGTATCGAACCCTTTGAATGCTGGTCACATATATGCCTTTTTGGTTTCTTATAAAAAATGTTCTGATTCCTGTATGAATATCTGTAAATACTGTTAACGAAAACCCATTTCTGATTTGTTAAAAAATATTTTCCACCAGAAGATAAGCCTCCATGAATTCTCTTTCTGTAGAGTTTATTCCTGATACTTTAACCCTTTTTCACACAGACTTGAATTTACTGGATGCAGTAAATTCTGTTTCTCTAGTTCATATTAATTTCCGCTTGGGTGGTCAAGTACGAAGTCTATGTGGTAGTGTGATGCTACAATGCTTTTGTTAACCTTTCGATAAACTACACCGCTTTTAAAGAGTATATTTATTTATTTATTTATATATTGGTGTTTAAGGTCACATATTTATGCACAACGGCTAGTCATGACCGTGACAGTTTTACAGGTGGAGGAAGCCGGAGTACCCGGAGAGAACCACCGAGCAACGGCGAGCAACTGTCAGCTCCCCAACATATTAACTCCACACAAGCAGGGTTAGCATTGGTTGAAGACATGTGCACCATCGACGTGCAGTACGCCTTAGTACACAACATCATCGTGCCCCCACGCGGGCAATGGAGATGAAGTGTCTTGCCCATGGACACAACGCGGTTGCCGCAGGTGGGATTAGAACAGAGGACCTCTCAGCTTGCAGCCTGCACCTCTACCTACTGAGCCACCGCGCTCCCTTTAAAAACTATATAAAGAATGGTCAAAGTTTAATGTGACTTTAGAACGTCAAAAATGACGATTAATCGAAAAAATAAAAACAGCTGCCTGCTAATTTTCAGAACTCCATAAAATACTAAAGTTTCATGAGATACTGATGTCATTTTATATTTTATGACGTTGACGTGAATAATGTCATTATAACATTCTACCGTAATCTTTGAGAATTTACCATGACGAACTAATTCTAAGAAAAAGTTTGTTTGGTTGTAGAATATGTTCCTAAAATTCCCCAAAAGACGGGGAGCTTAACCATTTGAACCCTAGTGGTATCTTCCATGTCAGTTCACTGGTAGCAATTGGAAGAGTCCATATTTATTATTTGGGGTTAGACCAATTAATATTTTCAACGTGCAGCCTTAGGGCTGCACGTAGAAAATATTGATTGGTCTACACCACGCATTTACCTTGTAGCCATTCCCCTTAATGACATTTTGACGTAGCTTATGACCTGGCCGGAAAAGGGCCTCTGGTGCTCAAAGGGTTAATACATGAGTTGATGTTAAAGGATTGACAAAACACTTTAAAATACACGTTGGTTTGGATAAAGGTGGAAATTTTGAAATGTTAAAGGGGTAAATGGGGAAGTTATGCATTTCAGCGTGTTAGTGTTTTGAGGTTTTAGAAGATGAAGTACCCTTAACAATTCAATCGACGTACACGAGTTGAAAGTTGGGATAAATCTCTCAACAAAAGAGAGCTACCTATTATTTATTTAGCTCTACAAAAAAAAACTCCGACATCTTTTATTTTTTTGACGTTTACGTCAATAACATCCCGTTAAATCTGGTCATATAAACAAAGCATTTAGATATGGTTTTGTTGGGGATGATAAAGTCAAGGCTTGATACAGGAGGTGATAATATGATATGAAATAGGACTGACCTAATTGGTGAGTGCAGCTTGTTGAGTCAAAAGCATTTCAGAGATCAGGACGAGCATTTTGTATTTTCTGTTTGTATTGCCAGATATTGAGTGAATATTTTTTTGAAATACATATCCACAATATGCTGTCAATTAGCTCGGAGATGTTGGTCGACAATAAAAAACCGAATAGATGACAAACACACTACATGCGTAATTAAGTGTAGATGTTTTTCTCCGCCGCACAACCTACACTATTTTTTGGCCGGTGCTAAACATTTTATTGAGGTCTGAGTTGGAAAAAATATTGGTTTGTAGCATTATGTTATGCTTCCATAAACAATCTTTATAATTTGCTTCCCATTCAAATATCCATCATTTTTGTAGATGGGCGCACATTTGTGCTGGGAAATGGTTAAAAAAATGATGGCATGTGGCGGGAAACACACCCTTTGGGGCCTGAGGGAAAACCGAAAACATATTTAAAGTATCCAACACAAATTAGCACATCTTATCAAATTCCCACTGAGAACTAGAAGTTATCTGTGAACGGTACTCCAGGTCCTATAATTCTTGTCCATCTACCAAGATTTAAGACAATAGACACGAACAAGTTTATTACAATACTGCAAATATTTCAACAACCATGGAGGGGAGAATTCTACTCCTCCCCAATTTCTTACCTGCAATGTTGTGACCAAAGATTCCCACGTTTGATTTGTCTTTACAATAGCCTTTGAAGTCGAGATAAATTTACATTTCTGGCTCCATCTGTAACAAGTTTCCGCATAGTATCGCCCATTGGGGAAAGTTGTTAAATATGGAGCAAAAAGGGTATTTTTTCTTAACGTAGAGATGCAGGAGTTTTGCGTATTGTATTTTTACCGTCTCACTGAGGCACATGAGCCACAACTGATATGTACGATGGAGGTTCAAAATGTGGGCCAAGGTCACTGAGGTCACCCAGGGGTCATTGATTGCATTTTTCAGAATTGCTGAAAATCACATTTTTTGTCTTCCTGATGTATTCCCAAATTTCATTCATGCATTTTTACATGAGAAAAGTGGACGCAGCCAAAAATTTTGAAAGTGGGTTACGCTCATAACTCAAGCATGAAATGATGTATGAACCTGGGACAACAGCAAATGAGTCAAAACTCAATGGACGTTCAAAAGAGGGGTCAAAGTCACTGAGTTTATCCAAGGGTGATTGAGTGCATTTTTCAGAATTGCTGGAAATCAAATTTTTTGACTCCATAATGCATTCCCAAAGTTCATACATACCTTTTTACATGACAAAAAGTGGGTGTGGCCAAAAAGTTTGAAAGAAAAGTTGAAGAATTTGTATTTATTTTCATCATGGGTACGATTCATTCTACATAATTCTAGAAACCACATGTACTATAGAAAATCAGGTCTGTCAATATTGCAGGTAAGACAACATTAAAGAAAGTGAGCAAACCGTTTGTAAAATTGGCCTAAATTTCTCTCTCTCTCTCTCTCTCTCTCTCTCTCTCGCTCTCTCTCAACTCTTTCTGAAAAATGTTGGGGAAATGCCTCCTATATTTCCCCGGTTCCTACGTACGCGGTCTTGCACAAAAACGGTCATTTTATATTTCAATAAAGGCAGACTGGAACCGAATCATTCGGCTCCTTTCGATTTAATTCGATTATAGACATAAAATATTGAAGTGAGAGGAGGGGGTATACTCAGTGGTACGCGGGAACTCAGTTGGAAATGTCAATGCGCGCTTTAAAAGGTAAGACACCTTCAACAAAGTATGCCATACTGCCAAACGGCGAGGAATGAGTTTGTAGCATGTTTGAAACAGAAAATATAAGAGACAACCCAATGAAATTGTGGATATAAAGAGAACTTGGATGTATTGTATTGTAATCTGGATAGTCTACATTTATATTATGACCCCCCCCCCCCCCCCGAGCTCCGTGCCAGCTGACCTTGCTATTAACGTTTGAATAAAACTTTCGAAAATGAAACTTTGTTTAACCCTTCGAACGTGATGGACCGCAAACGTTTACAAATTGAACTTGCATATAAAGAAGAACATTTGGACTAACAGATAAATAATTGCATATTCATGTATGAAATGCAGAAATATTACTTTTAGTTTTTATTTAAAGTGAACGAATTAGAAAATAGAGATGTATTTAAATGAACCAAGGCTGTGTCGTCAGACATATTTGTGCGTTGTACTCTGATGAAAATGAAAACATGGTGGCCTCAAATTAGAGAACGAAACAACCTTATTAAATAATATAGGCCACTAGTAGCAACTTACAAACAATTTAAATATAAATGAAAATGATATGATTATTACAGTTAAAATTAGAAGTCCTGTCATAAAATGCGTACAAATAGCACGTGGAACTACGCGTTAATCTACGCTTCATGACCACAGTAAGGCTATCAAATCCTATACATATGGCCTGTGCACAAGCTCTCTCTCTCTCTCTCGCTCTCTCTCAACTCTTTCTGAAAAATGTTGGGGAAATGCCTCCTATATTTCCCCGGTTCCTACGTACGCGGTCTTGCACAAAAACGGTCATTTTATATTTCAATAAAGGCAGACTGGAACCGAATCATTCGGCTCCTTTCGATTTAATTCGATTATAGACATAAAATATTGAAGTGAGAGGAGGGGGTATACTCAGTGGTACGCGGGAACTCAGTTGGAAATGTCAATGCGCGCTTTAAAAGGTAAGACACCTTCAACAAAGTATGCCATACTGCCAAACGGCGAGGAATGAGTTTGTAGCATGTTTGAAACAGAAAATATAAGAGACAACCCAATGAAATTGTGGATATAAAGAGAACTTGGATGTATTGTATTGTAATCTGGATAGTCTACATTTATATTATGACCCCCCCCCCCCCCCCCGAGCTCCGTGCCAGCTGACCTTGCTATTAACGTTTGAATAAAACTTTCGAAAATGAAACTTTGTTTAACCCTTCGAACGTGATGGACCGCAAACGTTTACAAATTGAACTTGCATATAAAGAAGAACATTTGGACTAACAGATAAATAATTGCATATTCATGTATGAAATGCAGAAATATTACTTTTAGTTTTTATTTAAAGTGAACGAATTAGAAAATAGAGATGTATTTAAATGAACCAAGGCTGTGTCGTCAGACATATTTGTGCGTTGTACTCTGATGAAAATGAAAACATGGTGGCCTCAAATTAGAGAACGAAACAACCTTATTAAATAATATAGGCCACTAGTAGCAACTTACAAACAATTTAAATATAAATGAAAATGATATGATTATTACAGTTAAAATTAGAAGTCCTGTCATAAAATGCGTACAAATAGCACGTGGAACTACGCGTTAATCTACGCTTCATGACCACAGTAAGGCTATCAAATCCTATACATATGGCCTGTGCACAAGCAATGTTTCAGCCAATGAACCTCCGGGCAACTCTGTGGTCCATTGGCAGAAACATTGCCTGTGTGTTCTATGAGTAACCAGGAGAACCTGCAGTGCTTTGGATGCCATTCGATATGGCAATTGCGCGGAATTCCTACGCGCAGTTAAGTCTAGATAAGCACACACTTCGTGAGAGGATTCTAGTTTTAACTGTAGCTCTGATTCCTATCTCGAGGACGCACGTCAAACGATATTTTGTGTTTAAAGTAAACAGCGAAGTTATATAGGTACGTAACGAAGTAACATTTTCTATAACTCTAAGAATAATGTTCTACAGAGCATGGAGTTGCAAATGGTCAGTTTATTTTAAGAACATTTTATTTACTTTGAAATTAGATTGGTATTTACAGGGGACGTGGGTGTTACCCCCCCCCCCCCCCCCCCAATTCTGGCCAAAATTTCCTACAGTTGGAAATTCGGAGGGCAAGTCATGAGTAGTTGGAAATTCCACCTATCTGGATTTTCGAGCTTCTTTGGTGATGTCTTCTTTACTTCCCCAAATCCCAACTCGGTTTCAAATCGGCAAAAATTCCAACTGTTACTATTTGCAACTACAGTGTATGCAATATCGAGCTTCATAAGTATGCACGATGTCAGTCGGTACGATATTTCTATAGTACGTTTAGTTCTCGTCATAAAACAAATCCTCGAAATGCACCTCAAGAAAATGACATCATCATGTAAAATTGTTATCCTGAGTTAATTCCATCATTAACAGTTACTAACAAAATGAGGAATCATCGAAAATTGATCATTCCCGCATAAGATCTGATTTAATGTTAGGACAGTGTGAATTTCTCAAAGTTCTGAGCTTGTGCGTTTGTTTGGAGCATATTCAATTCCCAGAAGAATACCAAATAATAATAATAACCGGATAATTCTTTCATAAATGTGTTGACATTTCAGTTACTAGAATCAATTTTATGCCCCCTTTCATGGCTTCAATTTCCAAATTTTTCTCAGTAGTGAATTTCCAATTGGGGAGGAACCGGGAGGGGGTTCCTGTGGAAGAGCAGGTGTTTTATGTTTTAGTTTTAGGGTTTTCATCCTGTAAACTATGATCGCATCTTCATTGACTGAGGAGTTTTCAAAGCTGGAATATCTCCCCACATAGGACTGCCGCTGATCTATTCCACTTTCTTGGGTGTATTGTGAGAATTTGAGAAGCAGGAAAAATAAGCATCATCCGTTGATCTGAGAGGATAATACTAGTCGGTATATCTCGTTCACATTAAATTGTTGTTATTTCCTATGTGCTGCCAAACACGTGGTCAGTTCAACATTTCAATGATTTGTTTGATATCTTTTTCTCTTATATGTGTGTTAACAGGCCTGAACTAATTGGATGAATAAATGTTTGTTTACCCACCATGTAGCTCAAAACAAGATATAGAGTTATTGTTGGCAAGGACTCATACAATTTTATGCAATTCACGGACATTTCTCAACAATTTCCAACGCCCAATAATAGCCAAATTAAAGGATCTTCAACATTCTGCCTTCAACTGTAGCATATAAAACTATACATAAATAAAAAGTTAATGCCTGCTCTGTCGGCATTGTTATTTCCCGAAACTTCAAGGTTTGTTACAGCGCCCACCCATTTTCCAAGATTTCAGGGCCTTGAGACGTCAAATTCGGTGTCATTCCTTAAGTTCAAACCACCACAGGAACCCTTGAATAGAGTACCTTAAAATTCTGAAATACCATCAATAGTGAGTTTTTTTCTGGTTATTAGTTTTTGTGAGAGTAAATTTCTCCGGAAGAATAGTATCATTGTGACGTTGATCTCTTCCCTTTAACCCTTGACCTAACACAGAATTTTTCAACAATAAATTCAATTTCACATTTTTCGAAAACAAATTGCACAATTTTTCAATAAAACCACACAAATATGGATATCGTTAGAACGAGCTTCAATGTTTTGAAGTGATGTGAAACGCCAAAATGGCATTACATTTAAAGACAAAAATTCATTTCGGCTGTAAACAACTATTTATCAAACCCAGTCTACGATCAACACAGTATCATAAGTTACTCGTTTCGGTCATTCCCTCGGGTAATTACAAGTGCTCACAAGATTCAGTATTGTAATCTGAGCAACCGAATAACTTTTAGGATTATGAAGTTTCCGACAAATAGTCGCAAAGCAAAATACGTTTAGATGGCGGGTGGGAATCCGACCTGATAGGTCAAGAGTTACCAAATCAGAAAGGGGGGATTGTCACGTGATCTTTGAGTGAGGAGTCAACTATTCTTCGTCTTAGAATTTCAAGTTATCCTTCTGTTGGAGGGTGCGAGCATAGTTGCGTCTTGATTATGCTTTTCTCGTTTTGTGAAGAAAGTACGGATTCTTCAGTATTTTTGCTGAGAGATTTTCCTGTAATGGTTGGTCATTTTAGAGGGATATAGTACAGTTATATTCAAGAAGTTTCGTGACTGATGCGTAAGTATCCGTAAATTAAACTACTACTGACTTTTATTTCGCGTTAATCTACGCGTTATCACCATAGTAAGGCTATCAAATTCTGTACATATGGTCTGTGTACAAGCAATGTTTCAGGCAATGGACCTCCGGGTAACCCGGAGGTCCATTGCCAGAAACATTGCCTGTGTTCGCTATGAGTAACCAAAAGAACTTGCCGTGCTTTGGATGTCATTCGATATGGCAATTGCGCGCAATTCCTACGCGCAATTAAGCCTAGATAAGTATCCAGACGAACGATTCGGGAATGCTCGCGTGTTGCCGCATGGCGTAAATCAAGAGCAACTGTATTGAAACGACTATATTATGATCTGAGGATTATTATAATAATATCTCACGCATCTGATTATAACAAGTTTTAGTAGGTCGTTTCTTCTCCCGTCTGGAACCTTGTTTCTTGATCTCAACTTTTGTTTCATTGTTACTGTTATGGCCAAAGCAGGTACAAAGGTAGAAGTGTGACAACCGTAAAGACCAGGTAAATAAAATTAAAGCGTCATCGTCATTGAAAAGTGAAGAGAGCATAAATAACCCAACCCCGAAAAAACAGTTAACAATGGTAGATTGTCTGGGAAAAGAAAATCAAGAAACCTCTTATCTCTAAAGTGGCCAAGATAGACTGAAAAACATCGAATTACAGCTGGGGGTTATTGTAAATCGTTTGGAAACACTTTCTAAGGAGATATCAAGTCTTTTAAACCTTTACCCAACGTAACGGCCAAAACCGGCCAGCGTGATTATCAAAAATCGTTAATTAATTTTCATTATATTTTTCATTTTTTTGTCTCAAAAACATAGGTTATGACCCTTCATTGGAACGAGCTCGTTCCAATGAGGGGTCATAACCTATGTTTTGAGATAAAAAATGAAAATAATAGTTATTCAAGAATTGTTTTTGCAAGTGTCGTCTGCTTTTCGTGTTAGGTAAAGGGTTAATAAAAAACAGCATATTTACAAATAAAAGATAAAATATTCGGTCAAAATAACGGATTTTCTGTGTTTTCGAAAAAGAGCGAGAAGATCTCCAAATGAAATATTTAAGAACCTGCACATTTACAAATAGTCTATGTGTTGCATGTATATTAGATATTGAACACAGAAAGACGAAACACTTACTGTCACACCAAACAATATCAGACACAGAGCAACATTCTTTTGAAAAAATATGTTTTGACTCCGATATTTTTCGTCGAAATTACATGCAAATTGTCGAAATAGTGCTACATTCTTTTTGAAAAAAAATAAGACGAGCTCGTTTCAATGAGGGGTCATAACCTATGTTTTTGAGACAAAAAAATGAAAAAAATTAGTTATTCAAGAATTTTTTTTGCAAGTCTCGTCTGCTTTTCATGTTAAGTAAAGGGTTAAACGAGAAAGGGGTTTCTAAATTTGAATTAACACAAATAAAAAATGGTCGCCCTTGACTCTCTCAGTAAAAAATGAGGTCTTGGAGAATCGCGCAGTCGAGCTGGAAATTTCTAAAGATGAACTTAATAATATAAACAAGATATTAAAAACAAAAGAAGCCCAGTGAATTAAGTCAACAAATAGATACACGAAATTCGAATTGAATAATATTGAGCAGTACACTAAAAAAATAAGCTTAGAATTTATGAAAAGGGGAACCACGCCAGAAAAAAAAACTGCCAATCAATGTGCCGAAAAACTTTTTGCTTAAACATGCCGCTTCTGACATACTTCCCCACAGGGTTGAACCATAGGGGACTAATTCCGACTTTGATAACTTTTTAATGCAAAGAAACAATTGTCACAACATGCATTGTTTGGGTAAACTCAAAACTTGTTTTCTACGTGCCTTGTCAGTTCTTTCTAGGCAAGTCTTAGCTGCCTCTGTAGGTAGCAAAGGCTGGACTGGATACAACTGCAAAGTCACAAGGAGTAGACTTTGAACGTAGTGCGAAAATGTATGAAAATCTCAAGACCCTAAGGGATAACATATCTTCGGTAAAACAAAAACAGCGCCCTGTTATTGTGAAATTTCCATCACGAAGAGATGAGCTTAACGCAGTGATGAATGGACAATTTTTTTAAGGATTTGGCATCAGTTTAGCAGAAGACGCCACAAGACTGAACTATTTCTTACTTCAAAGAGCGTTCAGATCCCCCGGTGCTGTGAACTCCTCGAGCTCAAATGGAAAACTTTTCTGCAGGACACTGATGGTTGTATGCTTAAATTCAGAACTTAAGTGGGTCTGGACAAACTGTTAACGTTAAAATGTCAAACGAGACAAGTACATTCAAGCAATCAAAACCAGTAACTCTGGAATTCATTTCAGTGGGTCTGGGACTGTTAGAACTGTAAACCTGTTCTGCTATAACTTGTGGGAGAGCGTCCAACAAATTATAGCAGAATAAACGCATCTTGGAAATAGATCGACAGCATAACTACTTGCAGGAATTCAAACTATTTCTCCATAAGCCCGGGCTCTATTTGTTGTCAGCCTCCACACAGCATTGAAATACACTATGTATAATTTTCAGCTGTGAGACGCTATATATGTTCGTATACATTCAGACCTTTGGTATTTTATTTAACCCTTTACCCAACGTAACGGCCAAAACCGGCCAGCGCTATTCTCAAAAATCGCCAATTAATTTTCATTATTTTTTTCATTTTTTGTCTCAAAAACATAGGTTATGACCCCTCGTTGGAACGAGCTCGTCGAGCTCGTTCCAACGAGGGGTCATAACCTATGTTTTTGAGACAAAAAATGAAAAAGATTAGTTATTCAAGAATTATTTTTGCAAGTGTCGTCTGCTTTTCAGGTTAGGTAAAGGGTTATACAAGATACTATTGAGTAACTATACTTGTTCAGCTGTATTTGTTGGAGGGCGTCCAAGTACACTCTCCAGCAAATTATAGCATAACAAATCATGTTGGAAATAGGTAGACAGACATCTCAATTACCAGCTGGAATGAATGAAGTTACTTATAAGCCCAGTCTGTGTTTTTTGTCAGCCTCAATACAAGACCGAAATAAAATATGCACAATTTTCAGTTAAAGGATACTGAACCCATCGATACATATAGACACACAGCTTTTGTGTTTTACTTATTCAGAATGATATTGTATAAGTAAACTCGCCGTAATGTAATTTCCTGGAGTACGTGCGCGGACTCTTACTGACAAATTATAGAACATTTTCGTCTTTGGAATAGATAGACACCGCAGTCACCAGCAGGAAAGGAATACCATGACTTTTTTGACTTTGGAAAAGCAATATTTTTATGAGCTGAAAAACACTGATTTTGGGAAGGAAGGAAGGAAGGAAGGAAGGAAGGACCGGCAGAGAACTAAATTCGGCATATTAAACCGATTCGTAAGCTAAATGTTTACTTCACTTACCGTTCACTATTCTTTTGAAATGTATTGAAAGTAACCAAAAAGCTGACACCAAATCAAAGACATTCATTGTGATAAATCTACTTGCAAAGAGTAGAAACGACCGGGTATTGGAAACTGTGAACGTGTGTGGGCAGTTAAGTTAATAAAGTCATTGATCTGATTGTAACATAATGTGAAATACGCATGTGCAGAATTACTTTCTTCAGAAGCAGAACTATTCGTTTAACCATCTCACTTTTTTCTTCTGCAGATTTACCGGAGTGATGCACACAATATTTTAATCCGACCAGACAATGAATCGTTTTGGCGTTATTGGTACATAAACTTTGCTTTGAATTAACACTGGAGGTACATCGGTATCAAGGAGTGGCGTTTCCATTGACAGGGTTAGTTTAATTTTCTACTGATACGGGCAGGCGGAGGGTCGGGTTCCGGCACTAGTCACGATAGAATTGGACAGCGGGAACATCAACACCCCCACCCCTTCTCAAGTCGGCGCCAACTCAATCAATGCAGAAACTCCCCACACAGATGATGTTTGGTAACGTGAAATGTGTTATGCTTTGAAGTCACAGCGTAATTCAGTGCAGCCGTCGTGGACTGATCACTTTCCACGGGGTGTGCAGTATTTCCACGGACGCTATAATATTAGATTGAAAACGCTAGTATAGAAATAGTCGTCACAAAATCGATTTATGAAGCACCGGGTACAACCCGGTGCTCCATCAATTGAAATTTTGCTTATGGTTATCACCTAGTAAACAATTGAATGGACATCACTGTCTTCGTGTGGTTTACAATCAGTCCATGGCGACTTTACTGTAGCTTTCACTTCATGAAACCTCATAGTGTTTACCTAGATCGAAAACTATTAACTCGGTATGAACAGCCCATTCCCGACACCTTTGGTGATAATAAACACACAGAAAGGCACACGAGTGTGAATGGGTTAATCGATATGGCACGAGTGCCAGTGCGGAAGGATAAAACGAGAGGCCGGAGGCCTCGAGTTTTATCCTACCGCGATGGCACAAGTGCCGTATCGATTAACCCATTCACACACGCATGCCGTTCTGTGTTTATTACACGCCTTCGCGTCTATAAAAACAGTTATTAGGACACTCAGCAATTCATTTTACTTTGACAACTATCAACAAAAACAACACATTTTATCGCCCTCCAAATTTGACAGGGGAACCCGCGTTACCATTTCGTCCCCTGAGTTCCAACGTGTTATACGTGCCTTGTGGCACACAGAACACATTGAATCTCAAGGGACGATTTCCAGCTATTTCCAGGGATTCAAATTGTAATTACGTTGCACGATTTGTAGGAAACTCCAGTGAAAATCCGCTTCTATTTAAAAATAGTCGTCAACGATTTCTGTTCCGCACATATGTACGGAACAGATTTTCATTTTCCGCATAGTTTAGTGTTGCTGTAGATGGGGATTTCCTAGAACAGGCGTGTAGTAATAACTACTATCTTGTGAAGAAAATGTGCACATCATTTATATATTCATTTTACTCCGGCATAAAAAATAGTCCTTTTAAAGCGATCGCGGATTGCGAGGCTTCAAAAAGTGGAAAGCCTCGATAATTTTTTTAGTTGAGTGTTTTGTCTATTAAAAGCAGCAACTGTCCCCTAATATGGCCGTAGGGGAGACACCTTTTAAAATGTGATCAATGGGCATTCCAGCAACCCAGTTGTTGGCCTAAACCTTCATCCAAATAAAATCCTCTACATTATCCATATGCATGTGCAATCCTGTGAGCATGATAGAGAATTTTATATCAATACCCAAAGAAAAAAGTTAAGCACCCCTGGATATTTTACGCTATCAGTAATGTAAATCGCAAAGTAAGCTTCAAAAACTGAAGTTTAACCCTTTACCTTACCTGAAAAGAGGACGACACTTGCAAACAAAATTGTTGAATAACTAATTGTTTTCATTTTTTGTCTCAAAAACATAGGTTATGACCCCCTCATTGGAACGAGCTCGATGAGCTCGTTCCAATGAGGGGTTATAACCTATGTTTTTGAGACAAAAAATAAAAATATAATGAAAATTAATTGGCGATTTTTGGCGCTGGCCGGTTTTGGCCGTTATATTGGGTAATGGGTTAACTTGCAAGAACATATTCAGGCTATACAAACACTCAAAAATCATAGCCTTCATCATTATTTCAATGACAGCATTGAAAAGTAATAGCTAGAGATCAATTCGATGTCCGATTTAAATAGTGAGTAGCTGGAGAGTCAACAAGGTAACATTACTTTGCTATACCTGGATACAAATGTCATTTTAACCTCCAGAGAACACGAGCCAGATTCAAGTAATATCTGCTGTATCATCCATGTGCTCGGATAACAGCTTCTGCCCTGCGTTGCATCGTCCAGTCAATCATTGTATCCGTTGCGGGGGTAGCTGTCGCCTTTCCTGATGTGAAGCTGCTCCCAATTCACGCAGAGTTTGTACTGGAGGGTCGTGTGCTTGTGTTCGACGCCCTGTATTGTCCCAGATGTGCTCCAGTGGATTCAGATCATGACTCTCGGTAGGCCAGGTAGTTAATGCAATGCTCTGAATGGAAAATGATAAAAACCAAGACAAACTTATTTCGTGGTGATGATCTCTCAGTTGAGGACGTTTGATTGCCCTTCTGGACCCCCAAAAGGCTTTTCTCGTGTCGTTCCAGGTCGTTCTCGTGAAGATTCGTCGATTTGGTAGTCACGGGCTCTTCACTGCCGTCGTACCAGCCTATGACGTACCCTGTTTTCACGTTCTGAGGTCACTGGGGTGGGGTGGGGTGGGGTGGGGTGGGGGTGTCGTTCTGATCGTGGTTGGTCCTAACTCCTTTGTTTGCATGTGTTTTCTAACCAAGGGACTGGTGACTGAGTAATGGATGTTGATTTGACGACCGATTCCTTTAGAGGACATACCGGTAGACTGCATACCAATAATCTGCCATCTTTGTGCATATGCCATCCTTCCTGATGCCATGGTGAAAGACAGTGAATGAACATTGAAAAATAGGCACTATAAATACCCAATTCCAAGTCAAGCACAAACTGTGTTTGGAAAATTTTTGTGTTGCATTGTGCACGTGATTCCCGGGACTGGGATTCCCAGTTTGTTTGTCGGTTGTCATTGTAGCGTGCTAGAACGGCCATGTTGTGGTGTCATTATCAGGTCACTGTAAGATTATTGCGTTTTTCGCAACGCATATTGTTCCAGTTAAACATGTTTATCTCGTCGTCTTTGTTACACCTCTGTCGGCATCTTGATTTATATGGTGGCGCGTGTTATTGGTTGCATGTCGTGCTATAGACGTGGTGATGCAGCATGGAGGTGTATGTTAAATTCCATGGGCGTACGCCACATAACCGAAAACGTCCATTTCTGGAATCTCCGGAAATGAGAGAGTGACTGGTCGTACGACTCAACGACCCTCTGGATATTTGAGAACCACTAAGAACACTGCTGGAGAAGTACGAATGGAGACTAGTTGGAACCATGGTCCTGGCGATTACTTTTCTAAGGTAGAGCATCAGATGTATCAGTGAAAGTGGACTCTTCACCATGAGACTCTGCTGCTGTCTGCTACCGCTACCAGTCACCACTAAAGGCTAACCCTATGGTAACGTTCAAACAACGGTTCACATATTCTATTCTCGGAGCAAATAGAAAATCGCAATGGACGCATGTTGCGATTTTCAGAGTTAACCCTTTGAACCCTAGCGGCCGTTTTTTCCGGCCAGCAACATGATACGCCATAACGTCATTTAACCCTTTACCCAACGTAACGGCCAAAACCGGCCAGCGCTATTCTCAAAAATCGCCAATTAATTTTCATTATTTTTTTCATTTTTTGTCTCAAAAACATAGGTTATGACCCCTCGTTGGAACGAGCTCGTCGAGCTCGTTCCAACGAGGGGTCATAACCTATGTTTTTGAGACAAAAAATGAAAAAAATTAGTTATTCAAGAATTATTTTTGCAAGTGTCGTCTGCTTTTCATGTTAGGTAAAGGGTTAATAGGATGGCTGTTCAGTAGATGTGTGTGGTAGACCAATCAATATGTTCAAGGTGCAGCCCCTTCAAATAATGAATATGTACTCTTCTAATTGCTGCCATTGATCTGGCATGGAAGATACCACTAGAGTTCAAAGGGTTGAAGAAAAATTTCAAAACAAGACCATCCAGGATTATGTTTGAAAAAGGGGAATATTAAGCAATGCTGGCAAGGATGTTTATAATGTTTTCTGCAGCTGATGAAAAGAAAGATCGGTTATAGGAAATCGCTCTAGTGAACGCGTACTCGCGAATAAAGACTCTCACGCGATGTTTTGTGAAAATGCTATGTTGGTTAGGATATTTTCAGTGCTGTCTGCAACTTGTGATGGACGGAGCGTTAAAGTAGAAAGGAGATAACAAAAAAAAAAAAAAATACTACCGGTGTTGAGGTACGAATCGAAAGAACATTCGACCCATCTTCGAAAACATTTTATTTATAGTAAACTCACTTCCTGTGGACTTCATACACAATGGATGAATCAAGTGTCACTGACAATAGTCATTGCACGAATATTCCAAATAAGTTCCAGAAAATATTTCTAAATGGTGGAGATCAATAATGCTCGATTTTTGAGAAACCACACTTCCCATTTGTGTTGCAACGAATCGTAACACCGGAAGTTTATCCAATTCTTATATGGATACATTTAGACTACTCGCTTATCACTGTGATCTGGAATAGGACCGTCCTATGTTAACCCTACACATACCAGAAATAACAGACAACAACGGACAATTATGGCAAAAAATGTTTGAATAACTAAACATTTTCGGTTTTTTTTTTATTTTGCCTTGAAAGCACATCATATGACCTCGCTCAGAACAAGTTCACCAAGCTCATTCAATGAGAGATCATAATTTACGTTCAACGAGGCCAAACGTGGAAAAACGATAAATTGAATGGCGAGTTTTCTGTGAATAGCGATAGAGTTTGTCTGTTACGTTAGGTAATGTTTAATTGTTCTATTTCGAAGGCCAATCTGCTGGGCTTAAATATTCCTGGTTAGAAAATATTTTCCTCTTCGCCGAGGAATTGCTTTTATAGGACGCACCGTTCCGTTAAAAAGTCTCGTGAACCCATTTTTCAATACCCTATCACATAAGAGCATTGCATAAGAATAAAATACAAAGCACATACATTTTTTGCCGCAATCTACTGGAGCTCTTAGTTTTCGTCACCCGGACTTGTTTGCGTTACTTTTATGTGATATTTTGTATAAAATAAAAGCAACGCATAAGAAAATTAAACATGCCATGAGAAGGGACTCTAGGAACAAGTGGGGACTGGGCCAAGATAAACTACCGGGAAATGAACCAAGGCGGACCTCGGATTCGGAAAAAAATTTGATTTTTCGAACTGAACGAACGCTGTTTCCTTACATCTATGTGGTCAATGGCAGTTCAAACAGAGGACATTACGATAGCATTTTTGTATCACTTTCTTCACTCATTCGATAAGAATGGTATCAGCGAGGGGTTGGGTGCGCGGACTCTCTGGGCCGACCATAGTTTGGTCCAATGGGAAAAATATTTTGATTTTTCAAATTTAAAGAACGATGTTTCCTTGCATCTGAGCGTTCGAATCCCACCTGCGGCAACCGCGTTGTGTCCTTGGGTAAGACACTTCATCTCCATTGCCCGCGCGGGGGCACGATGACGCCGTGTACTAAGGCGTACTGCACGTCGATGGTACGCATGTCTTCAACCAATCTAACTCTGTCTGTGCTGCAGTGCGGAGTTACGATGTTGGGGAGCTGGCAGCTGCTCGTCGTTGCTCGCTGGTTCTCTCCGGGTACTCCGGCTTCCTCCACCCGTAAAACTGTCGCGGTCATGATTAGCCATTGTGCATAAATATGTGACCTTAAACATCAATAAATAAATAAATAAATTTTCATCTGAGCGATGAGTGGCGGACTTGACTGCTGGTATATCGAAATGTTCTCTGTGTGGACTCAGATCCATTTCGTGCGTTTGGCGTTTTCACAAAATTCCAGACACCAACAGGTTGAGCTGCATCAATTTTGGGAGGGGGGGGGGGGGCTACAGGAGTCATCCAATAGCGGGCCCACCAATCTAGTGTACCTTGTCAGATATTTAGGTACCCTTAACCATACGCGAAAGGTACACAAATTCTGGAAGGGTACCTGGGGCTGTGTAAGCTACAAACGACCTTATAAGGAATTTATCATACTGAAAAGCAATAGGTTGAGAATGCAGCGCTTTCCCCATCTCCTTCCTAGCATCCAAGCGTAAGGTATAATGTGAGCCAATTCATCACCTCGCTCTGTTGAATAACGTTCAAAGACAGTCCCCACCAATTACTCAAATACACACGAAACGTTGTAGCTGTCGTGTTATAATTATTCTGCAGCTTGCACCATTTACAAGTTGTTTGGGTCGTAAATCTTTTCATATTTACTTGCAACTTTATTTATGGGCACAATCATCTTTTCTCCCATCATCTTCTCGGTTCAGTTTTGAAACGGGTTTGTCTCCCTCCTCTGCGTTGAACGTCGCGTGATTGTATGGACCACGGCAAAAACCTGAACATAGGTCTATGTACCCCAGCAAGATGGGCAATCACAGATCGAAATTTGCAGTATGATAATGTTCTATTCGCTAGGTGGGCGTGGATTGCTCGACAGATTTATAAGGACAGACTGTTTTTTTTGTTGTGAGTGTGGATTGGGAAAACTGAATTACTAACGCCTTGCTTTCCTGTATTCGCCATGTATGACTTCAAGTCGGCTGATATCTTCCAAGTATACTTGCAACTTTGATATCTTAAACACTTCTTTGAGAGAACCTTGTGCTATAGTTCATGTGTTACTAACGGAAACAAGTCCTGTGGCCTCTCGTTTTATCCTCCCGCGCTGGCACTCGTGCCATATCGATTAACCCATTCACAATTTCACACGCGTGTGTCGTTCTGTGTATTTGCTGTTTCCTGGTTATGGTTGCATCTGCGGTAGCAACGAGACAGGCAGTGCAAGAAAACGGACTCTAAAAATACCTATTGTTAAATTTATTATCTCCTCCACCGACTACAAACCAGATATCTGAACGCGAATCAAATCTACGTGGCAGACATAATGGAATAGGGGAACAAATAGGAGCTCCATTGCTTTCGACCAAATATTAGGGATAAATATTTTAGTGTGACTTCGTCTCTCTGTTAATATATAATGGTTATTATGACAGTAAAATAATTTGGTTTATCGTATTCCTTCGGCGGCTCGTGTGATCTGGCGATCTAACCTCGTCAACTCGTCGGCTCGTGTGATCCGGTGATCTGACCTCGTCAACTCGACAGAATACGACAAACCAGACCACTTTACTGTCATAATTATCTGTTTATTATATTTCCGTTATAGGAATCTACCTTTCACACGGGATATAAATATAAAACTGGTTAAGCACAATATTAGAAATTATGATTATTCGAGAGTTTCGAGCGTGTTTATTTACACAAATGAAGCGTACCTAGAAACGGTTGGTTACCCTGGCGGACTCGATTGACGTTCTCCAGACTCGTCCTCGTTCTGGGAGAAACCATCTGAAAACCACTAAGTGTGATCCGAGGATCAGGATATGTGAAAGAACTAAATGCAGGAATACAGTTAGCATACGAGACCGCTCGCAATGTTCTAAAATCATCACAAGATTACATGAAACGTAATTACGACTTAAAAGTACTGGTATATGCATACAAACTTGGTGAGGCTGTTTATTTATTAAATTCTCCAACCATCAAAGGAAAATCAAGAAAATTAATTCCAGCCTGAAACGGTCCTGGTCTCCCTGTTACACACCGTCTCTTAAAAAGTCAAATTGCAAAATGCTATACTCACAGCCAATCACGACCGTTTGAAGCGATGTAAAGACCGAGTTCTGCCTAAGTGGCTAGCTAAATTGCAAACTAAGATTCAGAACTACCCTGGGCAATTTGATGTAGATGAACAAATGCATTGTTTATGCCAGCAACCCGATAATGGTACATTTATGATCCAATGTGACGATTATCTAGACTGGTTCCATGGCACCTGTGTGCAAATTGATGTTCGACAGGCTTCCAGTTTGAATGAATATCTCTGTCCAGGCTGCCAGATCGATAATCCCTAACCCTTCTCTTTCCAGATAATTGAGTAGTTACATTAGATGGTATAGAGAACATGGTATAGCTGTCCGTGATTTGGAAGAGAGAACCGGAAGTCCTGATGGGGGTGGAAAAGGCCCCCGAAACGGCGGGCACACAAAGATATAGGTAGATGATGTGGTCACCCATGTTACTAGTCGGAGGGGCAGGACACCATGATTGAACCTGAGGATTTATTCAGCTACCTCAGTCCCTTGTCAGCTTATAATTCAATTAAAACAGAGTTGATAGCTAAACAGTATAAGCTGGCAAAGAAGAATGGGGTTTCTCGGTGGGTTCACGATGATCGTGAGATATTTGCCATGTTTTTTCAAAGAGAGTGGGTAGAAAGGAATTTACCACCACTCGAGGGTGCCCGTCCTAAACAGTGGATGGACGTAGCTCGTCCATTGACGACGGCGGCAAAACGGCAACGATATGAGGAATCATATCCATGCTTATCCGTGCGGGATAACAAAATTCCTCCATATTTAACAGCGCCACTGAGGAAGACAACATGGAATAAATTACACGTGTCGGGTAAAGAAGTACCACCTCACCCATCATCATCCTTGAGAAAGCGTGGACCGCTACTCATATGTCAAAGGTAAGAGTACTCGGGTCGGGTAGGAAGTCTAAAGGTAAGTTGCACGTTCGGGGTAAAACGGTGTCCATGGCCACAAATGAGGCACCGAGTAAGCAAGTGTCATCACCTGTGCAGGGTGAAAAGGTAATAGGTAAAGGCAATTAAAGATCGTCCGTGAAGGGTGACAGGGTAATGACCCCTACAATGAGGGAGTCACGTGATATTGTTTTGTTGAAAGTTTTTGAAAAAGTCGATAAACTAATATTTAAAATAATAAATTTTGATATCGTCTTTGTTGGGTAAAGTTTTATTCGAACTGTACCGTTAACCCTTTACCCAACGCAGACGATATCAAAATTTATTAATTTAAATATCTTTTTTTAATTTTTTTCGAAAAATATCAACAAAACCATATCATGTAACCCCTCGTTGGAACGAGCTCGACGAGCTCGTTCCAAAGAGGGATCACATGATATGGTTTCGTCGACATTTTTCGAAAAATAATATTTTTTCAGCTGCAGAATCTGCATATTACGCGGGTGGATGCGGGCGATTCGTTGGGTAAAGGGTTAAAGCAAGCTGATTCATTCCGACTATGATCATTCAAGTCCCGATTATGGTTCGTATGTTCAGATATCTGAGCAGTCTTTCGATATACCGATACACAGCGATATTTTTTTTGAACACCAATACCGGTATTCAGTTTCAAATTCCGTGCAGCCCTAATGTTGACCTCTATCCCCATCCCCTATTCGTTTAACCCTTTGTGCCTTTAATTGTCCAGACGTTCAATATTTCACTGGGAATTCAGTTTCTTCAACGATTTTCAAAATGCGACGTAAAACGTCGGAAAGTACAACTAACAAGAAATTTTTCACATTAGTGATTATCTAGATTATTTTTGGTGGCCTGAATTTGTCATTCAAAACTTATTTTGTTACAGATTATTGGAGAGTGCCCACAGGCTACATTTGTAGTAGAACAAATTTATATAAACAAAATATTATTTGTGTTTCACTGAATATGAAATATAAGCAAAGGAAGTGTTGGGTTTTGCTCTGGTCCTCATATTTTGAAAGCCCTGATAGTGGCTCTCTTCTTAACCCTTTACCTAACATGAAAAGCAGACGACACTTGCAAAAAAAATTCTTGAATAACTAATTTTTTTCATTTTTTGTCTCAAAAACATAGGTTATGACCCCTCGTTGGAACGAGCTCGACGAGCTCGTTCCAACGAGTGGTCATAACCTATGTTTTTGAGACAAAAAATGAAAATATTTTGAAAATTAATTGACGATTTTTGAGAATAGCGCTGGCCGGTTTTGGCCGTTACGTTGGGTAAAGGGTTAAGAGAGCTTGACAGGATGACTATATTAGTATTTTCAGCTGCGATAACATTTGGCGCATCGGTTATCACTGAGAACTATTCGGGAGAAAATAGGAATTGAGGTTAAAACTTTTAAAAAAATCGAAAAATAATAAAACAAATCACCACAAAGTATCAAGGCGCTGTTTGAGATTGTGTACGTCATAAGACGTACAAAAGTATCAACGCGCTATTTGATTTCGTACATCATAAGACGTACAAAAGTACCAATGGGTTAAATACTCTATTTTTCTGAAGGACTGTGGTGACGTTGACCTTCTTCCATCCACAATTGTTGGTCAGTTTCTACTCAATGACCTTCCTGACATCGATAAAATCGAGATTTCTTTTTTGGGCTTATTGGTAACGATCTACCAAGGAGCGATGATTTTGCCACTTACAATTCCCGCACTAATTCGAAAATTAGTGCCAACGGGTTTTTCGTTTAGTTTTAACAATATTTATTTCCAAAGTATGTTTAAATTATACAGTAACAAGCATAAATTTACAAAAAAGTAACAAACATAGAGCAACAAGACAAAGGCTTATACTGGACTGTCTCCAAGTGGCACGAAATATCACCAAGGAAAACATTTATGCGGAAATTACCTGTTTGAGATTGTTGAGCCGGCGGTGGGTTCTGTACTGGCCGTTAGGATATTGATTTGATTCATTCGTAGCCGTTAGGCACTATTTCCGGCACAGAACACACTTCGGTACTGCTCCAAATTACGAAGAGAGTAACTTTACAGAACGCGGTCAGGACTAAGTATCACCCGCAACCTACGAGGGTGCGCCGCTGGTTGTGGGTGATACCTAGACCTCGTCATATTTTGCGTTTGATCGGTCTATCGTCTCACATCTACTGAGGGATGGGTGTGGCCGTTTTCCGCGAAAATTCTTTTGGAGTTGGTGGTCGTTAGAAGTCCACACGCCGGCAGGTCAGAGCCCACCGCTGAGTCGTGCCATAAAAAAGTAATATAAAATATGTAAAGATCGAGTCAGTATGATACTTTGTATAATGTGTCAGTTGATAAAAACAATGATCAAGGATAACAGAGAGCACCTACATGTAAACCTACTTACTTTCAAGGGAACACTTTCCAGTCAAGCCTGTCGCCCGGCGTCTGCAATTGCATGCAGCGCTAAGGTACCCTAACAGGAGTGCATACAGTCACGAGCTTCACTGATTATGGAACATCTTGGGATATCTTGGGGTATCCCACTATATGCACCTTTGGGATCGGTAGATGTTAAGAACGGGTCTAAGAAGTGTGTATTGGGTTTTATTTTTTCCCCAATGCACTCACAGGTACTCGGCATAAGCCGAGAAACCCAAAGAAAAACATCTGACTGCATCCCCGAATCGACGCCGACGCGCCCCCACAGTGGCACCCAGACATTAACGTTAATATTCATATACCACTACGGGGGCACGTCAGCACCGACCCAAAAGTGTCATCAGATACCACCCCTCCCTCTGCCTCCCAGCCCGCGCCGACCGCCTGAAAATGCAATTGGGTTATTTTGGAAACTCAGTCAACTTTAGTAATATGTTCACTCTGAGGATAAGCACTGTGAAAACAGCGACTGGGTATTGTTAAAGACAAATGCGGCGGCTTATTTAGAGGACGACCCAGCCGTTGCTGAGACAAGGCACACCTCATTCTCGCCGCAGTTACAAAATTAACAAGGAGCATAGGCAAAAAAGCAGTATGTAACAAATTGTTAGGAAGCGGGAGTGGCGAATTATGAGCTACCTGAGGGTTACTGATTGTGGAACCGTTTGGATAAGACAATATACCTATGGACCATTTCGAAGACTGGTCGGTTCTATGCCGGGGAGAAATGTTCACTTCCATTTAGCAAGACGTCAGTGTTCGGCTGTATTCCTAGTAATCCAATTGTTTGGTTCCTTACGCCTTCGAAGTATGGACAAAACAATAAATAATGTTCTGCGGTTTCTCGTTCGCCACATCTGCAGTTATTTGATTCAGACAAATAGTTGTTATGGAGATCATCATTCAAGTTGCTATATCGTAAACGTAGTCTAGAGTGCACGATCCGGGCCAGGCGTGATTTATGTTAGTGCTGGAAATGAACAAACTTGGCTGTTGCAGTTTTAATCTCCCCCCGAAACCAGAGACGAGAGTAAATTGCACCCGTAAAATGTTAGTATATGAATTTTCGAGGAAAAACTGTCACCAAACACCAGAAACCTTAACCTTTTGAACCCGATCGGTCGCTTTTCCAGCCAGGAACATGTTACGCCATAACATCATTAAATGGAATAGCTGTTCAGTACATGTGTGGGGTAGGCCAGTCGGTATTTTCAACGTGCAGCCCTGAGGCTGCACGTTGAAAATATTGATTGGTCTACCCCAAATAATGAATATGGGCTCTTCTAATTGATGCCATTGAACTGGCATGGCAGATACCACTTGTGTTTAAAGAGTAAAATGTATAAGGAATTGCTGAATTATGACAGTAACATACCACTGACCACAGTGTGCTGCTTTCTCAAAACAACACACATTTATTTGCCCTCACGGTATTTTTGGTGCTCCACAATATTTTTCAACGAGTGCATTTTTTAGCTCCCGTAAAATAGAAATCACGATTGCTGACGGGAGCAATTGCACTCGCACCCGTCGCATTTCCAGGACTGTTTATGTCCCAACTAAAATATCGGTATAGTTCTTCTGGTGCTGTTGAGATACTGCTTGAACGTCGTAATATCAGGATTTTGTCTCATTTCATTAGGGATATCATTCCAGAGGTTAGTCGCGGATGGTAGAAAAGAGGTTTGTTTTTTTGAATCTCAGCGTTTGTTGAAGCAGGTTGTTTCTTTAGGGAAATAAGATCATTTTCTAGGTATGTATGGGGTTCATCAGATTCTCACCATCGCTCTTGTAAGTATAAAAAGTAACCCTTCTCGGTATATCCGCGCTCAAAAGTATTTTTGGTTGTGAAGTACATTTTGGTTGTGAATTACATTTTTCACAATTTTCAAAGCTGAATATAAATTAATTGAGTTTTGATTCATCGCTGTAAGCATTGCCGACTTTTCTGTACAATCCTTCAAGAAAGGTATCAACTGTTATAACTCAATGAACTGCTTTGGTGTATCAGTGTATCCATCATGATCATTATGTGCTAGCTCTTGTACCCTCTGGCAATATATTGAAATTCTTACTATCAGATGTTGACATGTTTGACGTGTGTGTTGAACATAAACTCCGAGCCGCAAACATCGGACCATGTTACCGTCAATTCATCACAATAACTTATAATGTTGATGTTATTTTATAGGCAATATTCAGATACCTCCGATTATTGTTAGCATACTGGTCTGTTCTCTTGAGTAATGATAGAAATGTGTGTAATTGTTCAATAATTACTGAAAAGGGATGAGATATAAAAATATGACAGGAAACAGAACTGTTTACACTCTAAAATCAGTTGGGTTAAAAATCAACCCAAATCAACTGGGTTGAGTGAATATGAACCCAAATTGGGTTCATATTCACTCAACCCAGTTGATTTGGGTTGATTTTTAACCCAACGGATTTTAGAGTGTATCTGTTTCCAGGTTTAACGTTGCGCCGGCGAAAGCAGAAGACACTTTGACAGCAAAATTTGTCGGCCTGCTTCATTCAAAAGAGGTGGAAAAAATCGAAAGAAAATTAAAATCATGTGTTTTTATGTTTTATCTCTGACAGCAATATTGTATTTTGTAAAATAACCCACCGAACATCTAGGGTGATGGCGATAAATCAGTCAGTGGAGATCCTCTGCTGTTGATCCTAACTGACATATATGATGAGTTTTGTCAAGCTCTTGACGATAGCAAAGAGGTTCGTGTGGTCTTCTGTGATGTCAGTAAAGCTTTTGATAAGGTATTGCATGTGGATTACATCCACAAGCTAGAGAGAACTGACATTTCAGGGGAATTACTGTTATTCGTACCTTTCGGATATATCGCAAAGGATTGTTATAGCGTCGGAGGTTTCGGCTTGGAGACCAATTAACGCTGGAGTTCCCCAAGGGTCAATCCTGGGTCCCCTATTGTTTTTAAGCTACATCAATGATATAACCGAATATCTACTCCGTAACATTCGCCTCTTTCCTGACGATACGTCCCTTTACCTTGTAGTAGAAAATCCGGATCAGGCATCGAACTTAATCAACAATGATTTGGCGTCAATAGAACATTGGTCTAAAACAGGGTTGGTTGAGTTCAATCCTCATAAAACAGAAACTATGCTTATATCCCGCAGATGTATCTCCTTTCCGCACCCCCCCCCCCCCCCCCCGCTCTATTTAGGCGATACACAAATATCCAAAGTCGAAACCCACAAACACTTGGGAGTGATATTAAATGATATGTGCACATGGAACAATCACATCGACCATATCTGCTCGAAAACCTGGCCTCGATTGGATCTGCTGCGAAAGCACAAATTTAATCTCGATCGTAATGTCTTAGAAAAAATATACTTTGCTTTCATAAGGCCGCTTCTCGAATACGCTAACACTGTTTGGGATAACTGTCCATCATCTCAAGAGGCAAAATCGCAGCTGCGCGAATAATTACGGGGGCAAGTAAAGTGCTAGTAAAGCTCTGTTATACCCAGAAACGCGATGGGACTCTTTGCAGGAGAGACGTCGCTGGCTAAAGTTGATACAATGTTTTAAAATGTATCACCACATGCTGCCGCCTTACATCAACAATAAAGTTCCTCCACTTATTTCGACAATGAATCCATCAATTAATCTCAGTTCAGGCCAAAATCACAGAGTTCCGTTTTGTCGGTCACAACTTTATAATTCCTCCTTCATCCCAAACGTTATTGAACAATGGAATAACTTACCCTTGCATATTCGCGAAAATTCGTCACTGAGCAAGTTTAAGATTTTTTAAATGACGGAAACCCACGACCACCACGGTTTTATGGTGGCGCCAAGTCTCGCGCTGCTCAAATTTATCATTGCCTGTTGCACTTGCACTGTAGAAGTGTTAACTCTCACTTGCATGACAATCACTTAACACCGTAAATTCATTCCCAACATTGTGTATGAGAGCCGCTTCTTCAACAGGTGTTTTAAAGGTACGGAAACTCGTGTTCAGACTGGCTTACTCACCTTCTTCCTTCCTTCTTCACTCTGTTCTTCTCCTCTTCTATTCCGCTTTGTTCCTCATATATCTTCTTAAAGAGTTTAAACATTTGAAAATATCGTCGCCCAGGGACCGGTGCTCCTTTGGCCAACTCAGAATGTCTTTCGCCGGCCGTCGCACCTGTTTTGTGGTGGGTTAGTTTGAGAGGCATTCTGGTTTGAACAGTGTTTGCGAGGGGCGATTGCTTGTGCTGTGACTTTAACTAATTCTATTAGGTTGTATGTTGGGACCTCTGTCTCTGTGTGATGCTATACAAGTTCACACATTGCCACAAAGCATATGGCATAAATTTGTTTCGAGCTAGGGAGACGACACAGATGAATAAGCTTAAAGCTTCCCGTCGAATCCCTAATCTGTCTTGTTTTAAAATCGTCGACTGTCATGTTATGTGCTTTGTTTCCTGCAGTATTCTGTTCATTCTTTGTCATATACTGTGTATTCATGTAACGTGATATTCATTTCTTTCCTTTTTCAGTAAATATTGTTTAAACTAAATCAGCGTCGGCGAAAGCAGAAGACACTTTAACAGCAAAAATTGTCGATCTGCTTCATTTAAATAGCGGTAAAAAAATCGAAAGAAAATTAAAATCATTTGTTTTTATGTTTTATCTCTGACAGCAATATTGTATCTTGTTAAATAATCCACCGAACATCGAGGGTGATGGCGATAAATCAGTCAGTGGAAATCCTCTGCTGTGGAACACGCATGGATTCTGCAAGTTAAATCAAATCTCAGCGTTCATTTTGGATTATCTCCCATTAACTGCTACTGAGAAATAGCAAGAGAAAAAAGTAAACACTTACAGTGATACAAAAAGATACACAGAAATAGTGCAAATTGCAATAGCGTTGTTGAACCTCCGAGTGAGCGATAAGCAGGAACGCCGCAGTACTTAGATGAAATGGTCTTCTGTTTTCGTCGCTGATTATCGGGGTACGAGTCCAATCACCCCGTCCACTCGCCCTGTAGTGGCGAGTGGACCCGAATTAGGGAGGCAAGTAGACCCTGGTCAAATATTCTGAACATAGTCATTATTTTTTCAGTTATAATAAATAAATTCGTTAATACTTACAGTTTTATGAATTGTAATCCAAGTATATTCCGTTTTTAATGAAAATTATGAAATGATTTACCGGACACAAACAATAATTTGACATAATGACACAAAGACTCCTTAACATCTGTCTAAAGCGGCACCAAGTCAGTCAGCACGAATTGCAAAGTAAACACAACAGACAAGTTATAAGAAAATAAAAAAACAGATTATTGTTTGGTCGTTACTCACTTGTAATTAAATTTCAACACACAAGTTATTAGAGACAGATTCACGAACAAAATACACCAAGATTCGCAGAGAATTCAGAAGTACTGGGACCAATATATGGCAGATCCTCCTGAACTATCTACTGCAGCATTCTTAAAAAAATATTCTTCTGTGTATGAAAGAAAGTAATATTATTAGTAGTAGTACTATAGTATGTAATATTGTGCTAATATGAAAGTGGTGCTGATGTTATCAATATCATTGATTGTTCCCTTATAAAAAAAGTACCACGGTAACCATGGTAAATCCCAAAATACCCTGGTAATACCATGGTATTACCAGGGTATTTGGGGATTTACAATGGCTTACCATGGTACTTTACCATGGTAATATTAACATGGTATTACCAGGCTATTTGGGGATTTACCATGGTTTACCATGGTACTTTTTTATAAGGGTTATTTTATACTTTATACTTACTAAAGAAAAACAAACGGTCATAGGCCTATCATTTTGTGTTACATATATATCAGAATACATCGTTTTATGTCTAGTTCAAAATAAAAACATTCACACGTTTATGCCACGTCTTGTTAGTTTCTCAAACCATCCCATAAGTCCCATTGATTCATTTGGGGGCGAGTGGACCCGGGGCGAGTGGACCCGTTCCCGATTATCGCCTTTGTTTTACAAAAGTTACAAAGTTACCCATTCTTTCAAAAAAAAAAATAAAAAAGCAGTACTAAATTTCCAACTCATTGGCCATTGAGCACAACCCCAATATATCCATGAGCGGGTTTGGTTAGTTTTAGTGCTTCTTGCACTTTGTTCTTTAAAAGTTAGAGAACCTTTTCGGGGAAATCTAAAATCCCACTTTGATTTAGTAATAATTCCCCACCCACCTTTTCGTTGAAACATTGAGAGTGGGGTTTTGCTTTTCATTCAAACATTATGATTGTGGTTTTGTAAAAGAGCTGTGCAAACGCGAAATATTAGAATTTATTTCTGAAAATGAGGGGACGAATCCCCCGGGTTTTGAGTTGGTGAGAAAGTGTCCCGTAACCACCAAGACTGATAACTGTTGTTGATAAGTTTTCAACAAGAATGGCGTTTTGAAGAGAGAATTTCTGAAGGCGACTTCGAAATCAATAATTCTGCTTTATTCCCTATGGTGGGGTACTATGACCACATACACATATTTGTAGGTAATTAAACGTAACTAAATTCATGTTTAATATAAAAATTTCTGTCCCGTTATATTTTTATTTTACAGAAGTGGACAGTGGTTCCTTGGATAATTTCGCGCGTTTTTTTCACTGCTTGCAGTTCTGTCGAGTTGAAGGCTTGAAGCCGCAGCGTTGATAGTGCAATGTGCAAAAACATTTCAGCAGGGGTTTTGTGGTAAAATATTAAAATAGGGTACCAATAATATAGAAGAAACGACACACATGAGCGAAGTTTCTGTCAAGTTCTGAGGGGAAAAACACCCAAACCGTCCTCTGCAATTTTACCGGTAAAAGGTGTAGTTCAGCGATCCGAACGTATTGGCTACCCCTCTAGGCTCTACGTTCAGATTCTTCTCATTCAATCCAAAAGAAAAAGTTCCCATCAAGTTTTTATGGGAACTCAAAACTCGAAATTAGGAATTTATATCAAGGAATTGAGGTTAAAACTTAAAAAAAAATCGAAAAATAATAAAACAAATCACCACAAAGTATCAAGGCGCTGTTTGAGATTGTGTACGTCATAAGACGTACAAAGGTATCAGCGCGCTGTTTGATTTTGTACATCATAAGACGTACAAAAGTACCAATGGGTTAAATACTCTATTTTTCTGAAGGACTGTGGTGACAATGACCTTCTTCCATCCACAACTGTTGGTCAGTTTCTACTCAATGACCTCCCTGACATCGATAAAATCGAGATTTCTTTTTTGGGCTTATTGGTAACGATCTACCAAGGAGCGATGATTTTGCCACTTACAATTCCCGCACTAATTCGAAAATTAGTGCCAACGGGTTTTTCGTTTAGTTTTAACAATATTTATTTCCAAAGTATGTTTAAATTATACAGTAACAAGCATAAATTTACAAAAAAGTAACAAACATAGAAATGGATTCACCAACAAGACAAAGGCTTATACTGGACTGTCTCCAAGTGGAACGAAATATCACCAAGGAAAACATTTATGCGGAAATTACCTGTTTGAGATTGTTGAGCCGGCGGTGGGCTCTGTACTGGCCGTTAGGATATTGATTTGATTCATTCGTAGCCGTTAGGCGCTATTTCCGGCACAGAACACACTTCGGTACTGCTCCAAATTACGAAGAGAGTAACTTTACAGAACGCGGTCAGGACTAAGTATCACCCGCAACCTACGGGGGTGCGCCACTGGTTGTGGGTGATACCTAGACCTCGTCATATTTTGCGTTTGATCGGTCTATCGTCTCACATCTACTGAGGGATGGGTGTGGCCGTTTTCCGCGAAAATTCTTTTGGAGTTGGTGGTCGTTAGAAGTCCACACGCCGGCAGGACAGAGCCCACCGCTGAGTCGTGCCATAAAAAAGAAATATAAAATATGTAAAAAAATAACATGAAAAGGTCAGATCGAGTCAGTATGATACTTTGTATAATGTGTCAGCTGATAAAAACAATGATCAAGGATAACAGAGAGCACCTACATGTAAACCTACTTACTTTCGAGGGACACTTTCCAGTCAAGCCTGTCGCCCGGCGTCTGCAATTGCATGCAGCACTAAGGTACCCTAACAGGAGTGCATACAGTCACGAGCTTCACTGATTATGGAACATCTTGGGATATCTTGGGGTATCCCACTATATGCACCTATGGGATCGGTACATGTTAAGAACGGGTCTAAGAAGTGTGTATGGGGTTTTATTTTTCCCCCAATGCACTCACAGGTACTCGGCATAAGCCGAGAAACCCAAAGAAAAACATCCGACGGCACCCCCGAATCGACGCCGACGCGCCCCCACAGTGGCACCCAGACATTAACTTTAATATTCATATACCACTACGGGGGCACGTCAGCACCGACCCAAAAGTGTCATCAGATACCACCCCTCCCTCTGCCTCCCAGCCCGCGCCGACCGCCCGAAAATGCAATTGGGTTATTTTGGAAACTCAGTCAACTCTAGTAAATTATATAATATGTTCACTCTGAGGATAAGCACTGTGCCAACAGCGACTGGGTATTGTTAAAGACAAATGTGGCGGCTTATTTAGAGGACGACCCAGCCGTTGCTGAGACAAGGCACACCTCATTCTCGCCGCAGTTACAAAATTAACAAGGAGCACAGGCAAAAAAGCAGTATGTAACAAATTGTTAGGAAGCAGGAGTGGCGAATTATGAGCTACCTGAGGGTTACTGATTGTGGAACCGTTTGGATAAGACAATATACCTATGGACCATTTCGAAGACTGGTCGGTTCTATGCCGGGGAGAAATGTTCACTTCCATTTAGCAAGACGTCAGTGTTCGGATGTATTCCTAGTAATCCAATTGTTTGGTTCCTTACGCCTTCGTAGTATGGACAAAACAATAAATAATGTTCTGCGGTTTCTCGTTTGCCACATCTGCAGTTATTTGATTCAGACAAATAGTTGTTATGGAGATCATCATTGAAGTTGCTATATCGTAAACGAAGTCTAGAGTGCAAGATCCGGGCCTGGCGTGATTTATGTTAGTGCTGGAAATGAACAAACTTGGCTGTTGCAGTTTTAAGCTCCCCCGAAACCAGAGACGAGAGTAAATTGCACCCGTAAAATGTTAGTATATGAATTTTCGAGGAAAAACTGTCACCAAACACCAGAAACCTTAACCTTTTGAACCCGATCGGTCGCTTTTCCAGCCAGGAACATGTTACGCCATAACATCATTAAATGGGATGGCTGTTCAGTACATGTGTGGGGTAGGCCAGTCGGTATTTTCAACGTGCAGCCCTGAGGCTGCACGTTGAAAATATTGATTGGTCTACCCCAAATAATGAATATGGGCTCTTCTAGTTGATGCCATTGAACTGGCATGGCAGATACCACTTGTGTTCAAAGAGTAAAATGTATAAGGAATTGCTGAATTATGACAGTAACATACCACTGGCCACAGTATGCTGCTTTCCCAAAACAACACACATTTATTTGCCCTCACAGTATTTTTGGTGCTCCACAATATTTTTCAACGAGTGCATTTTTTAGCTCCCGTAAAATAGAAATCACGATTGCTGACGGGAGCAATTGCACTCGCACCCGTCGCATTTCCAGGACTGTTTATGTCCCAACTAAAATATCGGTATAGTTCTTCTGGTGCTGTTGAGATACTGCTTGAACGTCGTAATATCAGGATTTTGTCTCATTTCATTAGGGATATCATTCCAGAGGTTAGTCGCGGATGGTAGAAAAGAGGTTTGTTTTTTTTTAATCTCAGCGTTTGTTGAAGCAGGTTGTTTCTTTAGGGAAATAAGATCATTTTCTAGGTATGTATAGGGTTCATCAGATTCTCATCATCGCTCTTGTAAATATAAAAAGTAACCCTTCTCGGTATATTCGAGCTCAAAAGTATTTTTGGTTGTGAAGTACATTTTGGTTGTGAATTACATTTTTCACAATTTTCAAAGCTGAATATAAATTAATTGAGTTTTGATTCATCGCTGTAAGCATTGCCGACTTTTCTGTACAATCCTTCACAAAGGTATCAACTGTTCTAACTCAGTGAACTGCTTTGGTGTATCGGTGTATCCATCATGATCATTATGTGCTAGCTCTTGTACCCTCTGGCAATATATTGAAATTCTTACTATCAGATGTTGACATGTTTGACGTGTGTGTTGAACATAAACTCCGAGCCGCAAACATCGGACCATGTTACCGTCAATTCATCACAATAACTTATAATGTTGATGTTATTTTATAGGCAATATTCAGATACCTCCGATTATTGTTAGCATTACTGGTCTGTTCTCTTGAGTAATGATTGAAATGTGTGTAATTGTTCAATAATTACTGAAAAGGGATGAGATATAAAAATATGACAGGAAACAGAACTGTTTACACTCTAAAATCAGTTGGGTTAAAAATCAACCCAAATCAACTGGGTTGAGTGAATATGAACCCAAATTGGGTTCATATTCACTCAACCCAGTTGATTTGGGTTGATTTTTAACCCAACGGATTTTAGAGTGTATCTGTTTCCAGGTTTAACATTGCGGCGGCGAAAGCAGAAGACACTTTGACAGCAAAATTTATCGGTCTGCTTCATTCAAAAGAGGTGGAAAAAATCGAAAGAAAATTAAAATCATGTGTTTTTTATGTTTTATCTCTGACAGCAATATTGTATTTTGTTAAATAACCCACCGAACATCTAGGGTGATGGCGATAAATCAGTCAGTGGAGATCCTCTGCTGTTGATCCTAACTGACATATATGATGAGTTTTGTCAAGCTCTTGACGATGGCAAAGAGGTTCGTGTGGTCTTCTGTGATGTCAGTAAAGCTTTTGATAAGGTATTGCATGTGGATTACATCCACAAGCTAGAGAGAATTGACATTTCAGGGAAATTACTGTTATTCGTATCTTTCGGATATATCGCAAAGGATTGTTATAGCGTCGGAGGTTTCGGCTTGGAGACCAATTAACGCTGGAGTTCCCCAAGGGTCAATCCTGGGTCCCCTATTGTTTTTAAGCTACATCAATGATATAACCGAATATCTACTCCGTAACATTCGCCTCTTTCCTGACGATACGTCCCTTTACCTTGTAGTAGAAAATCCGGATCAGGCATCGAACTTAATCAACAATGATTTGGCGTCAATAGAACATTGGTCTAAAACAGGGTTGGTTGAGTTCAATCCTCATAAAACAGAAACTATGCTTATATCCCGCAGAGGTATCTCCTTTCCGCACCCCCCGCTCTATTTAGGCGATACACAAATATCCAAAGTCGAAACCCACAAACACTTGGGAGTGATATTAAATGATATGTGCACATGGAACAATCACATCGACCATATCTGCTCGAAAACCTGGCCTCGATTGGATCTGCTGCGAAAGCACAAATTTAATCTCGATCGTAATGTCTTAGAAAAAATAGACTTTGCTTTCATAAGGCCGCTTCTCGAATACGCTAACACTGTTTGGGATAACTGTCCATCATCTCAAGAGGCAAAATCGCAGCTGCGCGAATAATTACGGGGGCAAGTAAAGTGCTAATAAAGCTCTGTTATACCCAGAAACGCGATGGGACTCTTTGCAGGAGAGACGTCGCTGGCTAAAGTTGATACAATGTTTTAAAATGTATCACCACATGCTGCCGCCTTACATCAACAATAAAGTTCCTCCACTTATTTCGACAATGAATCCATCAATTAATCTCCGTTCAGGCCAAAATCACAGAGTTCCGTTTTGTGGGTCACAACTTTATAAATCCTCCTTCATCCCAAACGTTATTGAACAATGGAATAACTTACCCTTGCATATTCGCGAAAATTCGTCACTGAGCAAGTTTAAGATTTTTTAAATGACGGAAACCCACGACCACGACGGTTTTATGGTGGCGCCAAGTCTCGCGCTGCTCAAATTTATCATTGCCTGTTGCACTTGCATTGTAGAAGTGTTAACTCTCACTTGCATGACAATCACTTAACATCGTAAATTTCTTCCCAACATTGTGTATGAGAGCCGCTTCTTCAACAGGTGTTTTAAAGGTACGGAAACTCTTGTTCAGACTGGCTTACTCACCTTCTTCCTTTCTTCTTCACTCTGTTCTTCTCCTCTTCTATTCCGTTTTGTTCCTCATATATCTCCTTAAAGAGTTTAAGCATTTGAAAATATCGTCGCCCAGGGACCGGTGCTCCTTTGGCCAACTCAGAATGTCTTTCGCCGGCCGTCGCACCTGTTTTGTGGTGGGTTAGTTTGAGAGGCATTCTGGTTTGAACAGTGTTTGAGAGGGGCGATTGCTTGTGCTGTGACTTAAACTAATTCTATTAGGTTGTATGTTGGGACCTCTGTCTCTGTGTGATGCTATACAAGTTCACACATTGCCACAAATCATATGGCATAAATTTATTTCGAGCTAGGGAGACGACACAGATGTATACATAAGCTTAAAGCTTCCCGTCGAATCCCTAATCTGTCTTGTTTTAAAATCGTCGACTGTCATGTTATGTGCTTTGTTTCCTGCAGTATTCTGTTCATTCTTTGTCATATACTGTGTATTCATGTAACGTGATATTCATTTCTTTCCTTTTTCAGTAAATATTGTTTAAACTAAATCAGCGTCGGCGAAAGCGGAAGACACTTTAACAGCAAAAATTGTCGATCTGCTTCATTTAAATAGCGGTAAAAAAATCGAAAGAAAATTAAAATCATTTGTTTTTATGTTTTATCTCTGACAGCAATATTGTATCTTGTTAAATAACCCACCGAACATCGTGTGTGATGGCGATAAATCAGTCAGTGGAAATCCTCTGCTGTGGAACACGCATGGATTCTGCAAGTTAAATCAAATCTCAGCGTTCATTTTGGATTATCTCCCATTAACTGCTACTGAGAAATAGCAAGAGAAAAAAGTAAACACTTACAGTGATACAAAAAGATACACAGAAATAGTGCAAATTGCAATAGCGTTGTTGAACCTCCGAGTGAGCGATAAGCAGGAACGCCGCAGTACTTAGATGAAATGGTCTTCTGTTTTCGTCGCTGATTATCGGGGTACGAGTCCAATCACCCCGTCCACTCGCCCTGTAGTGGCGAGTGGACCCGAATTAGGGAGGCAAGTAGACCCTGGTCAAATATTCTGAACATAGTCATTATTTTTTCAGTTATAATAAATAAATTCGTTAATACTTACAGTTTTATGAATTGTAATCCAAGTATATTCCGTTTTTAATGAAAATTATGAAATGATTTACCGGACACAAACAATAATTTGACATAATGACACAAAGACTCCTTAACATCTGTCTAAAGCGGCACCAAGTCAGTCAGCACGAATTGCAAAGTAAACACAACAGACAAGTTATAAGAAAATAAAAAAACAGATTATTGTTTGGTCGTTACTCACTTGTAATTAAATTTCAACACACAAGTTATTAGAGACAGATTCACGAACAAAATACACCAAGATTCGCAGAGAATTCAGAAGTACTGGGACCAATATATGGCAGATCCTCCTGAACTATCTACTGCAGCATTCTTAAAAAAAATATTCTTCTGTGTATGAAAGAAAGTAATATTATTAGTAGTAGTACTATAGTATGTAATATTGTGCTAATATGAAAGTGGTGCTGATGTTATCAATATCATTGATTGTTCCCTTATAAAAAAAGTACCACGGTAACCATGGTAAATCCCAAAATACCCTGGTAATACCATGGTATTACCAGGGTATTTGGGGATTTACCATGGTTTACCATGGTACTTTACCATGGTAATATTACCATGGTATTACCAGGCTATTTGGGGATTTACCATGGTTTACCATGGTACTTTTTTATAAGGGTTATTTTATACTTTATACTTACTAAAGAAAAACAAACGGTCATAGGCCTATCGTTTTGCGTTACATGTATATCAGAATACATCGTTTTTTATCTTATACCTGTTGAAGATATAGCCCATGTGTTATAGATTATCTATAACACATACCCCTATGTCATATAGATTGGAGACTCCAGATGAGTCGACATTTTGACACGAAATCACCCCCAAAACCCTTTTAAAAATGCAGAAAAGAACAAAAATGGTCGGTATAAGATAAATACAACAATACCATAGTGTGTTTTGATATGTTTGATATCTCAACTCGTTGAAAGTGAGTTTTTTTCGCTCGGCAAGCCTCGCGAAAAAAACTCACTTTCAACTCGTTGAGATATCAAACATATCAAAACACACTATGGTATTATCGTATATATGTCTAGTTCAAAATAAAAACATTCACACGTTTATGCCACGTCTTGTTAGTTTCTCAAACCATCCCATAAGTCCCATTGATTCATTTGGGGGCGAGTGGACCCGGGGCGAGTGGACCCGTTCCCGATTATCGCCTTTGTTTTACAAAAGTTACCCATTCTTTCAAAAAAAAATAAAAAAGCAGTACTAAATTTCCAACTCATGGGCCATTGAGCACAATCCCAATATATCCATGAGCGGGTTTGGTTAGTTTTAGTGCTTCTTGCGCTTTGTTCTTTAAAAGTTAGAGAACCTTTTCGGGGAAATCTAAAATCCCACTTTGATTTAGTAATAATAGTCCCCCACCCACCTTTTCGTTGAAACATTGAGACTGGGGTTTTGCTTTTCATCAAACATTATGATTGTGGTTTTGTAAAAGAGCTGTGCAAACACGAAATATTAGAATTTATTTCTGAAAATGAGGGGACGAATCCCCCGGGTTTTGAGATTGGTGAGAAAGTGTCCCGTAACCACCAAGACTGATAACTGTTGATGATAAGTTTTCAACAAGAATGGCGTTTTGAAGAGAGAATTTCTGAAGGCGACTTCGAAATCAATAATTCTGCTTTATTCCCAATGGTGGGGTACTATGACCACATACACATATTTGTAGGTAATTAAACGTAACTAAATTCATGTTTAATATAAAAATTTCTATCCCGTTATATTTTTATTTTACAGAAGTGGACAGTGGTTCCTTGGAAAATTTCGCGCGTTTTTTTCACTGCTTGCAGTTCTGTCGAGTTGAAGCCTGAAGGCTTGAAGCCGCAGCGTTGATAGTGCAATGTGCAAAAACATTTCAGCAGGAGTTTTGTGGTAAAATATGAAAATAGGGTACCAATAATATAGAAGAAACGACACACATGAGCGAAGCTTCTGTCAAGTTCTGAGGAGGAAAACACCCAAACCGTCCTCTGCAATTTTACCGGTAAAAGGTGTAGTTCAGCGATCCGAACGTATTGGCTACCCCTCTAGGCTCTACGTTCAGATTCTTCTCATTCAATCCAAAAGAAAAAGTTCCCATCAAGTTTTTATGGTAACCCAAAACTAGGAATATATATCAAGCTTTCGCCCTTAATTATTATCGGCTGCAATTGATAGTACACGTATTTTCTTACATTTGGGCAGAGTTTATTGATCCAAACTATGTTTTATCCTTTAAGGGGACGTCCAACCTAACTTTGGTCAAATTTCATGTAATTTTCTTTCAAGTCTAAAAAAGACCCAAAATGAATAACCCCAATAAATTATATACCAAAATGCTTGGAATGAAACATAGAACATGTGGAAACTGAAATTTGCCATGGAACTGCTGCCATGTGTAAATAGCACCACCTGAAAGTCTGCTATGGCATAAGTAAGAGAACAAAATTTGTACAATAAAATACCTCAAAATAAAATAACAGCTGTATTCTATAAACATTTAAGTACATACTCGAAGAAATCTTTTCCTAATTCATGAAAGTAATGAAGATTGAGACCAAATGTTATAAGTGGAGTGCTCACTGATTGAAGGCAGACATTTTCTTTTGTTTATGTTTTGATTTGGGGAGTTCAACAAAGGTCAACTTGAAGGAGTCCAGCAGAAGAAGTATGGAAGGACAAAAGAGTGTCTCCCAATATCAAGATGTATGTGTTACTGTAATGGTTTGGAAAGAAAATATGATATTCTCCTATGTAGAATACACTGCAAAGTCATACATTGTAGTTGAATAAATATATTTACAAACCCCTTGCACTGTAACCCCTTTTATCCCATGCATCAATTTGATAGTGATTAAATTGTTAAATTTGTCTGGTTTATCAATAAGTACATTAGCTTTGTTTAACTCTTGGACACCAATACACTCATGATATCTGTTGGAGAAGAAATAAGGGTAACTGTAACCTGTCACTGCAATAAACCATCTAACGTACTTAAAAGTACATTGTTATTCAAAACACATCAAATCAATCTTTCATAACCATTATTGCATGTACTTTCCCCAAGGAGGCTTACTGACATATTGAGATCAGAAGGGCACATCCAGAGGGTCTCACATATTTTTTTCAAGAACGCAGTACACAAAGCAATCCCCAAAAGATGACAAGTGAGCTCCATTTGACACAGAAAATTTGGGGGGGTGGGGGGGGGGGGGGTGGGGCTCTCTGCCTTGTATGACTCTACCTCCGGCACTCAAGGCATATGCCTTTTTTCTCAAAGTTTAACTCTTTTTTTTCTTTTTGAAGATCCTGGCCACACATGTTCCAAACACTATCAGACAGGTAAACCTCCAAATAAGTGTATCTGCAAAAATCATGTTACATTGCAAAACATTCTTTTTAGAGTTTTAGTTCTGGACCTTTCATGCTTCTTACTTCCAACTATAACACTTAATTTATCGATTCATGGGTGAATAGAAAAGTCCTGCCATAATCAACATTTTGAGTTCCATAAGCCTTCAAAACAGCTCCAATAAAAGTGTCAAACATCAGATTGGTGGCTTTATACAGAATATTCATTAGGTTGTTGCTTGATAAGTAATAGGAACAAAATCTTCACAAGAAAATTCTGCAGCAATACAATTGAGGGTATTAGCAGGCACTCTGCAACAAATTGTAACAAATCAACTAGTTATAAACAAAATTTTCTAACTCAAAAGAGTGAAAAAGTACCACAACTCTGAAAAAATGTGGGAAGAAACACATGCTACAGCAGCTACACAGGCATTGTTTCTCCATGATGCTCGATCACAAAACCAAATATCCTTCAAATTGGAGTAGCAATGGTTGAGATACAAGGGGGAATGTTGGTACATGCAATGATGAATGGGTAACACTAAGATTAAGAGGACAGGGGGTCACCACTGCACGGCCCTAGATGCACCTTTGATTTTCCAACTTCCACTAAGTTCCAGGTCTGGGGCATAATAATCGCAACACACCCAACTTATCAGTTCATAATTTCAGTTAAATAAAAGAAATTATCAATTTGAATTAAATAATAGATGATGTAAAAATATTTGGCTTCCTTCGCCTTCTCGTACTATTTAATTACCACAAACAATATCAGTTTGATGCCGACAAACGAAACTGAACGCATGTGGTTTGATTAAAAAGTAACTCGGCATGAATAATGAAGAAATTGCGAATATTTCGTGTATTTCATTTATTTAAAAGCCAATTGCAGCTAATATTGACCGTGCATTCGATAATTCGTTTCGGTTTTGACCACACGGCCACGCTGACACTCCGTGACAGCGGTTATGTTTATTGTGATATGCAAATTGGGGGATGGTTTCCGGTGAAGGAGATTTGTCACATTTGTCAGTGTAAAACGATAAAAAAAAACACTGATCGACGCTTGTATTACTATGGTTGGTTGGAAGAAAAAACTAAATTCTCAGCATCGTCCAAGCGCACCTTATTTAAAAGCACGAATGCATCATTTTCAACCCATCTTCAATCGGTCCTTTGCAGACATCAAACATACCCGTCTTCAAATTCCATGGTTACTAGGACGTAAATAACTTCGCAGCGACAGGGGGAAATTAACACACTCAATATAGTTCCAGGTCACTTGGAATATACTTCGTGAAAAATTGATTTCTGAAGCATTCTGCTTACTTTGTTATGAATATTGCCTTATTTTATGTGTATCGTCCCGATTTTATACACTCGGTTATTTTTTTTAGAAGTGGTTCATGTTGTCTTTCTAGTGCGCAATAATTCAGATTTTTTGTCAACAAAAAAGTTCAGACGGCCTGTAAACACGAGAGGGAATTTCGAACCATATTTTGCAGTTATGACATTAACAGCTCAAGTACTTGCTGTCACCTGTTTGCAAATACGCTCATACATTGTCTCGAACAAATAAAGGGCGTGATCACGTCCTTGCATTCTTACGATTGCCCAAATTGAGTATTTCTGCAAGAACCACATCGTAATCACATGACCGGAAAAACATCGTTGAAACATGGCCACATCCGGAACATCAAAAATTTGTGTTGATGTTATTACATTCAAACGTCAAAACCCACCAGAGTGTGTGTCAAAAAAATGCTTTCTCCGAGTCTGTAGTATGTTATCATTATATTGAGGACAAGGCTTTCGAATTACCGATTATTTTGTGGTTTTACCGGTTCGTTACTTATGCCATTTGCAAATTAATCTTCTTCAAAATCATAAAATTCACTTTTTTTCCTGAAAAAAAATATATGTACCTTTTCTATGCACTTTACTCATTATTTTGATATATAATTTGCCCTTCCTTACTTCTCTTATCTGTTTCTGAGGCATTGGGAAAAATGTCAAAAAATTGACCAAAGTTAGGTTGGACGACCCCTTAATTACCAGCATTTGAAGACTCGCGAGGTGTCAACGGAAATTTAGAAATCGGCCATGTTTTTTTATAAATATAAAACAGTAAAAACAATAGGGGACTTTTCGGGTTTTTTTTTTTAAATAACGCTTTTCTCTCTGGTTTCTTAAAGTAAACAATATTTTGAACGAAATAACACAAAATCACATACTTTTATCATTTTTTTCAAGAAATCTTAACGATTTTTTTGTGACAGCACCATCAAACTCACTGCAATCGCTCCGTTTCATTATCACTATCATGGGGAGAGTTTAGTAATTGAAATGTCGGCTGACAAACCCTGCCCCCTCACTGAACTGACCCTTGATCAAATTTTAGGGTCAGTCTAGTGAGAGCCAGGGTTAGCTTACCGATGAGCTCACACTGGTCCTAACTAAACTGACCTTAAATTGAGGAACACGCACACAAGCGAAGCGCACCTGCTAACACGCACACAAGCGAAGCGCACCTGCTATCATATAGAATGATTTCTCCCCTGTGACGTCCCTCTTAACAACGAATGAAAACAGACGCTGCAAAATTTTCAGCGGATGGAACAAATGGCAATTGAGAAACTCGCAATTCAACGGGATTTAAAATCTATTCTCTTACATGTTAAAACATGACAGAGGTACCTAATTTTGTGTCATTTTGTTCAAAATATAGTTTACTTTAAGAAAACAGAAAAACAAATGGAAAGAAAATCGTGAATTTACAAAAAAAACGAAAAGTCCCCCATTCTGCACCTTTACCATTTTACCCTAATACCCAAATCCACCGCTACAGTCATTCATGCGTTAACGGGTCACAGGCAGTAACGGGTCAGGCGATGTTGAGCCTTGAAAAAATCGAATTTGAAGAGCATTTCAAACTAAAATTTTATTCCAGGTTTGTGAAGTAATATGTTGCCCATCGTCTTTGAAAGTTTCGCGAGTTCATTGTTGTTTTTTGTTGACAAAAGCGATTTTTAAAAAAAAAGACTTAATGTGTGCCGGAAGAAAATTCGACGCGCGGAACCGCACAAAAATGTTTTTGTCTCCTACGGGAAGAGAAATATAAAGAGTGTAAATGTAAGTATTATAATTTGAACAAGTTTGTATACGCTTCAAATTCACGATAAAATAATTGGGATAAATATTGGGCATCATGATATATTTATTCCGTTTCAACAGCGAGTCGAGTTGTCAGTACCGGGTCACTGTCAGACATGTGCAGTAAAACCTATTGAACCACTACTCAAGTTGAACTATTTTTAGAAAATTAAGGCAAAACTACTGCATTTGATCCACTTCGCTTTCACTTCCTTCCACTAAAAGTTGTGACTAGTGTGGTGAAATTAATTCAGAGAAGACACAAAAGACTTTTTGTGTCCAATAAATACATATAAAGTGAGAAAATAGATCGCCAGTGGATGCCAAAGAGGGTGATTCTTTTAGACACAAGCGATCCGTTACTGACCAAATTGCGACAGTCAAACGATCTAATTTTATAAAATAAACAGTAGCTTCATCTGAAGAATTCTGCTGCAATAATAAGTGTCGGATACCTGTGTGTCAATAACAAAAAAACAAATTTGGATAACTTATTTTATTTGAGAGAAATAAACGAAAATTTGAAAGGTGGCCTGTTATACCCTGAATGACTGAACTTTTTGACCCAAACCGGCTGCTGGTTTTTGGGTCCGGTCCGAAATTCAAGATGGCCGATGGCAGCCATTTTGTACAAAATTGGGTGCAATCAGATTTTTGCACAGAACTTCCATATGAAAGAGCTGATTTGAATAATTTTTTGTGTGAATATTTAGTACCATGGGATACATCACATATAATACAGGTTTTTTTCTCGCGCAGAAATTATGCAAATTAGATGAACTTTGATTTTTTCAGTGCGACTTGCACACCAGGGACCAGCCTAGGAGGGAATTTTAGGGAGACTTCAAGTCTCCCTCCAGAAAAAATAGGGAGACTTCATAGATAAGTGGGGAAAATTAAGAATATTCATGTACCACCCCCGCCGCCCTTTCATATTTTCAATTTATGGTCCTCCATTAACGTACAAATAATCCAGATCCAGTTGTCTATGATGCATCTGTGCCAGGTTAAAAAATCACAATGTAATTATTGACTGAAAATCCCCCACTGCTACCATCTCCTTCATGACCCCTCACCTCTTCGTCGTGCCAATCCCCCATCACCCTCCTGTGGTTGCCTTTCAACAAAGTCTACTAAGCTAATAATTTCCTAAGTCTGAAAGTGTGAACAGGACCAGATGTAAGAAGGTTGCTTGGGAGGTACTTTGTTAGTTAATAAACAAAATACATTCTGGGGTCGAGTATTTTGTAAAAGAAATGTCATTCCGCATCATTTTTATGGAATTCCGGTGTCATTCCGCGTCATTTCATGTCATTCCGATGTATAGGAGGACCCTCTTTCAAGATCGTCCACATGCACACTTGTGTCCTGTACAAAGCTTTTCTTGACATCACTAAAGCTTTTTTTCATGTGTTTCAATTCCATTCGTGTTTTTCTGGGAATAGACAGCTCAACAGTTAACAGTCGTCAGCAAATCGAAATGAAAATAATGTGTTATAAAATACGTCCGTTGTGTATACATTTTCGGCATCCTAAGCGACGTAACCTACTTTCAAACTGGGTTGTTTGTTGAGTCGCGTAAGTCACCTATTTTCGTTTCGACACTTGAAGCTCCGACTGGAACGCAACAAAATAGAAATAAAAAAAATCCACCAAAAGCGACAATGGACAATTGCTTGTCGTGTGATTTCAAATAAATGGACGTTTATTTGACGAATTAAAATGCCCATTTATCACACTCGAGCACATTCGATTTTTGAAAATACTCGTTTTCATGTAATCCTCGCATCACTCAGTTCAGCCTTTTTCTCATTTTGGTCAATTTTTAGAGGGCGACTTGTAATCGCCCCGACTATTTTTCTAGGCGACTTTGGGCTTAGAAGGGCGACTTAATCGCCCTAGTCGCCCTCACGGCTGGTCCCTGTTGCACACAGTAAGTACACATGTCAATACGGCTCAGGCTAGAGTCTGTATTTATGAACTGATCTTCACGAAATGTCTTGGGTACCTTTGTTATCACCTTGGGACGAGAACGAACGTTTCTGTGTGCGGTCTAAAATTCAAGATGGCTGCCAGTGGCCATTTTGTACCGAAATTAGGTCTAATCAGTTTTTTGTACACAACTTCTATACACCTCGGACTAGAGGCCATATTTATGAACCAATCTTGACGAAACTTCTTGGGTACCTTTGTTATCACCGTGGGATGAGAGCGAGTGTTTTTGGGTGTGGTCCGAAATTCAAGATGGCCACCAGCAGCCATTTTGTACCAAAATTAGTGCAATCAGTCTTTTGTACAGAACTTCTGTATGAAAGTTCTGATTTGAATAAATTTTTGTATGAATGTTTAGTAACATGGAATACATCACATATCGTAAGGGTTTTTTTTTCGTGCAGAAATTATGCAAATTAGATGAACTTTGATTTATTCAGTGCTACTTACACAATGTAAGCACACATGTCAATACGGCTCAGGGTAGAGGCTGTATTTATGAACCGATCTTCACAAAACTTCTTGGGTACCTTTGTTATCACATTGGGATGAGAATGAGTGTTTCTGGGTACGGTCCAAAATTCAAGATGGCTGCCAGTGGCCATTTTGTACCGAAATTAGGTCCAATCAATTTTTTGTCACAAGTTCTATACAGCTCGTATTTATGAACTGATCTTCACAAAACTTCTTGGGTACCTTTGTTTTCACCTTGGGACAGGAACGAGTGTGTTTTGGGGTGCCTTTGTTATCACTGTGCTATGAGAACAAATATTTTGGGGTTCAGTCAGACCCACTCTGGGACTCAAAAGATTTCTTTTCTAGTTTAGCATCTGACTGTCACCCACCTTTACAGTACTTTACCTATACATTTGTTACAGGCAACGGTCAGTATTTATGTACAGACCGTTACAATACTTTATATGTATCTCTGTTATCAGGTCATTACCTATATGTTTGTCATTGTTGTGTCACATACTATACATGTACATGTCTTTGTCTTGACAAGTTGAGCTACAGTGTCATTGACACTTTCATTAATTTTTTTTATACCCCCAAAATGCGTCTTTTCCGATTCGCGAGCTCATAATTTGCAGAATGTAGTAACACCCTACAATCCAGGACCTATAACTTGTAAAAGTGAAGTGCAATAACAGCCTTTATTCTCTGTGTATACTTAATTCACTTTGTACATTATATTAAAGAAGGAATTACCTTTATAATGGACATATTTCTCTTTTTATAAAATCATGAATATGGGGTCTTATTTTGTGGACTTTCCTTTGTAACATCGTTATCGCAGCTCAAGTACCCCTATATCTAATGTCAGTACACAAATTATCATCTCCAATTCCAGATATGTCCCCATATTTCAATGTCCATACTTGGCAGAGTACATAAATTAAAATAGTTCCTTTCAGTTGGACATAAGTTGATTTTAGGGAGGATGGGAAGGCATGGGGAAAGCCAATGTGAAAAATACAGATATTTTTCTATGATTTTTCCTGAAATTGCAATTATTTTGTCTTTATCAGAATATAAACTGGCTTAACATCTCAGAACCAGTTTGCATTATGATAATATGCATCTTGCGATATTACTGCTTAGAGTAATTTTACACGAACAAAGTTTTTATTTCCTTCTTTATATGACACTTTGTTATGAGAAATGGCAATGTTAATTTGTAGCCGAGAGAACATAATATTGTAAATAACTCTAAAAATGAGCTATGTTCTTGCAAGTTAGCTTTACCTACTTGTGTAGGTGACCCCTTTGGAGGAAAGTGTGAACATTAAGTGTCACTGTGGGACATTGTGTATTGTTTTAACAAGTAAATAGTGTAATTTTTATCAAATGTAAAATTTATGCGTGTTCTTATGCTCTACTGGCAATAACTTGAGAAACATGATGGACAGAATATCAGGAAAAGGGACATAAGATGGCCAAATGTATACTACAGATAATACAATTACCAGCTAAAAATATCTTCTCTTGAAAGTACATATATTCTGCTTTTCCCTACCCCTACCCCCTAAAATGGTGAGATTTGAAATCTCAAAAATAATTTTGATTTTCAGAGCGACAAGTTCAGACCTGCAGATCAGTCTAATTTGGACACAACGGCAAATATGGATGTGGCCTGTGTCGTTGGAGAAAAAGCACCAATATTTTTTTCTCCTGTTCTAGGTTTTGGGCTCCCATCTTAAAATGATAGTTTACAACCCCTTGTGGTCTTCACCATTATCACTGGTTCCCACCACCCGTTGCCGTATGTTTACTTGACTAACTCGAGAAGGCTTCTTTGTATCCTTGTGTCGAGCCAAAGTTCTATTTTATTGTAAATTACTGTTAAGGTGTGGAAATATTAATGATACTGGTAACAGAAAGAAATCTGAGAATCAGCAACAATAACTGTGAATTCAATTATTCTGAAATTTAATTTAAAAAAAAATTAATATAAAAAAATGATACAAAGATCTTGTACACTAATTGGTTTACATAAAATAAAAACAGTGGTAGTTATCAATTATTGAATTAGTCCAAAATACAGTTTGACAGAATCCAGTAATCCAGTGGTGAAGTATCTCGTGAAGAATTTTCCAGCTGGTGGTATTAAATCCAAGAATGTGTCTTCAGAAACAGTATCCCATAGATTAGTAATACAATTTTCGCTTAGAAATTTAAGCAGTCTCCAATAAAATATAAAATGCTCTGCAAAATTCAAATGGAGTAAAAATCCAAGAAGTATTGTCGCCGCAGGTAATTTCCAATCCTGGCTTTTCACTAAATAATATTCTGTTTCACAGAAAGTATAAATTCTCTTTTCCAAGACAAATAAATTCTCTTCAGAATTTTCTTTTGGAATCAATCTTCCAAATTCACAAAATAAACACTGCTTGTAGAATAAATGCACTGTTCTGAAACAATAATAATCTCCAACTGAAGTGAGTCTTTCTGAAATGGCTTTCTAAAAATGAGTTTCTTCTGAATTCTGTTAACAAACCTTTACATATATAGTACCCAGATAGAATGTCCTAGAAGAATGTCCAAAGTTCTAACAGTTTCCAGGTGATTCTGTCATAATTCAAGTAAACAAGGTCCTTGACCTACTTAAATAATCAACAGCTATATGTACAACAGATTAGTGTAACAAAGATGTAAAGAAAGGTCACTCAGTGCAAATGAGTCAGACCAGCCAGAATGTGCAGAAAAAAATCAGTTGCGAAGAATCATCAACTAAGGATATATCAATCTCAATATAATATAGGGCAACAACAATTACACATGGCGTTTACTGAGAAATGCCACAAACATGAATATAATAGATTTGAAGTTTTAAGTGAATGATCAAATAGAATTCGACACAGAAAAGTAATTGCTGTCGACAGTGTCGTACATGAGACTGTCGACAAAGGATCAGCCAAGGGGAGAATTGTATGGAGTCTTCATGTCTCCCTTCAGAAAAAATAGGGAGACAGCACTCACTGCAGGGTCAAATAGGGAGACATCATAGGCAAATAGGGACAATTAAGAATATTTATGTATCACCCCTGCAGCCCCTTCATATTTTCAGCTCGTGGTCCTCCATAAACGCCTGATTCAGATCCAATTGCCTATGATGCATCTATGCCAGGTTAAAAAATCACAAAGTAATTATTGATTGAAAATCCCCCGCTGCTACCCTCTCCTTCATAGCCCCTCCCCTCTTCTTTGTGCCAGTCTCTCCCCCCCCCCCCCCTCCCCTGTGGTTGCCTTTCACAAAGTCTACTAAGCTAATAATTTCCTAAGTCTGAAAGTGTTAACAGGATCAGATGTAAGAAGGTTGCTTGGAAGGTACATGTATGCACCCTTGTGCCCTGTACAAAGGTTTTCTTGTCATCACTAAAGCTTTTTTTTCATGTGTTTCAACTCCATTAGTGTTTTTCTGGGAATAGACGGCCCAAGAGATAACAGTCGCCAGCAAAACGAAATAAAAATATAATGTTAGAAAATACGCCTGTTGTGTATACATTTTCAGCACAGGCCTAGAAAGAAATGGTCGATCACGGACAGTGACCGCCATGAAACATCGATGTGATAAGCGCTAACTGTATCCAACCAGTCTTGAATGACCGGCACATTTTTCTCCCAAGTATATTGTGTTCTGAATCATTAATTATGGCTGTTGATGGTGAATAATTTCCACATTCGAGTATATTCTCTAAAATAAATACAAAATCGCAAAACACAACTTAAATTTATAAATGAGAGATGCTGCTTTCGCAAACAAAACTGAAACTCATTTGTACTCTATTTTTCTGTGTATGTTCTTCGCAAATCGAACCAGATGATCCCCTCCTCTTTCCTTTCCTTTGTGTAATATACTTTCTATGAAGACTGTGAGCAGAATTTGTCATAATTTCCAGAAAGCTATACAGTAATTCAGTAATACTTTCAGAAAAATATAACCAGTTTTAACTCAGGTGACAGATGTGCAAGTACCGATTTGATTTGGTGCCGAGGTTACCTGGTGCCGTAAATTATGGGGTTGGTTTTGACCAGGTGTCAGATTTCCCAGTGGTGGGATGTCCAGGCTCCAGGTGCAGAGATGTTCAGCATTCAATTTCAAAGAAATTGTCGCATTGGAGTCCAGTTACGTTTTACAAAAAAAAAGTGATTTGCGGCCTGAAGACATCTCCGTTATGCAGTTTAATTAATGTTATAAAAGTTAAGTGTCATTTCAATAAAATTGTTCGCAGGTAGGCCCTAATATTTTGTATATCATTACAGCGTTAGCCCAACATAATTTACATGGGTTTTGCCCCAGTTAATGTTTGATTTGGAAGCCAAAAAATCGGACCGACCTGGGTTTTTGTATGACCAATCTGATCATTATGGAGCCGGTCATGATGACCGATGCACCAAAAAAATTATTTCCAGGTCTGTTTCAGCAGAGAATTTTTGTCATCCTTAGCAACGTAACCTACTTTCAAACTGGGTTATTTTGTTGAGTAGCGTAAGTCCCTTATTTTTGTTTCAACCCTTGAAACTCTGACTGAAATGGAACAAAATAGAAATAAAAAATCAGCAAAAAGCGACAATGGACAATTGATTCTCCTTCAAATAAATGGTCGCTTATTTGACAAATGAAAATGCCCATTTATCACACTGAAGCACATTCGATTCTTGAAAATAATTGGTTTTATGTAAACCGTGGATCATTCAGTTCAGCCTTTCCTCATTTTTTGATTTTCAATTTTTAGAGTGCAACTTGTAATCGCCCCAACTATTTTTCTAGGCAACTTTGGGTTTAGAAGGGCAACATAATCGCCCTAGTCGCTCTCATGGCTGAACCCGGCAGTCAATGCAGATTGCTTTTCTGTTGGCAAACTCTATGGGTCTTTAAAAAAATCATTTATCTGTTGCATTGTTTTATTCCAAGGTAAGCTCTAAGCTGTATTGCAAGCATCAGGGAAAACTGGCCGACCAAAATATTGTCGAAACACTACAAAATTTTGGAAAAAGTTTCAAACTCTGCATACATGTAAATTTGGGCACAATTATCTTATTTGGGCACAACGTTTACCATCATTAGTTGGAAAGAATTTAAAGGCCTGGATAAGTTCGAAGAGATTGCATTTGACCAACAATTTCTAACCACTATCCCTTCAGTCTGCATACACTTTTAAGCAGTAATTACTACCAGTATGCTGAACAAAAATGGATCCTGTAAAAAATTATAAATATGTAATGTAATAAATTCTCAGGGCTTGCCTTGAGTCGGGGCTGATCAGCCCAGGCCCCGAGATCAGCCCCGAGGAGCACTTGCTGGGGGCTTTTTTTCAAGCCCTGACATTTTCCACAAAAAAGCACTAACAATAATGGACAAAATGGAAAATCAGCCCCGAAAAGGCCCCCAACCTCCATATGTGGGGCACTTTGTTTAGGCCCCGACCATTTTACTCAAGGCGAGCCCTGAATTCTCTTTCTCAGGGTTGAGGGAATGGGGAAAGGTGTTAGGAAATAGAGGCCTAAAACAGGCCCAAGTATTCAGACCTTTAGATCAGTCCAATTTGGGCACAATGGCAAATATAGATGTGGCCTGCTGCAGCATCCCAGTGCATGGTTTGAGAAAAAGCACCGGTATTTTATTCTTCTTGGCATCTTTTTTAGGTTTTAGGTCCCCCTCTTAAAATGCTAGTTTACAACCCATGTTATAGGTCTTCACCATTATCACTTGTTCCCTCCCACCACCCTTTGACGTAAGTTTACTCGACTAACTCGAGAAGGCTTCTTAGTTTCCCATCGTTGAACTAAAGGTCTATTTGAATGTAAATTATGCATGGCGTATACTGAGAACTGTACAAATGTATTCGCTTGATCTTCGTTCTGAATGAATTGTGTTTTACTCCAAGCTTCTCATTCGACAGACCTTTGATTTTGGAAAACAATGCGTGCATCGTGTTTAGCGCTAATAATTTACCCTACGTGTGCTTTTTTCCGAAGGCAGTGGGTTTTACAGTGTGATTGTTTCGGGGCGATGGTTTTCATTTGTGTTGTTTTTGACCTTGACCGTGTTCTCTCCGAGGTCGGTATTCTATTTGACAATAATCATTCAGTGATGATGTTGCACATCAAGGGAACTAATTTCATTAGCAGTGAGGTCGGTGCTTCTTATAAATCACGATATCGATTGTTAGGTTCCGTTCACACCTGAAATCTGTCGGATAACCTGTATTTTATCCAAACCGTCCACCAGGTACCGTCAGAGACGTCTGATACTTCTGCTGACTGATGTCATGAAACAAATTGTCCCCAGACCGAATCGTCCCGAATTAAACTTTGTTTCACCCAAACCATCCACCAGGTCTGATACTCCTGCTGGGTTCTGACTGACTGTTAACCCTATCTATTCACGATGATTCACAGGGATATACATTGCCTTGGAAGATTTTCCTGTGGGAACCCCGGAAAATGAGGTAGTGCTTTCTTTACTATGGTAAACAAGTTCTGCTTTACTACCCAGTCACTGATGCTTGGGGTGGAAGTCCTCTAAAATGGGCAACATGGGGATAAACGATTGACTAAACTTGACTTTATGTCCTGTTGTGTCAAGCTTAGCTATTGTGCATAAATAGGTGACATTAAACACCACTAAATAAATACAAATTGTTTTGATGTTGGACAACATGGTTGGCAGACTCAAGTTGAGCTCGCAAGTGATTTCACAAGCTCATATTATTGCTCTCGCAACATTTTCCATAAGGAAAGCACTGGGCACAAACTCTTATTTGCATTTGCAGTTTTTAAAAAAAAATTGTGGTTGGACTTTGATTAACACATAATCCTTTTACCTAACATATCGGCCAAAAACGACCAGAAAATAATTTCAATAAAGGCAAAACAATTGACAAAAATATTTAAAAGAATCAATTTTGAAATTATCTAAGTTGGTTAAATGGTCAAGAGTGACTACTTTATTTAAACCCTTTGAAATCCGGCTAGAAAACAAGCAGTCTGACATTTGCAGAATGAGGTGCCCAGAGGGTGAATTTGATGATGCTATCCCATACAGTGGGCCAATTTATCCTCTGGGTACCTCTTTCTTTTTATTCTTGGGACTCTGATTCAGATTGAGATTCACAGAGGGTAAATTTAGTGATGCTACCCAGCTGTAGCAGGGTAGCATCACTAAATTCACCCTCTCGGGACCTCATTTTGCAGATGTCGCTCTGCTTATTTTCTGGCTTGTTTGAAATTAATGTATTTTTTTAAAAACTCCTGAAATTTTTTTGTTTTTTATTTAGTATTACATTCTACAATTTTTGAATTCGTTTAATTTCATGTATCATATTCATATCCTTTTTTGTTACGATAAAAATTTAGTTGCATAGTTTTGTAATTTTATCACGTTGCGTGAGTTGTGAAAGAACGTGTACCAGAATGTAATGTTTTTTATGCATGCAGTATTCTGTACGTCTGTTCGACCACATTTTTTAACATGGCAACTTCCATTTTGGGATCCAAATTCAACCACTGATAGTATATGAGATTTCAAGGTGAATACTGACAAAGTAATCCACAGATTTAAATTTCTATGAATAATATTGGAGGTCAATTTTCCAAATCATTGGATGCATTTTCTATTTGCTACAGATATGCAATGTGCGTGCAGCTACCATTAGAAAGATCAACTTCAGTGAATCTTCAACTTTGTCAATTTTGGTCAGGACATATCGGCTTCAAAAATATTTTATTCTCATAAGAGTCCACGTTTTGACTTGTACTTTTCATTGAATATGATAGTGTTGAAACGATCACCTATTTTTCAAAGTCAACTAGTCGACGGGAGTAATCGATTCAAAATCGAGTAGTCGGCTTTTCTGTTGAAAACATAATTGTCTTAGTAAATTAGGTGATAAGAGACTCTTACATTTAAGTTGATAACCCTTTCGTTTAATGACTGAAATTTCCTTGTCAAAGTCATGAATGTAGCTTAGTTCTCTTTTTCGTATTTTGAGTTTTTTAATTTAAAAAACGTCATGCATATTATAGCTTTAACCATTCAGTAAAAAAATTAGGATACCTGGGAAGTGCGTGTCTCCTAGTCCTCTGTCCGTACAGCGGAAAAAGTACCCAATGATGTTAAAACAGAAGTTTTGTGAATTTGTAAAATGTTTGAAGTGTGGCGCCATTCGCCCGGTGCAATTAATTAAAAACTCCTGGTCAAATTTTGTGACAGTTTCCTCACATTCATATCCGGTCTTCACCAGCTCACACCCAAACCAGTACATTAATATAGAATATGGAGCTATGGCATTGATTTACCTTTGAGGAAGACAGAGCAATTGGCTTGAAGAAGATTCAATAGGTCGACCACGAAGCAGAAACGTCTGATGATTGTAATCATTAACCCCCACTATTGGCATTTTACGACTTCATCTTTGAGTTTCCCAACAAGTCAACTGGCGGATTTCAGAGTCGATTTTTCCAAAAATTGAATCGACTTCGACCAGTCGACTAATCGTTTCAACACTAAAATATGAGATTGGTATCAAACTCCAAAATACACATACATCAAAATTTAAACAAACCAATAGAAGTCTCTGTATATTTCAGTAATATTTAATACATAAATGCAAAAATGTGTAAGGTGTATAAAGGAAAAGATAACATCAGTAGATTTTTTCGGAAACTCCAACTACACATTATTTTACTTAGCGTTGCCAAAATAGATATCACTAATCTTACATATACTGAACAAGTCTGAAAATAAGCAGACTGTCATCTGCAAAATGAGGTCCCCAGGGGGTGAATTTTGTGATGCTACCCTGCTGTGCAGGGTAGCATCACAAAATTTACCCTCTGTGAACCTGTCGGAATCAAAGTCTCAAGCGAAAACAGAAAGATATACCAATGGGATAAATTGCCCCACTGTCACCCTCTGGGGCCCCCATTTTACAAATGACAGGTTGCTTATATTGAGGCTTGATAATGAATGCATAATGGGATTCCATTCCTTTTTTTCAGTATTGAATGACAAAAATATTATAGACATACCAACGAAGCAAGAAGACATCCAAATAAATATCTCTCGTTAATAGTAGATGGAATGGATCAAAATAAAACAATGCTTCCACATGTTCATGTGCTCAGTGAAATGATGGCTGCTATATAGAAACTGAAAATCCAGCCTATAGGCGTCGTACTCCACATGGTAGGCTGGTAGCAACCTGACAATAACAGTTATAATCAACATTCTAAAAATACTGCAAGATCATCTACTGGAAACACTCGATCTACAGATGAACAATTGTGGGAGGTAACTATTTAATGCCAAATATCAAGTCACTGTATGCACTGGTTCACAAGATTTTAAAAATACTTTGTAACATTTCCATTATTGACTGGGGTTCTATTTTGCCAGGAGGAGACAAAGGAGCTTGTTTACCACATTAAACAAGTACTGCCTTACTTCCCAGGGTTCCCACAAGGGCTTCACTTGAATTAGCCCAGTGGTTTTGGAGGCAGGCCTTCTTCCCAAATAATGACGCTAAACGCTGTGCCCAAATAAGATAATTGTGCCCAAATTATGCGAAGTTTTTGCAGTGTTTCGGCAATATATAGTTTGGCCAGGTTCCCCTGAAAGTTTGCAATATAGCTTAGAGCTTACCTTCGAATCAAACAATGCACCAGATAAATAATTAAAAAAAAACCCACAGAGTTCGCCATAGAAAAGCAATCAGCGTCGACAGTATATCATGCACTTAAAGCTGCAGATCTATTATATTCATGTTTGTGGCGTTTCTTATTAACCCTTAAGCCCCCATATAGCCCCAAACCGCCACTTTTATATTGCATTGAAACAGGTGCTCCCTTGTGTAATCTTTTTTATTACTCTTGTGTGTAGACTGAATTTTCCCTGGCAGTGGTTCTACATCACTGCTGGCTGCCTGTATAGGCAGCCAGCAGTGATGTAGAACCACTGCCAAGTCATCAATAACTATGAAAGCAGAAAAAGGCCATAAATACTTTAAAATTAATCTGAGGACTTAAGGGTTAAACTGCATGCATAATTTACATTCAAATAGGACTTTGGCTCGACACTGGGAAACTAAGAAGCCTTCTCATGTAAACTTCTGTCAAGGGGTGGTGGGAACCAGTGATGATGGTGAATACCTATAACAAGGGGTTATAAACTATCATTATAAGAGGGGGACCTGACAGCTATAGCAGCTGCCAAGAAGAAGAAAATACCAGCACTTTTTATCCAACCATGCAGCCCACAATACGGCTGATCCATATTTGCTGTTGTGCCCAAATTAGACTGATCTAAAGGTCTGTTTGGAGGAGACATAGTGCTGGAAGTTGCCAGACGGAGAGCGATTAGATAAGCTCAGCATTGGGTTTAAAATTGATTCTTATTGCCAGAAACATGTTACAATATGGCCGTTATGCCAATCATATTATTACATTCAACTAGTGCTGAAACGGTTAGCCGGATAACCGGTTTGCAACCAGTTATCGGCATGACCGGTTGGAAAAGCTGTCAACCGGATAACCGCTATACCTATAGTTTACGGGATAGAGTCTGGAAAATAAATAGTATTTGACCGCGATACATTAGAATTTTTTTTCTGTCGCCAGCATTGTCAAAGCTGCCAAACATTTGTCGATTTACAACGATGTGTACTCGATGTATCATGAGAGGGTTAAGGTGTTAGAATATTCAATGAACAGTTAATTCGGTTGCTTGTGCTGTCAAGTAGTGGATAAATGTTTGTAACAACTGCCAACAGTCGAGTGCACTGCAGGTTGTTTTCTGCGTGGACAGCAGTGAGCACGTGCCTGCCAATGTAACCATCTTCTACCGACAAATTTGCCATTTTTCTCTTTGATGAGGTGTTGTTACTAGTAATTGTACATTATAATAGTGCTGCCGCGGTTAAGACTTTTTTCTGACCGGTTAGCCAGCTTGTTTGACCGTGGTTAACCGCATTTTAGGTACCTATATTTGTAGTGTGTTCTTGCTTCAACTGTAACTATTATATCGGGCCGGCCAATGTTATTTACATTGACCATAAATAATAATAAAGAAGTATTCTATTTAGTCGTTGTTGTTCAATCGCCCATGTGTTTACATCAGTGTGTGTACCAGAAATCAACAGGTTTGTGGGGCCAATATGGATGAAACCATAAAAAATACAAAATCATCAAAATAACGAAAAAATAAATAATAACACATTAAATGTTTGCCAGCAATACCTGGAGAGACGTATTTATTTATTCCATGAACTCCAATTCCCTGATGTGTAATGTCCGGTTATAAATTACGCACACGTGCACCAGGTAAAGTTAGTTTCAATAGCACCAACAATGCTTAAGTGGGACAACAATTTGAAAACAATTTGCGCTGTAACCTGCGCATTTGTTGTATTTTTATTGGTTTTTCCGGAACATTCTCGCATTCTGGAAAAACCAACTTAATCACAACAACTGCACAGGTTACGGCACAAATGGTGCTCTGATTCTGAAACTATGAGCTTTCGGTCACAAACGAGCGTTGGATTTTCTTGACAGGGATGAAGAAAGACATTGGGGTGATAAACAAACAACGAAAAACAAATAAATGCGAGTATTTTTTAAATCTTTAGTAATAATTTTCCTTTATTCTTTTATCTTATTCACCACGTGGTAACTCGTCAAAACTTACCTATTTCCGTTTCATCCCAAACTGCCCCAAATTGGCAAAACGTAACTTGCAACTAATTCTTTTTGACTGCATATATTTAAAAATGGGGGGTGCGACTTATACATGGGCTTTAGGCAAAAGGGAGGAATTCCAGGTGTGAGTTTGGGGTGCGACTTATACACGGGGGCGACTTATACACTTATACACGGACATATACGGTGAGTATAGTGAATGTAAGGTTAACCGGTTAAAACATTTTCTTGACCGGTCAAAGTTTTAACCACAGGTTAACTGGTTATCTGGATAACCGCGGCAGCACTACATTATAATGCTGAAAAAATCCCCCAGTAAAAGTAATGGTGCTTCTAAAATAAATTGACTGTTTGGTTCTTTACCAATGTGTTTCAGAAAAAACATGTTTTGATTTTATTTTAAAATTTGTTTTTTAGTGGTTACTGTCAGACAAAAAGGGGCTCTCGGACCGATTAGTGTTATTTCATACACAGGTGTTTCGTACACTGACTGTTTTATATACAAACGAAGACATTTTGTACAAATATCAAAGGACGTTTCGTACACAGGCAAATTCTGTAGGGTTTTTATGTATTTTTTATATGAAATAATAGACTACTTACTTTTGTAAGGTATTATAATCCAATATAAAAAAAAAATCCACATTTGAAATATCAAGGAACAGAATTTAATACGTCCAACACCACCACAACATGTCATACATTTGAAAATATTGTTAGGAAATAAAATGAACTGCAAACTGTAAAAACATCTTTCATTGATGAAAAATCAAAACATTATGATGTGAGCTCGTTGATGATTAATCAGCTTTGATCAGTTCTTATATGTAATCACAGCGTTATTACACTGGAGTCATAATTAGAACATGAACACATTAAAATGATTAATTTTCAGTACACGTACAACACTTTTTAGCTCACCTGACTGAAGGTCAGTGTGATCTATTGCCATCACTTGGCGTCCATCGTATGTTAGCTTTTACAAAACCATGTTCTCACAAACCAATTGCCCAAATTGAAACATACATCATATATGGGCCACATCATCTGGGTGGTATTCTGTTTTAGTTTTGTTCAAATGGGGTCTCAGCACCTTTTGGGCGTGGTCTTGTGCCCAAATATGATGAAATTCTTTAAAAATCATCTTCTCATGAACCACAAGCGGGAATGCTTTGACATTTGGTATGAAACTTCCTCTGGTGTCATTGGCACTTTCATTTAACACTGAAGTCAATGGGAAAAAGATTACATGTTTGCCTTTTTAAAAATATCTTCTCGCAAACCAATGGTCCAGATTGAAACATATATGGGCCACATCATCTTGGGGGTATTCTATTTTAGTTTTGTTCAAATGGGGTCTCTGCTCTTTTTGGGCTTGGGCTTATTCCCAAATATCGTGAAATTCATTAAAAATCATCTTCTCATGAACCACAAGTGGGAATGCTTCGATATTTGGTATGGAACTGCCTCTGGTGTTCAAGGTTAGAAGTTGTTTAAAGAAAGTTGATAGGTCCATATTTAGGCTCTCCAGGGGATGGGCTCACTTTTGAGCTTCCATGAACATTTCTCTTTCAAGAGCCAATGGAGCGATTTGAACCAAATTTTATACATGGCAAACAGTGGCATTAGTTGACACTAAGTACTTCATTCATGCCCCCAAGTTTTTGGCGCTAAAAATAGAAAAAAAAACGAAATGTCCAATATTTCCCAAACTGCATGGATTAGAGATTTTGTATTTGGTTGAAGCTTTCGTCTGAGCAGTTGAAACAATTGGACAAAAAAAGTGCTGGCGAATCTTTCATATGGTTCATTCAGATTACATTTTCTCCATACCCATAACCCTTACAGTTTAGGACAACTTGGTCCAGGTGAGCGTTTTAGGCTCTCTTGAGCCTCTAGTTTATTACTGTAATGTTAAATACCCAGTATATCATCATGCAGGGACCCCCCCACCCCCACCTTACCCCTAGTTTAAGTAAGACAACTTACTGAGACGTCATGTAAGGATTACACTAGAGCTGTAGGTTTTTAAATTTCTTGTTCGGTTTTGGTTTTTCAGGTGGAGAAAAACCTTGGTTTGGTTCGGTTTTCGGTTTGTTCATGAGGCCAAATAAAATTCAGTAAAACTCATTCTAATGTCCGGAGTCATAACTGAATGGAAGTGATTGAGTGAAACTCAATGAATGCCCAAAATAAGCTATAATACATGAAGAATCAGGAAGGCCAATATAAAAATTACCTAAATATACAGAACTTTTATTGTGCTTGGCCATTTTTCGAGGTCTGACACCTACACGCAACTTGAGGAAAGCTGCAAACACAACTAAACTGAAATTCACAGAATGTAGCCTTCCCAGAGTAGTGAAAGTACCCAGACACTGCCATTGGCAGTGTCTGGGTACTCTCACTACTCTGGGATGGCTACATTCTGTGAATTTCTGCAGCAAGAGAGTATTTAATAAAAAAACGAAAAACTTTAGATTACGGGATGTCGACGGTTTCGGTTTCGATTTTTTAAAAAAAACTAAAAACCTTGGTTCGGTTTCGGTTAACCTACAACTCTAGATTACACCGCCTATGCTAAGGAGGTGCCTTGGGAATTCAAAGTCCTAAGCCCCATCCTTAGCATAGGCCTTATAATCATACTAAATATTGTCCAGTATGTTCTATTTGTATACTGCACCAAGTCAGACTTATCTTTGTAAAACTTTATATTTGTATCATTCCAGTATGTTTTGTATTTATATATATATGTTATTGCAGTAAATTTGTTATTTTTACACACAGGCTGTTACATGTATCATTACTTGGCTAAAGACAGTCATAACCCTGTTATGAAATGTCCTAAACAGTTTGTGTACGAAATGTTCTGAAACTCCCATGTACGAAACGTCCAGCTCCCCTCTTGGACAATGGGACATATAATAATTTCTTAACACACTGCTTTCATGACTCGCAACTTATTCCCGCCAGAATTTCATTGCGAGGAATAGGTAGATGTAAACGTGTAAGTGTTTGTGACATTTGTCTCAGCAGAGAACAGAAAAAGATCCTAAAAAAATTAGGAGTACGTATTCACTCTAGGATGATATGATTACATCAAATTCAAGTCACTTGATGTAAGAGACTCTTTGCTAATACTGTTAATTATGCCTAACTACAATTTACAAACTGGTTGGGAAATTTTTTAGTAATATCAATGACAGTCATCCCTCACTTCAGATGCACGTACATGGGAACAAATTGCGCACGTAAACTTTGTTTCAGGTGCTCTGCATGTTGTGTGCCTGTGACTTTCATCTGGCAAGGCCTGTTTTTTTGTCCGGGCAATGCAGGGCGACCACGGTTAACGATGTGTTAACGATCGTTTACACATCGACGTTTTCTGTTGGCACTTGATGGTTTTCGTTTGTTTACTTTTTGCGGAAGTCAGGTGGCAGTGTTTTGAACTGTTTTCTTGCCATTCCTTACTGATTTTGTGTTGGCGACAGTGATACCAGAGGTTGAAATTAACGGACATCCGCTTGAAATCCGGTTATGCCCCATGGTTAGCCGGTTACAGAAATGGGCCAACCATTTCTACATTCAACATTCCAACAGTCAAATGAATACAGAGATTGTACTGTTTATTTAAATGGACCAGTCACACTTTACAGCCATAACAACACAGAACCCAGAAAACCTTAAAACTTGCACTGCTGTGTTCTACAAAAGTTATTATTCTTTCTATTTGTTACGCAGGTACAGCATTTTCAAAAAGTGTTATGATTTGATCAGATATTTTAATCATTGTATTCTAATTCTATCTCATAACCCTTTACCTAAAGCAGACGATAACCCCCTGCACACTGATGTCAAAATCTCAAAATTTCAGGCTGCTAATTTTTCCCATGATGCAACTAGAAATTTAGTCAATTCAGTCTTGTTTGACAGAGTTCATTGAACTCTGTCAAACAAGACTAAATTGATTAAATTTCTAGTTGCATTATGGGAATAATGGCTACTTGAAATATTGGTATTTTGACAAATTTCTACAAAACCATATCATGTGACCCCCTCATTGGAACGAGCTCAATGAGCTAGTTCCAGTCAGGGTTCACATGATATGGTTTTGTTGAAATTTTTTGAAAAATAATATTTTGTGGCTGCTGATATGGTCGATGCGTTGGGTAATAGGGCTGCACGGTTTATTGATAAACCGATATATACCGGTATTCAAACCAATATCGATTGAATACCGGTGCAATTACAAAAATATCGGTTTATCGTCATTATTTATTTACCCACAATTTAATTTTCAAGATGTCTTGAGATTTTTAACTGTAGCCCCGAATGAATAATATTATCCCTTTATCAAAGGAATCGTCTGCATGTGCTCACGTAATATACAATTTCAGCAGTTGAAAACTTTTTTCACAGATTTCAACAAAACTATATCATGTGACCCCTCATTGGAACGAGCTCGTTGAGCTCGTTCCAATGAAGGGTCACATGATATGGTTTTGTAGAATTTTTTTTTGAAAATCTGATAAACTTTGTAAAAAAAATATTTTGATATCGTCTGCCTTGGGTAAAGGTTTTTCGAACCGCATCATCATTCATCAAGGCATGCTAATTCGTTTCGACTGTGATGCCTCAAGCCTCGGTTGTGGTTCTTATGTTCATTTTGCTGAACAGTTTTCGATATACCGGTATACCGCGGTATTTTTTTGAATACCGATGCCGGTATTCAGTTTTGAATATCGTGCAGCCCTATTGGGTAAAGGGTTAACAATACCTTTTGGTGCTTTAAGTATTGAATATCTTTTTTTCCTTTTCTAGATCTGAATTAGGATTTCTATATCTTCTAGTGGAGAGGAATGTTTTAGAAAGGATAAAAGTATCGTTTTTTAATGGTCGACCACACACATGGAGACATTGACCGACCTTTTTGAAGGTAAGGCCACACAAAGTAGATCTTCTGTTTCTCGGGCCATTATTTGTGAAATTGCATGCGGGCGAGCGTTTTTTTATTTTATTTTTATTTCATTTATTACTTCTTTGCCATCAAAAGTTCATGTTCTTGGTTCAAATTTTAGGCCTCATAATCTACAGAATAGCATGGGTGGCGGTTTATTTCATCCCTTGAGTGCAAGAAGGCTTTGCAATGCTAAAGCATTGCAAAGCCTTCTTGTACTCAAGGGACAAATTCATCAATTTTTTTAACTTGGGTAAAATATCAGACATAAACCATTTAATTTTAATTTTTTTTAAGTTTAAATTGGTTATAAAAAGAGAGCATGCGGCAGCCAAAGGGACCATGCGGGAGGGCCTGAGAAACAGATTTTTTATTTTTTCCGCCCAAATAAATAATTCATCAGTTTGTTCAGTACCAGTATTCAAAAAAAAAAAATTTTAAAAAGGTTTTTAAATTATGGAACAGGTATTGAAATCTGAAAATAACAGAATAATACTTGAACTGGCTTGACTACTTGTCTTACAAGAAGTTGTTTTTTTCCACTGGTAGAGAGAGAGCTATAAAAAAATGTCAAATGTTTTTTTCCCTCCAGAAAAGTTCACTCAGACAATTATCTGTTTTTGCTCTAAATTGTTATTATTTCAAATATTTTGTTTTCACTTACTGGAGAGTGCCGACCGGCAATCTCCAATAATAGAAAACAAGTATTCCATTTCAACTTCTACCACTCAGCTAGTTAAAGAAAAAACCCAAAACAAGAGATCCTAAGAGGCCTTAATCGCTCACCTGACAAAGTGGACTGCAATCGAGAACCTTATATATTAACCCATGGGCCCGATTTGAAGCAACTGGAATCTGACCCTCCTAAAATGCTGTATACCAAATACGAAAGCAATATGACTGGTGGATCTGAAGAAGATTTTTAACCCTTTACCCAACGTAACGTTCAATACCGGCCAGAGCTATTCTAAAAAAAATCGCCCATTAATTTTAATTTTTTGTCTCAAAATCCTAGGTTATGACCCCCTCTTTGAAAAACGGACAATTTCATCGGAAAGATTGTACAAAAGTTAGGTATACACCATAGGTATATACTAAAAAATTGATTTGTAATACTGTCCGTTAAGGGGTTAATGATTTGCATGTGTCAAACTCAGATGTAAAGGGCATTGTGAGATTATTGATCGATCGATAAATTCGCGCAGTGATGTTATTAAATCTGCAGAAAAACATGGGGTTGAAACAAATCAACATTGTTGATTTTGAATGGCACGTGGATTACATGCGGGAAATCGTGAAGCCATTTTGTTTATTTACAATTGTGCAGACGATGATGAAATAGTTCCGGCGACCTAATAAAATGTGCAAATGAGTATGTCACGTGGGGTGAGAAGTGAGAATTCTGAGAAGTGAAGATCTGATTAAAGTTTTTCAACATTGAAGCTGAAAACCGCAACAACAGATTTTCTGTAATTGTTTCGGTTTTGATAATAAAACCAAACCAAATTTTCGGTTAACTCTTTACCTAACGTAACGGCCAAAACCGGCCAGCGCTATTCTAAAAAATCGCCAATTAATTTTCATTATTTTTTTCATTTTTTGTCTCAAAAACATAGGTTATGACCCATCGTTTGAACAAGCTCATCAAGCTCGTTCCAACGAGGGGTCATAACCTATGTTTTTGAGACAAAAAATGAAAAAAAATAGTTATTCTAGAATTATTTTTGCAAGTGTCGTCTGCTTTTCAGGTTAGGTAAAGGGTTAACCGCCCATCTCTAGTAAATATGCCTCCAAACTCTGTATTTTGTTTATATTATATGATGGCATGAAATGTAATTTGCAGAATTTACTAACTTGTCTGGTATAATGGAACTTTTTTATCGAAACTAATTTGAGAATCTGAATTACCATTTTCTGTCATTTATCTCCAAATTCTGTATCTTGTTTGACTTACTTGAATTTTCGGTGCAAAAAAGAGCCAACACATCCATTCAAATGTTATGGGAAAAATGATTACCTCCCCCTAAACTTAACAATTCAAAGTATTTGTGTAATATTTTGTGGATTGGTTATCCTTCTCCAGCCCTGACGGACAAGTTTTCACATGACCCTTTTTTTTTGAATAGTCACTTTATAAGATAGTAAGTTTATTATGGACACCCTTAAAATTTATTAACCAGGAAGTGTAGGACACAGTAACACTTCTTTTATTGAAAATAAAATATTTTCCATTTGTTTGGTTTTTATTGAAATTAAAAAAGAAACATTTTTTTATATTAAATTTTCAAATATCACTACATTTAGTCATTAAATGTTGTACTGAAAGTGAAGAAATTAGGTTTTTTTCATAAAAGCAACATTGCCAATAAAAAAGGCAAATGAAATAAGGACAACAAATATTTGCATAAAAAGACAGAACGTTATGTGTGTTTGAAACTGGGTGTTTTAGATAAGAGTTGTAACGGCTCAAGCGAAATATACAGTACGTGGAGAGTGGATTGTAACTAAAGCACCCGGGGAGTGGAGTTATCACTCAAACTATATATGGACAAAAAACACAAGCAATGTTTTAGCCAATGGACCTCCGTGTTGAAACTTTGCCTGTGCTTGTTATGCTTTGCAGCAAATTTGCAATTATTGCTTGGGTTGAATCTCCACGCTGCAGGTGATTTAGTGATAATACACTCTCCACGTACTGTAACTACGCCATTCCAACAAGTTATGTAAAACAGCCTCATATTCCAACACACCTCACGTTCTGTGTTTGTTATTAACTAATTATGGCCCATAACTCCGAAAAAAAAGAAATCGGACCTGGGACACGGCGTGGAAATCAGAATCGATCGCTCAGACAGTCAACCATCCAAGGACTAACCCGGCTCAAAGATGCTTAACTTCGGTGATCTGATGAGAACCAGTTACCACAATGCCACCGAGCTCACTGCAAGAATGTTTGTCCAAGTTATTGCGCTAACAGTGCGAGGATGCCCAGATGTCTGCTCACCGACCATTGCCAAACCACAGGTTTTGGTTAACACAACTCAACCAATAAAGCATACTGTGAGTTCAGATCCAACACTTCAATTTCTGCATCATTTCAAACCATAAGAAATACCCAGTGAGGTGAAGATGAGAATAATTATATATCTGGAAATTTCAGATTTTCAAATTGGTTGACGAGACACTCAGCAATAACTTTAGATGCTATGGTTACAGGATGGCAGTAGTGTAATTCTCCATCACCAATTGGTATTATCATTGACCATGTCTTCAATGTTAGTGGCTGGATGGATCCATTTCTGGAACGTATACCATTTATATCCACATTGTTTCAAGATTATGAAAAGAAATGGAAAAGCAATCATATTGTGGAAACACTGGAGCACAGACAATTTATGTAGTACCAATATATCAACATTGCACAGACCGTGTAAGTACCAATAGATCAATGGTTACCGTATTTACTCTATATATTGGGACAGCTAAAAATAATTATTTTCACAGGTGTCCCAATTCTTAGAAAATGGGGAAAGAACACAGCCTGGTCTTGATTTGATGCTGAATAAAGTTGTGTGTGATTCATTTTCCATCACTATATTTGAAAATCGCCGTACAATTTTTAGTCGAGTTGTGACGAAGTCAAACTCAACTTATAGTTTGGTGAATGGCGGGCGGGTGGGCGGGCGTAAACAATTGGTTTCCGGATGATAACTTGATAGTGGTTCAACTCACATTCATTAAACTTCATACGTAGGTTGGTCTTGGTGGGAGGAAGAACCCTATTGATTTTGGACATGCTACGTCGAAGGTCAAGGTCACAGTGACCTTGAACATAGTAAATCTTAAACAATTGGTTTCCGGATGATAACTTGATAATGGTTCAACTCACATTCATGAAACTTCATAGGTAGATTGGCCTTGGTGAGGGGAAGAACCCTATTGATTTTGGACTCGCTACGTCAAAGGTCAAGGTCACAGTGACCTTTAACATAGTATATCGCAACAATTGGTTTCCGGATGATAACTTGATAGTGGTTCAACCTAGAGTCATGAAACTTCATAGGTGTGTTGGCCTTGGTGCGAGGAAGAACCCTATTGATCTTGGACTCACCAGGTCAAAGGTCAAGGTCACAGTGACCTTGAACATAGTATATCGCAACAATTGGTTTCTGGATGATAACTTGATAGTGGTTCAACCTAGAGTCATGAAACTTTATAGGTGTGTTGGCCTTGGTGCGAGGAAGAACCCTATTTATCTTGGACTCACCAGGTCAAAGGTCAAGGTCACAGTGACCTTGAACATAGTATATCGCAACAATTGGTTTCCGGATGATAACTTGATAGTGGTTCAACCTAGAGTCATGAAACTTCATAGGTATGTTGGCCTTGGTGCGAGGAAGAACCCTATTGATCTTGGACTCACCAGGTCAAAGGTCAAGGTCACAGTGACCTTGAACATAGTATATCGCAACAATTGGTTTCCGGATGATAACTTGATAGTGGTTCAACCTAGAGCCATGAAACTTTACAGGCGTGTTGGCCTTGGTGCGAGGAAGAACCCTATTGATGTTGGACTCACCAGGTCAAAGGTCAAGGTCACAGTGACCTTGAACATAATATATCGCAACAATTGGTTTCCGGATGAGAACTTGATAGTGGTTCAACCTAGAGTCATGAAACTTCATAGGTGTGTTGGCCTTGGTGCGAGGAAGAACCCTATTGACCTTGGACTCGCCAGGTCAAAGGTCAAGGTCACAACTCGACATTGGATCTGTGATCCTGTGCGGCATTTTTTTTTTATATTTTCATTTTTTGCTTCCAAAACATAGCTTATGATCCCTCATTGGAACGAGTGCATTGCACTCGTTCCAATGAGGGATCATAAGCTATGTTTTGGAAGCAAAAAATGAAAATTTTTAGTTACTCAAGAATTTTTTTTCGGAGTGTCGTCTGCTACTAGCGATGGGCCAACTGGAACAAATCTCCTGAATGTCCCAAACTTTGGAGCACAAAAAAAAATATAGTTTTCTGGAAAAAATGTGTGTCCCAAATCATAGAGTGTCCCAATACATAGAGTAAATACGGTAAGCCCTTCAGGATATATTGGTGTGCTGATTGCCAATAGTTCTGAAACATGAAACGAGGCAATGCCTTCTTTTGGTATTGTAATTTTATTCTACAACAGGCCTGGCATTCTTTAGGAGTGCTGGAGTGCTTCATGCCTACTGCACGTGTAGAAAAAATTGAGGAGGGCAATTTTTTGCACCCCTTGATTTTCTGGAATGCCCGACCTATTTGGGACTGCCTTTAAAATCTGTTATCATTTTGACCCTGAGTTCCAGTGTGTTCTCTGTGCCTACTGGCACATAGAACACATTGGAACTTAGGGGACAATTTGTCAATGTCGCATCGATTCGCAATAATTCATTACCCATTCTGTGTCGCATTTCGATAGATTTTGTGTGTAGAAGACAAGTCACATAAGAATTGAATGCAACATATTGAATAATGAGATGTGTGTGCCAATTTTTCCATTGTGTAGCTGAATGTAGTACAATTTTTCAGTCACAATATTAATACCTTGAAGTATAAATATAACCAAAATAGCGTACAAGTTTTAGGGCTGTCATGATTTTTTTAATTTAGGAATCGATTAATCGTCGCAAATAATCGATTAATCATACTTAGATGACCCTCTCCCTCTTTCTGAAGTCGTTAAAAATGAAGTGAAGTCTGTTGACCTACATCAAGTAAACAACGAAGACGATCCTCTTTTAGGTACATTTCAAAGCTTTTATGTTCTGAACTTTTGAACCGTCAGTGTAATAATCAAGACCGGTCGTCAGTTGTGAACTTTATGCTGTTAATCCATATTATTTCCAGGTATCACATGCTTTAATTGTTGTTTTGCATTAAAATTTCAGTGAAAAAGTTGATAAAAATATAAATTTTACTTTCAAATAGTTGGTAAATACCTTTGAATTCAATAAAAAATAATAAAATTTTGATTATATTCCCTTGTTGACTCGCTGGGTTTCCCCAACTATCAGTGTGATGTGATGTAAACTGTAGGTAAAGTGGAGATCATGTGAGGTGCACAATGGGTTCAAATAATCTATATTGCACTGAAAATATTAACTTTTGAGAACAAAATACCTGGTGAATTTTTCTAAATCTTCAATAATAATCCCCGTCAGTGTATCCAACATATGAACCCACCAATCATTGTTGCTTATATTTTTATGCCCCCCAACTTAAGTTGGGTGGCATATAGTGATTGAAGTGTGCATGTGTCCGTCCATGTGTGTGTGTGTCTGTGTGTGTGTGTCCGAGCCAATAACTCGAAAACTGTTAGGGCCACAGTCATCAAACTTCACACAATTATCAAGGATGATGTGCCACACACCATAGCCGGGTTCGTACATTCAAGGTCAAGGTCACATTTCAAGGTCACACTAAAAATCTGTCAATATTCGTGTCTCAGTCATAACTCCGAAATGAATCATAGTACAATTGTTAAACTTTTTACAAATGTTAAGGACAGTCAGAAGGTGTGTCGCGTATAATAGTTTCCGCTGCATCTGCAAGGTGAAGGTCACATTCGACTTTCATATGTTCAGGGTCACAAATCGTCTCTTAAGCATAACTCGAAAACTATTAGGGCTACAATCATCTAACTTACCTTAGTTATAAAGGACAATGGGTGGATGTGTAACACACCACAGCCAGGTCCGTAGGATCAAGGTCACATTTCAAGGTCACACTGAAAATCATAAATATTCGTGTCTCCCCCATAACCCAGAAACGAACAAAAGTACAAATATTAAACTTTTTACAAATTTTAATGACAGTCAGAAGGTGTGTCGGGTACATTAGTTTTCGCCGCATCTTCAAGGTGAAGGTCACAGTTGACCTTAATATGTTCAGCGTCACAAATCGTGTATCAAGCATTACTCCAAAACTATTAGGGCTACTATCATCTTACTTCGCTCAATTATTTCCAAAGTTATGGCCCTTTTCACTCTTTCGACTTGAAACTTTTTAGCAGGTCGGGGGCATTGGCACACGCTTTGCATTGCCCCTCTTGTTTCACAATAAAGAAAATAGATTCTGCACAAGACAACATGTGTGCTTGGAAACTGAAGCACTGTTCAATAGGGGTTATCCCAGTTTATAAATATCTTTATTTGCAGTCTGTGGGGAAATTATTTCCCTTTCATCAACAGCTGATTTTCAAACTGGGACACCTCTTTGTCTGTGCTAAATAAAATAGGTTTACAGTCTCATTCAGTAAACAGGGGAATAAATGAGCAGAGTAAACATTAGTATATATTTTTTATTTACAAAGTTTATCAAATAAAAGCTAAAAAAAAAGTCACTCAAAAAATAAAAGCTTCAATATCCAGTCCTGGTTTGGTAAGTAGAATGTTGCAAAAAGTCACCTATATTTATATACGACAACCAATTTCCCAGACTAGCTGGTGCTAACTCAAATTAATCCATGGCCAAACACAAATTTTGCCCCCCAATCCCCCAAAATTTCATGTAAAACCAAAAAAATTATGTCCAAGATGGACCTCGATACTTTTGAGATCTGCACATGCGCTGTATCCTGGAAGGTACCGAAATTGGCGCCAACCGTCATTCTTTGTTTGACCCTACAGGGCTCACCTTGAGTAAAATGGTCTGGGCCTAAAAAAAAGTGCCCCACATATTGAGGTCGGGGCCTTTTTGGGGCTGATTTTCCATTTTGTCCATTATTGTTAGTGCTTTTTTGTGGAAAATGTCGGGGCTTGAAAAAAAGCCCCCAGCAAGTGCTCCTCGGGGCTGATCGCTTGGCCTGGGCTGATCAGCCCCGACTCAAGGCAAGCCCTGCCCTAAAGTCAGCAACAATGAACTGACATCTGTGCTTTTAAATCTCCTTTTTTTGAGGATGCCAGACACAAATCAATGGTAAAATTGGTGGATCCAAGTCTGTAAATGGATAATGGAAGGAAACAACGGTAGTAGGAAACATTTGGGCTGTAACTATAATAATTATAAAAATTATTTCATGTTTTCCAATTTCGGGACATACACATGACGACATCATTCTTGCTATTAATTTATCCGCTGTTTGTTAAGTGTTCCTTCGCTATCCTTCCTTGAAGTCCTCCTGTTAAACTCCTAAGCTTTTTGGCTATTTTTATTGAAATTTTTTAGTAAATTTCTTGGGAGTTTGATGTGTACTAGAAAATGTTTATCCCCCATTGTTACGTCCTCACCCTAGGGGTGTTGGGTCATTTTTGGTCTTACATCTTCTATCCGATGTATCATTTTTTCCTTGTATGAAGATTTTGCTTTACATTTGGTAGAATTAAAATCTGTTACTGGCTTTGGGCCTTTTTGTATGCCTGCTGTCTTGTTTTCTGTTTTTTCCTTGATATTGTTTTCATTGACAACCTCTTCAATATATGTAGTATTTAGTATTATATTACTGTAGGATTGTTGTAGGATACATGTATTATGATTCCGGTAGTGTAGCAAATAAAATTTGGATTTTGTCCACACTTAGGCTCTATTGGGCTGCTCTTGGGTTCATCATGTTCCCTTTGGGAACTTAGGCTTTTTCAAAAAATGTTCGAAAAATTTTTGGATCTAATTTTTCGAATTTGATTTTGATTACAATTATTCATGTATCTTTGTTATATATTATTATATTGTGGAGTTTGTAGGAGTGCTATCGACTTTGTATTTTGATTGATTCATGAAAGCTTACTGCTCTAAATGCAAGGCGAGGAAGTCTTCCTCCGATTTACATGCATGTTGCCTTGCCTGTAATCGATGCACTCATACGGATTCTTGTCCTACATGTGTAAGTTGGGATCACAAATGGAGACGGGTGTCACGGTATGTCTTTGGTGGTGAGATTCCTATGCCGGAACTCTCACCGCAAGATAATTCAAGTTTTTCAGTTTCTTTTTCAGAGGAACAAGAACATGGTGATGGTATTGTGACACCCACCAAAAGTGTGCTACTGTCGGAGCGCTCTGATGAGCAAACAGAGCTAGCTGCAAAGGTGCTCATGAATATTAAGCAAGGGATAAGGCCTCTAGTTAGTGTTCTTAATCCCTTGCAAGCATCTAGCTTGACCTGTGAAGCAGTTACTCCATCCATGGGAGCTGTGACACCGGGTAAGCCCGTTACGGTCGAAGGAAGTGTAGATTTGGGTAGAGCGAGCACCTTAAAATCGAAAGCTCTCCCAGCGACAATGGAAATAGGGAGGAAGTCAGCAAGTTTCTTTTCAGGAGGCTTGGCGAGGTCTGACAAGGCCGTGAGCGGGAGAGGTCCCTCTAACCCAACAACATTTGGGGCCAAATGTTGTTTTGAGAAACTTGCACTGGCTGGAGCATACGTCCACACCTGCTGCTCGGGACTCTCCGTCTAGACTGCAGCCAGCTTCGGCTGCGGTCACGACTTCCTCCCCTACGATTCAAAAGCATACACGGCCGCATTCTAGCTACCCGACTTCGGATATCCAGCCAGTTGCACGAAGACAGAACCACTCTTCACCCGTGAAGTTGGACAATCTGGTAGCTAGGAAACTGAGGCTTCAATCATCGGGATGTTCAGAGAAGAGATCCATCTCCGGAACTGCGTCCCAGGAGCAGCAAGCGTCTAAAAACAGAAAATCGCTGCTCCTCAATCTCGGTAACCGGCTTGCTGTCGTAGTTTGCGCAGCTGATCGCAGCACCCAGCAAGTGCAAGAGCAGACTCCAGTAGTGAGCTGTCGGATGGTTCTGGGTCGGGCCATTCATCTGCACACCCAGATGCGATGGGCCGAAAGTCATGGCTGTTTCAGTCGGATAGTGAAAGGGGCAAGGAAGAGAATTACCCTTCCCTTTCGGAACAACATATTGTAGCAATGGAATTTATTCATCAATTCTATCCTGAATTTGTTCCACCTAATCAGCCAGCTGGGACAACTAGGAAGAAACCACTGTCTTTAGACGCAGACTTCATGTGGAGGAAAGAGGAAATTCTTTCCTTCCCGATACAGTCAAGATGGGTGTCGCAGGCCTTCGGCCATGTAGACAACGCTGTATTTAACCTCTCTAGGACTAAGAGGAAAGGCGGTTTCCTGTCGACATCCTCCATAAATATACTGTTCCTTGGACCACATTAATTTAAAACGGTTGGAGAGGATGTCCAGAGAGCTCCTCTGCATTTAGATGAGCAGGCCAGGAATTTAAACATACCCCTTCCTGCTTCATTCAATATTCGCTTGCGCATGATGGAATGTGTTATTTCATCAAAGAGAGCAAATCTGGACGCAATGTCCTCAGCAGATCACCTTACCAGAGCTATGGCGCAACGTCTTAATGGGAAGGAATGTGAGGATATTTGCTCCTCACTTCTTTCCAGGGCAGTCATGTATGCCATGTATAACTCCACCCTGACAGTGGCAAATTTGGAGTTAATCAGATGTGATGCTGCCCTTTCATCGTCATCACTTATAGATAAGGTAAAAAGCCCTCTCCGAGTCGCTCCGGTCTCCTGACATACTCGTGTTTGATGACAAGCTTTTGTTTGTCTATGAACAGGCTACTAAGAAAGTTTCCAGTGCTCTGCTTTTGAAGTCGGCGTCTCAACAACACGCTTTAGCAGACTGGGGTAAGCGAGAACGTTCTAAATCTAAATAATCTAAAGGGAACTCCTTGCGAGGGTACAAGAAACCCTCTTATAATTAGTCCGGAGGGCGTCAGTGCAACGGTTCGGGGAAAGGGGCATAGGTCTGAACAGGATTATAGGTCAGACGCCCCTTAGATAACGGGATGAGGTTCTTCGTGGAGAGGACGTTTCTCCTCCCGTAAGCCTCGAAAGTCCTACAGGTGATGGTCAAGACCAGGGACCAGCCTAGGAGGAAATTTTAAGGAGACTCCATGTCTCCCTCCAGAAAAAATAGGGAGACTGCAGAATCATGTAGGGAGACTTCATAGGCAAGTGGGGAAAATTAAGAATATTCATGTACCACCCCCTCTGCCCCTTCATATTTTCAATTTGTGGTCCTCCATTAATGTCCCAATAATCCAGGTCCATTTGTCTATGAGGCATCTATGCCAGGTTAAAAAATCACAAAGTAATTATTGGCTGAAAATCCCCCACTGCTACCCTCTCCTTCATGACCCCCTCCCCTATTCTTTATGCCAATCCCCCAGCACCCTCCTGTGGTTGCCTAAATTCACCAAAGTCTACTAAGCTAATAATTTCCTAAGTCTGAAAGTGTGAACAGGACCAGATGTAAGAAGGTTGCTTGGGAGGTACTTTGTTAGTAAAGAAACAAAATACATTCTGGGGTCGAGTATTTTGTAAAAGAAATGTCATTCTGCATCATTTTTATGGCATTCTGGTGTCATTCCTCGTCATTGCGTGTCATTCCGTTGTTTAGGAGGACCCTTTTTCAAGATCGTCCACATGCACTGTTGTGTCCTGTACAAAGCTTCTCTTGTCATCACTAAAGCTTTTTTCATGTGTTTCAATTCCATTCGTGTTTTTGTGGGAATAGACGACCCAACAGTTAACAGTCGTCAGCAAAACGAAATAAAACTACTGTGTTGTAAAATACATCCGTTGTGTATACATTTTTGGCATCCTAAGCGACGTAACCTACTTTCAAACTGAGTTGTTTTGATGAGTCGCGTAAGTCACCTATTTTCGTTTCGACATTTGAAGCTCCGACTGAAACGCAACAAAATAGAAATAAAAAAATCCGCCAAAAGAGACAATGGACAATTGATTGTCGTGTGATTTCATTAAATGGACGTTTATTTGACGAATTAAAATGCCCATTTATCACACTCGAGCAGATTTGATTTTTGAAAATAATCGTTTTCATCACTCAGTTCAGCCTTTCCTCATTTTGGCCAATTTTTAGAGGGCGACTTGTAATCGCCCCGACTATTTTTCTAGGCGACTTTGAGCTTAGGAGGGCGACATAATCGCCCTAGTCGCCCTCACGGCTGGTCCCTGGTCGAGACCTCTATTGCTTGCCAGTTGGCGGAAGGTTATCAAACTTCGCGAGAAACTGGATAGCAGTCACGGAAGATCAGTTGGTGAGAAGTGTAGTCTCCGAAGGCCTACAGCTATTATTCCAAGCAAAAATCCCACTAACAAGATGTCTGCGTTGGACAAATCTTCCGGCGGATCCTTTCCAAAAACAGTCTCTCCTAGTGGAGGTACAGTGGAACCCTGTTAATTGAATAGCCACTTTGCCAATGAAAATTATTCATTTAACAGGAGTACTCAATTCACAGGGCTTGTGTCACTTTCCTGTATTCTAGAGATAAACTAGCATTTGTTCTATTATAGCTTGTTTGACAGAGTTCTGTGAGCTCTGTCAAACAAGATATAATAGATCAAATGCCTGAATTGGATGTACTGAGGACATATAGGTCTGTAAGCAAAGGAAAACTGGGGAGAGTCAGGGTAATTTCTCGACAGTTTACAAGATTTTTTATTCAATTAACAGGAGTTTACTCTATAACCTATATTCAATTAACAGGTAAAATTTGTACTGAAGGAGTGGTAAATGGTTTTGTTTTGGGAAATTATTTTCAATTAACAGGGTTATTCAGTTAAGAGATATCCAATTAAATGGGCTCCACTGTACAGGCTCTTTTATTAAAGGAAGCAATAGAGGTTGTCGAGAATCAAGATTCTCAAGGTTTTTAAGATGTCTTGTTCCGACCGGTAATAGACTTGAGCTGGAAAAACAAGTTGATCGTGGTTCCAAAGTTCTATATGGAAACCATTCGGTCGGTAAAATCGAGCATTTGAGTGGGCGACTGTGCGGCAAGCATAGATCTAAAAGACGCTTACTTTCATGTCCTGGTACATCCGGCATTCAGAAACTACCTGCAGTTTGCCGTGCAAGGAGAGGTTTACCAGTTCAGAGCAATGTGCTTGGCTCTGAACCTGGCTCTTTGGGCTTTCAATCGAATAATGAACTCCGTAATGTCATACTTCTGAGCTCATTTGTCGGCGGCTTACTTGGACGACACTCTTCAGAGATACAGCAACAGAATTATTCTTTAGAACGATGTTCAGAGTCTGCTACAGCTCTTCCGACGTCTCAGTTTCATAGTAAACGAGAAAAAGTCGGATCAAGCCCCGTCCAAGTCGTTCATTCACTTGGGAATGAGCTTCGAGACTCCCAACAATCTGGTTCATCTGCCATTACCCAGAGCGAAATTAGTCAGTTGTTATGCTAGCTTTTGTCTATACTCAGACACAGTAACAGCGAGAGAGTTTATGCGACTGGTGGGGGCTGTGCTGAGCGGCTACAGATCTTATTCCGATCGGCCGTCTGCGCACGCGTCCCCTCCAGATATTCTTTACTCAGAACTGGAGTGTGAAGACGCATTCGCTCAAAACCAATATTGTTTTAACGGACCTAGTAAAACAAAAGGTTAAGATTTGGGCAGATCTTCAGTGGTTAACTCAAGGAGTTCCACTTCAACTGCCGGATCCGGCTTTCTCCATTATGACGGATGCGAGTTAGACGGGCTGGTGTGTGTCCCTAAGTCCCGCAGACTTGAAGTACCAGGGTCTTTGGGACTCTCGGTTCCTAGAGAAGCACATAAACATCAAAGAGATGATGTCTAGCACTACAACACTGGATTCGTCAAATAGCGAACGTCCATGTTTTAATTCTGTTGGACAACTGGACAGTAGTTGCTTACCTCGGGAACCAAGGCCGCACTCACTCGATTCCATTATGCGAATTAACAGAGAAGATTCTCCTATTTGTTCTGAATCATCACGTTCATCTCTCACTCCATCATATACCGGGTCGTCTGAATGTGTTAGACTCTCTCTCTTGCAAAGGTCACCTGTTGCCATTGGAGTGGACTCTCAACAAGTGGATATTCAGATAGATACTACCAGTGGGATCGCCCCATGATAGATCATTTTGCGACACACCTAAAAAATCAGTTACCAACATTCATGTCGCCATGCAAAGATCATCGAGCGTACGCAGTAGACGCTCTGTTGATCTCATGGGACGGGATGATAGGATATGCATATCCCCCAGCTCCATTGATTAAGCAGTTTCTGTAAAAGATCAAACAGTCTCATTGCAAAATCCTGCTAGTAGCATCTCTGTCATCACAGAAACCTTGGATCAATCTTTTCAAGTGTCTGTTAGGGGACATTCCCCGGAAGCTTTCTCCATGAGACGATCTTCTTTATCAGGGGAAATCCTGCGCACTGCATCACAACCCGGAAGGTCTCAACCTTCACGTATATCCGTTCTGTGCTCCTTGCCCAGAAAGCATTTTAGAGAACGAGAAGTGGACGCAATTTCTTACTGTAGGAGGGCCTCCTCTTCGTTGAATTATGCAGTGAAGTGGAGGGTTTTCTTCCGTTGGTGTATAGATCAGCCGATAGACATATACGTTCCGTCCTTGCCACATATTGCCAATTTCCTGGTCTACTTGTTTGACGATCTCAAACTGCAGCCCGTCACTATTAAGGGCTATAGGTCTATATTATCAGACACTTACGCTCATCATAACTTGGCTATTGGATCAGATACTTCTTTATCCAAGCTAGTTAGATATTTCTCTATTAATAGACCTAGAATGCTCAGATTAATTCCTAAGTGGAAATTGGCTTGGGTTCTGCTGAAGCTCAAACAAGCCCCTTTTGAGCCGTTAGACATCGTAGAGTTCAAATTCTTGACCTGTAAAATGGCGTTTTTCTTAGCCCTTGCATCTGCAAGAAGAGTCCGTGAACTTCATGCATTATCTGTTGATGAATCTCATTACCGTAATGTGGGTAATACCATTACCCTCACCATGGAAGTGGGGTTTCTGGCTAAGAATCAGATTCCGGATAAGCGGCCGGAGCCTATTGTCATTAAGGCTTTACTGTCCTTGGTTAACCATAGACCTTTGCTGTGTCCAGTCAGAGCAATGTGCATTTATAAACTTTGAGGTTAGAGCACAACTCTTCTGACGTCTTCTTTGGCTTATTCTAACAGTATAGCCATTACTGATCTTACGAAGGCTGCTTACTGGACACAGCCCTCTTCATTTACCAAGTTTTACCTGGGATATTTAGAGTCCATCTCTGGTGACCTTAGATCTTTGGGTCCTCTTTCTGTTGCTCAGAATGTTGTCCGTTAATGTTGCATCTATAAGGTGTTCATGCAGTCTACTCGAGCACTGACGCCGTTCCACTGCTCTTTTTGTTCTGAGGAATTTACCTCAGAACAAGGGGAAAGGTGGGGTGGAGGGACGGTTTTTCCCTAATGATCATCTGGCTTTATAGTGAAAAGCAAGGGAAACTTGACCTGTGTCGGTTCTGGGTAGTTTTAATGTGTAGCTTGGTGTGAAGCAATAACTATGCCTCATTTGTGTACTGTTTTTAAAGTGTAGCTCACTGTGAAGCATTTGTATATGTTACATGTCAAAAGCGCATTAACATACAATCCTCGGACACTTTTTTATGAGTATAAAGCGTTTCATTCTCTGGACCAGCTTCATATATTGGTTTCCTTCACCGAATTAGCATAACAGGTTATGCTGGCATTAAATGGAGAAATTATACAGTATGTAATTCTCAATTACATTGTTGCCAATTTGTTGGTGTTATGCCTTTCTCTTTTCTCGTAAAAGAGTAAGACATATATAATTCCTATGTCTTCTTCTATTCTCCTTTAGGAGCTATCTGTTACTGAAGTAATTGAGAAATTGGATTTTCCTTTAAGTCCTAGGCCCTCCAGCCTTTTTACGATTCAGCTAGTCTGGGCCTTTGGTTGTCGTATAAAAATATGATCAATTTTAAGTAACTTGTATATTTTTTATACTTACCAATGCCCCAGACGGGGATGGCCCTCCCATGAGTGGGCACTCATACCTCCCTGCTGATTATAACATTTAGCAGGCATTGTAGAAAGAATGATGGTTGGCGTCAATTTTGGTACCTTCCTGGATTCTGCGCATGCGCAGATCTCAAAAATATGGAGGACCATCTTGGACTTAATTTTTCAGCTTAATAAGCTATTGCCATCACGCGTGCGGATGTTCACATTTTCCTTTAGCACAGGCTACACCCCATAGTTCTTGTCTGATCGTCACAAAATTATGCAGGTTTGGGGTCATGTCTAGATGAGAACGTCCCCTTTTGGTCGTGATTGGTCAACCGGTATGGCTGCCCGAGCCCAAAACCCGAAAACCATTAGCACAGTGTAGGTCGTATTTATAAAGGGATTTCAATGTAATTTGGTAGGATGCCTCTGTATAATGTCTAGATGAGAATGTCCCCTTTTGGTCATGATTTGTCAGCCGGGATGGCTGCCCAAGCCCGAAACCCAAAAACTTTTAGCACAGTGTGCAGGTCATATTTAATATGGAGGGATTTCATTGTAACTTGGTAGGATGACTCTGTATGATGTCTAGATGAGAATCCCCATTTGTCGCGATCTGCCAACCGTGACGACTGCCCGAGCCCAAAACCTGAAAACCGTTAAGTCTCTACAAAATTTCTAGTTAACAGGCCAGAACTATTCACAAAAATCACAGTTCAATTTTCATACTATCTTATTTCTTGTCACAAAAACTGTAGCTTATGACCCCTCATTGGACCAAGCTTGTTGACATCATTCCAATCAGGGGGGTCATAAGCAATGTTTTTGATGCAAGAAAAATTCAAGAATTTGGTTTGCAAGTGTCATCCAAGTTGTGTTTGATATATGAACAGTCATGCTGAGTAATGGGTTATATCAAACATGACTTAGTCCCCACAAGTAGATCTTTTGTTTCTCTGGCCATTTGTAGCTCACCTGAGCGATGCTGAAGGGAGCTTTACTAATCACTTTCCGTCATCTGTCCGGCATCCAGCGTTAACTTTACATTATCGACTTCTTCTCACAAACTACTCAACCAAATTGAACCAAATCTGGTGTGCATGTTCCCTATCATATATCAATTCAAGTTTGTTCAAATCAAGTTGACCCGCCCCTTGGTAGGGCCACGCCCAAAAAGTGAGCCTAAATCTTAAAAAATCTTCTCATGAACCAGCAGTAGCAGAGACTTGATATTAGGTGTGCAGCTTCCTTTTGAGGTATAGACTCAGATTTGTTCAAGAAAAGTTCTAGGGGTTATATTTGCCATCGTTATGGGAGGAGAAAGAATTTTTGCCCTGCCCAAAATTTCTATTTTCCAAACCGAGAGGCTGATTTGAACCAAATTTGATATGAGTTTTATTGGGACATTAGTAGCTAATTTATGCCAAAAAAATTTACCTGTCGCCCCTTGGGAACCGCAGGAGCTAAAAATAGAAAAAATTTAAAATGCCCATATCTCCAAAACTGCACGGCACTGAGAATTTTTATTTGGTATGAAGCTTCCTTAGGACCAACAGAATGGAATGGTAAAAAAAAATTGCTCTCGGTTTTATCATAGGGTACTTTTTCGGGACTTTGAAAAAGTGCTGAGTCAGCATTTTTTAACCCTGTGGGTAATGGGAAAAGCATTTAAAACTACTTTTCTCCCAAACCACTGCTCCAAAAGCTTTCAAATTTCATATATAACATCTTTGGAAGATTGTTTCACATGTTTATTGAAATAAATTCCCTGGGTCATTAAAGAATCTTCTCCCAAACCACTAGTCCAAAGGCTTTCATATTTCACATATAACATCATTGGAAGATTGATTCACATATTTGTTGAAATCAATTCCCTGGGTCCATATTTGTGCTCTCTATGGAAGCCCAAATGTTCAAATTATTGCAGTATGAGGAATATTCTTTAAAAATCTTCTTCAGATCCACCATTTAGTATCTGTTGATATTTGGTAAGCAGCATCCCTAGGGGGGTGAGATTCAAGTTTGTTCAAGCCAAGTCCCTAGGTTCATATTTGGGCTCATTGTGGGAGCCTGAATTATAACTTAGTTCAATATGAGGAATTTTCTTTAAAAATCTTCTCCGGATTCAGCAGTCAGAATTTTTTTTATATTTGGTATGCAGCATCCTTAGGGTGGTGAAATTCAAGATTGTTCAATCCAAGTCCCTGGATTCATATTTGGGCTCCCTGTGGGAGCCCGAATTATACTTAGTTCAATATGAGGGATATTCTTTAAAAATATTTTTTTTTGAGATCCACTTGTCTGAATCTTTGGATATTTGATATAAGCTTTTCTAAGGAGGGGCAGATGCAACTTGTTGAAATCAATTCCCTGGGTTTTATATTTAGGCTACCATGTCAGGTGAGCACCCTCAGGCCCCCTGGGGCCTCTTGTTTGTACATGCTATAACTTGAAAACAATACATCCAACAGATACTGTTTTTTATGGTTGATTAGTCATGACTAGAGGATGGTTTCTTTCGATAACCAGCATTCTGGCATGTCCAATATGATCGCCATGGAAACCATCTGGGAGTTTTGGTGACTTTTCATTCTCCACGCAGTAACTTGAAAACAATATATTCAACAATTTGAAGGAATTATTGACCTTCTGTTCAACTAAAAATTTCTTCACAAGCACAATTTCTTCATAGGTGGCCGTATATTGATCCACCGCCTGGCGTTGCACTTGTTGAATTTAGGAATCAATTAATCATTGCAAATAATTGATTATAATCGATTAATCGTACTTAGATGATCTTCATCTCTTTGAAGTCGTTAAAAATGAAGTTCAGGTCAGTTGACCTACCTTGGCTGGTAGAGTGCTGAAAGCCCATATTTGGGATTTATTCTGAAGTGCAGGCACAGCATCTTAAAGGCTTCAAATTCAGTGGCTGTGCTTCATATTATCTTTGAAGTGATATTATTTAGTCTGTTAACATTTTCCTTGTTACCATTTATAGGAGACAGGGTTTCCACTAGGGGAAAGGGAATGAGGCCATTAGCGTGGCGACAGATGATCGTCGGTACCACGGGCCGACCCTGGTGATAATTTTGAATTCCGGAATCCCAAAACCTCCATTTCTTTGCATCTGAGAGGATATTTTGCGTCTTTTCACGGAGATATATCTGTCCGATTTTACACATTAACAGCCAGTAATTTCCGATGAATAAGACATAAGAGAAAATGGTTGCTGAACCGAAAAATAATTTGTAGTATACATGACTTTCTATTCGCCCAGGGCGTTTCGTCCCAAAAAAACTGTCAAGTCTTGGCATTTTCATTGGGATTAAACGTCCAGGGCGAATAGAAAGTGTGAGTAGGAAGGGTAGATTTGCCCATAATTTAAAAATTCAATTTTAAATTGGGGGCGAAACAACACTTGTGAGATGATATTTTAGCAGACACAAGCACTAGGCAAAAATCTCATTGCACGTGCATGGTACAAATTTTGACGTTTGCGGCCACTGTGAAAACGAATACTCGATATTACTATTGTTTGATGTCTTTCATGTTGAAAAATGCTTTGAAATCAATTACTCTCCAGGTGCTGCGACAGAACGGTGAAACGGCCATGCATTTTGTTTTCAATGAAATATGTGTACGGAAATCGGCAAAAGAAGTTTAGAAATGACAGTTCTACAAGCTAGGAACTAAATGTATTCTCAGGGGACGGGCAGATCATGGTGAATTTCAAAATTTCTGTTATGTCGGGAAGGTGACCTGGCAGGGGAATGCGGTATAGCGGAAACCCTGAGGAGAGTACCCTCATAAACTCTCCTATAAATTGTAACAAGGCAAAGACGTGAATAAATTTTGGTGGCCAAAAATAATTTAGCACGCTACCAGTTAAGTAAACAAGGTAGACGATCCTCTTTTAGGTTCATTCCAAGCTTTGATGTTCTGAACTTTTGAACTGTCAGTGTAATAATCAAGACCGGTCGTCAGTTGTGAACCTCGCAAGTTCGCAACTGTCGACTGGTCTTGATTATTACACTGATGGTTCAGAAGTTTAGAACATCAAAGCTTTGAATGTACCTAAAAGACAAATGCTTCTAACAACCTCTTGATGTTTAATGTCGACATTCTTGGCCATTTACCTTTAGAAACAATAGTTTTTCATCACATTTTCTTTTTTTTTTTAATTATTAAACGTCAAAAACGGGGTAATACCCATTCTTCGACAATGAAAAATACTAATCGATTTTGGCTTGACCGATCAGCAATTGATTAATCGTGACAGCCCTAACAGGGATGAGATAATTCAGTTAGATATCCAATTTCAGATACATATAATTTATCAGATTGCTGAAATTTTATTTTCTATAAATCTACATGACAATGGTCATAAGATAATTTAACTGACTTATGATCGCCCAACATTCTTGCCCTGAACCTTTGCAATTTTGTTTGCTTCAGTTTCTCGTACAAGTGGAATTTTCAAAAATAGCAATTCAGATTTTTTTTTTCAATTCTTGTCTCCAAAACATAGCAGTCTCATTGGAATCATCTCATCAAGTTCATTCCAATGATATGTGATAAGCTGTGCTTTAGAGGCATAAAAGAAAAAAAAATGTTATTCAAGAAATTCATTTGTACGTTTGTTTGCTGGTCATGTTGGATAAAAAGCTATAGCTACATTACATCACAGTGATATGTTTAGCTGGGAGTCGAATGTAGCCCATCCAAAATTTAACGGAAGTTGTTTTTAACCATATTTTATCTATAACATTGAAGATGCAATATTTTTGAAGAAATTATGAAAAATTGAAAATAACACTCGCCGAAATTGGTGTTTGTGTTGTGTCAAACTTTCCCAGTACAGGCTTTGAAATTGTCTGAATGTTATCCAAATATTACAAAAAATTGTGAAAGGTGTTTGTTCTTTTCCTTGGAAATGTTTTTAATTTGGGTCATAAAAATAGTATTTTTGCATTCTTGAACATCTTTTACCAGAAATCAAACAAGCCCAACATACCCACTGTTATTCTAAAAAGGTCACACCTTTTCTAACCCACAAGTGCCTAAGGCCAAGGGTTAAGCCTTGCCTGAGGAGGTCATGTAATGGTTAGTTCAAATATGTAGTTACATTCATTCAGGTTAGACCTAAAAAAAATAAAAAATCTGTTTCTCAGGCCCTCCTGCATGGTCCTATTGGCTGCCGCATGCTCTCTTTTTATAACCAGTTTAAACTTAACAAAAATAAAAATTAAATGGTTTATGTCTGATATTTTACCAAGTTAAAAAAATTGATGTTTTTGTCCCCTGAGTGCAAGAAGGATTTGCAATGCTTTAGCATTGCAAAGTCTTCTTGCACTCAGGGGATGAAATACACCACCACCCATGCTATTCTGTAGATTATGAGGCCTAAAACTTGAACCAAGAACACGAACTTTTGATGGCAAAAAAGTAATTACTGAAATAAAAAACCGCTCGCCCGCATGCAATTTCACAAATAATGGTCTTAGAAACAGAAGATCTACTTTGTGTGGCCTTAGTGTATTTTCAGCAAGTGACGATCTTGAAGTCCAGTAGAATTCTTTTTTTTGTTGCAGGAGTCAGGTGTGTAATAAACATGCATTCAGTGATTTGCTTATTAGTTTTAATAAGGGCAACATTCCAGATGATATAAAGATTGGTTGTCAGGAAGAAAAATCCAAGTCAAGAAGTCGAGTGCAGTAAGTATTTTTATTTATTCAATTTTTTATTAGATCTGCCTGACAAAATGTCAGTGTAGCTTTTCTTATGCCAATTTGTCCCTTGTCAACATTTTTTTTGTCTGGGCCATAACTTCTTATCCACTGAATATTTTTTGACAAAACTTTATAACAATATGTATTATCAAAAGACAGTGTGTCACGAATTATAATATGGTATGTGTCCCACAAGGTCACAGGCCTTATGTTAACCCTTTACTTAACGCAGATGATTTCAAAATTTATTTTAAATTTTTTTTCAAAAAATTTCAACAAAACCATATGTGCCCCCTCTTTGGAACGATCTCGACATGATATGGTTTGTTGAAATCTTTCGAAAAATAATAGTATTTTTATACTGTACCAATGACCCAGACATAGCTGGTGCTAACTCTTAAAAAACCAGGGCCAAACACAAATTTTGCCCCCCAATCCCCAAAATTTGCATCTAAAACCAAAAGAAATCATGTCCTGAAGGACCTCCTTACTGCGCATGCGCAGTGTCAAGGACGTTCCGAAATTGGCGCCAATTATCATTCTCTGTTTGGCCCTTCATCAGTCAACATCTCACTGATCTTTGTGCTTGTAATTCTCAATTTAAAGGATGCCAGACACGTAATTATTGGAGAAATGGTGATTCTAAGGAGGATATAGAAGGAGGAGAGGAAAAAGGAGTGACAAAAAATAATCAGGGATGTACTTAAAATTTTTTATGAAATTATGTTAAGTTGCCTATTTTCGAGGCATGGGCCTGTTGTTGTCATTCTTGCTATAAAGTTGCACTGCTTATTCAGTGTTTCCTCTCCCCTGGTCTTCTAAGTCCCCCCTTGCTATTCTCCCATGCTTTTGGCATATTTTTGAGAAAGATCATTTCTAAATTCTCTTGGGAGAATTAGCTTGGTTACAGAATGAATTCTGTTATTTTCCCCATATTTACGTTTTCACCCATGGGTGTATAAACGTTGTGTTCTTCATCTACCATCTGATGTTCTGCAGATTCTCCCCTGGGAGTCTCTGTTTTGCATCAGATAGTGTGTAATTTTGATGACTGATTTCGGGCCAGTATTGTCAGTGCCAGGAGTCATGTTTTCTGGTGTTTTTACACTGTTTGTTTACATTGGCAACAGTCTCTTTTGAGGGGGGCTGTTTGCCTTTGGAGTAGTTTATCTCACTATAAGATACATTATTATTATCCGTAAGTGTTGCATTAATTATTTAATATAATTTTAAAATTTTTGACCACACTTAGCCTTGGGATCCATTGGGGCTCAGCGTTACTTTTCAGAAACTTGGGCTTCGCTGAAAAAATATTTTTCAAAAATTATTTTGATTTTCAATTGTTTTTTCAATATTAATGGATCATGTTATGTATCTTTGTGTTTAGGGGTTTGTGCGAGTACTAGGACTTGTTGTTGACTTTTCACAATGAAAGGATATTGTTCAAATTGTAATAGGAAGAAATCTTCCTCTGACTTTCATGATCATTGTATTAATTGTAGTCAGTGTACTCGCAATAATCCCTGTTCAATATGTCAATATTGGGATGACAAACATTGGAAACGTGTGTCACGATATGTTGTTAGTGGAGAAAGGGCTATGCCGGCTCTTTCTCCGCAGGGTCACTCTACTCTATCAGTTTCTATTTCAGAGGAACAAGAACAGGGTGATGTTTCCATGTTATCTTCCGCAAGTGCGCTTCCGTCGTCACAAATGAATACAGAGCTAGCGGCAAAAGTGCTCATGGAGATAAGACAAATGTTGTCCGCTAGCTCGCCCAGTGTAGCGTCCATTCACCGAATGGTTCGGCAGCCGGGTTCGTCCGATGCGGTCCAGGAGGAAATGTTGGGTGATGCGAGCACTATAAACATTCAACGTGCACACCCAGTGATGGCGGATAGTAGGAGAGATCGGAGGAAGCCTTCGAGTCCGGTTCCTAGCTCGTCCAGGTCCAGCCGGGCCGCGAGCGAGAGAGGCCCCTCTCTCGTACAACAACATCTGGGACCAGATGTTGTGGTACAAAATGTGTCGCAAGCGGAGCACACGTCCGTCGCTCGGGACGCTCCGTTGTATAGGCAGTCCGCTGAGACTGCTCAGGCTTCTTCCTCTCACCAGTGCACACGACCGCACCTTGGCTACGTGACCGCCGATATTTTACCAGCTTCGCCGATCAGGGATTCTTCGGCGACCAGGTCATGCCATCCGGTAGCCAGGGACACGAGGCCGGTTGACTCCGGACGTTCGCATAGGAAGAGTATGCGGGAGTCACCAGATGCGGAGCTGCCCTCGGCGAAGCAGCGGAAGACTGCGCCTCCGCAGGCCTCGATGTCGGACGTGCTTGTTCAAATAGCACAACTTATCGCAGCATCCCAGCAACCGACAGAAACGGTGTCAGATCGGGAATTATCCGACGGCGCTGGGTCGGTATGCTCCGCCGAAGCATCGGGTGCGGACGACCGGGAGCATCATGAGGTCCGACCGGATGGTGAAAGGGATACGGATGACTTGGAGCTATCCCTTTCGGAACAACATAAAGCTGCCGTGGACTTCATCCGGCACTTTCTTCCTCAAGTTGTTCCGTCGGGCCAGACTGCTGCGGTACCGGACAAGAGAATTATAGCGTCATTGGACACTGATTTCTTTGAGCGGTTCAGGGACATCGCTCCCGAGTTTCCGTCTCAGTCCAATAATGTCACAAGAACATTTGAATTATTGAACGACGCTATATTCAAACTTGCTTCCAAAACAGGAAAAGCGGGTTTCTTGTCCGCCAATACTCTTAACCTGCCTTTCATTAATGCAAGGAATAAATTCGATACGGCAGGACAGGGTATCCCGAGAGTTCCTCTGCGTATGGACGACGAGGCGGAAGACTTAGAATTATCATTACCGTCTGCGTCTATTGCAACCGCGGTGTTGGAGACGACTATTTCGTCTAACAGAGCCAGTTTAGATGCTTTATCTTACGCAGACCACCTTACTAAGGCATTATCACTGCGTCTTCAAGGGAAAGAATTCCAGGATATACAATCCTCTTTAAGACTTCTTTCAAGGGCAGTAGCTTATTCCACGTGTAACTCCGCCCTTTCAGTGGCAAACCTGGAGTTGGTTAGACGTGACGCAGCCCTAGCTACATCCACACTCGTGGATAGTAAGGTGAAGAACTCTCTCAAGAGTCTCTTCGGTCTCCGGAGAACTTCTCTTCGACGACAAGCTTTCTGCAATTTACGATAAAATTACTAAGAAAGCTTCGGATTCTCTGCTGTTTAAATCTGCTTCTAAGAAGTCTGACACAGCAGATAAGAGTAAGACAGGCACTTCTGGGTCTAATGCGCCCAAGAGAGGTTCCTATAGAGGTTCCGGTGCGTCCTCTTGGTCTTATTCAAGAGACCGTCAAGGCAGCGACTCACGTGCGGGACGTCCTTCGGGCTGGGACAACCGGTCGGACGCCCCGAGGTCAACGGGACGAGGTGCGGGTCGCGGAGGATGTGGTTTCTCCTCCCGCAGGCCTCGCAGGTCCATGGAGGTGATGGCTTCAACCTCTATCGCATGCCGGTTGGCGGAAGGTTGTCGAGTTTTTCACAAGAGTGGGCGTCGATTACGGACGACCCTTGGGTGAGAGGGGTGATTTCGGAAGGTCTAAAGATATCCTTCAAACGAAAGCCTCCATTAACTCGAAGTCCAAAATGGACTCAACTTCCGTCAAATCCGCAGAAAAGAGACGCTCTGTTATCAGTGGTGCAGTCTCTTTTAGGGAAGAACGCGGTAGAGGTCGTAGAAAACCAGGAGACACCGGGATTCTACAGCCATCTGTTTCTGGTTCCGAAACCAGACGGCTCGTTCCGTCCAGTCATAGATTTGAGCTGGATAAACAAGCTGATTGTCGCTCCGAAGTTTTATATGGAGACGATTCGATCGGTCAGAGCGAGTATTCGGGTGAACGATTATGCAACAAGCATAGATCTCAAAGATGCGTACTTTCACGTCATGGTACATCCGACATTCAGAAAGTATCTACGCTTCGCAGTCCTAGGGGTGGTGTATCAATTCCGGGCGATGTGCTTCGGATTGAATCTAGCACCCTGGGCTTTCACTCGGGTAATGAACTCGGTAATGATGTATTTCCGAGCTCATTCGTCTGCGGTAACGTCGGCCTACCTGGACGACATTCTTCAGAGGTACGGCAACGAGTTAACGCTTCAGAACGATGTGCAGAATCTGCTTCTATTGCTCCGACGTCTCGGTTTTATAATAAACGAGGAGAAGTCGGATCTGGTGCCGTCCAAGTCATTCACACATCTGGGAATGAGCTTCGAGATGCACAACAATCTCGTTCGTCTGCTGTTAACCAGAGTGAAATTAGTCAGTTGTTACGCTCGCTATTGTCTGCACGCAAAGTCACAGCGAGGGAGTTCATGAGACTGATAGGTCTGTGCGGAGCCGCTGCGGATCTCATTCCGATGGGGCAGTTACGCACGCGTCCTCTCCAAATTTTCTTGACTCAGAATTGGAGTGTGAAAATTCATTCGCTCGACATAGACGTTCTCTTGTCAGATCAAGTGAAACGAGAAATTCAGACTTGGGCAAACATTCAGTGGTTAACTCAGGGAGTTCCGCTGCAGTTGCCGGATCCGAGTTTTACCAATATGACGGATGCCAGTCAAACTGGTTGGGGTGCATCATTGATCCCAACGGATTCGAGATGCCAGGGTCTTTGGGATCCGCAATTCCTGGGCAAGCACATAAACATCAAGGAAATGATGTCAATTTGGCTTGCGTTACGTCATTGGATGGACATTATTCACAATGCTCATGTCCAAATCCTATCCGACAATACGACAGTAGTGGCGTATATACGGAATCAGGGAGGCACTCATTCAATTCCGTTGTTCAATCTAACGGAAAGAATCCTTCTGTTTGCTCTAGAACATCAAGTTCTACTTTCGGTCCGTCATATACCGGGTCGTCTGAACGTACTAGCAGACTCCCTTTCACTAAAGGGTCGCTTGTTGCCGTCGGAGTGGACTCTCAACAAACAAGTATTCAATCAGATTTGCTACCAATGGGAACGGCCAATGATAGACTTATTTGCGACACATCTCAACAATCAGTTGCAGACGTATGTGTCTCCGTGTCCGGATCCAAGAGCATTTGCAGTAGACGCTCTGTCGATCCCTTGGGACGGAATGATAGGATATGCGTATCCTCCAGCGCCGTTAATTCAGCAAGTATTGCTAAAGATAAAACAATCTCAATGCAAGATTTTGTTGGTAGCATCTCTGTCTCCACAGAGACCGTGAATAAATCTACTCAGGTGTCTGTTGTGGGACCTACCGCGAAAGCTTCCTCCACGGGAGGATCTTCTTTCGCAGGGGAAACCGCGTCAACTCCATCACAACCCGCAAGGTCTCAACCTTCACGTTTTTCCGTTGTGCGGTCCTTCTTGCATGGCAAGCACTTTACAGGACGAGCAGTGGACGCAATTTCTAACTGTAGGAGGACCTCCTCTTTGCTAAACTATGCGGCTAAGTGGAAGGTTTTTCGTCGTTGGTGTAGGGATCATTCTGTTGATATTTTTGATCCCTCCATACCAGACATTGCAAACTTTCTAGTATACTTGTTTGACGAAATCAAACTGCAGTCTGTTACTATTAAGGGTTATATGTCTATGTTATCTGATACCTATGCACATCATGATAGTTTACAAATTGGATCTAATGTCTCTTTATCTAAGTTAGTTAGAAACTTCTCGATAAATAGACCCAGAACTCTTAGGTTAATTCCTAAGTGGAATTTAGCTGGGTTCTTCTTAAACTGAAGGAAAAGCCATTTGAACCTCTTGGGACAGTAGATTTCAAATTCTTGTCTTATAAGACAGCTTTTCTCTTAGCTTTCTCTTCTGCTAGAAGAGTCAGTGAGCTTCTTGCACTGTCGGTGGATGATTCTCACTATCGTAGTGTCGGGAACACTATCACCTTCACTACTAACATGGGATTTTTAGCTAAGAATCAGGCTCCTAATAAATATCCGGAGCCTATTGTTATTAAGGCTCTTCCGTCTTCAGACGGGCGTAGGCCTTTACTCTGTCCTGTTAGAGCATTACGTATCTATAAACAGAGATCTCAGTTTATCAGAAAGGGACGAAAACGTTTCTTTCTGTCTCTGATGCCTAATAGAAAGGACATTTCGGTCCATTCTATTGCTAGATGGATTCAATTAACTATCCGTACTGCTTATGAAAATTTATCTTCTTCTCAGCAGTCTGTGCTTAAGATTTCGGCTCATGAAGTAAGAGCTCTTTCTACATCTTGGGCTTACGCTAATAGTATTGCTATTACAGATTTAATGAAGGCTGCTTATTGGTCTCAGCCATCCACATTCATGAATTTTTATCTCAGAAATATTGAGTCCATTTCTGGAGACCTGCATTGTTTAGGTCTGTTATCTGTTGCTCAGAATGTCGTCCACTAAACAGTTGCAACTATAGTTATGCAGGCTTTCTGTTCTGGCAGTGACTCCGTCCGGCTGCCCTCTTCGCTCTGGGCAATTTGACCCAGGGCAAGGGGAAGGGGGGGGGGGGGAGGATGTTCCCTTAGGTCACCTGCTTTATAGTGAAAAGCAAGGGAATGCCTCCTCCAAAGTCAGTATTTCTGAGTCGTTTCCGGGATGTTTTAAAGTGTAATATTAATGTTAAAAATTCATTCATGTCATATTTTTAAAGTGTAGCTCGGTGTGAAGCATTTGTATATGTCAAGTGTCAAACGGGCATTAATATACAATCCTCGGACACTTTTAAAGAATATAAAGAGTCTCAATTCTCTGGACTAACTTTATTTATTGGCTTACTTTAAAAATAATTAGTATAAAGGGTTATACTGGATGTTAATAGAGAACATGAATGTTATTGTGCTCAATTATGAAGGGTATTGTATCTTTCTAATTTAACATAAAATAAGAAAGATACATGTAAAGCCTAATACTCCTTTTCTCCTTGAGGGGTTGACTCTATATTATATAGTTGAGCTTATTGGATTTTCCTCTATGTCCTAGGCCCTCCAGCCTTTTTACTATTCAGCTATGTCTGGGTCATTGGTACAGTATAAAAATGTTAAAAAATTTATAGTAATTTATATATTTTTTATACTTACCAATGACCCAGACAGGGATGGCCCTCTCAGGAGTTGGGAACTCATACCTCCCCGCTGAGTACATAGCGCTGACCAGGCACTGCTTGTAAGAATGATAATTGGCGCCAATTTCGGAACGTCCTTGACACTGCACATGCGCAGTAAGGGCAAAGTATGGAGGTCCTTCATGACATGATTTCTTTTGGTTTTAGATGCAAATTTTGGGGATTGGGGGGCAAAATTTGTGTTTGGCCCTGGTTTTTTAAGAGTTAGCACCAGCTATGTCTGCGTCATTGGTAAGTATAAAAAATATATAAATTACTATAAATTTTTTAACTTTTCAGCTGCTGAATTTGCATATTACGTGGGCGGATGCAGGTGATTCGTTGGGTAAAGGGTTAAGATGACAGAAAACTTTGACATTTCACTGTCACTTTTGTCCATATAACTTGGTATGATTGACAGATCTTATTTATACTTGGTTATTGCCCATGACTCGAAGCTGTGTCGCGATTTTGACCCAAGGTCATGTCATCAAGGTTATGGTCACAGACAAAACTTTGATATTGTTATATAGCCCTTGTCCCATAGAATGAGGTATGATTGACAGATCTTATTCATAGTTGGTACAATTATTGCTTACGATACAGAGGTGTATCTAGACTTTGACCCAAGATCATATCATATCAAGGTCAAGGCCACAGACAGCAAAACTTTGATATATCTATATTGTTTAAGCTATTTTACTTTGTACAAAAACAAATATTGTTCACCTCTCCTTGGCTCTAGAACACATTCACTTCCTTTCTAGATTTCCAGCCCTGCCTCAGTTGAAAATCACTTGGTAATCTACAATAGACTATGGGAGTGTGTTGAATTTGGGGAATGACTACCTTGACACATTTGTGTATGAGGCCAAAAAAAATGTGTTTCCGGCAACCCGACCCACCAATGAAATTTGTTGCCGACTCCATTTTTTTTTTACATTTAAATTTTCCAAACGTCTGTCTGAACAATTTCTTGATGAAATGGAAAACGAGACATTGTTTTTTGCCATGTAAATTGGTATCCAACAAGTTAAGATTCAGGATTTTGGCAGGAGGCTCCTGACGTTTCCCAGGGGACAAATTGTCACGACTTTAAGACCCCATGTTTTGTTTTGCAAACTTGAGCCTTGAGGTTTCTCATAACTTTACTAATTACTATAAATAAGGTTAGTGGAATATAGAAGATAGAAAAAGTATTTCAAACAAATTGCCTTACAATTGCTTGGACTCGAGGTAATTCAGATATGTAAAAGAATAACTGGAAAAAAATATTCTGTAAAAAATGCACCTCTGCAGTCGAAATTACGAGAGATATTGGTGAAAACATTGGAGTGAGTGACCAACAAAAGTGATTTGTATATCATGACTCACTTCAATAAAAAGTTAACAAAAAAATCCAAAAAAATATGATTTGTGTTGCGTTTCTTCTGTTTCACTGGCATTTGAAGTGGGAACTATATTGGAAAAAAAAAAACGAGGCAGGCTTTGTGTATTTGGAGGGATGTCTAATTTCCGAAATCAACACGACAATTGCATATTATCCCTCAAAGCCTTGCTAAGATAAGAGCTTGGTGAATCCTCAAAAATAAAGAAATGTTGATTTTTGTTAAAATGCAGCTTTTCTTATAAATTTTTGCATCTTGACAAAGCCCCCATATCTGACAGTACAGGGCTGATCCCACCAGTGGTGGAGCCATGGTCTGAAATCCTGAGGGGAGTGGGGGGGGGGGGGGGGGGTTGGAATCTCAAAATTGAGGGTGCTGTACTTGTACTAAGCAAAGGAAATCAAAAAAACATTTTTTTTAAATTTGGTGGTGGGAGCTGCCAATTGGTGGAATTTGAGGGGGGGGGGGGGGCGACCTTAAGAAGGCCACCTTCCCAGGTCATGCACTTGTACAGGTACTGGCAAAGGGTGGGCTGAGGCCCCAGTGCCAGCCTGCCCTGGCCCCTTACCCCTGCCCCCCCCCCCCTTCCCCCTTCAATTCTGCCTTAAATTTTGGCTTCCCTCAACTGCATAAGGCAGGGGCATCCAAAAGTCGAGGACGAAACACTGTGTGTACATCTGGCATCACAAGGTCAAGACCACCCAGTGAGATTAAGTTGTCTTGAAACAAAATCAACCACTAAAATCTAGTTTCACATCACAATGTGCTGTGAATGGTATCAATTGCTTCTGAGCAAGTTCTTTCCAATGAACAGCCTTGTAAACAAGTTTTCTTCATAAACACTGTACTACCAGGTATAAACCAGCTGCTAGGTGACATAACCATCAAATGGAACAGGGATCGACATAATGTAAGTTGAATGGAGTATACAATACAGCTGCCGTGGACTTGTCACTTTCCATGAAACACACTATTAATTGAAAATAGAATATGTTTTCATTTTTGGAATTCACTTTAAAAAATTTTCACAATCCAGTAGAAGTATTTTCAGTAGTTCCTTGAATCCAGCACCCTATGTAACGACATGTAACTAACTTACCCAAAGCATTTTTACAGCCTTAGTCATTATATATTTTCATGTAGCATGTGATATGGCAGTTATCAATTTTTTATAACCAGAAAGTGTGATTAACCCTGTGCACTGCACAGGGTTAGTCACACTTTCTGGTTATAAATTTTTTTTTTTATTTCTAACTGAATAACTAATGCCATGAACTGTACAGCCTTAGTGTAAATGTCTTCTATATTATTATACTATTCAAACTCAGCTTAAGAACCCTCGTTGGGTTTGTTTTCAGTCAGTTCCAAAAATTAAAACATATTCTATTTTCAAATAATAGCTTGTTATGAGTGGGCAATATTTCCACAGACGCAATAATATAAGACTCCAAATACTAGGAATAATCATCAAAAATATTATTAATGAAGCATCGGGTACAACCCGGTGCTTCATCAATTAAAATTTTGCTGCTGATGAATTTTATTACCTGGTAAACGCATGCGTGAACATCACAGCCCACATGGGGATTACGACTAACCCACAGTGGCTGTACTGTACATGTTCTACAATCAGCCATGACAGTTTGGATATAGACATGGTTCAAAAACAGTGACGCATGGGAGAGGCACACGATCGTTCTTGCGCACCATCGCTCACGCAAAAATTGTCCAAGGTGCTCGAATAATCACTCGCCTCTATTCTCAGGTGTGTTTTCATCCTTTTGGGTTGCATCAACAGAAACATTCAATTAAGTTTTGATGTTGGGAAATTTTTAATAATCACTCACAATTTGAAGCGTTTAAAGTGCAATTCCAAACAATTTCCTTTCCGTCGTTATGAACATGACACAGAAATTCGCTTATACATCCACACACAACACTCTAACAGTTAGAGGGTTGCACATTGACAACTCTCCCAGAGCTTACTTCCGCCACAAAATGAACACGCATTTCAGATAAAAAAAAACGGTGGCCATTCTGAGATATGAGAAAAGTTTTAATACTTCCGTATTTTTTTTTTTATCAAAGACATGCGGAATGTTTCCCCGTTCCTTGTTTTCTTTTATACATGTGACACCTGTCGCCCCAATACACCAGTGAAATGAATTAATGTGCCCGATTTGGAATTTACGCATCCATTTTCCACAATTTTAATAATCTGCCATTTAAAATCCAGAACTAATTTTAGTGGGATATATGTATTTTCACCGTCAAAATTTCCATCCGTGTTCAGTTGTATTCATGCATTCGTTTCGAAGGACGCTTGTCAGTTGAAGTTAAACATTGAAATCGACTGTTACGGTGTGGAATTATTAATGATATTGGTAACAGAAAGAAATCTGAGAATCAGCAACAAAACTATGAATTTAACTATTCTGAAATTTAATTAAAAAAAATTGATATAAAAAAAAAAATGATACAAAAATCTTTTACACTAATTGGGTTACAGAAAATAAAAACAATGGTACTTATCAATTATAGAATTAGTCCAAAGTACAGTTTGACAGAATCCAGTAATCCAGTGGTGAAGTATCTTCTGAAGAAAGTTACCAGCTGTTAGATGTAGTATTAAATCCAAGAATGTCTCTTCAGAAACAGTATCCCGCAGATTTATAATAAAATTTTCACTTAGAAATTTCAGCAGTCTCCAATAAAATATAATAAAACGCTCTGCAAAATTCAAATGGAGTAAAAATCCAAGAAGTATTGGCGCCACAGGTAATTTCCAAATAATCCAGTAGAATCCTGGCTTTTCACAAAATAATATTATTCTGTTTCACAGAAAGTATAAATTCTCTTTTCCAAGACGAATAGATTCTCTTCAAAATTCTCTTTTGGAATCAATCTTCCAAAATCACAAAGAAGCACTGCTTCTATAATAAATGCACTGCTCTGAAACAATAATAATCTCCAATGGAAACAATTGAAGTTAGTCTTTCTGAAATGGTTTTCTAAAATGAGTTTTTGAATTCTGTTGACAAACCTTTATATAGTAACCAGATAGAATGTCCCAGAAGATGAAATGTCTACAATGTTCTATTAGTTTCTGGGGGATTCTGTTAAAGTTCAAGTAAACAAGGTCATTGACCTATTTAAACAATTAAACAATCAACAGCTATATGTACAATATATCAGTGTAACAAAGATGTAAACAAGGTCACTGAGTGCAAAAGAGTTAGACCAGTCAGAAAATGCAGCAATAAAAAAAAAAAATATCTTTCTCATATAATTACCTACTAAGGATATATCAATCTCAATATAATATGGGGGCTATAACACACCCCGCCTTAAAAGAAAAAGTTAGAAGGTACTGAAAACTTTTTACATAATTTTAGCAGACTCTGACTGGTTTACAATACACACACACCATAATCTTCACAATTTTTTTTTTTTTTTAATAAACATATATACACTTGAAGTGAATAGGACCGATCATATCATTTTAAATTAGGATATTCTGGAAAGAGCATCAGCTACAACATTATCTCTTCCCGAAATATGCCTAATCTCTAAATTATATTCTTGAAGGGCTAAACTCCACCGCAGTAATCTTTGATTCTTGTTTTTCATTTTATTGATAAAAGTTGAGGGGTTATGATCTGTGTAAACTGTAATTGGGCATTGGGTGGTTCCTAGATACACATCAAAATGGGTTAATGCCAAAATTAGAGCCAAAGTTTCTTTTTCTACTGTAGAGTAATTCTTTTGATGTTTGAGAAATTTTCTGGAAAAATAACATACAGGGTGATCAATACCTTGGGAATCTTCCTGGGCAATATACCCACCTGCTCCATTGTCACTTGCATCTATGAATAATTTGAAGGGCTTTTCATGGACTGGCCAGGACAGGGGAATTATTTAATAAAGTTTTTATTCTGTTAAAGGATTTCTGACATTCCTCAGTCCAAACAAACTTAACCCTTTTGCTCAATAAAGTGGTCAAAGGGGAAACAACATCTGAAAAATTTAAACAAAATTTTCTATAATATCCAGCCATGCCTAAGAATCTCATGAGCTCTTTTTTAGAGCTTGGTACTGGAAAATTTACAATGGCATCAACTTTCGCCGCAATCGGCCTCACCTGCCCCTGCCCCACAACATGACCTAAATAATTTACAGTTGCTTTGCCAAATTCTGATTTTACCAAGTTAATAGTTAGGTTGGCTTGGGTCACTTTGTCAAAAAATTCTTGAATATGCTTTAGATGATCAGCCCAATTTGTATCTGTGTGTATAATAACATCATCAATATAAGCTTCACTGTGATCTAGGTCTGCAATTAAGTGGTTAACCATGCGCTGGAACGTTGCCAGAGAATTTTTCATGCCAAAAGGGGTAACTTTATATTGATACAATCCAAATGGTGTAACAAAAGCAGATATTTCTTTTGCTTTTTCTGTTAAAGTGACTTGCCAATAACCCTTTAACAAGTCAAATTTTGTCACAAATTTAGCATGGCCAAGTTTGTCAATGCAGTCATCAATTCTTGGAATTGGATAATTGTCTGTTTTGGTGAGGCTGTTCACCTTTCGGTAATCCGTACAAAATCGGTAACTGCCATCAGGTTTTGGGACGAGTATACAGGGCGAACTCCAGTTGCTATGGCTAGGTTCTATGATATCATTGTCCAGCATATACTCTATTTCCTTTCGCATGATCTCAGCTTTGAAAGGGTTCAATCTATATGGATGCTGTTTGATGGGATTTGCCTCTCCTACATCAACATCATGAAAAATAACAGATGTCCTACTAGGCACATCGGGAAATAAGTGTCGATATTTGAAAATTAAATCAACTAAATCCTTTCTTTGGTCAGGCAGTAAATAATCAGTTTTATTTTGTAGATCTCTCAGGACATCTGAGTTCTGTAACTTTAGAGGTACATTTTTGCCGCCTTCATGAATATCCTCTACAGGATTTTCCAGCTCATCCATGTGGGTGACTGTTGAGACTGGTAGAGAGTTTGGTTCTCTCACATAATATGTTTTCAACATATTTATGTGGCACAGCTGAGTATTTTTGAGTCTATCGGGAGTCTCAACAACATAATCAGTATCACTGATCTTGTGCTTAACAATATAAGGGCCTGAATATCTTGCTTGTAAAGCATTGCCCTTTAAAGGGAATAATACTAACACCTTGTCCCCAGGTTTAAAGGTGCGAAATTTCGCCTTTTTGTCATACCAGGTCGTCATATGACTCTGGGCTTTCTGTAAATGTTTATTTGCCATTTCTCTGGCCTGGTGCAATTTTTCCTTAAAAGTGGACACATAGTCCAGGAGAGAAATTTCAGGTGGCTCTTCCTCGAGCCATTTCTCCTTCAAAGCAGTGAGTGGACCCCTCACTGAGTGTCCAAACACTAATTCAAAAGGGCTGAACCCCAGAGATTGCTGTACAGTTTCACGGACTGCAAATAAAAGGAGATGTACTCCTTCATCCCAATCCTTCTCATTATTCTCCCCATAGGCCTTTATCATGGTCTTCAGTGTTTGATGAAAGCATTCTAGAGCTCCTTGACTTTTGGGATGATAGGCACTTGATGTGTACTGCTTAATTTTGAGCTCATACATCACCTGCTGAAAAATGTTTGACATAAAATTTGAGCCTTGGTCCGATTGCACTGACCTGGGTAGACCGAAAGTCGTGAAAAATTTTATCAAGGCCTTAACTATAGTCTTAGTTTTAATATTTCTTAGAGGAATAGCCTCAGGAAATCGTGTAGAAGCACACATGATGGTAAGAAGATATTCATTTCCAGATCTTGTTCTAGGCAATGGGCCAACACAATCAATAATAATTCTACTAAATGGCTCCTCAAAAGCAGGGATTGGTTGAAGGGGAGCAGGAGGAATCTTCTGGTTGGGTTTTCCTACAATTTGACAGGTGTGGCAGGTTTTACAAAATTCGACAACATCCTGTTGAAGCTTGGTCCAGTAAAAACATTGTTGAATACGAGAGTAGGTTTTCCTAACTCCCAAATGTCCAGCCATTGGATTTTCATGAGCCAGGCTTATTATTTCATTCCGGCATTTAGTGGGGACAACTATTTGATAAAATAACTTCCCAATCACTATTGGAGGGTACTTCTGGTGGTCGCCATTTCCTCATAAGTACACCAGATTTTCTGAAATAACCGACAGGGGAGTTTTGGGCTTCAGCCTGTGTTAGACCCTTTTCACGTGGCTCGGCAAGGTCAGGATCACTTTCCTGTTCCTGAATTAAAGATGTCCAGGAAATGACATTCAAGGAGGTCCCCCTATCACTCTCAGGTGTAGTGGCCTCTTTACAATGTCTGGACGAGTCATCACTTTGACTCAAAAAAGTCTGAGACAAATCAATGTCTTCAGAATCCGTAATTCTGTGACAGTTCTTATCCTCAGCTTTGCTGTTTAAATCAACACAATTGAGGTTGTTATCAACCTCAGTTTTCTTTGCCATGGACCGAGTCACAGCACATGCTGGAAAGGCAAAAGGAAAACATTCCTTCAAATTAATAATACTTTCATCTGTGCTCGGCTTATCCACCACTTGAGGTTCTACAGTGACTTTGTCACCAGCTAAGTCATTTCCCAATAATAAAGAAATACCTTTTACAGGTAGAGTAGGTCTGATTCCTACTGTCACAGTCCCATTTACTAAGCTACTTCTTAAATTTATTTTATGAAGTGGGACCTTTAAAGAGTTTGACTCAATACCTGATATTAGAACTTGTGCCCCTGTAGCACTTTCTTCAGAAAATGGCAAAATGCCTTCTAACATTAATGACTGAGTAGCCCCTGTGTCTCTCAGTATTTTTATTGGTAAGGAACAGTGCTTATCCCCATCAAGGGAAACAAAGCCTTCAGAAATAAATGGCTTATAATTTTCTAAAGCGTCTTGCTTTATAACATAATTTTCAGGGCATGGAGCACATGCTAGTGCATTCTGTGAAGTAGAGGACTCATTTTTAGCTCACCTGAGCGAAGCTCAAGGGGAGCTTAACTAATCACTTTCTGTCCGTCGTCCGGCGTCCGGCGTCCGTCGTCGTCCGTCCAGCGTTAACTTTACATTATCGACTTCTCCTCCTAAACCACTAGCCCAATTTTATTCAAATGTTGGCTAAATGTTTATTACCTAATGCCAATTCAGATTTGTTCAAATGAAGTTGCCCCTCCTCCTGGGTGGTGCCACACCCCCAAGGGGCACCAAAATCTTTGTAAATCTTCTTCTCATGAACCAGCAGTAGCAGAGACTTGATATTTGGTGTGCAGCTTCCTTTTGAGGTGTAGACTCAGATTTGTTCAAGAGAAGTTTGTGGGGCTATACTTGACGTTGTTATGAGAGGGGCAAAATTTTTTGCCCCGCCCAAAATTTCTATTTTCCAAACCGAGAGGCTGATTTGAACCAAATTTTATGTGAGGGCTTATTGGGTCATGAGTACTTGATTTATGCAAAAAAAAATTTTCCCGCAGCCCCGTGGGAACCACAGGAGCTAAAAATAGAAAAAATTTAAAACGCCCTTATCTCCAAAACTGCACGGCACTGAGAATTTTTATTTGGTGTGCAGCTTCCTTAGGACCAACAGAAAGGATTGGTAAAAAAAAATTGCCATCAGTTTTATCATAGGGTACAGTTTCGGGACTTTGAAAAAGTGCTGAGTCAGCACTTTTTAACACTGTAGGCAATGGGAAAAACATTAAAAAATCTTCTTCTCCAGATCCAGCAGGCAGAATCTTTTGATATTTGGTATGCAACATTGTAGGGTGGATCTGATTCAAGTTTGTTCAAATCGGCCCCCTGGGTTCATATTTGGGCTCAGTATAGGAGCCCGATTTCGAACTTAGTGCATTTCAGGCAAATTTCTTTAAAAATCTTCTTCTCCAGATCCAGCAGGCAGAATCTTTTGATATTTGGTATGCAACATTGTGGGGTGGATCTGATTCAAGTTTGTTCAAATCGGCCCCCTGGGTTTATATTTGGGTTCAGTATAGGAGCCCAAATTTGAACTTACTGCATTTCAGGCAAATTTCTTTGAAAATCTTCTTCTCCAGATCCAGCAGGCAGAATCTTTTGATATTTGGTATGCAACATTGTAGGGTGGATCTGATTCAAGTTTGTTCAAATCGGCTCCCTAGATTCATATTTGGGCTCACTATAGGAGCTCGAATTCGAATTTAGTGCATTTCAGGCAAATTTCTTCAAAAATCTTCTTCTCCAGATCCAGCAGGCAGAATCTTTTGATATTTGGTATGCAATGTTGCGGGGTAGATCTGATTCAAGTTTGTTCAAATCGGCCCCCTGGATACATATTTGGGCTTACTATAGAAGCCCGAATTCGAACTTAGTGCATTTCAGGCAAATTTCTTAAAAAATCTTCTTCTCCAGATCCAGCAGGCAGAATCTTTTCATATTTGGTAAGCAACATTGTGGGGTGGATCTGATTCAAGATTGTTCAAATCGGCCCCCTGGGTTAATATTTGGGCTCAGTATAGGAGCCCGATTTCGAACTTAGTGCATTTCAGGCAAATTTCTTAAAAAATCTTCTTCTCCAGATCCAGCAGGCAGAATCTTTTGATATTTGGTATGCAACATTGTAGGGTGGATCTGATTCAAGTTTGTTCAAATCGGCCCCCTGGGTTCATATTTGGGCTCAGTATAGGAGCCCGATTTCGAACTTAGTGCATTTAGGCAAATTTCTTAAAAAATCTTCTTCTCCAGATCCAGAAGGCAGAATCTTTTGATATTTGGTATGCAACATTGTGGGGTGGATCTGATTCAAGTTTGTTCAAATCGGCTTCCTAGATTCATATTTGGGCTCACTATAGAAGCTCGAATTTGAACTTAGTGCATTTCATGCAAATTTCTTAAAAAATCTTCTTCTCCAGATCCAGCAGGCAGAATCTTTTCATATTTGGTAAGCAACATTGTGGGGTGGATCTGATTCAAGTTTGTTCAAATCGGCCCCCTGGGTTTATATTTGGGCTCAGTATAGGAGCCCAAATTTGAACTTAGTGCATTTCAAGCAAATTTATTAAAAAATCTTCTTCTCCAGATCCAGCAGGCAGCATCTTTTGATATTTGGTATGCAACATTGTGGGGTGGATCTGATTCAAGTTTGTTCAAATCGGCTTCCTAGATTCATATTTGGGCTCACTATAGAAGCTCGAATTCGAACTTAGTGCATTTCAGGCAAATTTCTTAAAAAATCATCTTCTCCAGATCCAGCAGGCAGAATCTTTTGATATTTGGTATGCAACATTGCGGGGTGGATCTGATTCAAGTTTGTTCAAATCAGCCACCTGGATTCATATTTGGGCTCACTATAGAAGCTCGAATTCAAACTTAGTGCATTTCGGGCAAATTTCTTCAAAAATCTTCTTCTCCAGATCCAGCAGGCAGAATCTTTTGATATTTGGTATGCAACATTGCGGGGTGGATCTGATTCAAGTTTGTTCAAATCGGCCCCCTGGATTCATATTTGGGCTTAATATAGAAGCCCGAATTCGCACTTAGTGCATTTCAGGCAAATTTCTTCAAAAATCTTCTTCTCCAGATCCAGCAGGCAGAATCTTTTGATATTTGGTATGCAACATTGCGGGGTGGATCTGATTCAAGTTTGTTCAAATCGGCCCCCTGGATTCATATTTGGGCTTAATATAGAAGCCCGAATTCGCACTTAGTGCATTTCGGGCAAATTTATTAAAAAATCTTCTTCTCCAGATCCAGCAGGCAGAATCTTTTGATATTTGGTATGCAACATTGTGGGGTGGATCTGATTCAAGTTTGTTCAAATCGGCTTCCTAGTTTCATATTTGGGCTCACTATAGAAGCTTGAATTCGAACTTAGTGCATTTCAGGCAAATTTCTTAAAAAATCTTCTTCTCCAGATCCAGCTTCAGAATCTTTTCATATTTGGTAAGCAACATTGTGGGGTGGATCTGATTCAAGTTTGTTCAAATCGGCCCCCTGGGTTTATATTTGGGCTCCGTATAGGAGCCCAAATTTTAACTTAGTGCGTTTCAGGCATATTTCTTAAAAAATCTTCTTCTCCAGATCCAGCAGGCAGAATCTTTTGATATTTGGTATGCAACATTGTAGGGTGGATCTGATTGTGATTCATGAACGTATTTATTTGTAAAGTTGATAGAATCTTAGACAAAATTTGCAGAAAAGATCTACTATAGAAGGGGTGGTATCCAGGGTGAACCGTTTACCCAAATCTAGCAGTACTAATGCATTATTCACACAAATCTTCGTTCAAATTTTATGACCCCTCATTGGAACACACGCATTCAGCTCATTCCAACAAAGGTCATATGCCATGTTTTCGAGACAAAGGAATAAAAATTTTAGTTATTCATGAAATTTTTAGGCAACTGTTGTCTGTTATTCACATTGCTTCATGAAATTTCAGTACTTTTAGAAGTTACCTCAGTAATCAAGGGTTAATTCCCCTTAATTAAATGTCGCCTCTAAAAAACAACCACTTTGCATATCTTACCTTTTTACCAGCATAACTGCCAAAACTTGTCAGCATTCTTCGCAAAAATCGCTATTCAAATTTTAATTTTTGTCTCTTAAACATACATGTACTTATCGCTTGTAAATACCCCATTGGAATGAGCTTTTTGAGCTCATTCCAATGAGAGGTCGCACACCATGCTTTTTGAGTCAAAAAAGCAATTTTTTTAGTTATTCCAGAATTTCGTACGTAAAACACAGCTTTATGACTTCACATTAAAATGAGCTCTCTAAGCTTGTTCCAATCAACATTCACGCACTATGTCTTTCACACAAAAAATAAAATTTTCCATTTATTCAGGAATTTTGTTTGCAAGAACACTCTTACCCCCCCCCCCCCCCCCCCCCCCCCCCCCCCCCCCCCCCCCCCCACAAACACACACACACAAACACACACACACAAACACAGACACACACATCTAAAAGTTCGTCAGCAAAAAAACAGTTACTTCAATTTTTAAATGCATTATAGGAACAACTTGCCTAATCAAATTTAAATACTTTTGCATCATTCTGTATCTAGAACAAACCATTTACCATATCTTTACGCAAAATTCTCCAGCATCATTCACAAAAAAACACCATTATTTATATATTCACATTTCTGTCTCAAAAATATACCTGATCTTCCCATACCCCTATTGGAATAAGCTGTTTGAGCTTGTTCCAATGATGATAAAAAAAAATAAAATTTGTGAAAATTTTTGTTTTCTTGCATGCAAATATATACATGTAGCACATGGAAGATATCCACAGTTGGGGAGAGATGTCCAAGGCTATCTCTTCACATTCCTTGTTTGTGCTTCATGCTAAACCAGTTTGTCTGCAGAGATAAATTTGCTTTATTAAAAATCATTGGAGATTGGCCACACACCAATGATTTTAAATAAAACTAATTTTAGGTAACAAATGTTGAACTTCAAACAAAATCTATCACTCAACCAGTTAATGTTGATGAGGCATGACATGGTGAAGGTGACCTAAAATACTTCTTAGAGTCACTTTGTCAGGTGAGCGATTAAGGCCACGTGGGGCCTCTTGTTCCTTTTTAACAGCCAACAATCAGATAATAAATGACCTGGTTTCTTAAAATAATTACAAGTTTTAGCTGAACTGTTGGGTCGTAATGGTGTGGGGCTGGCATTAGATGACTTATTCTCATTAGGCTTCCTATTAAATTTGGGTGGTGAAAAGTTTGGAGGATTGGAAGGATGATTAGAAGGATGAGTTTTATCTGAAGTAGGTCTAGGTCCACTTTGGAAAGAATTCTTGTGAAGCCAAAAATTTGTAGAGTTACAACTCATTTTATGAGTTAAGGCATAGTCATCTGCTAGTACTGCTGCTCTATTTAATGTGTCAACTTTTTGTTCATCCAGGTGGGCCTTTATATCTGAATGTATCTTCCTTTAAACTCCTCAATCAGCATCATTTCCTTTAATTTTGTAAAATCTTTCCCTATTTCTTTTGAGTGGCACCACCTGTCAAATAAATTTTGCTTTTCTCTGGCAAATTCCACATGAGTTTGATTTTCATTTTTATAATAATTTCTGAATTTCTGCCTATAGGCCTCTGGAACAAGTTCATATGCCTTAAGTATTGCCTCTTTAACAGCGTCATAATTGTTGCTTTGCTCAGAAGATCGAGCGGAATAGATTTCTTGGGCCTTCCCTTTCAAAACACTTTGCAATAGCAAAGTCCAGACATCCCTTGGCCATTCTAAACTTGTTGCCACTTTTTCAAAATGCAAAAAATATTTATCAACTTCTTTTTCTTGAAAGGGGGGAACTAGCCTAACATGTTTAGTTGCATCAAATCTACTTGGGGAAATTACATTTGAGCCTTGATGCTGTGATTCTAATTCTTTTATTTTTATTTCCTTTTGAATTTCTAATTCTTTTAAGTGCATTTCTTTTTGAGTTTCTATTTCCCTTAATTTTAATTCCCTATCCTCCTTTTCTTTTTGAGCCTGAATTTGTATTTGTTCCCTTTCTTTTTGAGCTTCTAATTCTTTTAATTTTAATTCCCTGTCTTCTTTTTCTTTTTGAGCCTGAATTTGAATTTGTTCCATTTCTTTTTGAGCTTCTAATTCTTTTAATTTCATTTCATTTTCCTGCCTTTTCATTTCTTGTTGCATTTCTAATCTCTTTAGTTCCAATTCTAACTTTTTAAGTTCAAGAGCATCAGTAGGTTGTGGTTCAGCGACAGGTGACCCAGACTGAGGCAAAAGACCCTCCTCAATATAATGATTAACAATGAGCTGTTTAAGTTTATGCTTGTTCAGACCAGGGGTGGCAGGTAATTTTAGATACTGAGCAAGTTGAGATAAATCCTCCTTCTTAAGAGATTCTAAAAGGGCCAAACTAGGAGATCTTTCAAATTCAGAAATAAATTCTGTCACAATAAATACCATGATGAAAAGGTTTGCTGGCTCTCAGATTATATAAATAATAATACTGAAATTTTCTAAGAAAATTTAGATGTTTCGACTATGAGCCAAACTAATAATTGCAATATGCAAATAAAGCTTTCTCGTTATCTTATATTCAATCTCGGCAACGAGCCCCCAATTTCTGTTACGGTGTGGAATTATTAATGATATTGGTAACAGAAAGAAATCTGAGAATCAGCAACAAAACTATGAATTTAACTATTCTGAAATTTAATTAAAAAAAATTGATATAAAAAAAAAATGATACAAAGATCTTTTACACTAATTGGGTTACAGAAAATAAAAACAATGGTACTTATCAATTATAGAATTAGTCCAAAGTACAGTTTGACAGAATCCAGTAATCCAGTGGTGAAGTATCTTCTGAAGAAAGTTACCAGCTGGTAGATATAGTATTAAATCCAAAAATGTCTCTTCAGAAACAGTATCCTGTAGATTTATAATAAAATTTTCACATAGAAATTTCAGCAGTCTCCAATAAAATATAATAAAACGCTCTGCAAAATTCAAATGGAGTAAAAATCCAAGAAGTATTGGCGCCACAGGTAATTTCCAAATAATCCAGTAGAATCCTGGCTTTTCACAAAATAATATTATTCTGTTTCACAGAAAGTATAAATTCTCTTTTCCAAGACGAATAGATTCTCTTCAAAATTCTCTTTTGGAATCAATCTTCCAAAATCACAAAGAAGCACTGCTTCTATAATAAATGCACTGCTCTGAAACAATAATAATCTCCAATGGAAACAATTGAAGTTAGTCTTTCTGAAATGGTTTTCTAAAATGAGTTTTTGAATTCTGTTGACAAACCTTTATATAGTAACCAGATAGAATGTCCCAGAAGATGAAATGTCTACAATGTTCTATTAGTTTCTGGGGGATTCTGTTAAAGTTCAAGTAAACAAGGTCATTGACCTATTTAAACAATTAAACAATCAACAGCTATATGTACAATATATCAGTGTAACAAAGATGTAAACAAGGTCACTGAGTGCAAAAGAGTTAGACCAGTCAGAAAATGCAGCAATAAAAAAAAAAAATATCTTTCTCATATAATTATCTACTAAGGATATATCAATCTCAATATAATATGGGGGCTATAACATCAACACTCCATCAAATTCACTCTCCTCACAGTTTTCACTCTCGTAAACTTTATTTGAGGTGAGCGATTTTCCACTCGCCTCCATTTTGCTCCCATTCGTCACTGCAGAAAAGATGTGTTTCATGTGATGAATAGAACGTGTTGTTAAAGATTCAGTTTTATAATGAATCATTGTCGATGGAAGCCAGTTGTCAAAGATAGTAGCTCATTAAATTTGAAATGTGATGGTTCCATTGAAGCCTTGCTGCATTCAAAGTTAATTCATTATGGAAATATGTGTCGGTTTATCAATTGATATGAAAACAATGAATCCCGGAAAAAACCCCTACCGGAAAAAACCCCTACCGGAAAAAAGCCCTCAGGAAAAAACCCCTACTGGAAAAAAACCCTACCAAAAATAACGGGGGTAGGAAAAAACCCCTACCTTTTTGGATAGATAATTAAAACAATGAATTTTCAATGAATCTGATCAATTTATTCCATGTAACCCTTTCCACTGCAGTAACCCAATAACACAATGTATGAAATAAGTGATGCATAAGTAATAAATACTATAATAGCACAACAAATAGCACAAAAAGATAAAACAAACAAGATAAGTATACACAAAAGACTGAGAACAGGTGAAAATGAGTTTCAACAAATAGCACAAAAATTGTATACTATACAAGAAAAAAAATGGAGGATCTGGACACTGGTGTTAACCCTTTACCTAATTTAACTAACTGTAACTAATTTAACTGTTTTTGAGAATTTCATAATTTAAGGACGATTGTATTCATATTTTTCAATAAAGCCATGGAGATATGGATAACATTGGAACTGGCTCCATGAGCCGGTTACAATGGCATCCATATTTCCATGGTTTTATTGAAAACTTCTGGTTGTTTTTTGCCGGTAAAGGGTAAACACATGTTTACATGTAGACCTACAATCTGATATTAAAACCAACACCTTTCAAAAAGTCATGTAAATTCTTATTTCCATCTTTGTATTCCACACAAAGTCTTTTCAATCTATCATTCAACATTTTCGTGTTTTTTCGAATTCTTTTTGGTAGTTTCTCACCAATGAGGTTTGCATGTAGCAAATCTCGCACTATGGCATTGTCTTGTTGCATGGCCATAATAACCTTCCATATGGAAGGGTGGTCGTGTCCTAGCAAATGCTGAAAACCATTATTCCAGCTTTCACATAAGTTGTTTGTTCTGGCACCATCATTAAGCGTAGCACTGTTGACATTCCAAATGTCTGGAGCATATAAGGGTGGAAGCTTTCGAATTCGTACACTTGGAATGTCACCCTCATTGTTGTTTCTGCTAATTACTTTCCTGTATCCACCAGATACATACGTTGAATCAAAGTAAGTAACTAAGTCACATAACTCCTCTGGGGCATTATCCTTCACCCATTCCATGCCCACAGGCACATCCTCTATGGGCAAAAATGCCAAGGCATTTAGAATGCCACACCAATGTTTGATATGTTCGTTGTCCTTGTACAAGGCTACCAGACCCAAACTCTGTATTTTTCTATGTGTAGATTGGCTCAAGTGGTAAAAACAACCCTGCCTTCTTACCGATTCGCCAAATGTAACATGTATGGCATTTAACACAGCTTGCTCAAAGTCAGTTACAATTACTTGCGGGTCCTGGAAATAACCATACTCCTCTGACTTGTTCAAAACAGCACTGAAAATTTCTTCATATGACAATTGTTGTTTATTCCTCACTAAGGCATACACACACGTTATGGCTGACTCACCAATAGGGGCACGTATCACATATACCTGAGTAAATATGCTTGGAGCAGATGAGAACGTACCGTCCATGAACCATACACTTGAGTTGGATAAATGTTCTAAACAATCTTTGGTGCCAAAAACAACTACACGATTTGACGAGTCTGGACCAGAGTCATAAATGAGGAATTGTTCTTTATCATCTCCTTCCGTCAAACACCAATCACCCTCGATGATACACTCGCCAACAGTCTTAGGGTTTGGAGGCAAACTTTTATTCTGGTTGTTTCGTATTGTCCGCTTGACAGACTCCTTTTTGCCCAGTGCCACTCTAACCTCTGTTGAAGCACCAACCAGTGTGTCAGCCAGCAGCTGTACAGGTTTGCTTCTAGAAAGTTTGGCCTTATCTTTCAGTGATGATTTCAGTTTTGCTGCTTCCACACTGGAGTTGTTAGATGGGTGACTGTGAGGTGTTGTCATAGAACATGTTGTCATCTGAAAACAAAACAAAACATTAGATTAGATGTACACATATACCAAATCAGTTTGATATATTTATAAATATGGTTTGTATAAAAGGCATATTTGCTCATAAAACTTCTAAAAGTGGGGAGAGGATTGGTGATTGCATTGGCCTGAACTGATTTCTCTTCTGTCACGATATGACCTTACTTGTTGAAAGTGACATTAAACCTAAATAAATAAAGGGTTTATATGTATCTCTCCACATTGATTCGAGGTGGGAACTCTGCACTGGGGTGAAGCTACGGGCTACTCTATGTTAATGGGTTGAGCCATACTCCCCACTTTATACACAAATCTACTTTTGTGGCCCTACATCCATACGCTTTAACTAGCCGTCGAGCTACGGACCGCCGTCAGGTTAGTGAGTTGAGCTGCACTCCCCATAAAAGGCATATTTGTTCATCAAATTTATTTTAAAAAAAAAGAAGCTTTATATTCTTACCTCTAAATTGGTCTTTAATTTCCCAACACAAGCAAATGAACCACGGTTGCTACATTCCCACTGAATTGAATTTTTCAAAGTTCTCTTTTTGGTATACAAATAACCATCGAATGCTACCTTATGTCCACCTTTGTTATTAGGTATTAACTCCATGTTGGCTGTTTGATAACTGAATTTAAAGCTTTAAAATCCTCATTTTATATCTTTTGAACAGTGTTGTTATAATATTAAAAAAACAGAAAGTCTTTGAAATTAGGAATGAGTGGCTTCTGTGTAAGCAAATGTGATAAGTGATCATTAAAGTTTACTGATGTAGCTATGCTTCTCTAAAACATATCAAGTACTAGTCTATAGGTTGTTTTGATTGTTAAATCTGAATTCATAATTAACAATGATCAATAGATAACACATTTTCAGACACAATTATAGAGCACAAAGGATCTTAAAACAACATTAAAAAAATATACTGCAGTGGAAAGGGTTACATGGAATAAATTGATTGATCAAATTCATTGAAAATTCATTGTTTTAATTATCTATCCAAAAAGGTAGGGGTTTTTTCCTACCCCCATCATTTTGGGTAGGGGTTTTTTTTGGTAGGGGTTTTTTCTTGAGGGGTTTTTTCCAGTAGGGGTTTTTTCCGGTAGGGGTTTTTACATAGTTACATGTTGTTTGATTGAAATAAAGATTGCAAGAAGAGAAAATAATTTTCTGTCCTTTTAATATTTTGATACTTGTGGTTTGTTTTACACAATTTAACCCTTTACCCAACGAATTGCCCGCATCCGCCCACGTAATATGCAAATTCAGCAGTTGAAAAAATATTATTTTTCAAAACATATCAACAAAACCGTATCATGTGACCTCTCGTTGGAACGAGCTCGTCAAGCTCATTCCAACGAGGGGTCACATGATATGGTTTTGTTGAAATTTTTTGAAAAATATGAAAAAATTATATATATAAAAATAATTTGATATTGTCTGCGTTGGGTATGGGGTTAACTTTAAAAAATGTTTGCCAGGTTGTAGGCAAAAGTTTATTATTTTATTGGATTAATATTAAATGGAAGTAATATTAAAGCATAGGCAAAGAACACCACTCTTATTATACTCGGGCCCCCCCCCCTTCCCACAACGAGTTTTGAGGGGGGGGGGGGGGGTATACTGGAAGCACCTTGTCCATCTGCCCAAGTGTCCATCTGTCTGTTGACATAATTTTGTCCAGAGATTTTCTCGGATTTTTATGGACCAATCTGCTCGAAACTTGGTATGAGTGTTCACCACCATGGAAACCTGTGTTGTTACAATTATAGTTTTGGTCAGATTATTTTTACCAGAATTATGCCCTTTTTTTTTGACTTGTAAAAACTTGTAAAAACAGGATTAGAATTTTGTCCAGAGATTTTCTCAGATGTTTATGGGTTGATCCCTTTGAAACATTTTATGGATGTTTACTACCATGGAAACCTGTGATTTTTGTTTCGATCAAACTTTTTTTGCCAGAGTTATGCCCCTTTTTATCTTAAAATGTCTGAGTTTTGTCCAGATTGTTTTAATTGATCAATTGATTTAAATCAGCCAACCCTTGTAATATCTTGCATCCACAAACAAAATAATAAGGCCACACAAAGTAGATCTGTTTCTCGGGCCATTATTTGTAAAATTGCATGCGGGCAGGCAGTTTTTTATTTTATTTTATTTTATTTTTTATTTCTGTAATAATTTCTTTGCCATCAAAAGTTCATGTTCTTGGTTTATGTTTTAGACCTCATAATCTACGGAATATCATGGATGGTGGTGTATTTCGTCCCTTGAGACTCAAGGGACAAATTTATCAATTTTTTTAACTTGGGTAAAATATCAGACATAAACTATATAATTTTTTTTTTTAAATCTTACATTGGTTATAAAAAGAGAGCATGCGACAGCCAAAGGACCATACGGAAGGGCCTGAGAAACAGATTTTTAATTTTTTTATGCCTAATTTTATTTTTTTATTTTTTTTATTTTTTTTTTTACTATCCATCTGTATTTATGAACAATGTCCGCCCATCCATTCCATCCACAACTAAGGTACATTGTCCAGCCAACTCCATTCACACTTTTAAAGTGAGAAACTTTTTATTTCACAGGATGTTTGTACATGTACCAGAGGTGTGCGTATTGTTGGGATTTTGATTTGCTTAAATATTTCACTAAATTATAAGTTGTTGAATTTAGCCAATTTTTGTATGTGGTTTGTCCGGATATCTCTTCGCACAGTTTTCAAGCACGGACCCTTTCATTTCACAGGATGCTGGCACATATACCAGAAGTGTGCATATTGTCAGGATCCTGATTTGCTTGAATATTTCACAAAATTACAGGTTGTTAAACGTGGACACTTTTTAGTGGAATTTTTCCTGTATGCTCCGTGGTGTGTGGGTGGAAGACTTTGCGGAGCATCATATGTGTCATAGAGACACAGCTCATGTATGAGTAACACTATCAGTTTGCTTTTCAACCTGTGTCCATGTGCTGTGCAGCCATGTGCTCTGTGGGGTTGATGCTTCAGTCCAGTTTAGATACATGATGCAAAAATAACATGTCTCCTATTTTCAAACAAAATTTCCCATAATATATGGCACCTTGAGATGTAAACAGCATGGTTGCTGTACAAGCCTGAAAATAAGCAATCTGTCATTTGCAGAATGAGGTCCCCAGAGGGTGAATTTGCTGACCCTAAACCATCCGGTGGGCTGCAATCCCCCAGTGTATCCTCAGTACCTTGTATCCTTAGTGCCTCATTCTCGCTAGGACGGAGACCTTGATTCAGACTGAGGTTCCCAGAGAGTAAATTTGGAGATGCTACCCTGCTGTGCACCAAATTCACCCTCTTTGGACCTCACTTTGCAGATGACATTCTGCTTATTTTCAGGTTTGCTGCTGTAGTAAAACAAAAAAGGTCAATTTAAAAGTATCACATATTCTTAAAGGTTACCACCATGTTAGATTGTGTAATCTGCTAGCAGGTTATGATGTTAGCTCATTATTTCCAGGCCTGTATTTTGCTGATTTTTTTAAATAGAATATTTAACAATGGTATATCAGGGTTTTGAACCCACATTAAGAGAGTTTCCTTTGGCACCAACCATGAACCACGGTCACCACTTGGCCACCGACAGACCCTAAAAAGCAAATGCTAGTTAACCAAGGATATACAAGACCAGTACAGAACACTAGAGATGAGCGGTTTTCAAATTTAATGTCGGTTCCAGTTTCGGTTTCGGTTTCATTCAAAGAGTCAGGTTTTCCGTTTCGGTTTTCATTGTACAAAAATAATACATTGCATTTGTAGAGCTGTTCCGATATATCGGACGGCATATCGGACCCTACCGATATCACGAATATCGGTTTGATATCGGTATCGGCAGATGGACGATGATTTTCCGATCCGATATTTTTTTTGGTGACACTAATGGCGTCGAATGTGAATTTCTAACATTTTAAGTCACAACTATAATTTTTACACGTTCCCAAAATCATGAAAAACTTCATGGCAAATGCACACTATTTAGCATTTACCTTCGAAATTGAATACGTTGATTTTTTCACGTGAGAAGTCGGGCATGAAACGGTGCTGTTAAAGTAAAACACTATTACAGTAGGTGTTTCTAAACTATATTTAGGAAAATTAGGGCCGGTTGCGCGAATGCAAATGCGACTGCGTGTGTGTGCGTTTTTTCAATTGCATGTGAGATTGCTGCCTATACTGCCTCAGTCTGAGTGTTTTCATTCTGATCACACGTTGGACGTTGAATAATATCGCTTTTTAAAAATCTTTTGAAGCTCAACCGGCCCACAAAATCGCTCAAAAGCCGATTTCTGAAACCTACAATTTGATCAGAAATATATAGTTTATTTGCGTTTCCCACGGCGTTTACAAATGGGCGACAACGGCGTTTGGGCCTGTGGGTTCAAAAGTCTCGTGAATAATTTATTGTTCAGCTTTCACACAAATGCATATTTTTTTATTACAGAACACCAACTGCATGTGTGTCTTGAAAATTGAAACTTTCATTATAAACAGTGGAGCGTTCCCAATTCACTCACAACATTTTCGAAGCACTTTCGGTTCGGCATTCTGTGGAGAGCGTTCTTTCTTTCCAACCATGCCTGTCTCTCCCACAGTTGCTCCATCAGAACGGCTGCGATTACTGTAGGCTAAAATTCTCGAAATGCAAACGCCTTTACTTCTGCCTTCTCCTACCACACGTACATACCGTCTTTTACAAAATACTGGGTGTTGGTTCTCACTCTTGTGTGGTTGCGGGAAATCCACTCACGTCTTCAAAACGTATAAATTTTCCATGGGCCACAGCTGTTCGATGTTCTTTCTTGTTGTTTCTTGAAGAGAACCGGCTCCGCGACGAGCAAAAATTCCACACGTTAAACAGACATCCTGTGTCAAATTCTTCACAAATAGTCGCGATGCGGAACGCAGTGGCGACGTCGGGTTTTATTATTTTTATTAGTTTTATTCGGAAGCCGACAGTTCTCACCTACAGCAACTATCTGGACCTGTTGATTAATCGGACTAATCTTTTATCCACCAGGATGCAGCGTCGACGCCGGGATCTTGTTCCCGAATTATTCCAGGTTTCCACAGGTTTTTCGAGGGGAAAATGAAAAATTTGTCCTGGTGATGGGCGATCGCTGGATCACCCACCCATAACCCCCCCCCTCCCCCCCCGCTCCCGACGTGTACTGTACGATGACATGACTTTAATAATGCCTCGCTTTACACACAATAATGAGCTTATCACCACTTCACCCACTCAACCACTGACTGTAACCGAAAGAATAGCGTTTAGCTCCCCCGCTCCACGTACAGGAGGTATATTATAATACTCTGTTGTCGTAATATAATTTCCTATGTTATATGCCCTGTGGGATGAATAGCACTGAAAATTACGGCATATTGTCCCGATTTTAACGGCGACTTGTCCCGCTATATCGTAGTCCATAAATGTTTTGTGGAAATATCGGTATCGGATCGGATATCGGCCGATATGACATCTCGAAAATATCGGATATCGGCAAATCCGATAACACAGATACCCTCACAGCTCTATGCATTTGCATCTCAGAAGATATATTTGACACCAGTCAGTGTCACAGGGACTCCCTTTCCAGGGCAACACATCTGTGTAATGGCCTATACCGGTACTCTGATTCCCTGAGCACAATGCATTTGCTTAAATTATTTCAAGAGTTTTAAGATTGAGAAAAAATGATTTCTGACTTGAGTCTGTTGCAAAATTAGCCCCCTCCCCCCTTCCCCATATCTGTGTTTAGGGTAACCCACCACACCCTAAAAAATATGCCAACCATAAAAATTTTATCGACTAAATGTAAAAGTCTCTCCTATAGGTCATTGTAACCCTAAATTTCCATCCAACTTCAACTGTGATTTTGATGCTTTCAAAATTATGTGTAGAAATAAATATATTTGTCATTATAAATGTGGAACAAGTGACAAGTTCCTGTTCTGCAAAGGAAATCGCATTTGTTAAACAGATTAACGTTCAAACTACGATGCGTAAGAAGTGTAATTTTGTTACCTATTTTCGCTGTAAATGCCATACCCAAATGTAATAACAGTTAGTGTATCTGTTCTGAAAAAGGGGTATCAGGAGTCTTATGTATGAAAACGAGCTTAACTTTAGGTTGTTTCTCTCTTTATTATGAGAAATAAAGACCTGATTAGAGTTTTTAAACATTGAAGTAGAAAACCACGACGATAGGTTTTCTGTAAATTGTAATTGTTTGAGTTTCGGTTTTGATAACATTATCAAAACCAAAACCGAACCAAATTTTTTGGTTAGCCGCCCATCTCTACAGAACACACACAAACACTCAATTCCATGGTACATGGTAAATTTGAAAAAGAGATGTTCTCACTGATTTTCATGAGCAGTTTGTATAATAAAGTGATGCAATTATATGTAAAAAACTTAAAAATTGAGTATTCTGTGTGTTCTGTGCTGGTCTCGTATATCCTTGGATAACTAGCAAGCCTGAAAATAAGCAGTCTCTCATTTGCAGAATGAGGTCCCCAGAGGGTGAATTTGCTGTTGCTTTCCCATACATTGGGCCAGTTTATCCTCTGGGTACCTCTCTCTGTTTATGTTTGAGACCTTGATTCAGGTAGACTTTAACAGAGGGTAAATTTAGTGATGCTACCCTGCTGTGCAGGGTAGCATCACCAAATTCACCCTCTGGGGACCTCATTTTTCAGATGACAGTTTGCTTATTTTCTGGCTTGTTAACTAGCATTCCCTTTTTAGGGTTTGTCGGTGGCCGAGTGGTGTGCCTGGTTTAGTATAGTTTAGCAATGCGGTTTGTGCTGAAGGAAACTCTCAAGGCATGGGTTCGAACCCCCTCCATACCATTGTAAATGATGCTAGCATCCTTTCTTGGTTCTATGGTACACAGGAAATTTGAAAAAGAGACGTTCTCGCTGATTTCCTTGAGGTGCAGTATGTAGAATTAAGTGATGCAATTATATTCTATTTAAAATTAAGAATGTTTTTCTATCTTTTTCAGTTTGCTGATGCGAAGAACAGAGCCTTTTCGACTCGAGCTGGAAAAATACAGCATTCCATTGTCTTTTTAATTCCGATGTCTGCAGATTGTTTTGTGATTGTGCTTTTGAAAGAACATTGTTACCTCCTGAACATTTTGTTAGCTCACTTGACTGAAAGTTGGAATGAACTATAGTGATCTCTCACCATCCTTCATCCGACGTCTATGAACATGGGTGTTTGTACCTACCCTCCTAAACTGCAGGTCCAATTTTACTAAAATTTGAGATGATTGCTTGATCTCAGATTGCATTTTTTTTCAAATCAACCTTCCCAGCCCTAAAAGGAGGGGGCTGGAGAAAATGCTCCAAATTTAAAAAATATCTACTCATGAAAAATTGGTATTTTGTTATATGGTATGGAGCTTCCTTCTGAGGTGTGGAATCAAGTTTGTTCAAACGAAGTTTGTGGAGCAATATTTGCCTCTGTAATTGGAGAGGCAAGATTTTTGTCCATGCCTGGAATTTAGATTTTCTGAACCGATGATCCGATTTGAACCAAATTTATTATGTGGTATTATTGATTTATAAGTACTTGATTCGTGCAAAAAAAAACCAAAAAAAATTCCTGTGTCCCCGTGGAACCCCAGGAGCTAAAAGTAGAAATATTTTCAAACGCCCATACTTCCCAAAGCACATGGAACAGAGAACTACTATTTGGTATGAGGCATCCAGGCCTGGCATTCTTTGGGAGTGCAGGAGTGCTGCACGCCTACTGCTTGCCTAGAAAAAATTGAGGGAAAAACTGCTGAGTCAGCATAGTTGCAAAAAATTAAAAACAAAATTTTCCCAGAACCTCTGATAAGAATGTTTTGGTATTTGGTATTCAGCATCCATGGGGGGAGGTGGGGGGAGATACAATTTGTTAAAATGGCATACAGAGTCTTAACAGTGGTGGGATTCATTTTGTTCAACTGAAGTCTATCGGTTAATAATTGGGCTCTCTAAGGGAGCCCAAATTTTAATTTAGTGCAATATGAGGAGGAATCTTTGAAAATCCTTTCCTTCAGATCCAGTCAGAATCTTTTGACATTTGGTATACAGCATCCTTAGGGAAGTCAGAACTAAGTTTGTTCAAAGCAAGTCTTTGGGTTAATATTTGGGCTCCCTATTGGTGCCTGAATTTTAACTTTGTCCAATATGAGGAATTATCTTTACAAATCTGCTTCTTGAGATACAATCGGAATCTTTTGATATTTGGTATACAGCATCCTTCGAGGGTTCAGATTCAATTTGTTCAAATAAAGTCCCTGGGTTGATATTTGTGTTCCCTATGGGGAAAGGGGAGGGGGAGTTGCAAATTTTAACATAGTGCAAAATTGCCAATATTCTCTAAATCTTCACCAGAACCGCCAGTCGGAATCTTCTGATATTTGGTAAATACCATCCTTCAAGTTTGTTCAAGTTAAGTCCCTGGGTTGATATTGGGACTCCCTAGTTTTGCATTACTGAAAATCTTGGCATTATTTTTGTGGTAGCATCCCAATTTTAGAAAATAATCATCTGGCATGAACAACAAAGTTATAAATAATTAACTTCATTACTCTGTAGTTCTAACTAGTCTTGGGTGCTAATTAAATCCTTTTGTAAACAACTATGGTCAGGTGAGTGCCATGGGCCTTATTGGGCCTCTTGTATTGATTATTTGTGACATGGATGTACACTATATTGTATAATAAGAAAATTTATGTAGTGGGTTGAAGTGCCATGCATTGTTGCTGGCAAGTGTTATGTTGTGTGAATGTAGCTTTACCCAATGCAGAAGATACCAAAATTTATTAAGGTCTTTCAAATTTTAAAAAAAAGTTACCACAAAACCATATCATGTGACCTCTCATTGGAACGAACTATGTACAGGACTTATATTTCATCTAAGTTTGGGAGAATCCATATTGATTCTCGCGAAACTGGTTGAGAGAATCCATACCTGCTATGAGTGTGTGACATTCCTAGGAGTATCAGATTCATAGACAGAACCGCACAAGCATTTGAATGGGTTAATGTTTATCACACGAGTTTGGTTGGGTGCAAGAATACCACGAGAGGCAAAGCCTCGAGTGGTATTCTGTGCCAAACCAAAGGAGTGCGATAAACATTAACCCATTCAAACACTTGTGTGGTTCTGCATTTATTACACACCTTCGCAACTTTCTAAAACAGGCCTTTTACGGTAATACTAAGTAAGAATTAACCCATCCTTCTGAGACGTAAAGGAAATAAAATAAGACAAAAATCCAAATTAATCTTCACAAGCAGGAGACCAGTCTTATTATTATTTCGTACGGCTGATTGAACTTTCATTCATAGTTTCAATTTGCAATTTGTAATGCATCACCACTTCGATCAATGAAACACTGTCTGTTCATCTGAAATACAGTTTTCAGTCTTCTTGTGCCTCAATTTTACAGCATGAATTGTGAATGTGATCTCCACCACAACAGGGGTGAAAATCTGACGCGAATCCACGAATCCATTCGCGTAAAGATTCTCGCAAGTCAGTCCTGCGTGAATCCAAGTAGATTCGCGTACCCATCTTGAATGGATTCGCGTGGACTGATAAGGTTAAACAATAAAGCCATTAGGCCAAAAAAGAAGTCAATTGATTCTCAGGCACTGCCGCATTGGCGAAAATGGCCCGCGTTGGGCCTTTTTATTGCTATGAACGTCGTACGTAGCACAAAAATGGAGGACTAAAAAATTAAAAAAGCGTATTGTTTCAAAGACCGAAAATGAACGGATATGAGGGCTTCTGGCCAGTGAATAAGCCCAGGGGTGCGTAATATAAAAGAGTGGGAAAGGTACATGGGTTGGTTTGATATTTTCGAGACTTTGAACCTGCCCCCAGCCACAGAATTCAGCGCAAACTTAAGTTGACACTAAGTTAGGCAAGCTATACATACATGGCGATGACGTCGGATGTCCGCATTTGCCAACAGTTTACCCGGTAGTGGTAAGAAATTTGTTTAAAAAACCCAAAGAGTAATACATACTGGAAAGTATACTGGGAGAATTAAGAAATATTTTGAAATGCTGTCATTTTGAAAACAAAACGTTTCCAGGAACGGGAGTGAAAAACAAGGAGAAATCAGCTGTTTAATTACGTTAAAACAGAAACAGAAACAAGGCAGCACATCAAGGGAGACTACTCAAAGCACGTGGGTTTTCCCAAATGTAAATACAACCTAAGCCATTGTTTGGTGATATGCCTTGCTTATTTCTTTGCGATTTGCTGGATATATTTATTTAATATAATGATGCTATCACCCAGACATCTGATACAGCTTCACAAACAAGGTTTTGTGCGAAAATGAATCGCTACAGTGATAAAATGAGTAACGTTTTATCAGTTTGAAACGTTGGGTCACTTCGCTCATTTGCATATCGGTATGCTTGGATTGAAATTTTGTCACACGACTCTGAGTTCTGTGCATAATTCTTGACGCTCCTGTGCCGTCAACCCAATATCCCTTCACCCCGAGTCGTTTCGTCCCGCGATTAGGGTGAAATGACCTTGGACGAACGGGAATTGGGGTGAAATGACTCGCGGGGGATGGGGGGCAAACGAGTATTGGGGCAAAACAACCCGACACCATCTTGACAGGCGCGGGACGAAATTTTAAGCACAAGCACCTGCTCCAACCCATTTGCTGAGAAAAAAAAAATCCCCTCCCCCTTCTATATATTTAAACATGCAGGAGAGGGGGTTTATTTTTTCTCTTGGAATTATTTTCATCAAATGGCCGGCCGGAGCATATGCCTGTGTAAAAATGTAAAGAGGTGACATCCAGTCTGAATTGCGCTCGAGTACAAGGTGCATTTCTCTTTGATGGACGTAAAACTGACAGTCCTTCAGGGTGGGGGGGGGGGGGGGGGGGGGAGGGGGGGGGGGGTGTAACCTTATCCAGTAACATTTCACCAAAAGTATTTACTAAATAGTATATCTACCTTGAATGAAGTTTAAAATAATAACACTGTTGACATATATGTTTTAATAGCACATGTGGTGGTTTGTCAATGGTGTGATGATGGTTTATCACGTACAGTTGGGATCAAAACAAAAAGAAGAAAAGTCAAATGCCCCCTCCCCCCCCCCCCCCCACCCCCACCCCCACCTTACACCAACAACCACCTCAACAAAAAAAACCCTTGGTTTGGGAACAAATATCTTTTAAGGTATCGTGAATGGATTCTCGTAGCAAAATTTGCGAGAATCCATTTAGATTCTCGCAAAATCGATCGGATTTTCACCCCTGCACAAAGTTACCATATTTTCACAACAAACAACAGGTGTAAATTCGGAAAATACTTAATTCAGAAATTATAAAAAAAACTTGCATGTTTATCTGACTTCCAAGTTCCATGTGACTGTTGTTACTCGACTGATTGACAGGTCAAGATTTCAATTAAGATTATAATAGTCATTGTTGATTCATCCCATGTAAATTAAATTTATATCCTTATTGTCCTAGAGAAATGATTGTATTGTTCACAATGCCTGCTCAAAATTTATTAAAATTTGTGTTATAGACTTTAACAGGGGTACAGAATCCACACGAATTCCAGTGAATATCGACAGGCAATTTGTTTTGTATTTTGATTTTGGTGACCTAGAAACTTGCTCGCGCAACATCATTCATTAGAAATGACGTCACTCATAGACATTTTCATATTCTGTCTACGTTGTTCTTTAGTTTGAACTGCATGTCAGTCATTGTCATAATTTATCCCATCAGGTTATTTAATCAATATTAAGTACTGCTCGTGTTAAGAAATAAATTTTAAAGTTTCTTCCGGTGATCGGTAGTGTTGGGAAGTTAACCGAAAATACAACTCTTTCGTTTTTAGCTGCGATAAGCAGCTCTGTATGTGGCAATGTCGGTCGGTCTGTCACCAACCAGTTTAAAAAACACCATAACTCCTAAAATACTTGATGGAATGACACCATATTGGTAAGCAAGTGTATCTTCATGATGTCTACACCCTCTCAATAGTGCATGTCATTCAGATAATTTTTGGCACATTTATGGACTTGTCACCAACAAGTTTTTTTGTCACCAGCGAGCTTTAAAACATCATTGGCGTTGCTGGAATCGTCACAGCTTCGGCACTGTGACAGTGCGCTCTAGTTTTAAAAATATCGACCGACCTGAAAGTGAGATAACCATCAGTCGGGACGCACAGTTATTTAACTGCACAGTCTTGAATGCTGTCACTTTGTGCAATGTGTTAAAAAGAAAGGGCGGAAATCACAGAAAAAAAGCAGAGCCTGGTAGGCCTAGACATACTTAATAACGTTTTTGGTCCCATATCATAATTGTATTTACGTATTAAATAAACTTTTTTTTCGAATGAGGAATGAAATGATAAAAATCACCACATTCAGTGTAAGATTGATAGCACCATCTGGCTTTGGATAAAAATAAAACAAACATCGAATTACCAAAGTGACCACACACTTCACTTAAATGCAATATCCATGCATCTGCTGGACACTGTCAGTTATTTCTATATATATGTTTGAATGGAATTTAAAAAAAAACAGTTGTACACTATACGTGGAGTAATAATAATAATAATTTATTTATATAGCGCTTTTCCCAGCGAAACGCTGCTCAAAAGCGCTGAAAACATGGGTGTCGGTAACAATGGTATAATCAGTGGCCGAAGGCTGCTTGAAAGAGATTGGTTTTCAGAGCTTTCTCGAAGTTATCTGAATTTTGGGTTTTTCTAAGGTTCTGAAGGAGGGCGTTCCAGAGTGAGGGAGCTGCGAAAGTAAACGATCTCTTCCCTGCCCTTGATCGAATTTGCGGTATGACAAGGAGATTCTCAGAAGCTGATCTGAGATTCCTCGACGGTGTGTGCACTTTGATGACTTGCTTAAGGTAGATTGGTGCTTTGTCGCTATGTAAGATGTTGTGTGTCACCGAAGGTACCTTATACTTAATGCGAGACTCAACTGGCAGCCAATGCAGGGATTTGGCAGGAATGGTCTATGTTAGGTCCTTTACAAACGATGCTCATTTTGTTCCCGTCTGAGGAAAAACATGGCTTCCAGAGGCATTCTTTGATTCTGGTTGGTGGATTTTCAAAAATCTTCTCTGAAACCGCCAGGCCAAGTGTTTTGAAACTTCACCTAAATGATGACTGGGATCCCCACTACCAACGATCTTCATTTAATGTTGATCGGGTTACTATGAAAACCCTATGAGAAATCACATTTTCATCTTCTTCTCTGGAACTGCTGAGCCGACGTGAACCAAACCTGGCAGGGATAGTCTGGGAGTTCCTCTACAAATGATCCTCATTTTGTTCCCATGGGTTTGAAACACATGGCCACCAGAGGCCTTCTTTGCTCTTGATAGGTGTATTTTGAAAAATCTTCGCTGAAACCACAGGGCCTAATGTTTTGAAACTTTGCATGGTTGATGACTGGGACCCCCCTCTACCAACTATCCTCATTTAATGTTGATCGAATTGCAAAAATGGCTTCAATTGTGGCTAAAAGTTACGAAAGAAACCCTATTGGAAATCACATTTTCATCTCCTCTGGAACTACTGAGCCGACTTAACCAGGCCTGAAAATAAGCAGTCTGACATTTGAAGAATGGGGTTCTCAGAGGGTGAATTTGATGGATTGGTGAATTTGCTATCCCATACAGTGGACCAATTTATCCTCGGGGCACTTCTTTCTGTTTAGTTTTGAGACCCTGATTCAGATTGAAGTTCACAGAGGGTAAATTTAGTGATGCTACCCTGCTATGCAGGGTAGCATCACTAAATTCACCCTCTGGGAACCTCATTTTGCAGATGTCAGTCTGCTTATTTTCTGGGTTGGACTTAAGGGGTCGTCCAACCTAACTTTGGTCAATTTTTTGACATTTTTCCCAATGCCTCAGAAACAGATAAGAGAAGTAAGGAAAGGCAAATTATATACCAAAATAATGAGTAAAGTGCATAGAAAAGGTACATATAATTTTTTTCAGGACAAAAAGTGAATTTTAGGATTTTTAAGAAGATTAATTTGCAAATGGCATAAGTAACGAACCGGTAAAACCACAAAATAATCGGTAATTCGAAAGCCTTGTCCTCAATATAATGATAACATACTACAGACTCGGAGAAAGCATTTTTCTGACACACACTCTGGTGAGTTTTGACGTTTGAATGTAATAACATCAACACAAATTTTGGATGTTCCGGATGTGGCCATGTTTCAACGATGTTTTTCCGGTCATGTGATTACGATGTGGTTCTTGCAGAAATACTCAATTTGGGCAATCGTAAGAATGCAAGGACGTGATCACGCCCTTTATTTGTTCGAGACAATGTATGAGCGGATTTGCAAACAGGTGACAGCAAGTACTTGAGCTGTTAATGTCATAACTGCAAAATATGGTTCGAAATTCCCTCTCGCGTTTACAGGCCGTCGGAACTTTTTTGTTGACAAAAAATCTGAATTATTGGGCACTAGAAAGACAACATGAACCACTTGTAAAAAAAATAACCGAGTGTATAAAATCGGGACGATACACACAAAATAAGGCAATATTCATAACAAAGTAAGCAGAATGCTTCAGAAATCACTTTTTCACGAAGTATATTCCAAGTGACCTGGAACTATATTGAGCGTGTTAATTTCTCCCTGTCGCTGCGAAGTTATTTACTTCCTAGTAACCATGGAATTTGAAGGCGGGTATGTTTGATGTCTGCAAAGGACCGATTGAAGATGGGGTGAAAATGATGCATTCGTGCTTTTAAATAAGGTGCGCTTGGACGACGCTGAGAATTTAGTTTTTTCTTGCAATCAACCATAGTAATACAAGCGTCGATCAGTGTCTTTTATGATCGTTTTACACTGACAAATGTGACAAATCTCCTTCACCGGAAACCATCCCCCAATTTGCATATCACAATAAACATAACCGCTGTCACGGAGTGTCAGCGTGACCGTGTGGTCAAAACTGAAACGAATTATCGAATGCACGGTCAATATTAGCTGCAATTGGCTTTTAAATAAATGAAATACACGAAATATTCGCAATTTCTTCATTATTCATGCCGAGTTACTTTTTAACCAAACCACATGCGTTCAGTTTCGTTTGTCGGCATCAAACTGATATTGTTTGTGGTAATTAAATAGTACGAGAAGGCGCAGGAAGCCAAATATTTTCCATCATCTATTATTTAATTCAAATTGATAATTTCTTTTATTTTACTGAAATTATGAACTGATAAGGTGGGTGTGTTGCGATTATTATGCCCCAGACCTGGAAGTTGGAAAATCAAAGGTGCATCTAGGGCCGTGCAGTGGTAACCCCTGTCCTCTTAATCTTAGTCTTCCCCATTCATCATTACATGTACGAACATTCCCCCTTGTATCTCAACCATTGCTACTCCAATTTGAAGGATATTTGGTTTTGTGATCAAGCATCATGGGGAAACAATGCCTGTGTAGTTGCTGTAGCATGTGTTTCTTCCCACATTTTTTCAGAGTTGTGGTACTTTTTCACTCTTTTGAGTTAGAACATTTTGTTTATAACTAGTTGATTTGTTACAATTTGTTGCAAAGTGCCTGCTAATACCCTCAATTGTATTGCTACAGAATTTTCTTGTGAAAATTTTGTTCCTATTACTTATCAAGCAACAACCTAATGAATATTCTGTATAAAGCCACCAATCTGATGTTTGACACTTTTATCGGAGCTGTTTTGAAGGCTTATGGAACTCGAAATGTTGATTATGGCAGGACTTTTCTATTCACCCATTAATTGATTAATTAAGTGTTATAGTTGGAAGTAAGAAGCATGAAAGGTCCAGAACTAAAACTCTAAAAAGAATGTTTTGCAATGTAACATGATTTTTGCAGATACACTTATTTGGAGGTTTACCTGTCTGATAGTGTTTGGAACATGTGTGGCCAGGATCTTCAAAAAGAAAAAAGAGTTAAACTTTGAGAAAAAAGGCATATGCCTTGAGTGCCAGAGGTAGAGTCATACAAGGAAGAGAGCCACCCCCCCCCCCCCCCCTGAAATTTTTTGTGTCAAATGGAGCTCACTTGTCATCTTTTGGGGATTGCTTTGTGTACTGCGTTCTTGAAAAAAATATGTGAGACCCTCCGGATGTGCCCTTCTGATCTCAATATGTCAATAAGCCTCCTTGGGGAAAGTACATGCAATAATGGTTATGTAAGGTTGATTTGATGTGTTTTGAATAACAATGTACTTTTAAGTACATTAGTTGGTTTATTGCAGTGACAGGTTACAGTTACCCTTATTTTTTCTCCAACAGATATCATGAGTGTATTGGTGTCCAAGAGTTAAACAAAGCTAATATACTTATTGATAAACCAGACAAATTTAACAATTTAATCACTATCAAATTGATGCATGGGATAAAAGGGGTTACAGTGCAAGGGGTTTGTATATATATTTATTCAACTACAATGTATGACTTTGCAGTGCATTCTACATAGGAGAATATCATATTTTCTTTCCAAACCATTACAGTAACACATAATCTTGATATTGGGAGACACTCTTTTGTCCTTCCATACTTCTTCTGCTGGACTCCTTCAAGTTGACCTTTGTTGAACTCCCCAAATCAAAACATAAACAAAAGAAAATGTCTGCCTTCAATCAGTGAGCACTCCACTTATAAAATTTGGTCTCAATCTTCATTACTTTCATGAATTAGGAAAAGATTTCTTCGAGTATGTACTTAAATGTTTATAGAATACAGCTGTTATTTTATTTTGAGGTATTTTATTGTAAAAATTTTGTTCTCTTACTTATGCCATAGCAGACTTTCAGGTGATGCTATTTACACATGGCAGCAGTTCCATGGCAAATTTCAGTTTCCACATGTTCTATGTTTCATTCCAAGCATTTTGGTATATAATTTATTGGGGTTATTCATTTTGGGCCTTTTTTAGACTTGAAAGAAAATTACATGAAATTTGACCAAAGTTAGGTTGGACGTCCCCTTAACCAAACCTGGCAGGGATAGTCTGGAAGGTCTACAAATGCCAGAAGCATATTTTGATTTTGATTGGTGGATTTTGAAAACTAAGGCATACTGCACGTCGATAGTGCACGTCAACCGCTGTAACCCTGCTTGAGTGAAGCTTGAACAGTGTTAGAATGCTGAGGAGCTGACCGTTGCTCATTGATGTTCTCTCCGGGTACAATGGCTTCCTCTACTCGTAAAACTGTCACGGTTGCAATTAGCCATTGTGCATAAATTTGTGACTGTAAAAAACACCAAGAAATAAAAGAATGAATAAATATATAGCTCACCCTACAGGCCACAACTCTCAACCGATCAGTCCCAAATTTCATATTTGGCTTTGGGGCAATGTCGAGATGGGAGATATCAAATTTTTAGCTCAACTTGACAAAGTCAAGCTGAGCTATTGCCATCACTTCTCGGCCGTTGGTGTATGTACGTACATTAGTACGTACATCCACAATTTCCTTTGGCGCACCTCACAGGTCGCATTTATGATCAGATCACTTTGAAACTTGGTATGCTTGTTTGGGATGACCTCTAGACGGGATGGGAGCCAAAAAATGTTGCTGCGGCCAACGTTCTTAGAACTTAGTTTAGTCAGACCACACCATTTCCCTTTGGCAACCTGGTATGCTTGTTTAGGGTGACCTTTAGATTGGAGCTATCGATTTTCTTCAATTTCCATCAAAAATTGTTGCCAAGGCCCATCGTTTTTAGAACTTAGTTTAGTCAGACCTCAATATTTCCCTTTGGCACACCCTCCATGGCACATTTATGATCGGATTGTTTTGAAACCTGGTATGCTTGTTTGGGGAGACCTCTGGATGGGAGCTATCGGTTTTCTTCAATTTCTGTTGAAAAATGTTGCTGCTGCCAACGTTCTTAGAACTTAGTTTATTCAGACATCAATATTTCCCTTTGGCACACCTTACAGGGCACATTTATTAGCTGAACTTGACAAAGTCAAGCTGAGCTATTGCCATCACTTCTCGTCCGTCGGCGTACGTCCACAATTTTCTTTGGCACACCTCACAGGTCGCATTTATTTTCATTTCCTTTAAAAAATTATTGTTGTTTTCACCAGCCTTTGAACTTACTGCATTTGTGTAGTAACTTGAATTTGCACTCTCTGCAGGATATATTTATGAATTTCCATAAAAAAAGAGAAAAAAAACATTGCCATAAGCAATGACATTCAAACTTATTGCATTTGTGCATTAACATCTTCCTTTGGCATGCCTCAGAGGTTGCATTCATTATCAGGTTGTTTTGAAACTTTGTATGCTTATGCAGGATGACAAAGATAGGAGCTATCGATTTTCTTTTCATTTCCATCAAAAACAGCAACAGTCTTTGAATTTATTGCATTTGTGCATCAACATTCCTCTTTGACATGGCCTACAGGCCACATTTATCAGGATTTTTTTTTTAACTTGGTGTGCTCATTGGGCGAGACCTTTAGATAAGAGCTATTGATTAGCGTCATTCCTGTGAAAAAAGTTGCCATTTACAATATCCTCTGAACTTACTGCATTTGTGTATCAACATTCTTTCTTTAGCCAGTCTTGCAGTTTACATTTATAAATTCAAGGATTACTCTTGACAATGTGCACACACAATGCTGTTATGTTGAAATTTCACCAAATAACATTGGTACCAATGATCTTCAATTTTGCCATTTCACTTATAACTTACCAAGTTCAAGTTTGTCAAGTTGAGCTAGAGTGTCATTGACACTTTCATTCCAAATTTCATTGAAAAACATGGCCGCCAGTGGCCATCTTAGATTTGGCCTATAAATTGTCAACAATTCTATTAGCACACCCTACAGGCTGTTACCAGATTTTTTTCAAATTTCATATGTAGCTTTGGTTTGAAGTCTAGATGGGAGCTATCAAATATTTCTGTCGTTGGAAAACATGGCCACCAGCAGCCATCTTGGATTCGGATATAAATTTTAAACAATTCCATTAGCATCATGCAGGTCGCATCTCTCTCCTGATCTTTAGCTCAACTTGACCAAGTCAAGCTGAGCTATTACAATCACTTCTTGTCCATCGGCATACTTACTTACCTCCACAATTTGCTTTTGCACACCGCACCAGGCTTGGCAATTTCAGGAGAGCGATTTTTTAGCTCTCCTTACTGCCCTCCTGAAAGAATTAAGGAGAGCGAAAAATTGCCCTCCTAAATATTTTGGTCTGGGATGATTGAGATTACATGTATTATGCTCACATTAAATTTTTGTTGAAAGCAAAAATGTAATTTAACTTCGAAGTCACGTAACATCACGTAATTTCATTTTAAAAGTGGTTTAGTGGTAAAAGGTAATGGCTGCAACATACCCAAACACCGTTGCAATCATTTGAAGCAAAATGGGTCACAGCAATATTTTTTTTTTCTGTCAGTTTCAAGTTCAACAACTGACATCACAGTTTGAGGGGTAATTATTCAAGGAATATTGACACTATAATATACTACCATTACTACTATCCTGTCACTTGAAGCACTTGCACCAGGATGTGACTGTAGATTCAAGCAGACCTGTTGTCCCAGAAAGTCATATGCCTACCACTACCGCCTTCAACCCCCCTTGGGGGGTTGAAGGTGGTAGTGGTAGGCATATGACTTTATTGGACAACAGGTCTGGGTACACACACAGGTCTTGTCAAGTGTGTATTCGGTTGTTGAGTGAGACATCCAGATGTCTAAGAGATTTCGCTTTACCTTAGTAAAGTTAATAAAATCACTGATGTAGTCTGTTGGTTTCAGTTTCAATGAGTTCGTTCAACTGGATACTTAAAATGCTGTGTAAAGCTAATTGCTCTCCTAAGCTGATTGAGGAGAGCGATTTTTTGCCCTCCTCCATTTTTCAGAATGCCAGGCCTGCAGCACAGGTCACATGTATGATCAGATCACTTTGAAACTTGGTATGCTTGTTTGGGTTGACCTCTAGATGGGAGTTATTGATTTTCTTCCATTTCCATCCCAAAATGTTGCCACTGGCAACGTTCTTTAAAGTTAGTTTAGTCAGACCTCGGTGAAGTGGTTTGGTCAGACCTCAATATTTCCCTTTTTCACACCTTACAGGGCACATTTATGATCAGATTGCTTTGAAACCTGGTATGCTTGTTGGGGGTGACCTCTAGATGGGTGCTATAGATATTCTTTCATTTCTATCCAAATTTGTTGCGCTGGCAATGGTCAATGAACTTTGTTTAGTCAGGCATTAATATATTCCTTTGGCGCACCCTGCAGGGCACATTCATGACCAGATCGGTTTAAAACTTGGTATGCCTGTTTAGGGTGACCTCCAGATGGGAGCTATCAACAACCTTTGAAGTTAATTTAGCCAGGCATTAATATATTCCTCTGGCATGCCTTACAGGGTACATTTATGATTGGATCCCTTTAAAACTTGGTATGTGTGTTTGGGATGATCTCTAGATGTGAGCTCTTGGTGTTGCTGCTGGCAACGACCTTTGATGAACTAAGTGCACTTATGCATCAATATTTCCCTTATGCACATTTATGATCATATCGGTTTGAAACCTGGTATGCTTGTATGGTGTTACCTCTAGATAGGAGCTATCGATTATCTTCCATTTCCGTCAAATAATGTTGCTGCTGGCAATGAACTTAGTGCACTTAACTTTGCAGGGCACATTTATAATCGGATCAATTTGAAACTTGGTATTCTTGTGGGGGGTGACCTCTAGATGGGAGCTATCGATTTTCTTTCATTTCTGTAAAAAAATATTGCCGCTGGCAACGGCCTTTGAACTTAGTTCAGTCAGACCTTAATATTTCCCTTTGGCACACCCTACAGGGCACATTTATGATCAGATTGGTTTAAAACTTGGTATGCTTGTTTGGGTTGACCTTCGATGAAGTTAGTGCACTTATGCATCAATATTTCAGTTTGGCACACCCAGCAGGGCACATTTATAATCGGATCAATTTGAAACTTGGTATGCCTGTTCAGGGTGACCTCTAGATGGGAAATAATGATTTTCTTCCATTTTCAGCAGAAAAAGTTGCCGCTGGCAATGACCTTTGAACTTAGTTTAGTCAGGCATGAATATATTCCTTTGGCACCCTACAGGGCACATTTATGATCCGATCGTTTTGAAACTTGGTATGCTTATTTAGGATGACCTCTAGATGGGAACTCTCGATTATCATCCATTTCCATCAAATGAACTTAGTGCAGTTATGCATCAATATTTCCCTTTGGCACACCCTGCAGGGTACATTAAAAATCGTATTGCTTTGAAACTTGGTATGCTTGTTCAGGGTGACTTCTAGATGGGAACTGTCAATTTTCTTTCATTTCCGTCAAAAATAGTTTCTGTTGGCAACAACCATTGAACTCAGTATAGTCAGGCATCAGTATATTCCTCTGGCATGTCGTACAGGGCACATTTATGATACGAGCGCTTGAAACTTGGTATGCATGTTCTGGGTGGCTTATGGATGTTAGCTGTTTGTTTTTTTTCATTTCCATAAAAAAATTATTGTGAGCACCAGCCTTTGGACTTTTGGTGCATTTTTGTAGCAACTTATCCCTTTTTCACCCTCTACAGGGTATATTTATGAATTTCCATAAAAATGATAAAACAGCCATTGCCACCAGCCAGAACCATCAAACTTAGTGCATTTGTGCTGTAACATCTTTCTTTGGCATGCCTCAGAGGGCCCATTTATTATCGGGTTGTTTTGAAACTTTATATGCTTATTCGAGGTGACAGAGATAGAAGCTATCGATTTTCTTTTCATTTCAATCACAAACTGGCTGTCGGCAACAATCTTTGAAAAATTCCCTAGGTTCAACGTGGTGAATATTTTTTTTTCTTTGCATAACCCCTAGTTAGAATGCTTTCATATTTGGTATACAATATCTGTAGGGGTGTCAAGATTAAAGTTTGTTAAAATTGTGTCCCTAGGTATATATTTGGGTTCGCTATTGAAGACAAGAGGCCCCACGGGGCCTGAGGGCGCTCACCTGATACTGGCCGAGTCATATCACCAAAATAGCAAGGGATTCTGCCTTGTGGTTATTATCAGTTTTTCAACATAAAAGTGTTTTCTCTACTTAGTAACCCAGAGTGTTCATATGTTAGATCCCCATATTGGGTACTCAATAATTTATCTATTTATTTATTGGAATTTAAGGTCACTTTCTAAGGCTACATCATTACAGAGGCATAATTATAATATCAGGTTTGGTCAATCGTTTATGCCTATTACTGCCCACTTTACAGGGCTTTCAACGCAGGAATTGGTTACTGGGCCCAATTTTATCAATAAACCAGAACTTGAACAAATTTCAATTTGCCGCTTCTAAGAAAACTAAAAATCAAATATCAAAAGATTCTGAGAGGAGTATCAGAAAAAAAAGATTTTTTAAGAATATTTCTCATACTGAATTAAGTTATACATTGGGCTCCCATAGGGAACCCAAAAACAAAAGCTTCTGAAGCAGTGGTTTGGGAGAAGAAGATTATTCAACGTTATTCCCATTACCTACAGTGTTAAAAAATGATGACTCGGCACTTTTAGTCCTGGAAAAGTACTTATGATAAAACCAATGGCATTTTTTTCACCATTCCTTTCTCCCGGCCCTAAGGAAGCTTCACATTGTATAAAAATTCTCAGTGCCATGTAGTTCTGGAAATATGGGCATTCAAAAAAAAAAAATTTTTTCAGCTCCTGTAGTTGCCGTGGGGGACAGGTTTATGGCATAAATTAGGTATTTGTGACCCAATAAGCCCTCATATCAAATTTGGTTCAAATCGACCTCTTGGTTTGAAAAATAAAAATTTTGGTATAATTTGGGCTTCTACAGTGAGCCCAAATATGAACCAAGGGACTTGGCTTTAACAAACTTCACTCTCAGCCCCCCCCCCCCCCCCCCCCCCCCCCCCCTACGAATGCTGTACATCAAATATCAAAAGATTTTGACTGGTGGATCTGAAAAAAAAATTTTTTTTAAAGAATATTGCTCAGGGTAAACAATTTTCGGCATAAATTAGGTACTTATGACCCAATAAGCCCTCATATCAAATTTGGTTCAAATCGACTTTTTGGTTTGGAAAATAAAAATTTTGGTATAATTTGGGCTCCCACAGTGAGCCCAAATATGAACCCAGGTACTTGGCTTTACCAAACTTCACTCTCAGCCCCTAAGAATGCTGTACATCAAATATCAAAACATTTTGACTGGTGGATCTGAAAAAAAAATTTTTTTTAAAGAATATTCCTCATATTGAACTAAGTTATAATTTGGGCTCCCACAGGGAGACCAAATATGAGCCGAAGGACTTGACTTGAACAAACTTGAATCTCACCTCCCTAAGCATACTGTATACCAAATATCAAAAGATTCTGACCGGTGGATGCGAAGAAGAAGATTTTAAAAGAATATACCTCGTATTGCACTAAGTTACAATTTGGGTTCCCAAAGGGAGTCCAAATATGAACTCAGGGACTTGGCTTGAACAAACATCAATCTCACCCCCCTAAGGATGATGCATAGCAAATATCAAAAGATTCTGATTTGTGGATCCGAAGAAGAAGATTTTTAAAATATATCCCTCATATTGCACTAATTTGAACATTTGGGTTCCCATAGGGAACCCAAATATGGACCGAGGAATTTGATTTCTACAAATATGTGAATCAATGTTCCAAAGATGTTATATGTAAAATATGAAAGCTTTTAGAGCAGTGGTTTGGAAGAAAACAATTCTTTATTTTTTTCCCATTGCCTACTGTGTTAAAAAATACTGACTCAGCACTTTTTCAGAGTCCCGAAAAAGTACCCTATGATAAAACCGATAGCAATTTTTTTTTACCAATCCTTTCTGTTGGTCCCAAGAAAGCTTCACACCAAATAAAAATTCTCACTGCCGTGCAGTTTTTGAGATATAGGCGTTTTAATTTTTTTCTATTTTTAGCTCCTGTGGTTCCCACGGGGCTACAGGAAAAAAAATTTCTGCATAAATTAGGTACTTATGACCCAATAAGCCCTCACATAAAATTTAGTTCAAATTGGCCTCTCGGTTTAAAAAATAGAAATTTGGGGTGGGGCCAAAATTTTTGCTCCTCCCATAACATCGCCAAGTATAGACCTACAAACTTCTCTTGAACAAACTTGAGTCTACACCTCAAAAGGAAGCTGCATACCAAATATCAAGTCTCTGCTATTGCTGGTTCTTGAGAAGAAGATTTTTTAAGAATTGGAGCATTTTTGCCCCACCCCTCTGCTCAATATGAGCCGAAACCTAATTTGCCCAAAAATCAAAATGCCGCTATATAACCCCTACTCACATGAAATTTCATTAACATGCGGCCAGTGGTTTGGAAGAAAAAGACCCAAACACCACCTTCACGCCGGACGACGGACGACGGACGCCGGACGACGGACGAAAAGTGATCAGAAAAGCTCACCCTGACTTTCAGTCAGGTGAGCTAAAAAGGCATGATGCTGGGACTATTTTTGTCACTCCTGATGGTCTCAAGGATTGACAATGTATCCAATGGAGATGGACTGCTTAACCCTTCACCTATCACGAAAGGCAGACAGCAGTGGGAAATAGAATTGTTGAATAAAACATAGCTTGTGACCCCTTAATATAACGTCCAATGAGGGGTCATAAGGTAATGCTTTTTGCTATGTAAAAAAAATAATGCGAATTGGCTGTTGATTTTTTGTGAATAGCTTTGTCCGGTTTTGACCTGTTACTTCTTGTAAAGGATTAATGTAGACTTGTTTCTTGGACTGTTTCTATTGTGTTCTGTTCAAGGTTAGCGTTTCAGGCCCCATGTGGCTTTGTGTTCTTGTCAAGTTAGTTTTTTTTCCCACTTTTGAGCATGCCTGGCCCTTGATGCAGGTGAGGTATTGTCATCATTTGGTGTTTGTAAACTTTTTAAATTTTCACCTGTGGAACTACTGAGTGAGTCCGACTCAAACTTTGGAGGGATGGTGTATGTGAGGTTGTCTACAAAGAATCATAATGTTGTTCCCATTGGATCAAAGAAATGGTTTGCACAGACATTCTTTTATTCTGTTTGGTTGATTTTGAGAAATGTTCTCTGAAACTTCCCGGCCCAGTGTTTTCAAACTTCACATGGCTGATGAATGTGAAACCCTGTACTAACGATCCTCATTTAACCCTTTGATACTTTTGTATGTCTTATGATGTACGAAATCGAGCAGCGCGTTGATACTTTGTGGTCATTTGTTTTGTTATTATTTTTCGATTTTTAGCTCGTCTGTCCGTTTGTCCGTCCGTCTGTCCGTACGTCAACAATTGGCTATGGCTCGGGCTAGAGGTCGTATTTATGAACCGATCTTTACGAAACTTCTTGGGTACCTTTGTTATGACTGTGGGACGAGAACGAGTGTTTTTGGGTGCGGTCCAAAATTCAAGATGGCTGCCAGCCGCCATTTTGTACCGATGATGCAGAAATCTGTTTTTTGTACAGAACTTCCATATGAAAGCTCTGATTTGAATAATTTTTTGTATGAATGTTTAGTACCATGGGGTACATCACATATAATACGGGTTTTTTTCTCGTGCGTAAATTGTGCAAATTAGACTAATTTTGATGTTTTTTGGTGTTACTTTCAGCACTGTAAGTGCAAATGCCAATACGGCTCGGGCTAGAGGCCATATTTATGAACTGATCTCTACGAAACTTCTTGGGTACCTTTGGTATCACCGTGGGACGAGAACGAGTGTTTTTGGGTCCGGTCCGAAATTCAAGATGGCCGATGGCAGCCATTTTGTACAAAATTAGGTGCAATCAGATTTTTGCACAGAACTTCCATATGAAAGCACTGATTTGAATAATTTTTTGTGTGAATGTTTAGTACCATGGGATACATCACATATAATATGGGTTTTTTTCTCGTGCAGAAATTATGCAAATTAGATGAACTTTGATATTTCAGTGCGACTTACACACCTTAAGTACACATGTCAATACGGCTCAGACTTGAGTCTGTATTTATGAACTGATCTTCACGAAATGTCTTGGGTACCTTTGTTATCACCTTGGGACGAGAACGAGTGTTTCTGGGTGCGGTCTAAAATTCAAGATGGCTGCCAGTGGCCATGTTGTACCGAAATTAGGTCTAATCAGTTTTTTGTACACAACTTCTATACAGCTCAGACTAGAGGCCATATTTATGAACCAATCTTTACGAACCTTGTTGGGTACCTTTGTTATCACCGTGGGATGAGAGCAAGTGTTTTTGGGTGTGGTCTGAAATTCAAGATGGCCACCAGCAGCCATTTTGTACCAAAATTAGTGCAATCAGTCTTTTGTACAGAACTTCTGTATGAAAGTTCTGATTTGAATAAATTTTTGTATGAATGTTTAGTAACATGGAATACATCACATATTCTAAGGGGTTTTTTTTCGTGCAGAAATTATGCAAATTAGATGAACTTTGACTTATTCAGTGCTACTTGAACAATGTGAGCACACATGTCAATACGGCTCAGGGTAGAGGCTGTATTTATGAACCGATCTTCACAAAACTTTTTGGGTACCTTTGTTATCACCTTGGGACGAGAATGAGTGTTTCTGGGTATGGTCCAAAATTCAAGATGGCTGCCAGTGGCCATTTTGTACCAAAATTAGGTCCAATCAATTTTTTGTCACAAGTTCTATACAGCTCGTATTTATGAATTGATCTTCACAAAACTTCTTGGGTACCTTTGTTTTCACCTTGGGACAGGAACGAGTGTGTTTTGGGGTGCCTTTGTTATCACTGTGCTATGAGAACAAATATTTTGGGGTTCAGTCAGACCCACTCTGGGACTCAAAGATTTCTTTTCTAGTTTAGCATCTGACTGTCACCCACCTTTACAATACTTTACCTATACATTTGTTACAGGCAACGGTCAGTATTTATGTACAGACCATTACAATACTTTATATGTACCTTTGTTATCAGGTCATTACCTAGATGTTTGTCATTGCTGTGTCACATACTATACATGTGCATGTCTGTGTCTTGACAAGTTGAGCTACAGTGTCATTGACACTTTCATTTTAAAGTTTTAACCTCAATACCTATTTTCTCCCGAATACTGCTCAGTGACAACCGTTGAGCCAAATGTTATCGCAGCTTAAAATACTAATATAATTCTGCTATCAAGACTTCTTAACTGGTTGAGTGATAGAAACCACTATCAGGGCTTTCAAAAAATGAGGATACCAAAGCAAAAGCAAACACTTTCCTTGCTAAAATTTGATATTCAGTCAAACATAAATAATATTTTGTTTATATAAATTTGCTTTATTACAAATTATTGGAGAGTGCCTGTGGGCACTCTCCAATAATTTGTAATAAAACAAGTTTTGAATAACAAATTTAGACCTCCAAAAATAATCTCGCCCTCAACCAGATAATCACTAATGTGAAAAATATCTTGTTTTTTGTACTTTCCGACGTTTGACATCGCATTTTGAACAAGGGCAACGCTCCCGGTCCCCCGACCAAGATGGCAAATTCAAGGGAGCTGTTAGGATGCAATTTGTTCGCAGAGCATGGCCATTTTTTAACTTGACCTGTATTTCCAACCAATTAAACCACATACTTAGTTTCGTTTCAATCAAATGATCCAAAGTAAAGTTATCATCCGGACAACACAAAAACCGTATTTTCTAAGTCGAAAAAGGGGAATAAATCCAGTAAAAATCAGTGGAGCGTGCCCATTTTCGAACTTGACCTGCATTTCCACCCAAATAAGCGGCATACTAAATTCGTTTCAATCAAATGATCCTAACTAAAGTTATCATCCGGACAACACAAAAACTGTATTTTTTAAGTCGAAAAAGGGGAATAAATCCCGTAGAAATCAGTGGAGCGTGCCCATTTTCGAACTTGACCTGCATTTCCACCCAAGTAAGACACATACCAAATTTAGTTTCAGTAAAATCATCCAAACTAAAGTTATCATCCGGACAAGGGTGTGACGGACGGACGGACACTGCTGATTACAATAGTCAATGTTGAAGAAACTGAATTCCGAGTGACGTTTGAATGTCGGGATAATTAAAGTCTCAAAGGGTAAATGTTGATAAGGTTACATACGGCTCCTAGCTACCGTACAAACGGTATTGGAAATAACATTTTGATTTAGTTTTCTGGAAGTACTGACCCGATGTTATCGAAACTTGGCCTGAATGTTCTGTCAGAGTTCCTGTTGGATGAGAAATGTGGCTGCTAGAGGCATTCTTTGAATCTGATTTGTTGATTATGCAAACAAAATCTCGTGTGAAAGTAGAAGGGCAAATGTTTAGAAACTTAACATGATTGATAACTGGGAGAACTACCACTGATCCTCATGTAATGTTGACTGTGAGGGGGTGCGGTGGCTCAGTTGGTAGAGGTGCAGGCTGCAAGCCGAGAGGTCCTCGGTTCGAATCCCACCTGCGGCAACCGCGTTGTGTCCTTGGGCAAGACACTTCACCCCGATTGCCTACATGGGGGCACGATGACTCTGTGTACTGAGGCGTACTGCACGTCGATGGTGCGCATGTCTTCAACCAATCTAACCCTGCCTGTGCTGCGGTGCAGAGTTCAGAGTTACGATGTTGGGGAGCTGACAGCTGCTCGTCGTTTCTCGGTGGTTCTCTCCGGGTACTCCGGCTTCCTCCACCCGTAAAACTGTCACGGTCATGATTAGCCATTGTGCATAAGTATGTGACCTTAAACACCAATAAATAAATAAATAATGTTGACTGTGTTGCAGAAATGGCGCCAATTGTGGCTCATAGTTACCATGGAAACCCAATAGTGGGAATGTTATGTTACTGTATACTATATTTTAGAATGTCTGTATGTCGTTCCGTTTGTCCGCTATAGAAATGAATATGGGGCCACCCCGAGTGTCCAAAATGGGTCTACTAGGAGTCCTTTTTTATGGTGGAGGTCATCGTCAGGTTTAAAAAAGTGTGTGGGGTGGGGGTGTTGGGGGGCACCAAAAGTTATGACCCAATTTTTTTTTTACCGATATATGTCTTCAAAGGGGTCTACAAGGGGTACGTTTTTATCAGGAATCTGATGGTGATGTTTAAAAAAGTGCCAGGGTGGGGTGTAGAGGGGCACCAACAGTTATGACCAAATTTTGTCTCACCGGTATAGGTCTTCAAAGGGGTAATTTTCATACTCTCCTCAGCTCGAGCAACGCCGGGTAACCCTGCTAGTATGAAATATACTTGTCCAGTGTGAAGGAAAGTTTGCAGAAATATTGTATTTTAAGTGTAAAAACAGTCATCATAATGTTTTGCAAAGCTTAAGTATCCTGGCATCCATTTGTATTGTTTGATTTTGAATAGAATAATCGTGGAATATATTGTTCTGGCAGCTGATCCCTTGAAGGTTGTTTAACATTAGAAACCGTTTGCAGGGGATACCGTTTACTGTGTACCTCATTGTGTAAAAAAAAAAAACGCCTTACTTTAATAACCTGCCTTGGATTTTAAAGACTTAGCTTTAATAAGGCAAATGCTAACACTTTACCCAAATCATACAATTTCAAAATGTATGATTTTAAATATCAGTTTTTAGCTTAACTTGACAAAGTGAAGATAAGCTACTGCCATCACGCGTGCATAAGTCTGTGAGTTTGTTCACATTTTCCTTTAGCACAGGCTACACCCCATAGTTCTTGTGTGATCGTCACAAAATTTTATATGCAGGTTTGGGGTCATGTGTAGATGAGAACGTCCACTTTTGGTCAAACGGTGTGATTGCCTGAGCCTAAAGTCCAAAACCCATTAGCATCTTGACTCCATATATTGCCAAGATGATGACATCCTCTTTTGGTCGTGATTGGTCAACTGTGACTGCTACAGGTGCCTGAAGCCCGAAAACCTTGAGCACAGTGTACAGGTCATATTTATGAAGAGATTTCATTATAACTTGGTAGGATCACTCTAGATGATGCCCAGATGAGAATGTTCTCTTTTGGTTGCAAGATCCCTGCCCCTCCCTCCCCAACTGAAATGGCCAGACTTGCCCCATTCCCACACAGCCAAGTGACGTTGATGTCAACATTTCCGTTGGTATCCAAGGACCAACCGAGCTTGAATTTCCTTTACTTCTGTGATGTGACAAGAACCTGTGTGACCAAATGTTATCCCAACATGCTTAAAGAGATAGCAATGTGTGCGTAGCCCTTTGAACTTCCCCACCCGACCTGCATGCAGATAATTCAGGATTGTTCCTGGCCCTTCACGTGTTGTCAACATTCTAGTCTTAAAACAGTATAAAAGTAATGAGCATATGTGGCCCAGTTGGTTTCACCCCCACCCCTTCTGAAGTTGAACTAGGAAAGAAATGTCCCCAGTGTTATCCAAACCCTCCCATCCGTTCGAGGAGAGGAACTTGTTCAAACATTTTGCATTTGTAGCCACACTTTTTCCCCTGTACCCAGCCCCTATATTACAGTCATGTTCTATCCCAGGGTAGGTCAGTGTTAACCCCAATGTATGTATATAATTCAGGATTGTTCCTGGCCCTTCACCTGTTGTCAACATTCTAGTCCCAGTATCAAAAGTGAGCCCCCCCCCCCCTCCCTGAGCAATCTTACATACATGCATTGTTCTCCTCCTGAGCAAAAGTTATGGTATTACAGCTGTTATCCCCAAGCGGTATTGCTAATATGAGATCGCTCAGAAAATAGTCAACTTGAAGCAGGAAAGAAATATCCCCAGTCCTATCCAACCTCAAACTCCTACTCTTCCATCCCACCACCCCCATCCATTTGAGAAGCAGAACTTGTGCAAACATTTGGCATTTGTAGCCACACTTTTTTCCCAACATGCTTGGAAAGATATGGTTGTATGCCTGTACCCAGCCAAGCTACCCCTCCCCCAACTGGCATTCCCAGACCTGAACCCCTTCCCACCCCCAACTGAAATGCCTAGACCTGTCCCCTTCCCACACAGCCAAGTGACATTCATGTCAACATTTCAGTTGGCAGTACAATAGAGTAAAGGTGTGCTCAGTCAGTTCAGCCTCCTCCTCTCCAGCTACATTACTCTCCTGTGCCATCCCACGGCAGACTAGTGTGTTAACCCTGAGCAGGTCAGTGTTGATTCTTGTGAACCCCAATGTATGTAGAAGTTTTTTTTTAAGATATTGTCATTATTATATTGTAAATGCGAAGGGGCATAGAATATAGAGCAAAATGAATGAGAATGACCATGTATATATATAATCTTTGTAGATCAGTCAATGAACTGGAAGTATCTTCAATAAAATGTTTGTGCTCACAAATCCTTGAGTATGTTGTTTCTCTTTCCCATAACATGGAGAGATTTTTAAGTAAAATAGATACATGGATATGGAAACAAAATGAAGAACTATTAAAGATATTTGAAGTATTTATTAAGAAGAAGAATGTATAAGTACACATGCATATATAAGTGTTTAAAGAAACATATACAAGTATGTATTTATAAGTATATAAAGATGTATATGAGCATGTCAATGAATAGTATTTTATAACAAGTGTATATTAAGATATTACATAAAGAAACAAAAAGAATATTATTTTTTTTTTTTTTTTTTTTCTTTTCGTTGCCCCACCCAATAAAAAAAAATTCCGGGTGGGGCTTCAGAAAGCAAAGAAGCTGACTTACTCAGACTGTCCCACCCAAGTGAGAAAACCTGTTGGCAGCTGACGGAGACACAGTCCACACAAGATGACTCGGCATGCCTGAAGACAATTTAGTCCGAGAGCTATGTCACTGCTGCTACACATAAAGAGGTTTGAGGTTTTCTAATCACACTCTGGAAATGTATTTCTTTGACGACAGGTGTCTGCACTAACAGGAAAACTCCTCCCTTTTAGTGCAGAGACACCAATCATTAAAAGATGCATTTCCAGAGTGCAGAGGCAGCTACCAAAAAAGAAAAACTACAAGAAAACCCCCCCTCCTCAAACATCATGGACTCTTAACAGTACCATAGCTCTTGGGGTAAAGCATCCAGACATGCTGGGTCATCTCATATTTCCTGTGCCTCCGTCAACTGTCACCAGGTCCTCAGTCAGGTGAGACAGCATCAGTAAGTCAGAAAATTAGTAAGTTAGTGGGCCAGTTAGTGGGCTTATCCAAACATCAGTCATGTTGGAATCTGTGTAGCAATCCATTTTTTCAATTCAATTCGTCAGATGTGCGTAGAAAGAAAATGTCTCGACCTTCGGTCTCGACGTTTTCTTCCTACGCACATCTGACTCGTTGAATACAAAACGACTCATTGAAACATACATGTAGTTTTGTCTATATACTGCACATTTACTTGTCAATTCTAAAATTTCTAAATGTCTACATTGATGTCCACTATTTGGGTGGCCGAGTACAACATCACCTTTGTCAGTATTGTTTGTTTTTCCGTCCCTGACAGCAACAAGACATCATCTCCAATGTAAAAGCACTGCAGATGGCGCCTTGTTGCAGACGAGATATAGAAAAAAAATGCTGGCGCTCACAATGTACAGAAATATTAGCAACTGAATATACACCCATGTTACAAATCGATACTCAAAAACTTTTCTGATTGACAATCGTTTTCCACTTGGTCTGCAGTTTATCATTATTCCATTTCAAGTCCAAATGTCCACAAGGTTCTGTCGTATGGAATCATCCATCATGGAATCAACATACCACCACTCATCCAATCTTGAAACTGAAATAAAGAAAATTTACATTTCATGTCTTTCTAATTCAAAAAATGTCTTGAAAAACAATGGTTAAAGGACAAAGTTAGGACAACTAATCTAGGATGAAAAAATCCCAATAGGATCACCGATCCAATGTCAAGTTGTGAAAGCACAAAAGTGGGTTTAATCACTAGAGAAACAGAATTTACTTCACCCAGTAAATTTAAGTCTGTGTGAAAAAGGCTAAAAGTATCGGGAATGAACGAAAGATAATTTATGGAGGCTTATTTTCAGGAGTAAAATATTTTTAAACAAATCAGAAATGGATTTTCGTTAATAGTATTTACAGATATTCATACTGGAATCGGAATAATTTTTTAGAAGAACCCACAAAAGGCACATATGTGACCAGCATTCAAAGGGTTCGATACACGAATCAGAAATGGACATTTTTGGCTCTGCCCACTAATTTGAGAGATAAAATACGTTCATAAACTTTATAAATGCATTAAGGTGTAATAAAATGCATTTCCCAGTCTTTCTGAATAACATGCACTTGATGACTTTGGTAACCTCTTTCAGGCAGACCCCTAGGTGACCTTGACCCATATTTTGAATCTCCATCAAGTGTCGACTCATTTGGTGTTAATACCACGATTGAGATATGAACGTGACCTGCTTTCAAAATTTTTGGCCACAACCACTTTTTTAACGTAAAAATGCATGAAGGGACCCCAGGAATGCTTTGGGGGCTCAAAAAATGTGATTTCCAGCAATTTTGAAAAATGCACTCAATGACCCCTGGGTGACCTCCACGACCTTGACCCACATTTTGAATCTCCATCGAGTGTTGGCTCATTTGGTGTTGATCCCAGGTCCATATGTCATACCACACCCGAGATATGGGCGTGGCCCACTTTCAAAACACCCCTGATACCCCAGGAATCTGAAGAACATAGGTGGCCGAGAACTTGTGGCTGTCTATCAGCATGCCAAAAATCAACGAGATAGGGCAATTTTCGAGTTATCTTGCAGAAAAAAAGTGATGAGAAGACAGAAGAAGAAGAAAAACAAGAGGCACCAAGGGGCCTGACGGCGCACACCTGACATGGTAGCCTAAATATCAACCCAGAGAATTGATTTCAACAAGTTGCATCTGCTCCTCCTAAGAAAAGCAAAAAAAGATTTTTAAAGAATATTCCTCATATTGAACTAAGTTATAATTCGAGCTCCCACAAGGAGCCCATATACGAACCGAGGGACTTGGCTTTAACAAACTTGAATCTCACCCCCCTATGGATACTGCACACCAAATATCAAAACATTCCGACTGCTGGATCTGAAGATGTTTTTAAAGAAAATTCCTCATTTTGAACTAAGTTATCATTTGGGCTCCCACAGTGACCCCAAATATGGACCTAGGGACATGGCTTGAACAAACTTGAATCTCACTCCCCCCTAAGGATGCTGCATACCAAATATCAAAACATTCCGACTGCTGGATCTGAAGATTTTTAAAGACAATTCCTCATTTTGAACTAAGTTATAATTCGGGCTACCACAGTGAGCCCAAATATAAACCCAGGGACTTGGCTTGAACAAACTTGAATCTCACCCCCCTAAGCATGGTGCATACCCAATATCAAAAGATTCTGCCTGCTGCATCTTGAGAAGAAGATTTTCAAAGAAATTTGCCTGAAATGCACTAAGTTCAAATTTGGGCTCCTATACTGAGCCCAAATATAAAACCTGGGAGCCGATTTGAACAAGCTTGAATCAGATCCACCCCACAATGTTGCATACCAAATATCAAAAGATTCTGCCTGCTGGATCTGGAGAAGATTTTTTTTTAAGAAATTTGCCTGAAATGCACCAAGTTCGAATTCAGGCTTCTTTTGTGAGCCCAAATATGAATCTAGGGGGCCGATTTGAACAAACTTGAATCAGATCCACCCCACAATGTTGCATACCAAATATCAAAAGATTCTGCCTGCTGGATCTGGAGAAGATTTTTTAATGTTCTTCCCATTGCCAACAGTGTTCAAAAAGTGCTGACTCAGCACTTTTTCAAAGTCCCGAAACTGTACCCTATGATAAAACCGATGGCAATTTTTTTTTACCAATCCTTTCTGTTGGTCCTAAGGAAGCTTCACACCAAATAAAAATTCTCGGTGCCGTGCAGTTTTGGAGGTATGGGCATTTTAATTTTTTTCTATTTTTAGCTCCTGCAGTTGGGGCTGTTGGAAAAATTTTTTTCACATAAATCAAGTACTTATAATCCAATAATACCTCATATTGAATTTGGTTCAAATCGGCCTCTGGGTTCAGAAAATAGAAATTTCGGGCGGGGCAAAAATTCTTGCCCCTCTCAGAACAAAGGTAAATATTGCCCGTCAAACTTCTCTTGAACAAACTTGAGTCTACACCTCAAATGGAAGCTGCATACCAAATATCAAGTCTCTGCTATGGCTGTTTCATGAGAAGATTTTTTTAAATTTTGTGCATTTTGGCCCCCACCCCACTCCACAATATGAGCAGAAATCCAATTTGAAGTAAAACCCAAATACCCCTATATAACCACTACTTACATGAAATTTAATTAAAATGTGGACAGAGGTTTAGGAGAAAGAGGCTCAAACACCACCTTCACGCAGGATGACGGACAGTGGACGGAGAGATAAAAAAAGCTCACCCTGACTTTCGGTCAGGTGAGCTAAAAAGCCTGTCCCAGACATGTCTGTCAAGGGCTGTGAAAAGCCTGTTTAGGGTACTTCCTAAAAGTCCTCGAGAGCTCTGCCTGTAAGCAGATCACTACTGTTGGGTGTCAAATAAATATGGTGACCCAAATCAACATGATGTCTTGCAAATTATCAAAAACTCTGCAATATGACAGTACCCTATATATGAGATGACACACATCCTAAAATTGTTTACTGTATCAACAGGTGCGTCCAACTTTGTGTATAAAGGGAAAAATATCAATTTGTAAAAGTAGCATGGTGGGTACTTTGAACTAAAACCACCAGCAGTTGCACACAGAAATATTCAAAATTTATCCCAATAATTTACATTGTGGTTATTTATTGGGGTTTTAGGTCTTTTTCAGTATCTTTTGCCATACCATGACCATAATCTGGGTATGAAGCCAAGTTTAGCAAGCGTCGATACCTGTGCTGCCCACTTTCAAGAACAGTGATTGTCATGTCCTATTTTACCAGTAAAGCTGGACATCTCCCTGGGTTCCAACAGGAACATTGTGGTTACTTTCACAAGTATCATACTTTTGAACTGGTGCAGTCAAAGTTAATATCAACGATTCAGTAGTGTTGACACTCAAACAAGGCTAATTAGAATTAACACTGGAGATGCTAAATAGCCTCATTTCAGGTTTCCAGAATGCACCTCCAAATGGAGGGCTTCAAAAAAATCATTTCTAAGTTGAAGGGGTATAACTTAGTTAAAATTGTTGCAGACTGTAAATTCTTTGTTATGCACATGTTCACTGTCCGTGTTTGTTTCTGAAATTTCACTCAATTCGCATAAAAAATATAGAAGGTGTTATATAATAGTGCTGTAGATTGAATATTTCAAAATCTGCTCATCAGGCCTTTAACCCTTTACCTAACCTGAAAAGCAGACGACACTTGCAAAAATATTTCTTGAAAAACTAATTTTTTTCATTTTTTGTCTCAAATACATAGGTTATGACCCCCCGTTGGAACGAGCTCGATGAGCTCGTTCCAACGAGGGGTCATAACCTATGTTTTTGAGACAAAAAATTATGAAAATTAATTGGTGATTTTTGAGAATAGCGCTGGCCGGTTTTGGCTGTTACTTTAGGTAAAGGGTTAAAAATAGCATAAGTGACCACTTTGTTCAAGCTACATTCAAGCAAAGTTACTGTGACTTAACCAATTTTCCAGTTTGTGACAAATTCTACATGTGCCCTGTATTTTTTTTAGTGTTGAGAGGTTATGAAAATTTTCTATGGTTTCGGTCACTACTTGTTTTTTTAAAAAAAGAGTTGATTTCGGTTTCGTTTTTTAAAAATATTCAAGTATTAAACACTATAAACAGTTGTGTTTTTCACCAAATATTAGTAATATTAGTTTTAATAAAATAAAAGTTCAAAGTGCAAGTACATTAACCCCCCCCCCCCCCCCCCCCCCCCAACACACACACACACACACACACAAACAAGAGGAAAATGCTGTGCAAGCAATGCACGCCTCGGGTAAAAAAAATGCTGAAGGTGTAATGTTGTGAAATGTCAGGCCAAAGAAAAAAAATCCCTTTGTTTGGGTAACCCGACCAACCCTAAACAATTATGCCGACCCTAAAGATTTTAACAAGTAAAAGTTGCTCATATAGGTCATTGTAACCCTAATTTTTATTGGACTTCAACTGTGAATTTGAAACCTATTTTTTAGGTTCAAGAATTCAAAAATACATGTAGAAATAAATATATCGGACAGTTTAAATGCGGAGCAAGTGGTAAGTTCCAGTTCAACAAAGTAAACCGTACTTCAAAACTGATCATTTTACAGATACAGTGTTTTACCGTTACTGTTTAACTTGAAGGTCATGAAACCTATCGTGTTCAGTTTCGTGTATTGATACTGAAAGCCCTGAATCTTGGCCTGCAGTCTTGAAAAAGTTATTGGTGCAAGTATAGTGTACAACTGTTTTTTTTTAATTCCATTCAAACATATAAATAGAAATTACTGACAGTGGCCAACAGATGCATGGATATTGCATTCCAGTGAAGTGTGTGGTCATTTTGGTAATTCAATGGTTGTTTTATTTTTGTCCAAAGCCAGGTGGCGCTTTCAATCTCACACTGAATGGGGTGATTTTTTATCATTTCGTTCATTTTTCATTCGAAATAAAGTTTATTTAATACATAAATACAATTATATTATGGGACCAAAAAAGTTATTAATTAGGCATACCGGGCTCTGATTTTTTTCCTGTAATTTCTGCCCTTTTTATTTAACAAATTACACAAAGTGGTAGCATTCAAGATTGTGCAGTTAAATAACTGTGTGTGTCCCGACTGACGGTTATCTCACATTCAGGTCAGTCGGTGTTTTAAAATAACCAAAATCGAGTTGTATTTTCGGTTAACCTCCAAGCACTAACATCAATTCACACGTCGTTAGACTCACACTTGCTTCCAAAATTACTGGGACCTGCATTGCATTCAAATACTTATTGGAATTGGCACTTGGATTAATTCACTTCTCGAAATAAAATGAAACAGTTTAGGAGAGAGATTGCCGATTCTAAAGCCAGACAAATAACCTACATCAGACATTAGAATTAGACAGGGTTGCGAGAGCAAAGTACATGTCAATGTATTGTCAAGGAAGTGCTATTTATGAATTCTTTGAAGTCGGATGCATTTGTCATCCATAGTGCACTCGTTGATTTCAAAACATACATTTATTATAACACTAGCAGGTGATACCCAGCGTTACACGGGAGAAGATGGTTACATCAGCCGTTTTCAAAATAAAAGGTCAAGGTCACCAATTTCAAGGTCAAGGTCACCCCGTGCGGACACCCTGATAAAGTCAAAATGATGGATGGGTCAATATACCCGCACATATGAAATTTTAGACCGATCGGCCCAGACGTTTTCGAAATAAAAGGTCAAGGTCACCAATTTCAATGTCAAGGTCACCCCATCACATGTTACTCGCAGGGACGAATTACCTCCATGTAGAAAATTTGAGATCGATCAGTCGAGAAATGGAGGAGTTCACCCGGAACAAAGATAGATAGATAGAGAGAGAGAGAGATAAAGATACAGACATTCGCATTTATATATTAGATAATGTCTAGACAGTATGTTGGATGATTTAACCACTTGAGGGCTGTTCAAAATATCTCCGCCTTTGGCAAGATTGAAGCGTCTGTACTGTGTAGTCAAAGTGAAAGACAGATGCGCAGAAAACCGCGTGCATGGAATAAGATTTACGCAAACGGTAGGCACGCAAATAATATTTTCAAGACTGAGTTTTTACTAAGTTCATCAAAGGTCGATGTCAATGGCAACTATTTTTGATGGATATGGAAGAAAATAAATAGCTCCCATCTAGAGGTCGCCCCAAACAAGCATGCCAGGTTTCAAAGCAATCCGATCATAAATGTGACCTGTAGGGTGTGCCAAAGGGAAATATTGAGGTCTGACTAAACTTTGTTCTAAGAACGTTGCCAGCAGAAACATTTTTTGACAGAAATTGAAGAATATCGGTAACTCCCATCTAGAGGTCACCCCAAACAAATATGCCAGGTTTCAAAGTAATCCGATCATAAATTTGCCCTGTTGGGTGTGCCAAAGGGAAATATTGAGGTCTGACTTAACTAAGTTCTAAGAACGCTGCCAGCAGCAGCCCTCGCAATTGGCTTCGGCAATCTACAGGAAGTATCAAACCACACAATTATATTAGATTTTGGCTCCAGGTTTGGATGAGAGTGACATGCAGTAGATCACTGTACAACGAGCGACACACACCGGTAGCTGAAAACGGAAACTCGAAGCCAACGTTACACTGACTTAAAATTTCTGTCATTGGTTAGTTTATTGTGATACCCCTCTTGAAAACAATTGAATTTGCGCCATACACATGCACCTCTTCTCCATAATATAAATATGTGTGGGGGTTTCCCGGACTGAATTCTACATTTACAGAAAATGGGTCAACATTCATTTTTTGATTCCAGGGAATATACATAAATACAGGTATACAAACGGCATGTTTTTTTCTGAGAAATAACTTTGAAATGTATTTTACTTAATATTCAGCTCAGATGAAATTCATTTTTTTGCAGTCCAGCAAATTTCAATCGCAAACTGACAAATCGATCATGCATATCACATTGCAGGGGCAGATTCAAGTAAAAAAAAACCCTAATTTTGTCATCCAAAATATCAAGTAGATTTCCACCCCAGAAGTCAGGAGAACGCTCCATTTGATAGCAGATTTCAAAATTTTCCTGAGGGAGAACACCCCCCCCCCCCCCCACCCCAACCCCACTAAAAAACTTGTGCATTCGGCATTTGTTGCAGATGCTTTCAGCAACTGCATGTATTGCCTTCCAAGAAATGCCATAGTAACTGCCGAAGCACATAAAATTTACTACGACAAACAACTGCCGAGGTGAAAAATTCTAAATTGCGAGGGTTGCAGCAGCAACATTTTTCGATGGAAATGGAAGAAAATCGACAGCTCCCATCTAGAGGTCACCCCAAACAAGCATACAAAGTTTCCAAGCGATCCAATCAAAAATGTGCACTGCAGGTTGTGCCAAAGGGAAATATTGATACATAACTGCACAAAGTTCCTCAAAGGTCATTGCCAGTGGAAACATTTTTGGACGGAAATCGAAGAAAATTGAAATCTCCCATCTAGAGGTAACAGCAAACAAGCATACCAAGTTTCAAACTGATCTGACCATAAGTGTGCCAAATAAATATATTGATGCCTGACTAAAATAAGTTCAAAGGTTGTTGCCAGTGGCAACATCTTTTGACGGAAATGGAAGAAAATCGATAGCTCCCACCTAGAGGTCACCCCAAACAAGCATGCCAGATTTCAAAGCAACCCGATCATAAATGTGCCCTGTGGGGTGTGCCAAAGGGAAATATTGAGGTCTGACTAAACTAAGTTCTAAGAATGTTGCCAGCGGCACCATTTTTTATGGAAATAGAAGAAAATCAATATCTCCCATCTGGAGGTTACCTCAAACAAGTATACCAAGTTTCAAAGTGATCCAGTCAAAAATGTGCACTGCAAGGTGTGCCAAAGGGAAATATTGTTGCATAACTGCATTAAGTTCATCGATGGGCATTGCCAGCGGCAACATTTTTTGATGGAAATCGATGAAAATTGATAGCTCCCATGTAGAGCTAACCCCAAACAAGCATACCAAGTTTCAAACCAATCTGATCATAAAAGTGCCCTGTAGGGCATGCCAAAGGAATATATTGATGCCTGACTAAACCAAGTTCAATGGTTGTTGCCTGCGGCAACATTTTTTGATGGAAATCGAAGAAAATCAATAGCTCCCATCTAGAGGTCACAAACAAGCATACCAAGTTTCAAAGTGATTTGATCATAATGCTACCTGTGCGGTGTGCCAAAGGAAATTGTGGACATACATATGTGCCCACCCATACATACGTATGTCGACGACAAGAAGTGATGGCAATTGCTCAGCTTGACTTTCTCAAGTTTAGTTAAAAATCTTCTTCAGATCCAACGTTGAGAATCCTTTCATATTTGGTATGTGACATCTCCAGGGGTGTCAGATTCAAGTTTGTTCACATTGAGTCCCTGGGTTAATATTTGGGCTCCCCATGGAAGTCCAAATTTAAACTTAGTGCAATATGGGGATTGATCTTTAAATAAAAATCTTCAGGTACACCAGTCAGATTCTTTAGATATTTGGAATACAACATCTCAAGTTTGTTCACATCGGGTCCCTGGGTTAATCTTTGAGCTTTTTATTGGAGCCCAACGTTTAATTTAGTGAAATATGACAAAATTTCTTTTAAAAAAATCTTCTTCAGATCCACCAGTCAGAATCCTTTCATATTTGGTATGTGACATCTCTGGGGGTGTCAGATTAAAGGTTGTTCAAATTGAGTCCCTGGGTTAATATGGGAGCCCGAATTTTAATCATCTTCTTCAGATCCACCACTCAGATTCTTTTCATATTTGGTATACAACATTTTTAGGGGGAGGGGGATGGATATTCAAGTTTGTTCAAATTGGGTCTCTGGATTAATATTTGGGATCTTTACTGTAACCCAAGTTTTAACTTAGTGCAATATGATAAAATTTCTTTAATGAAAGTATCAATGACACTGTAGCTCAACTTGTTAAGACATGTGCATGTATAGTATGCAACACAGAAATGACAAACATCTAGGTAATGACCTGATAACAAAGGTACATATAAAGTACTGTAACGGTCTGTACATAAATACTGACCGTTGCCTGTAACAAATGTATAGGTAAAGTATTGTAAAGGTGGGTGACAGTCAGATGCTAAACTAGAAAAGAAATGTTTGAGTCCCAGAGTGGGTCTGACTGAACCCCAAAATATTTGTTCTCATAGCACAGTGATATCCAAGGCACCCCAAAACACTCGTTCCTGTCCCAATGTGATAACAAAGGTACCCAAGAAGTTTTGTGAACATCGGTTCATAAATACGGCCTCTAGTCTGAGCCGCATAGTACTTGCATACAAAAAAGTGATGGGACCTAATTTCGGTACAAAATGGCCACTGGCAGCCATCTTGAATTTTGGACCGCACTCCGAAACACTCGTTCTCATCCCAATGTGATAACAAAGGTACCCAAGAAATTTTGTGAAGATCGGTTCATAAATACAGCCTCTAGTCCAAGTTACAGTGTATAAGTAACACTGAATAAATCAAAGTTCATCTAATTTGCATAATTTCTGCACGAGGAAAAACCCTGTATTATATGTGATGTATTCCATGTTACTAAACATTCATTCAAAAATTTATTCAAATCAGAACCTTCATATAAGTTCTGTACCAAAAACTGATTGTACCTAATTTTGGTACAAAATGGCCTCTGGCAGCCATCTTGAATTTCAGACCGCACCCAAAAACACTTGTTCTCGTCCCAAGGTGATAACAAAGGTGCCCAAGAAGTTTCAAGAAGATCTGTTCATAAATACAGCCTCCAGCCTTAGTTGCATTGACATGTGCACTTACAGTGTATAAGTTGCACTGAATTAATCAAAGTTCATCTGATTTGCATAATTTCTGCATGAGAAAAAAACCTGTATTATATGTGATGTATTCCATCTTCCTAAACATTCCTACAAAAATTTATTCAAATCAGAACTTTCATACAGAAGTTCTGTACAAAAAAATGATTGCACTAATTTTGGTACAAAATGGGTGCTGGTGGCCATCTTGAATTTTGGACTGCACCCCAAAACACTCGTTCTCGTCCCACGGTGATAACAATGTTTCGTAAAGATCGGTTCATAAATAACACCTCTAGTCCGAGCCATATTGGCATTTGCAGTTACAGTGCTGAAATTAACACTAAATAAATCAAAGCTAGTCTAATTTGCATAATTTACGCACGAGAAAAAAACCTGTATTATATGTGATGTATCCCATGGTACTAAACATTCATACAAAAAATTATTCAAATCAGAGCTTTAATATGGAAGTTCTGCGCAAAAAATCTGACTGCACCTAAATTTGTACAAAATGGCTGCCAGTGGCCATCTTGAATTTAGGACCGGACCCAAAAACACTCGTTCTCGTCCCACGGTGATAACAAAGGTACCCAAGAAGTTTCGTAAAGATCGGTTCACAAATATGGCCTCTAGCCCACGCCGTGTTGACGGCACGACAGACAGACGACGGGCCATGACAATACCTCAAATTTAGCTTCGCCAAAGTTGAGCTAAAAATCATCTTCTTCAGATCCATCAGTCAGAATACTTTCATATTTGGTCTAAAACATCTCTAGAGGTGTCAGATTTAAGTTTGTTCAAATCAAGTTCCTGGCTTAATATGTACATGGGATCTCTTTCACACTATGGGAACCCAAAGTTTAACTTAGTGCATTATTATTATTATTTCAAAAACTGCACGGACGAGAATATTGTTATTTGGCAACGCTTTCTAAGGTCCAGTGAAATCAGATGGACCAAAAAAATTGCTATTGGTTTTGGGGTGCCATATGGGGATGTCATCATCTTTCTTTCGGACTCCATCAATTAATTTGAAACTTGTCTTCTTTAAAATTAATTTATTTATCGCACAGACCATCTTTGGACTATGCCCATTCTAGTTTGTGCAAATGAAGCTGCTCCCAACTTTGGCCTACAGTCAAAATTTCTTTCTCCCAGAACCAATGGAAAGATGAGAACCTAATTTGTCATGCAGTATATAACTGGGCCATAAGTACTTCATTTATGCCAGAATTTTTTTTCCTTGGGGGGGGGGGGGGGGGGGGGTGGGGGGGGGGGGGTTGAATGACTGCTTGTAGTGTTTGATGAAAAGGATAATGTTCAATGTTTATGAAAGGATTATGAAATACGACAAGAATTGTGATAATTGAGAATATGCTATGTTTCGATAACAATAATTTGCGGTGTCGACTGCACTAAAGAAGTGAGGGTCGAGTTAATGTGGCTCTCACAGTTAGTGTGAGTCAACCAAAGTTACCAAGTCACAGTGAAATTAATCCAAAACGAGTCATCCCATCAATTTACAATGAAATCCCTTCATAAATGTGGCCTGTAGACTGTGCTAAAGGTTTTTGGGCTTTGGCCTGTGTAGCCATCACGGTTGACCCATCCCAACCAACAAGGGGACCTCTTCATCTAGACATTATTCTGAGTCATCATACAAAGTTACATTAACAATGAAATCTCTTCATAAATACAACCTGTAGTCTGTGCTAAAGGTTTTCGGGTTTTGGGCTCGGGCAGCCATCATGGCTGAATGATCGTGACCAAAAGGGACGTTCTCATCTAGACCTTATCTGGGGTCATCCTACCCAGATACAATGAAATACCTTCATAAATACGACCTGTAGACTGTGCTCAAGGTTTTTGGGCTTCGGGCCCCTGCAGTCGTCACAGTTGACCGATCGTGACCAAAAGGGGACGTTCTCATCTAGGCATTATATGGAGTCATCATACCAAGTTACAATGAAATCCCACCATAAATATGACCTGTAGACTGTGCTAAAGGTTTCTGGTCTCAGGCAGTCATCACAGATGACAGATCACAACCGAATGGGGAAGTTCTCATCTAGACATCATACACCAAGTTACAATGAAATCACTCCGTAATAAATATGACCTGTAGACTGTGCTAGAAGTTTTGGGTTTCGGGCTTGGGCAGCTGTCACGGTTGACAGATCATGTCCAAAAGGGGATGTTCTCATAAAGATATTATACAGTCATCCTACCAAGTTACCATGAAATCCCTTCATAAATACAACCTGTAGACTGTGCTAAAGGTTTTCGGGTTTTGGGCTCGGGCAGCCATCACGGTTGACCGATCATGACCAAAAGGGGACGTTCTCATCTCGACATGACCTCAAACCTGCATATAGAATTTCGTGACGATCAGACAAGAACTATAGGGTGTAGCCTGTGCTAAAGGAAAATGTGAACAGACTCACAGAATGACAGACTTCCGCACGCGTGATGGCAATAGCTTATCTTGACTTTGTCAAGTTAAGCTGAAAACATAAAAGTTGATGAAGTTGTCATTACGTAGCTACACTACACAAGGTCCGTACACACATGGCCATGTTTATAAATAAGTTACTGTGGACAGACCTATACAAATATTGATGCCAGCCTTGCCAAGCCATGGAGGCAACTCACCGAGTTGTTGATGTAATGATAGCTATTTGCCCTGTTGTTGGGTGTGGAGAATTGAGATCCTTCTTTGTTCCTACAGAATAAAAAATAATTGGTTGGTAATGAATCAGTTCATACATGGAAAGTACCCAGCATGCACTGATTCATGGCCAGCTAGACATGTTTTGTAGTGTTATTGTGAATCACGATATATATCGCAACATTTGAAAGTATCGCGATACATATCGAATCATGAGGGGTGAGGGGGGGTGCATCATTGCAGTCGTACCAAGGACACAATACAGTTGCCGCAGGTAGGATTCGAACCGAGGACCTCTTGGCTTGCACCTCTACCGGAGGGGGGGGGGGAGGGGGGGGGGGGGGGGACCGACTGCTCCCCTTCATGTTGCACCAAGTTAAAATTTAGGTGCCCAAATATGAACCCAGGGACTTGATTTGAGCAAACTTGAATCTCAGACCACTAAGAATGTTACATACCAAATATCAAAAGATTATGTTAGATGAATCTGTAGATTTTTAATGAATATTCCTCATATTACAAAAAGTTAAAATTCGGGTTCCCAAAGGGAGCCTAAATATTAACCTAGGGACATGTGTCAAACAAACCTAAATCTGATCCCTCTAAGGATGTTCTATACCAAGTATCAAAAGATTCTGATAGGTTGTTCAGAAGACTTTTTAATTTTAAAAAAAAAAACTGTTTGTGGTTCATTTATTTATTGGTGTTTAAGGTCACAAACTTAGGCACAATGGCTCATCATGACCGTAGCAGTTTTACAGGCAGAGGAAGCAGGAGTACCCGGAGAGAACCACCGAGCAACGACGAGAAGCTGCCAGCTCCCCAACATCGTAACTCCGCACTGCAGCACAGGCAGGGTTAGATTGGTTGAAGACATGCACAACATTGACTCAGTACACCTTAGTACACAGCGTCATCGTGCCCCCATGTGGACAATCTGAGTTAAGTGACTGCTCAAGGACACAACACAAGAATCAATCACTCAGAGGGTCACCCATCCGAGGACTAACCCGGCTCGATGTTGCTTAACTTCGGTGATGACGAGAAGCGGTTACCAAAATGTTTGTGGTGGTAACAGAATAATGCCTTTTGTGGTGCACACTGTGGATGTGGCAACTTGAAATTTGTTTCAATTCGGCCCAGCGGATTATGAGAAGTCAACATTGTAAAGTTCATGCCAGGCAGATGGACATGAACCCTTTACCCAACACAGACAATATCAAAATTTATTATTTTCATTTTCATTTTTTTTAATTTTTCAAAAAATTTCAACAAAACCATATCATGTGCCCCCTCGTTGGAACGAGGGGTCACATGATATGGTTTTGTTGAAATTTTTTGAAAAAATAATATTTTTTCAACTGCTGAATTTGCATATTACGTGGGCGGATGCGGGCGATTCATTGGGTAAAGGGTTAAGTGATCACTTAAGTGCACCTTGAGCTTCATTCAGGTGCGCTAAAACTCAGAAAGAACATTCAGGCTTCCAAAAGGTGCTCAAATATGAACACAGGGACATGATTTGAACAAACCTGGTTCCAACCCCCCAAAGGATGATGTGAAAGAGAAAAAATTTACAGAATATTCTTTATATTGCAATAAGTTAAAATTTGAATTCAAGAAGGAACCAAACAGAAAACTGAGGGACTTGATTTGAAGAAACTTGAATCTGCTCCACCAACCTTCAAGGAGACTGAATACCAAATATGGGAAGTTTCTGAACAGTGGACCACATGATGATTTTTTAAAGAATTTTCCCCACTGCCTTCAGCTAAATTTGAATTTGTTTTACACTAATCAAGTACACAACATTATCCCATACAAATTTGATTCAAATCGGCCCATCCGCTGAAAATAGGTTTTGGGTAGGGCCAAAACTCTTGCCCCTCCCAGAGCAACTGAAAATATTGCCGATCAAACATCCCTTGAACAAATTTCAGATGATACCTCAAAAGGAAGCTGAACACCAAATATCAACTCATACCATCCATGCTATCCTGAGAAGATTTTTTTTCAAAATTGGGGCAATTTTCCCAGAGTACCTGCAGAGAACCACTGAGCCGCTATCAGGCTCTCCAACTTACTAACCAGACACAAGCCGAGTTTGCTGTGGGTAAAGACCTGTGCACTATCGACATGCCGTTCACCTTAGTACATAGCACCACCATGTCCCCACAGGGGCATTTATAATTAAGTGCCTTGCCCAAGGACACAGCGCAGTTACTTCTGGCAGGGAGACATATGATATAGAACATGCCTGCCAAATTTTATTCTATTAAGTCCAGTAGCTTCTGAGAAGTCAATAACGTAATGTTCACGGCAGACGGATGGACATACAAACACAAAGTGATCAGTAATGATACCCTAGAACTTTATTAAGGTGAGCTGAAAATGTGGAAATCCTTATAAAGGATACAGATGGACAATATACCGAAAAAATGAACCGATACCGACATCATGGGCATACCGAAATACCGAACCAAACCAATCATCGAATATCGAAATGATGAAAGAAGTGGATGATTTTCTTTTCAGGTTTGTTGAACCTCAGATCTTGTAGATTTGTCACGAATTTTCAATAGACTACAACCTGTAGATGTCCAGCTGCTTAGCACTGATTTCTAACAAAGTCTTGGCTGCCTCAAAAGGCAGCAGACTTGTCTATAAATCACTTCACAAGTGCTCTGTCTGTTGTCAGCAGGACCTCTTGAAGATGGCACAGTCAGGGCTCATGCTCCGAGATTGCATACGCATGAAATTGAGCTCCAAGCATTAATGGGTATTTTGAAGGCTCTCACCTTACATGGTAGCCAAAATATCAACCCGAAGAATTGATTTCAACAAGTTGCATCTGCTCCTCCTAAGAAAAGCTTATACCAAATATCCAAAGATTCTAAGTTATAATTCGGGCTCCCACAGTGAGCCCAAATATGAATCCTGGGACTTGGCTTGAACAAACTTGAATCTCACCCCCCTAAGCATGGTGCATACCCAATATCAAAAGATCCTGCCTGCTGGATCTTGAGAAGATTTTCAAAGAAATTATGAACCCAGGGACTTGGCTTTTTAACAAACTTGAATCTCACCCCCCTAAGGATGCTGCATACCAAATATCAAAACATTCCGACTGCTGGATCTGAAGAAGATCTTTAGAGAAAATTCCTCATTTTGAACTAAGTTATCATTTGGGCTCCCACAGTGAGCTCAAATATGGACCTAGGGACATGGCTTGAACAAACTTGAATCTCACCCCCCTAAGGATGCTGCATACCAAATATCAAAACATTCCGACTGCTGGATCTGAAGAAGATTTTTAAAGAAAATTCCTCATTTTGAACTAAGTTATAATTCGGGCTACCACAGTGAGCCCAAATATGAACCCAGGGACTTGGCTTGAACAAAATTAAATCTCCCCCCCCCCCCCCCCCTCCCTAAGCATGGTGCATACCCAATATCAAAAGATTCTGCCTGCTGGATCTTGAGAAGATTTTCAAAGAAATTTGCCTGAAATGCGCTGAGTTCAAATTTGGGCTCCTATACTGAGCCGAAATATAAACCCAGGGGCCGATTTGAACAAACTTGAATCAGATGCAGTCCACAATGTTGCATACCAAATATCAAAAGATTCTGCCTGCTGGACCTGGAGAAGATTTTTTAATGTTTTTCCCATTGTGTACAGTGTTAAAAAGTGCATACTCCGCACTTTTTCAAAGTCCTGAAAAAAGCACCTTGTGATCAAACCGATAGGGATTTTTTTTAACCATTCTATTCTACTGGCTAGAAGTAAGCTTTATACAAAATAAGAATTTTCTGTGCTGTGTAGTTTTGGAGATCTGGCAGTTTCAAGGTTTTTCCAATTTTTAGCTCCCGAGGAATCCCACGCGGCAATAAGAAAATTTTTTTTGGCATCAAACAACTACTTATGACCCATTATCATCTCATATTAAATTTGGATCAAATCGAACTCATGGTTCTGAAAATAGAAATTTTAGGCGTGGCCAAAATTGTTGCCCCCCCCCCCCCCCCCCTCATAATGAAGGCAAATAATGCCCGACAAACTTCTTTTGAACAAATTTGATTCTAAACCTCAAAAGGACTCTGTATACCACATATGAAGTCTCTGCTACTGGTGATTCATTAGAAAAAGATTTTCAAAAAATTTGGCCTTTTTTTCACCACCCCTCTGCTCAATATGAGCCGAAACCTAATTTGCATAAAAATCAAAATGCCCCTATATAACCACTACTTACATGAAATTTAATTAAAATGTGGCCAGTGGTTTAGGAGAAAGAGGCTCAAACGGAGCTTCATGCAGGACGACGGACTGACAGACGATGGGCGAAGAGTGATCAGAAAAGCTCACAGACTTTCAGTCAGGTGAGCTAACAAGTCACAAAATTACTCCAGATATGATTTGTTTTCGTAAAAGAATGCCACTGTTGAGCTTATTGTCAGTGGCAGAATGATACAAGGACAACTTATTCTGTATTTTCCTGATGTGAATTCCCCTTTGGTACTATCAGCAAATCTCAGTCGTCAGATACCGAATACCGAAGCGATACCGAGGTATACCCCCTTGAAAATACCGAAACCGATACCGAACTCAAAATTACAATACCGCCCATCTCTAATAAAGTTCTCAAGATAAAGTAAGTAAATGGTTAAGAATACTCACTGTATTTTGTACTCTTCGTTAAAAAATCCAGACACATTATTTTTGACACTTTGTTATTTTCTATTTTCATAACTGCAAAGAAAATGAAAGAACAACAGTTCTAAGGTGTCTGATTTTACAAACATTCTGTTTCAAGTAATGATTAACCGATAAGGATTTGTGACAGTCATCTGCTTGCCAATGTCAGAAAATAACAACCAAAAGCATTAGTATGTTTAAGAATGCATGGAATGGAACAGTCTTAACTGGTAAAGTTTTTTCTGACAACAAATTAAAGCTCATCATATACTGCTCTATTACATTTAATTGGATAGTGCCTTATAGGCACTATCCAATTAAATGTCAGAGAGCAAGGTATTGTATAAAAAATCTGATTCATATCAGGGACAATAAAGGCTTCCTCAGGCAGAAGGTAGCTGCAGACAGTTATTGCCTGTCACTTTTAGTAAAGCCCAAAATAGGGCTTCCAGCACTCTACCAGTTAATACTGAAGACACGGCAAGACTGCCCCACCTCTGCCATCTTGGGGTGGCGGAGGTGGGGCAGTCTTGTCGTGTCTTTAGAATTAGGATTGTAATCATCCTATATGACATCCAGCTGTCACGTCTAGGTGTTGTACTCTTATTCTTATACCCACCCAGTTACTCAGTTTAGTCCACCCACCCCCCTTTCACCACCCTCCTCCATTTATCATTCACAACTTGAAGTTGCGAATGGTGGGTGGAGGTGGGTGTTGGGGTTGGGGTACATTTCGGGGTATTGAGGATATTCCATTCATACTTCCATATGTTCTCCCTATAGCGCCCCGTAGGCTTGCAGTTCTTTATCTTGACGTTCTAGTATGCTTAACGTCATTGTTTACGTACGTACTTAACTTTTACAGTACTGGTTTATTTTGTCTCATTGTTGTTCGTCTGTCACCTGATGAAGGCTTTGAAAGCCGAAAGCTCGTGATTAAATGACTAAAATAGGTCTTCAAGGTGTTACCTACTAATATTTTATACGTCAACCAGACCTATACGGGTACTTATCTGTATCTGGAATGGAACATGGTTACTTTTACGGTGCAGTCAGGTTGATTGGTTTGTTGACCTGAAGATAATTATGTCAGTGTGTGTACTAAAGTAAAACTACGACATCAGTGGAAACAAGTTTACAGTGCAGCGTTTTTTTTTATCAACGATCAAAGACGCTCTGCTGTTAACTTGTTTCTGCTAATGTCGCATTTCACTGAGTCATCACACAACATGTGACATGTGTGTCATGAGCAGCAATCAAGATGAAGATCAGACCAATCAATGAGATTAGGCCAATCTTGATTCCTGCCAAGCATTGTGGCAACTTAAGTTTGTTACTGCTTGTTTGAGATTGTTAACCCTTTACCTAACGTAACCAGCCAGCGCTATTCTCAAAAATCGCCAATTAATTTTCATTATATTTTCATTTTTTGTCTCAAAAACATAGGTTATGACCCCTCATTGGAACGAGCTCATCAAGCTCGTTCCAATGAGGGGTCATAACCTATGTTTTTGAGACAAAAAATGAAAAAAAATTAGTTATTCAAGAATGTTTTTTGCAAGTGTCGTCTGCTTTTCATGTTTGGTAAAGGGTTAATCATACATAAATACAAACAATTTTGATCTTGTGGTGTTCCATGTAATCATCGGCATGGACCGATGTTCAAACACCTCTACCGATGGTCAACCGATGACTTAAAATCAACTGATGTCAGATGCGACTGCCGAACATCAGTTATATATTTATTTATTGGTGTTTAAAGTCACATACTTATGCACAATAGCTAATCATGACCGTGACAGTTTTATGGGTGGAGGAAACCAGAATACCCGATGAGAACCACCGAGCATCGACGAGCAACTGTCAGCTCTTCAACATTCTAACTCTGTTCAAACACCACTCAAGCAGAGGAACAGCAGTTGAAGACATGTGCACCATCGACATGCAGTACGCCTTAGTACACGGCATCATCGTGCCCCCATGTAGGCAACCAGGATAAAGTGCCTTGCCCAAAGACCTGGAATTTTGTTACGTTGTAATGTTTTTTATAGGAAATTCTACATGTTTCGACTAGTCGACTTGGAAACGCCAACATTGGGCAATATCAGCACTAATTACTGTCCCAAACAGACACTTGCCCTAACCTGTGTTCAAGGGGTTAGGATGGTGATTTTATCTTTTCTTAAAATCACTCGCAATCAATAAAAACACATTTTATAGCAGAAAAAAAAAAACACCTCCATAATTGATCCTTGCCCGAACTGGTGAATTTCTTTTTCGCTTTTTTTTGTTGCATTAAAAATCACTTGAAATCCTTCAATTGTCATTTTAAAGCAGAAAAACATCTGAACAGACCTTCCCCAATCTGAGAGCAAGGGGTCATAAGTATCATGTCATTGTTTTCCTCTTTTTTTGATTAAATCACTCAAAATCCTCCAAAACAAATGTTAAAATAGAAAAAAACATTACCCAACTTGCCCCTCGCATAACTGGGGTTAAGGGGTCATAATGGTAAAGGAGAATTTCTTTTTTTTTCATAAAATCTCTTGAAATTCATCAAAACTCATTTTGAAGCAGAAAAGAAAAATATGATTCTAATGGGCCCCTCCCCAACCTCGGGTGATAGTGCAATTTTCTGATTTTTTGGAGAAAAAAATAACTCAAAATTCCTTCAAAACTCATTTTAAAGCCGAAAAAACATCACCCAAATTGACCCTCGCCCTAACTGGGTGTCAAAGGATAAAAAATAAAATAAAGGGCCATGGTGAATTTCTTACTTTTTTTTGGCATAAAATCACCTAAAATATGTCAAGTCATTTTAAAGCAGGATAACATCATCTAGAAAACACCCAACCTAATAAGAGGGGTGGCGGTGGAGTGGGGGTGGGGGCTGTCAAGGGGTATCAGGTGATTTACTTTTCTTTGCAAAAGATCCTTCAAAACTCATTTTATAGCAGAAAATAGGCACCCAAATTGAGTCCAATTGACCCTCACCCTAACTCTGGTCAGATGTGCATGATGAATTTTCTTTTCTGCAAGAAATCACTTGAAATCCTTCAAAACTCATTTTAAAGCAGAAAAATCACCAATCGAATGTCATGTTGTGACAGCACAAAAGTAGGTTTAATCATTATCAACTTATCGTCGGGAAACCAATTGTTTACAATTTACTATGTGAAGGGTCACTGTGACCTTCACCTTTGACCTAGCACATCCAATATAGATATGGTTCTTCCTCCCACCAAGGCCAACCTACCTATGAAGTTTCATGAATGAGGGTCAAACCATTATAAAGTTAACCAATTGTTTTCATTACTATGTTCAGGGTCACTGTGACCTTGGCCTCTCACCTAGCAAGTCCAAAATAAATAGTGTTCTTCCTCTCACCAAGGCCAACCTACATATGAAGTTTCCTGAATGTGGGTTCAACCATAGTCAAGTTATCATCCGGAAACCAATTGTTAACGATTTAGTATGTTCAAGGTCACCATGACCTTGATAGTTGACCTTGTGAGTCCAAAATAAATAGGGTTCTTCCTCTCATCAAGGCCAACCTACCTATGAAGTTTGATGAATGCGGGTCGAACCATTATAAAGTTATCATCCGGAAACCAATTGTTTACGCCCCGCCCGCCTGCCATTCAAATTGGGTGTAATTCATTGACCCTCACCCGAACTGTGGTAAAGGGGTCATATGTGCATGATGAATTTCCTTTTTTTTGCAAGAAATCACTTGAAAACCTTCAAAACTCATTTTAAAGCAGAAAAAAATGCTGATAGGATCACCAATCCAATGTCATGTTGTGACAGCACAAAAGTAGGTTTAATCATTATCAACTTATCGTTGGGAAACCAGTTGCTTACGATTTACTATGTGAAGGGTCATTGTGACCTTCACCTTTGACCTATCACATCCAATAAAGATAGGGTTCTTCCTCTCATTGAGGCCAACCTACCTATGAAGTTTCATGAACGTGGGTTGAACCATTATCAAGTTATCGTCCGGAAACCAATTGTTTACAGCCCGCCCTCCAACCAGCCATTCATCCAACAATAAGTCGAGTTTGACTTCATCACAACTCTACTAAAAACACCAAAAGTGACCTTCACCCTAACTGGGGTGAAAGGGTTATCAGGCATGCATGCTAAATTTCCCTTTTTTTTGCATAAAATCACTTGAACTCTTTCAAATATCATTGTAAAGCAAAAATTTGCATTTAAATAGACCATCTCCCAACCCAGGGGACAGGGGTCATAAGACGATATTCTTTTTTTGCCAAAAAAATCACTCAAAATCCTCCAATAGTCATTTCAAAATAAACAAAAATAATCATCAAATGGACCTTTCCCCTAATTTGGGGTAAACAGGTAATATTGTGACTTTCTTCTGCATGAAATGACTCAAAATCCTTCAAAGCTCATTTTAATGTTTAAAGCAAGAAAAACAGCACTACAATGCCCCCCCCCCCCCTCCCCCAAACTGGGTGAAGTGGTCATAAGACTTACATGAAGATTTCTTCTCCCATAAAATCATTCAGAATCCTTCATCACAAATGAAAGTGTCAATGACACTATAGCTTAACTTGACTGTGTGTTGTGTTTGATGAAAAAGGATAATGTTTAAAGTTTATGAAAGGATTATGAAATACGACAAGAATTGTGATAGTTGAGAATATGTTAATTTTTGTTCCCTGTATGCCGTTTTCAATTTTTTTTATTCCGCGATGCCACTGCCCCCCCCCCCCCCCCCCAACTGTTTTCAATATAAATACTTTGAGTAGACTGTCCTAAAGAACTGAGGGGTGGGTTAATGTGGCTCTCACAGTTAATGTACTAGTATGTCAACCAAAGTTACCAAGTTACAGTGAAATTATTCCAAAATGAGTCATCCTATCAAGTTTCAATGAAATCCCTTCATAAATATAACTTATCGACTTTGCTCAAGGAATCTTGGTCACATGACGGCTCGGCAGTCACAGTTGACCAACCATGACCAAAATAGGAGTCTCATCCAGAACCTGTAGACAGTACTAAATGAATCCAGGTCGCATGACCAGGTAGCAGTAACGGCTAACTGATCGTGACCAAAATAGGAAAGTCTCAGCTGGACATCATATCGAGTTATCCTTCCAAGTTACAATGAAATCAGTACATAAATATGAACTGTAGCACATGCTAAACAAATCTAGGTCACAGGCCTGTGCAGCCATCATGGTTGATCGATCACGGCCAAACAAGGACGTTCTCATCAAGACATTACACTGAGTCATCCTACAAAGTCACACTGAAATCCCTTCATAAATACAACCTGTAGACTGTGCTAAATATCAGGTTTCGGGCTCAGGCAGCCACCACAGTCGACAGATTGCGACTAAGGAAGTTTTCATTGGTGGCAATCAAGGTCGACCAATTGCAACCAAAAGGGGATGTTCTCATCTAGACATTATACAGAGTCTTCGTGCCAAGTCACAACGAAATCCCTTCATAAATACGGCCTGTAGACTGTGCTGAAGGTTTTCAGGTTTTAGACTCGGACAACCATCACGATTGACAGATCACGACCAAATGGGGAAGTTCTCATCTGGACATCATCGGAGTAATCCAACCAAGTTGCAATGAAATCCTTCCATATTAAATACGACTTGTATACTGAACTAAAAGTTTTGGGGTTTCAGGCTTGGGTGGCCAAATGGTGGACAGATCATGACCAAAAGGGAACATTCTAATCCAGACATGAAACAGTCATCCTACCAAGTTACAATGAAATCCCTTCATAAATACGACCTGTAGACTGTGCTAAAGGATTTTGGGTGTGGGCAGCAATCGCAGTTGACTGATCATGACCAAAAGAGGACGTTCTCATCTAAACATAACCTCAAACTTGCATATGAAATTTTGTGATGATAGGACAAGAACTGCGGGGTGTAGCCTTTGCTAAAGAAAAATTTGAAAAGACTGACATGACAGACTGACAGACGCATGATGGCAAAAGCTTATCTTGATTTTGTCAAGTTGAGCTAAAAATTACCCAAATCCGCGATCATGGGGTCATATGGGTTCAGGATAGTAAAAATGGTTCTCTAGTAAAATATTGGCACTTCTCCAAAACAGTTTAACACTTTACCCAACGTAATGGCCAAAAACAGGCCGGCGCTATTCACAACAAGAGGGGTGTGTCCATCTCCATTAGCTCACCAACACATGGCATGCAATAAATCCAGGCTTATTACAAATCTTCAAAAGAAATCCAGTCATGTACATGCATAGCAAAACAGGTCAGACCCACACTGACAAAAATGTCTAAAATTGCATTAAACAAGACCAAAATATCAGAAAAATGTCTGGCCAAGGGTTAATGTCATCTTATATTGATGCATTTAACACGTATATGAAATATGAAAGCCACAGCATAGCGGTGGTAGCCTCCACTCATATACAGCAAAACAGGTCAGAAATTTTCTAAGTCCACACCGACAAAAAAGTCTAACATTGCAAAAACACTACAAATCAATAAAATATCACTGGTTAAGGGTCTGTGGGTAATTGTAAGCCATAGAAACACAGTATGAGGTGCATAGCAACAGGGCGTAGAGTCAAAGTGGACTCGTACAATAACTTTAACACAAGTGTTGACACTGACGCACCTCAGGTCATGACATTGGCTCACACAACTTCGTTGGTGAGGTAAGAATCAAGATTTAATTTTCATTATTTGTCTCAAAAACATAGCTTATGAACTCTCTTTGGAACGAGCTCATTGAGCTAATTCCAATGAGGGGTCATACCCTATGTTTTCGACGTAAAAAACGAAAAAGTTTAATTATTCAAGAATTTTGTTTGCAAGTGTCATCTGTCTTTCGTTTTAGGTAAAGGGTTACAGCACACCATATTCAGGTCATTGAGTTCAAACCAATTTTCAGAACTTGAAAATTCTTGTATCATGTTGTCCACAACTCAGATCTATGCCCCTCAAACTGATCCTAAAGGGGATAGCCCAGCATCTTTGGATGTATGTAGAGATGGGCAATATACCGAAAAACCGAACCGATACCGATATCATGGGGACACCGAAAAACCGAACCGACCTAATCTTTGAATACCGAAACCAACGGTATTTTCAATTTTCCCTGTGCATTCGCTATTTATAAGGCCTTGATGAGGATTGATAGCAGTTGAAGTGTTCATTTTCTTGAAAGAAGTGACTGATTTTATTTTTCAGTTTTGTTAAGCCTTAAGGACCAGGGCAGTAATACTAAATTATCAATAGTCTATGACCTGTACATGTCAAGTTGCTTAGCAGTGATTTCTAGCCAAGTCTTGGCTGCCTTAACAGGCAGCCAAGACATGGCTACAAATCACTGACCAGATAATTTTACTACTGTCATCAGGCCCACCTAAAGATGACATCTTCAGGACACACATTCTATGATTACAGACGCCTTAAGTGGAGCTTGAAAAGTTAAGGCAAATTTAGAAGTCACCAAATTACTGTAGATATGATCTGTGTTGACAAATGAATGACAATGTTGAGCCCATCAACAATGGCATGTGTAGCACTGTGATAGAATGATACAAGAACAACTTATTCTGTATTTTTCTGACATGGATTCCCCTTTGGTACTATCAGTGAATCTGAAGTCACCAGGGCTCGATTTAACTGGATTAGCATAGCACTTTGCTCTCCAATTTCTGAATTTTGCTATTCAAGATTTATTAGTTTCAAGTGCTTTTGGATCAACTGCTAATCAATTTTCCAGGGTGAATAGTAAATTGCTATTCAAAATTTTCAGATTAAATCAAGCCCTGGTCACATACCGAATACCGAACCGATACCGCGGTATGCCCACACAAAAATACCGAAACCGAACTCAAAATTCCAATACCGCCCATCTCTAGATGTATGCCATTCCAATATGATCACTGAGTTGTTATGTAACATATTTAAACCCTTCATTTGTCAGTTATGAGATCTGGGATTTATTTATTTATTGATGTTTAAGGTCATATACTTATGCACAATGGCTAATCATGACCGTGACAGTTTTACGGGTGGAGGAAGCCAGAGTACCCTGAGAGAACCACCGAACAACAAGCAGCTGCCAGCTCCCCCACATCGTAACTCCGCACTGCAGCACAGGCAGGGTTAGATTGGTGGAAGACATGCATACCATCGACGTGCAGTACGCCTTAGTACACGGCATCATCGTGCCCCCACGTGGACAATGGGGGTTAAGTGCCTTGCCCAAGGACACAACGCAGGAGTACAAATTGATTGCTCAGACGGTCACCCATGCAATGATTAACTAGGGCTGTCATGATCAATCGATTAATCGGTTGTTGATCGGTCACGGCAAAATCGATTAGTATTTTTCATTGTCGAATAATTGGTAAATTGTATCCCGTTTTAGATGTTTAATAATTAAAAGAAAAAATGATGAAAAAACTATTGTTTCTAAAGGTATTGAGCTAAGAACATCGATGTAAAACCCCAAGAAGCCGTTGGAAGCATTTGTCTTCCAGGTACATTCATCAAAGCTTTGATGTTCTGAATCTTTGAACCATCAGTGTAATAATCAAGACCGGTCGGCAGTTGCAAAGATCGCAACTGCCGACCGGTCATGATTATTACACTGACGGTTTAAAAGTTCAGAACATCAAAGCTTTGAATGTACCTAAAAGTTGATCGTCTTCGTTGTTTACTTGAGGTAGGTCAGCTGACTTGAACTTCATTTTTATCGACTTCAAAGAGAGGGAGAGGGGTTGGGGGTCATCTAGGTACGATTAATCAATTATTATCGATTATTTGTGATGATTAATCGATTCCTAAATTGAAAAATCGTGACAGCCCTATGATTAACTGGGCTCGACATTGCTAACTTTGGTGATCTGATGAGAACTGGTTACCAGAACGCCACTGCACCCCTACCTGGGATTTTAAAAATGATACCACTTGGCAGCCATTTCGGACTCATTGTGGATAAAATCAAAAAAAATTTTCCATTTATGATAATAATACATTGCATTCTTACTGTTCAGTCCATTACTGGTGTCCTGTTGATTCATAGTGCCGAGACTGCAGGCCAAAATGTTCGATTTTCAAACCCATTTTTGATATTTTGGACAATACAGTGGAGCCCACTTAATTGGATATCTCTTAATTGTATATCCCTGTTAATTGAATATAATTTTCAAACACAAAACCATTTACCATACCGTCAGTACAAATTTGATCTGTTAATTGCATATGGGTTGTAGAGTCAACTCCTGTTAATTGTATATACAATTTTGTAATATGTCGAAAAAATTGCTGTGACATGCACCAAATTCCCCTTATTTATCAACCTTTTTGACCTCATACATCCAATACAGACATCTATTCTATTATATCTTGTTTGACAGAGCTCTATGAGCTCTGTCAAACAAGATATAATAGAATAAATGCTCAGTTTACCTCCAGAACACAAGAAACTGACCAAATCCCTGTTAATTGTATACTCCTGTTAATTGAATAATTTTCACTGGCAAAATGGATATTCAATTAAGAGGTTTCTACTGTATTGACAGAAAAAATAATTTTGGTCAACTTTTGTTTCCAGACAGTTATGGAAAAGTGTATTTGTGACAAATCTGTGATTGCAGGTCATTCGCCCATTTGGACTAGGAGATATCAGTCAATGAAAATTTGGGCATTTATGGGAGGGAAAGAGAGAAGAAAGGGAAAGAGAGAAGAAAAAAGAAACATCATTTTTTTTTTTTTCCTGTAGAACAAATGTCTTTCTTTTAGAAAAAGCCAAAAAAGAAAAAAAAAATAATTGTTTTCCTGTACAATAAATGTATTTTCCTTTTAGGAAAAGCCCAAAAATAAAAACAATAATAATCCGTAGAAAAACAAATGTCTGTTCCAGATGAAAAAGTCAAATCATATTTCTTGTGATTTTGATAACTTTTATTGTTAAAGTAAGTTGTGACAAAACAATTACTTTTGTTGTTTACTCACTCCAATGTTTTCACCAATACCTCTCATAATTTTGCAGACATTCATTTTTAACAGATTTTTTTTTTTTAACCCATTACCCAACGCGTACGATATCAAAATTATTTTAAATATCATTTTTTTAAATTTTTCAAAATACTTCAACAAAACCATATCATGTGACCCCTCATTGGAATGAGCTCAATGAGCTCGTTCCAATGAGTGGTCACATGATGTGGTTTTGTTTTTCAACCAAACATTTTGTACGTATGATTCAGAAGCCATTTTCGAAACGATTTTCACAAAATGTTGCACACTCACAGAGGGGCACAAAATCTAAAAATGTACCAAAACGGAATTTTTTATTTAAATCTTTTTTCGCCAGAATCTGCAAAAAAAATGGCAAAATTAGGGTTTATAGGCACTTTCTCGAGCCACATCTTGTAGATTTTTTTAAAATATTCATTATTGTTGGACCTGTCTGTGACACGACCATTCATTTCAAAATTTTGATGAAAAGGGCTGTTTTCGGGCCCCTAAAGCACGATACATGAAAGATAAACATAAGTTCATTTATTGGAAGAGGAATTCACCGTGGATCATTTTTGTAAGTAATAAGGGTATTCAAACAAGAGGCCCCAGGGGGTCTGAGGGCGCTCACCCAACATGGTAGCCTAAATATCAACCCAGAGAATTGATTTCAACAAGTTGCATCTGCTCCTCCTAAGAAAAGCTTACACCAAATATCCAAAATATCCAAAGATTCTGACCAGTGGATCTAAAAAAAAAGAAGATTTTTAAAGAAATTCCTCATATTGAACTAAGTTATAATTCGGGCTCCGACAGGGAGCCCATATATGAACCCAGGGACTTGGATTTAACAAACTTGAATCTCACCCCCACCTAAGGATGCTGCACACCAAATATCAAAACATTCAGACTGCTGGATCTGCAGAAGAAGATTTTTAAAGAAAATTCCTCATTTTGAACTAAGTTATAATTCGAGCCCCCACAGTGAGTCCAAATATGGACCTGGGGACATGGCTTGAACAAACTTGAATCTCACCCCCCTAAGAATGCTGCATACCAAATATCAAAACATTCCGACTGCTGGATCTGAAGATTTTAAAAGAAAATTCCTCATTTTGAACTAAGTTATAATTTGGGCTGCCACAGTGAGCCCAAATATGAACCTAGGGACGTGGCTTGAACAAACTTCAATCTCACCCCCTTAGCATGGTGCATACCCAATATCAAAAGATTCTGCCTTCTGGATCCTAAGAAGAAGATTTTCAAAGAAATTAAATTTGGGCTCCTATACTGAGCCCAAATATAAACCCAGGGAGCCGATTTGAACAAACTTGAATCAGATCCACCCCACAATGTTGCATACCAAATATCAAAAGATTCTGCCTGCTGGATCTGGAGAAGAAGATTTTTTTTTAAGAAATTTGCCTGAAATGCACTAAGTTCGAGTTTGGGCTTCTATAGTGCCCACATATGAATCCAGGGAGCCGATTTGAACAAACTTGAATCAGATCCACCCCACAATGTTGCATACCAAATATCAAAAGATTCTGCCTGCTGGATCTGGAGAAAAAGATTTTTTAAGAAATTTGCCTCAAATGCACTAAGTTCCAATTCAAGCTTCTATAGTGAGCCCAAATATGAATCTAGGGAACCGATTTGAACAAACTTGATTCAGATCCACCCCACAATGTTGCATACAAATATCAAAAGATTCTGCCTGCTGGATCTGGAGAAGAAGATTTTTGAAGAAATTTGCCTGAAATGCACTAAGTTCGAAATCGGGCTCCTATACTGAGCCCAAATATGAACCCAGGGGGCCGATTTGAACAAACTTGAATCAGATCCACCCTACAATGTTGCATCCAAATATCAAAAGATTCTGCATACTGGATCTGGAGAAGATTTTTTAATCCTGAAAAAAAGTACCTTGTGATAAAACCGATAGGGATTTTTTTTAACCATTCTATTCTACTGGATAAAAGTAAGCTTATACAAAATAAGAATTCTCTGTGCTGTGTCGTTTTGGAGATATGGCAGTTTTAAGGTTTTTCCTATTTTTAGCTCCCGAGGTTCCCACGGGGCAATGAGAAAAATTTTTTTGCATCAATCAACTACTTATGAACCATTATCATCTCATATCAAATTTGGTTCAAATCGACCTCATGGTTCTGAAAATAGAAATTTTAGGTGTGGCCAAAATTTTTGCCCCTCCCATAATGAAGGCAAATAATGCCCCACAAACTTCTCTTCAACAAACTTGATTCTAAACCTCAAAAGGACTCTGTATACCACATATTAAGTCTCTGCTGGTGGTGGTTCATTAGAAGAAGATTTTCAAAAAATTTGGCCATTTTTCCTCCACCCCCTCTGCTCAATATGAGCCGAAACCTAATTTGCACAAAAATCAAAATGCCCCTATATAACCACTACTTACATGAAATTTAATTAAAATGTGGCCAGTGGTTTAGGAGAAAGAGGCTCAAACACCACCTTCACGCAGGACGACGGACGGACGACGGAAGAAGAGTGATAAGAAAAGCTCACCCTGACTTTCAGTCAGGTGAGCTAAAAACCAAGCATTAACCTGTTTTGGGCTGGTTAAATTGCAATACCCCTCAAAAGCTCAATGAAAGTGTCAATGACACTGTAGCTCAACTTGTCAAGACATGTACATGTATAGTGTGTGACACGGCAATGACAAACATCTAGGTAATGACCTGATAAAAAAAGGTACATATAAAGTATTGTAACAGTCTGTACATAAATACTGACCGTAGCCTGTAACAAATGTATAGATAAAGTACTGTAAAGGTGGGTGACAGTCAGATGCTAAACTAGAAAAGAAATCTTTTGAGTCCAAGAGTGGGTCTGACTGAACCCCAAAATATTTGTTCTCATAGCACAGTGAAAACAAAGGCACACCAAAACACACTCTTTCCTGTCCCAAGGTGAAAACAAAGGTACCCAAGAAGTTTCGTGAAGATCAGTTCATAAATACGAGCTGTCCAGAAGTTGTGACAAAAAATTGATTGGACCTAAATTTGGTCCAAAATGGCCACTGGCAGCCATCTTGAATTTTGGACCGCACTCAGAATCACTCGTTCTCGTCCCAAGGTGATAACAAAGATACCCAAGAAGTTTCGTGAAGATCAGTTGATAAATACAGCCTCTAGCCCGAGCTGTATTGACAAGTGCACTTACAGTGTGTATAAGCAGCACTAAATAAATCAAAATTCATCTAATATGCATAATTTCTGCATGAGAAAAAAACCTGTACTGTATGTGATGTATTCCATTTTACTAAACATTCATACAAAAATTTATTCAAATCAGAGCTTTCATACAGAAGTTCTGTACAAAGACTGATTGCACTAATTTTGGTACAAAATGGCTGCTGGTGGCCATCTTGAATTTTGGACCGCACTCAGAAACACTCGTTCTCGTCCCAAGGTGATAACAGAGGTACCCAAGAAGTTTTGCGAAGATCGGTTGATAAATACAGCCTATAGCCCGAGCCGTATTGACATGTGTACTTCCTGTGTGCAAGTAGCACTGAAAAAATCAAAGTTCATCTAATTTGCATAATTTCTGCACGAGAAAAAAACCTGTATTATATGTGATGTATCCCATGGTACTAAACATTCACACAAAAAAAATTTCAAATCAGCGCTTTCATATGGAAGTTCTGTGCAAAAATCTGATTGCACCTAATTTTGTACAAAATGGCTGCCATCGGCCATCTTGAATTTCGGACCGCAACCAAAAACACTCGTTTTCGTCCCACATTGATACCAAAGGTACCCAAGAAGTTTCGTAAAGATCGGTTTATAAATATGGCCTCTCGGCCAAGCCTGGCATTTGCACTTATAGTGCTGAAAACAACACTAAATACATCAAAGTTAGTCTACTTTGCATAATTTACACACAAGAAAAAAACCCGTATTTGATGTATCCCATGGTACTAAACATTCAAAAAAAAATTATTCAAATCAGCGCTTTCATATGGAAGTTCTGCGCAAAAATCTGATTTCACCTAAGTCTGTACAAAATGGCCGCCAGTGGCCAACTTGAATTTCGGATCGAACCCCAAAACACTCATTCTCGTCCCACGGTCATAACAAAGGTACCCAAGAAGTTTCGTAAATATCGGTTCATAAATACGGCCTCTAGCCCAAGCCATATTGAACTGTTGACGGACAGACGGACGACTGGCCATGGCATGAGCTCAAATTTGGCTTCGCCAAAGTTGAGCTAAAAATGCATGTTTTCGGTGGATTTCTCTAAACGAGTCTTTTAGATTTTCAAGAAAAATTGACCATGCGCAGGTTTTGGTGTGACAATACAAACTCCATGAACAAAATATTCTGGTAAGCATTTGTTAACCCTCCCCAGGCTGCTAAAAGTCAAAACTGTGATAAAATGTACTGTTTTTGGACACTAACAGCACCCAATGGGTATGCCACAGAGAAAGGTACTTTCTTTATCGGACACTAGATATATAGGGAAACATTTTTGTAAGTAGTAAGGGTACTCAAAAGTCGAAGTCTTAACCCATTTTGGACTGGTTAAGGAGAGACACCCCTTAAAAGCTTCAATTTCTTGTTTTCAGTTGATTTCTCTAAAAACATCTTGTAGGTTTTCAAGAAAAATAGACTATTCGTTGGTCTTGGTGTGACATTAGTTGCATGGACAAAACATTCCGGTGGGCTTTTATTTACCCTCTACAGGCTGTCAAGCATCATAATTTTGAGAACACAGGCTCTTTTCAGGCACAGAGCCCAATGTGTACCCGAGAAATAAACATAATCTCCTCTGTTGGAAGTGGAATTCACCGAGAACCATTTTTGTAAGTAATAAGGGTATTCAAAAAAAACCAAGCGTTAACTTCTGTTGGGCTGGTTAACAAAGATACCATCAAAAGCTTAAAAAATTCAAGTTTTCCCTGCATTTCTTTACAAACATCTTGTAGGTTTTCAAAAGAAAATGGCCATTGATAGGTCTTGGTGTCACATTACCAGTTGCATGGATAAAATATTCTGGTAAGCATTTGTTAACCCTCCATGGGCTTCTAAATGTCAAAATTTTGAAAAAATAGTCTGTTTTTGGACAACACCACCAAATCAGAATGTCACAGAGAAACATAACTTCTTTTACCGGACGCAAAACTGATAGGGAAAAATCTTTGTAAGTAGTAAGGGTATTCAAAATTCGCGGTCTTAATCCATTTTCGATTGGAGAGATATCCCTTAAGAGCTTAACATTCCCATTTTCTGTGGATTTCTCTAAAAACATCAAGTCAAGAAAAATGGACCATTCTCAGGACTTTGAGGGATAATACAAGTTGCATGGACAAAATATTCAGGTAAGCTTTTGTAAACCTCCATAGGCTGCCAAGCATAGAAATTTTTGAGCAAATGGGCTGTTCTTGGGCATCCATAACACCCAATGTGTACCTGCGAAATAAATATAACCTCCTTCAATGGAAGTGGAATTCACCGTGGATCATTTTATGTAAGTAATGAAGGTATTCACAAAACCAATCATTAACCCGTTTAGGGCTGGTTGCAGAGCAATACCCCTCAAAAGGTTAAAAATTCATGTTATCCGAGGATTTCTCTAAAAACATCTCGTAGATGTTCAAGAAAAATTGGCTATTTGCAGACCTTAGTGTGACATTACAAGCTGCATGTACAAAATATTCCTGTAAGCATTTGTTGACCCTATGCTGCTCAGGTTCTCAATCATCAAAATTTTGATAAAATGGGCTGTGTTTGCATACCCACAGCACCCAAAGTTAAGAGGAGAGATCAACATAAGTCAAAGTAGAATTCACTGAGAATTAGTTTTGTAAGTAATAAGGGTATTCAAAAAAACCAACAAACAACCCTTAACCCATTTTTGGCTGGATAAACAATGATACCCATCAAAAGCTTAAAATTCATGTTCTCCCTGCATTTCTCTGAAAACATCTTGGAGAAAAATATTCCTCTTAACACTTGTTAACCCTCTACAAACTGCCAGACATCAATATTTTGGACACATTTGAGATAAAATGGACCATTTTCAAATAGCCACAGCACTCTGTGGGTATGTGTCAAACAAACATAACTCCTTTTGTCGGTCATTAACTTGTCTGATGATGATATTGATATTAACCCACTCCATATTAACGATGGTTTTTACCTAAACATTTTTTTATCAAACTGAGTCATTTGAGACTACTATACCCATCTTTCTCATAACATCAAAAAAGGAACTACAGTGAGACAGTTAAAAACAATTCATCAGAAACTCTGGGGTCATGAAAAATCATGGAATCTCATCTGGACAAGCCATGATTCTCCAGAATCATAAAGTCTAGTCTTTTTCTTGTTATTGTCTATGACTCAGATTTTGTTGGGATTTGTATTTAGCTTATTATCCTTTTGTTCTAAATTAGGTATATCTTTTGTTTGTTCTAACTGAGGTGTATCTTTTGTTTGTTCTAATTTAGGTATATCTTTTGCTTGTTTTAATTTGGGTATATTTTTTGTTTGTTCTTGTTTTTGTCTGGTTTTTGTTAAATTCTCTGTTGTTTATGGAGTTGAATTTGAAAAAAAATTGCTTAGAAAACCTCTTCAAACCTCTTTCTCATGTGTAGCATCAGTGCCATAGCTCTTGGACTAAATTGTCTTCAGGCATGCTGAGTCATCTTGTGTGGACTGTGTCTCAGTCAGCTGCCACCAGGTTTTCTCACTTGGGTGGGACAGTCTGAGTAAGTCAGCTTCTTTGCTTTCTGAAGCCCCACCCGAAATTTTTTTTTATTGGGTGGGGCCACGAAAAAACGAAAAGAAAAGAAAAAAAAAAAAAAAAAATAATAATAATATTCTTTTTGTTTCTTTGTGTAATATCTTTATGAAGTTCTCATATACATGTTAATTATATAAGTTTAATATACACTTGTTATAAAATACTATTCATTGACATGCTCATATATATCTTTATATACTTATAATACATACTTGTATATGTTTCTTTATACACTTATATATGTGTGTACTTATATATTCATACACTCTTCTTAATAAATACTTCAAATATCTTTAATAGTTCTTCATTTTGTTTCCACATGCATGTATCTATTTTACTTAAAAATCTCTCCATGTTATGGGAAAGAGAAACAACATACTCAAGGATTTGTGAGCACAAACATTTTATTCAAGATACTTCCTGTTCATTGACTGATCTACAAAGATTATATATATACATGGTCATTCTCATTCATTTTGCTCTATATTCTATGCCCCTTCGCATTTACAATATAATAATGACAATATCTTTAAACAAGAGGCCCCAGGGGGCCTGAGGGTGCTCACCTTACATGGTAGCCTAAATATCAACCCAGAGAATTGATTTCCACAAGTTGCATCTGCTCCTCCTAAGAAAAGCTGAAACCAAATATCCAAATATTCTGACCAGTGGATCTAAAAAAAGATTTTTAAAGAATATTCCTCATATTGAACTAAGTCATAATTCAGGCTCCCACAGGGAGCCCATATATGAACCCAGGGACTTGGCTTTAACAAACCTGAATCTCACACCCCTAAGGATTCTGCACACCAAATATCAAAACAATCCGACTGCTGGATCTGAAGAAGAAGATTTTTAAAGAAAATTCCTCATTTTGAACCAAGTTACAATTCGAGCTCCCACAATCAGCCCAAATATGGACCTAGGGACATAGCTTGAACAAACTTGAATCTTGCCCCCTAAGGATACTGCATAAAAAATATCAAAAGCATTCATCTGCTGGATGTGAAGATTTTAAAGAAAATTCCTCATTTTGAACTAAGTTGTCATTCAGGCTCCCATAGTGAGCCCAAATATGAACCAAGGGACTTGGCTTGAACAAACTTGAATCTCAGCCCCCTAAGGTTGCTCCATGCCAAATATCAAAACATTCCAACTGCTGAATCTGAAGAAGAAGATTTTTAAAGAAAAATTCCTCATATTGACTAAGTTATAATTTGGGCTCCCACAGGGAGCCCAAATATGGACCCATGGACTTGGCTTTAACACACTTGAATCCCCCCCCCCCCCCCCCCCCCAAGGATGCTACTCACCACATATCAAACCATTCCAACTGCTGGATCTGAAGAAGAAGATTTTTTAAGAAAATTCCTCATTTCGAACAAAGTTACAATTCAAGCTCCCACAGTGAGCCCAAATATGGACCTAGGGACATGGCTTGAACTTGAATCTCACCCCCTAAGGATGCTGCATACCAAATATCACAAGATTCTGCCTGCTGGATCTTGAGAAGAAGATTTTCAAAGAAATTTGCCTGAAATGCACTAAGTTCGAATTTGGGCTTCTATAGTGAGCCCAAATATGAATCCAGGTGACCGATTTGAACAAACTGGAATCAGATCCACCCCACAATGTTGCATACCAAATATCAAAAGATTCTGCCTGCAGGATCTGGAGAAGAAGATTTTTGAAGAAATTTGCCTGAAATGCACGAAGTTCGAATTAGAGCTTCTATAGTGAGCCCAAATATGAATCTAGGGAGCCAATTTGAACAAAATAAAATCAGATCCACCCCACAATGTTACCAAATATCAAAAGATTCTGCCTGCTGGATCTGGAGAAGATTTTTTAAGAAATTTGCCTGAAAAGCACTAAGTTCAAATTTGGGCTCCTATACTGAGCCCAAATATAAACCCAGGGAGCCGATTTGAACAAACTTGAATCAGATCCACCCCACAATAGTGCATACCCAATATCAAAAGATTCTGCCTGCTGGATCTTGAGAAGAAGATTTTCAAAGAAATTTGCCTGAAATGCAGTAAGTTCAAATTTGGGCTCCTATACTGAGCCCAAATATAAACCCGGGGGGCCGATTTGAACAAACTTGAATCAGATCCACCCCACAATGTTGCATACCAAATATCAAAACATTCTGCCTGCTGGATCTGGAGAAGAAGATTTTTTAAGAAATTTGCCTGAAATGCACTAAGTTCGAAATCGGGCTCCTATACTGAGCCCAAATATGAACCCAGGGGGCCGATTTGAACAAACTTGAATCAGATCCACCCTCCAATGTTGCATACCAAATATCAAAAGATTCTGCCTGCTGGATCTGGAGAAGATTTTTTAATGTTTTTCCCATTGCCTACAGTGTTAAAAAGTGCTGACTCGGCACTTTTTCAAAGTCCCGAAACTGTACCCTATGATAAAACTGATGGCAATTTTTTTTACCAATTCTTTCTGTTGGTCCTAAGGAAGCTTCACACCAAATACAAATTCTCGGTGCCGTGCAGTTTTGGAGATATGGGCGTTTTAATTTTTTTCTATTTTTAGCTCCTGCGGTTCCCATGGGGCTACGGGAAAAAAAAAATCAGCATAAATTAGGTACTTATGACCCAATAAGCCCTCACATAAAATTTGGTTCAAATCAGCCTCTCGGTTTGGAAAATACAAATTTTGGGCGGGGCCAAAAATTTTGCCCCTCCCATAACGCCAAGTATAGCCCCACAAACTTCTCTTGAACAAATCTGAGTCTACACCTCAAAAGGAAGCTGCACACCAAATATCAAGTCTCTGCTACTGCTGGTTCATGAGAAGAAGATTTTTTAAGATTTCAGCACACTTTTTGGGTGTGGCCCTACCCACGGGCGAGGCAACTTGATTTGAACAAAATCAAATTGGGATGTCATAACAAACTATTATCTCAAATATCAATTAAATTGGTTCAGCGGTTTGGGAGGAGAAGACGCAAACACCATGTTCACGGACGACGGACGGTGAGTGATCACTATAGCTCTCCTGACTGAAAGTCAGGTGAGCTAAAAAAAACTTCTACATACATTGGGGTTCACAAGAATCAACACTGACCTGTCAGGGTTAACACACTAGTCTGCCGTGGGATGGCACAGGAGAGTAATGTAGCTGGAGAGGAGGGGGGGGGGGGGGTGTGAACTGACTGAGCACACCTTCACTCTATTGTACTGCCAACTGAAATGTTGACTTGAATGTCACTTGGCTGTGTGGGAAGGGGACAGGTCTAGGCATTTCAGTTGGGGGTGGGAAGGGGTTCAGGTCTGGGAATGCCAGTTGGGGGAGGGGTAGCTTGGCTGGGTACAGGCATACAACCATATCTTTCCAAGCATGTTGGGAAAAAAGTGTGGCTACAAATGCCAAATGTTTGCACAAGTTCTGCTTCTCAAATGGATGGGGGTGGTGGGATGGAAGAGTAGGAGTTTGAGGTTGGATAGGACTGGGGATATTTCTTTCCTGGTTCAAGTTGACAATTTTCTGAAGGATCTGCAGGTGAGGAAACTAAGAGGAAACATAACCCTTACAACCCTCATATCAGCAATACTGGTTGGGGATAAGAGTTGTAACACCATAACTTTTCGTCATTAAGCTCAGGGAGGAGCACGGAGGAGGAGAACAATGCATGCATGTATGTAGAATGTATTGCTATGTATTATGTGCGGTGCAGTGGAGTGAATGTAGGATGGAACAGTTGGGAGGAGGGGAGGGGGAACTGACTGGCCACATATGCTCTCTACTTTGATGCTGTTTTAGGACTGGAATGTTGACAACACATCAAGGGTCAGGAACAATCCTCAATTATCTGCATGCAGGTCGGGTGAGGAAGTTTATGGGGTAAAATAGCCACACAATGCTATCTTTTTAACCGTGTTGGGATAACAGTGCAGGTACAATTGGTCACACAGGTTCTCATCAGATCACCAAGGTTAAGCAAATTCAAGCCCAGTTAGTCCATGGATGGGTGATCATCTGTGCGATCGATTCGGGCTCCTGCGTTGTGTCCTTGGGCAAGGAACTTCACCCTGATTTCCAAATGGGGACACAATGACGCCGTGTACTAAGGCATACTGCATACCGATGGTGCGCATGTCTTCTAACCCTGCCTATGCAGCATTGCGGGGTTACGATGTTGGGGAGTTGACAGCTGCTCGTCGCTGCTTGGTGGTTCTCTTCGGGTATTCGGTCTTCCTCCACCCGTAAAACACGATATGACCCTGGCTGTTAATGTGTCGTTAAACTCTAATAAATAAATAAATAAATAAATAAATAAATAAATAAATAAATAAATAAATCAGTCGCACAAGTTCTGCATCTCGACCAGCTGGGGGGGGGGAGGGGGGGAGTGTTGCATAGCACTGGGAACATTTTCTTCACCTATCTCTTTCAACTTTAATGTTAAACATTTGCTAAGAGATACACTTACACCTCTGTACCCTAGTCTGGGTGGGTTTTTGGGGTATCAGCAAAACCGGTTGTGCATAAGATTTGTAGCAACATAACTTTTCATGAGATTCATGGAGGAGGAGAACAATGTATGTAAATCCATGTATCATACATTGGAAAGGTGGAATGTATGAAGGAGGGATTGGGGGGCTGTTTGAACAGACTTGACACACATTTTATCTACCTTGCTGCCAAGTTGGGACTGTGTTGATAATACAAGAACGGCAAGCAACAATACTTATTTATCGGCATGCAAGGCAGGGGTGGGAGTTCAAGAGGGCTGGGCACATAATATTTTCCAAGCATGTTGGGAATACAATGCAACTACAAATACTAAATGGTCAACTAGGTTCTGCATCTTGAAAAGTGGTGTGGGGGGGGGGGGGAGGGTTCTGGGGGAAGTTGGATAGGTCTGGGAACAAGTCTAGGTGGGATGGGTGGAACTTTTCTGGAGGATATGCAGGTGGGAAAGGCAGGGGATAAGACACAACTCAAACACTTTTGAAGGCAAGTCTGTGTGGGATAGATCAGTAATGATGGTTGGGGAACAGTCCTGAAAATAAGCAGGCTGACATTTGCAGAATGAGGTCCCCAGAGGGTGAATTTCATGATGCTTTCCCATACAGTGGGCCAATTTATCCTCTGGGTACCTCTTTCTGTTTAGTTTTAATACCCTGATTCAGATTGAGGTTCACAGAGGGTAAATTTAGTGATGCTACCCTGCTGTGCAGGGTAGCATCACTAAATTCACCCTCTGGGGACCTCATTTTGCAGATGAGTCTGCTTATTTTCTGGCTTGTTGGGGAATAAGTCTTGTAACTCCATAACTCTTCTTCATGAAGACTGTTGACAATTTATATGCCAAATCCAAGATGGCCTCGGGCAAGATATGTTTTCCAAGGAAATTCTGAAGAATTTGATAGCTCCCACACACTCTTCTTAATAAATACTTCAAATATCGTTAATAGTTCATCTTGTTTCCATATGCATGAATTTATTTTACTTAAAAATCACATCGAAGTTACATATAAGACGAGAAGGTGTAGCAAGTGGGGTGTGCCAATGGAATCGTTGACAATTGTGATGTCAAAACCAAGATCGACACTGCCGGCGATGTTTTTCAACAAAATTCAGAAAAAATTGATAGAATCCATCTAGACATCGAACCAAAGCTGCATTTGAAAATTGAAAAAGATCGAGTGAGAGATGCAGCCTGTAGGGTGTACTAATGGAATTATTGACATTTTATAAGCCAAATCCAAGGTGGTCACTGCCGGCAATGTTTTTTTTTAACAAAATTCAGAAAATTTTGATAGCTTCCATCTGGACATCACTCCAAAGCTACATATGAAATTTGAAACTGATCAGGTGAGAGATACAGTCTGTAGGGTGTGCAAAAGGAATTGTGGACGGACAGAGATAGACATATGTATGTACAATGGATCGCAAGCCATCCCAACAGCATCCAAGTACCCGTGGCCATACCTTATCGACTGAGAAAACCACCAGACAAATGTTTACAGCAGTTTACAGCAGTAAACAACTTGTCAAGCAATGCTCCACTTCCCGTGGTTCTCACAGGGGACAAAAAGTATTGACACAAAGTACAAGACTATACTCATGGTACAAAGCGGAAAAATCAATGGATGAAATCGTGAGGCTATTTAGTATTCCGGTCCGTACTCTCTTGATCTTGAAGTAGATAACAAGAGCTACACCCGGCGTGGCTCGATACACCCGATGAGCAATTCAAGTTACAAGTAGCAATTTTTCTTCCGAGGGCTGTGAACAATCCACATCCATAGGGCCATAACTTTGAAAGGGTTAATCGAATGAGCCTCCAAAATGCTGGTGCACAAGTTCCTATTGTGGTTATTATTCAAACGAAGTTTGGAAACAATCGGTTGAAAGGCGACTGAGAAAACATCTGGACAAAAAAATAGTCTGCAGACTAGACAGACAGATGGATGGATGGATGGACAGACCAATCACATATACATGCAATACATCCAATTTTTCAAAAGGCAGAAAAAAAAGAAAGACAGCCTAAAGGAAGGGCATCTGATGTATGGTGGTAAAAGGACATAAATGGGGCGAAGGATATTTGAAGATATGAAGTCAGCCCTGATTAAATGGTTTAAATCTGAGAGACCAATTTTCTCCCAATTTTTTTTACCAAACTTTGAAAAGTAGAAGGCTGATGAGTTTGCAAACAAGCTGGAGTGTCCAGAATTGAAGGCCTCTGTTGGATGGCTTAGTACATTCAAAGAACTGAGTAATCACAAAATAGTCACCTAATTGCCCCAACTGTGATAACTCAAGCATGCAGACAATTCTAAATTCGCGGTTGGTTGAATGCATACTTTGGGTCAACAGGTTTTGATTGTATTATTGTTAGTCCTATTATTGCGGTCGCACCAAATTTAAAATGTTAACTTATTCGACTTGTTTCGACACTTAGATTATCCATTCCTTTAAATTTTCTTCAGGACTGTTGTCCTAGCCAAGACTTTACGTGCATTTAACTTGTTGGCTGGTGATTTTAGTATAGATAACACACAGATTTTTAGTTTATTCAATTTCAGCAACAACACTACTGACTGCTGGCACATGTTCAACTTTGGCTCAGTGTTATGAAATTTGTGAATTATGCTGGAGATGTTTTAAATTTTGAATTGTTGATATTATGTTAAAACATCGAGAAAAAATCATACTACATGTTCGCAATGCAGAGAAGACAAAAAACCTGATGCATGTACTGTATATTCCTGCCTTTCGTGAGTTGGGCTTCGGACTAATTAGGAAATATGCACTCTACATTCAAAACAATTATAAACAAGTGTTTGACCACCAAGGTGGTATTAGTCCCCTACGGCAATTTTGTGACATAAGGTGTTTTTGTCACATAAGACATGACCACAGTCAGCAGCAATATCAGACTTGTGGGGGGGGGGGGGGGGGGCAGTTTTGGTAAAATAATTGGGGACGGTTTAGAACCATTTATCCACGTATCAAACATGAAAGGTGTAGCTTAAAGCATGTTGGAGGGAGAGGTGGTAACATAAAAACAGATACTGGTTTTGTTTACACTGGCATGGCGGGGGTTCAAATGCTTAGATGCAACTATCTGATGAATAGGTTATCTCCCAAAACTTCTACAGCCAAAACTTCTACAACCCAGAACTTCTACACTGTGATTGATCAGTTAATTGTTCACACCTATTTTTGCAATGGAACAAACCAAACAGTGATTAGGAGATCCCCTAAAATAACTGCTCATCTTAATAATAAAATTTGATGAGTTGTATGTGTATTTAGTAACAACAAATCACAAAATAATATTAAATAAAGTGAATTTTAGTCAGTGAATATAATTGTGATGAGTTTAAAAAATGGTATATAATGAAGCATCTCTTCATTTCATGTCATCAAAAATATCAGAATGGCTGGTTTGAGAAAAGTAGAGTCCGTTATGTCACAGAAAGGAACTTCCCAAGTACTCCTAGATGGATATTTGTATAACAAGAATGTTGCTAGAAAGACATGCATCCATTGGAAGTGTGTATTGTCTACATGTAAAGGACGTTGCACAATTGTGGGAGATATTTTTAAAACTGTAACTGAACATTCACAGGGCCCAGAAGACAACAACCGAGTCAGATTCGCGAGTTCTGTGAGAAAGAGAGCCAGAGACGAAACTACACAGATGCACACTATGTACAACATGGAGGTAGCAAGACAAAACCCGAATGAAGTTCACCAGCTTCCTTCATTTCCATCAATAAGTAGTGCCTTATAAAGACATAGGCGGAAGACTATACCCACTTTATCACAAACCAGGTCAGAGGTCAATCTTGATGGACACTGGACAATGACATTATATGGACGACCATTTCTTCTTTTCACAGATGGTGAGGATGACAAAATTCTGCCTTTTTCCACCACTGAATACCTTGAGTCACTTCAGTCAGCTGAAACCATATATATGGATGGAACATTCACATCTTCTCCTGATCTTTGGAAAAGTTTACATTATACATGCACGTACTGGTTCAACCACATATCCACTTGTATTTGCTCTGCTACCAGATCGACAGGCAACAACATATGAAAGACTTTTCAGCCAGCTCAAGATGGAAATACAACAAAGACTAAATTGTTCTTTAACCCCAAGCTGTGCACAAACTGACTTTGAACTTGCAGCGATACGTGCAGTTGAGAGAGAATTTCCCAGTGCCGAAATAAAAGGGTGTTTTTTTCCACTATTGTCAAGCCATTTGGAGGAAGACACAACAGCTTGGGCTAGCTGTCCAATACAAAGAGGACACTGAGGTACAAAAATGGGTCCGTAGGGCTGCTGGTCTAGCACTCTTTCCCGAAAATACTATACAAGACACTTGAGTTGATGTCATGAGCTCTACACCAGAGGTCTCAAGAGCTACAGACTTCAATGACTACATAGTGACTACCTGGGTTGACGATGATGCAAGGTACCCAATCTACATGTGGAATCATAACCTCACAACTGGACCATGAACTAACAACAATCTAGAAGGGTTTCATAACCGACTGAACAGGACATTACCTCACTGTCATCCCAACATTTACCGTTTTATTGAAGTCATAAAAAAGTAGAAAATCCAGACAGAGCAAAAATTGGACAATTAGATTTTGGTGCAGCCCCACCAAGCAGAAAACGTGTCTACACAGAAACGGAAAATCGTTTAGGTCATTTGAAGGAGCAGGTAAATAAAGGACAAAAGACAAACTTAGAATTTTTAGATGCTGTAGGTCATCTTCTGAGATTAGGTTGAGGTTGACCCTTTACCTAAACCTAAAAAAACTAAAAACAAAGCTACTTCTATTTATTATGAACTACTTGTATTTAATTTTGTATCAAAATTCAAAACAACTCAAAATTTATATGCGCCTTATCATAAAATTAATAATAAACAACCCATTTTTCACATACTGTGTTTTTATTTAATTGGACAATCCCACTCACAAGTTAAGGTAACATGCACAATATTAATCATGCCTTGGACCCTGAAATGTGTTGTTTTAGACTGTAGAAGTTTTGGCTGTAGAAGTTTTGGGAGGTTACCGATGAATAAAAACAGACAGACAGACAGACAGACAGACAGACAGACAGAACTTAGATTTTGAAAAAAAAATTTGAGCGTGCATAATCCCCTCACAACCCTTTATCCATGTACCATATATGAAAGGTGTAGCTTGAACCATGTTGGAGGGAGGGAGGGGTGGTAACATAAAATAGAGAAAAAAGCTTAAAAAACACAAAAATGGCTGCCATGGCGCCATCTTGAATTTTGAAAAAAAAAATATTGAACGTGCATCATCCCATCACAACCCTCTATCCATGTGCCAAATATGAAAAGTGTAGCTTGAACCATGTTGGAGTGAGGGGTGGTAACATAAAATAGCGAAAAAAGCTTAAAAAAAACACAACAAAAATGGCCGCCATGCCGCCATCTTGGATTTTGAAAAAAAAATATTGAACGTGCATCATCCCCTCCCAACCCTCTATCCATGTGCCAAATATGCAAAGTGTAGCTTGAACCATGTTGGAGGGAAGGGTGGTAACATGAAAATAGAGAAGAAAGCTTAAAAAAACACAACAAAAATGGCCGCCATTCCGCCATCTTGGATTTTGAAACAAAGATTTTGAGCGTGCATCAACCCCTCAAAACCATTTATCCATGTATCAAATATGAAAGGTGTAACTTAAAGCAATGTTGGAGGGAGAGGTGGTAACATAACAGACAGACAGATTGACGGACAGACAGACGGATGGAGTGCAATCCTAAAGTCCCCTTATGGTCTAATTATGAGGTACCAACTGTCTTTTTCAGAACAATAACATTTTTATTAAGGTTTTTCCCTCTGGAAAAGACTATTGTTTTTCTACAGATTTTTTTTTCCACACATTTTGCCTGTACGATTCCGAAGCCATTTACGAATTGATTTTCACACAATTTTGCACACGACTAGAGGGGTAGAAAATCTAAAAATGTAACGAAGCAGAATTTTCGATTTAACCCTTTTTAACCCAAATTGGCAAAAATCTGTAAAAATCAGGGTTTATAGGCACTTTCTCGAAACGCGTCTTGTAGATTTTTTTAAAACATTCATCATTGTTAGATCTGTCTGCGACATGACCATTCATATACAAGAGATATTAGGCAATGCAAATGTTAACCCTCCACAGGCTGCCAAACATCGAAATTGTGATGAAATGGGCTGTTTTTGGCCCCTAAAGCACCCAAACGATACACGAGAGATAAACATCACTTCATTTATGGTAAGTGGGATTATTCACCATGGATCATTTTTGTAAGCAATTATGGTATTCAAAAAACTAAGCTTTAACCCATTTTGGGCTGGTTAAACTGCAATACCCTTCAAAAGGTCAAAACTTCATGTTTTCTGTGGATTTCTCAAAACGAGACTTGTAGATTTTTATGAAAAATTAGCCACGCGCAGGTCTTGGTGTGACAATAGAAGTTGCATCAACAAAATACTTCGGTGAGCATTTGTTAAACCTACACAGGCTGGTAAAAGTCAAAATTGTGATCAAATGGACTGTTTTGGGACAACAACAGCACCCAATGGGTATGCCACAAAGAAAAGTTCCTTCTTTAATCGAGCGCAAAATTTATACGGAAACATTTTTGTAAGTAGTAAGGGCATTCAAAAGTCAAAGTATTAACCCATTTTGGCCAGGCTAAACAGAGATACCCCTTTAAAGCTTAAAATTTCCATTTTCTGTGCATTTCTCTAAAAACATCTTGTAGGTTTTCAAGAAAAATTGACTATTTGCAGGTCTTTGCGTGACATTACAAGATGCATGGACAAAATATTCCGGCGAGCATTTATTAACCCTCTGAGGCTGCCTTGCACTGGAATTTTGCTGAAAAGAACTGTTTTCGGACACACACAGCACCCAATGTATACCCGAGAGATAAACATAATCTCCTTTGTTGGATGTGTAATTCACCGAGGACAATTTTTGTAAGCAATAAGGTTATTTAAATGAAAGTGTCAATGACACTGTAGCTCAACTTAACAAACTTGAACTTGGTAAGTTATAAATGAAATGGCAAAATTGAAGATCATTGGTACCAATGTTATTTGATGAAATTTCAACATAACAGCATTGTGTGCACAACGTCAGAGTAATCCATGCATTTTTAAATGTAAACTGTAAGAATGGCTAAAGGAGGAATGTTGATACACAAATGCAGTATGTTCAGAGGTTATTGTAAATGGCAACTTTTTTCACAGAAATGAATGCTAATCAATAGCTCTTATCTAAAGGTCTTGCCTAATGAGCACACAAGTTCAAAAACAATCCTATGATAAATGTGGCCTGTAGGCCATGTCAAAGAATGTTGATGCACAAATGCAATAAATTCAAAGATTGTTGCTAACAGCAACAGTTTTTGATGGAAATGAAAAGAAAATCAATAGCTCCTATCTTTGTCACCCTGCATAAGCATACAAAGTTTCAAAACAACTTGATAATGAATGTGCCCTCTGAGGCATGCCAAAGGGAGATGTTAATGCACAAATGCACTAAGTAGAAGGTCATTGCTTGTGGCAATGTTTTTTTTTTTTTATGGAAATTCCTAAATATACCTTGCAGAGAGTGCAAAAGGGATAAGTTGATGCACAAATGAAGTCAGTTCAAAGGCTGGTGATAATGACAATAATTTTTTATGGAAATGAAAAAAAGCAATAGCTCACATCTAGAGGTCACCCCAAACACACATACCAAGTTGACAGAAATAGAAGAAAATCAATAGCTCCTTTGTTTCCATGTAATATAGGCATAATTATGTTGTATACTATGCCTACTATTACTGGCGATAACCTGATACTTTATAACCCCCAGACGAAAGGGGGAAACTAAGTTCAAATCCTAAACGTCGCCTATAAAATTTCAGACTCAAATTGTTATGTTTGGTCCGAAATCACTGGCTTTTATTTTGAGCGATAAATGATGTAATTGCATGTGCATGACGTCACACGTCCGCATCATGGTTCTTTTCGAATATTTCGTTCTCTCTGCATTTCCAATTATTTACATTGGCACGTATCAGTTGTAGAAAATAATTGAGGTCAAGCATCGCAGTCACTGTCAGTATTTGTGGATTTTGTGTTGTTTTGGGTTTGTATTTTTATGAAACCTCTGACCAGATGTAGTATTGTGTCCCGTGGGAATTTAGAGAATTGTAGGAGGAAAAAATACATATTTTTCACTTCAATTATTCAGCATTTTAGCAACCAGAATGCCCCCAGAGGCCACCAGGGAGCACCTAAAAATTAAAATTTTCCTGGGGGGAGAAACACCCCAGACCCCCCCCCCCCCCCCCCCCCCCCCTCGGCCTTCGGCACGTGTGGCAGATGCCTTCGGCGTCTGAGTTTCACTTTCTTTAAACTACCGGACCCGCAAATTTTCCCCTCGCAGAAACCCTGCACACCAAGTTTACAAGCGATCCAATCATAAATGTGCCCTGCAAGGTGTGTCAAAGGGAAATATTGATACTAAACTGCACTAAGTTTTTACTAAGTTCATCGAAGGTCATTGCCAGTGGCAACATTTTTTGACAGAAATAGAAGAAAATCAATAGCTCCCATCTGGAGGTAACCCCAAACAAGCATACAAAGTTTCAAACCGATCTGATCATAAATATGCCCTGTAGGAATATATTGATGCCTGACTAACCTAAGTTCAAAGATCGTTGCCAGCGGCAACATTTTTTGACAGACGGAAATGGAAGAAAATCGATAGCTCCCATCTAGAGGTAACCACAAACAATCATGCCAGGTTTCAAACCAATCCGATCATAAATGTGCTCTGTAGGGTGTGCCAAAGAGAAATATTGAGGTCTGACTAAACTAAGTTCTAATAACGTTGGCCGCGGCAACATTTTTTAACAGAAGTGGAAGAAAATCAATAGCTCCCATCTAGAGGTCTCCCCAAGCAAGCATGCCAGGTTTCAAAGTAATCCGATCATAAATGTGCCCTGTAGGGTGTGCCAAAGGGAAATATTGAGGTCTGACTAAACTAAGTTCTAAGAACGTTGGCCGTGGCAACATTTTTTAACGGAAATGGAAGAAAATCGATAGCTCCCATCTACAGGTCTCCCCAAACAAGCATGCCAGGTTTCAAAGCAATCCAATCATAAATGTGCAATGTAGGGTGTGCCAAAGGGAAATATTGAGGTCTAACTAAACTGAGTTCAAAGAACATTGGCTGCAGGCAACAATTTTTGACGGAAATCGGAGAAGACTTTGTCATGTTGAGCTAAAAATTATTTATCTCTTACATTGTTTGACTCGAACGTAAGCTCTAAGCTCTATTGCAAGCACCAGGGAAACCTGACCAAACTGTATACTGCCGAAACGCTGAAACTTTGGAAATAGTTTCAAACTCTGCATAATTTGGGCACAATTATCTTATTTGGGCTCAGTGTTTACCGTTGTTATTTGGAAGAATTTAAAGGCCTGAACACCATGATTATAGATGACATGTGACATATGACAGATGCCGACGATGAGTGATCACTTGTTATAGCCTCCCATATTATATCATGATTGATATATCCTAAGTTGACAATTCTACACAGTTGGCATTTTCCTGGGGGTCACTTTTTTTTTTCTCTTACAATAAGTGGATTTTGGCTGGACTGACTCATTTGCACTAAGCGACCTTTATGTGTATCTACATGTATCAACATGTTTACATCTGGTTACTATTTTTACATCACTGTACATGTACCTGTTGATCGTTTTATTGTTTAACCCTTTACCTAATGAATCGCCTGCATCCACCCTCGTAATATGTAGATTCAGCAGTTGAAAAAATATTATATTTAAAACATTTTTAACAAAACCATATCATGTGACCCCTCATTGGAACGAGCTCGTCGAGCTCGTTCCAATCAGGGGTCACATGATATGGTTTTGTTGAAATTTTTTGAAAAATTAAAAAAAAAATAATATTTAAAATAATAAATTTTGATATCGTCTGCATTGGGTAAAGGGTTAAGCAGGTAATCCTTGTTTACATCAATTAAGACAGAATCACCTAGAAACTGATAGAAAACAGAACTTTGGAGAAACTTCATCTTCTAGGACATTCTATCTAAGAACTTTTTAAACTCTTGGCAACAGAAATCAAAGACTCTTCTCAGAAAAACTCTTTTCATATAAACTCATTTTCAGATAGACATTCTGTTCATATCAAGAGCTGTTGTTTACATTGGGGATTATTTTTGTTTCAGGACACTGCATTGTTTATTATAGAAGCAATGCTTCTTTGTGAATTTGGAAAAGTGATTCCGAAAGAGAATTTTGAAGAGAATTTATTCGTCTTGTAAAAGGAGATTTATACAAGCTGTGAAACAGAATACAATTTTTGTGAAAAGTCAGGATTCTACTGGATTATTTTTTAAATTACCTGTGGTGCCAATACTAAGAGAATTTTTACCCCATTTGAATTTTGCTGAGCATTTTATTATAGTTTATTGTAGACTGCTGAAATTTCTAAGTGAACATTTCTTTACAAATCTACAGGATACTGTTTCTGAAGGCACATTCTTGGATTTAACACTACCAGCTGAAAAATTTCTTCACAAAAAACAAGATTCTTCACAACTGGATTCTGTTAAACTGTGTTTTGGACTAATTCAATAATTGGTAAGCATCATTGTTTTTATTTTCTGTGCACCAATTCATGTAAAAGATCTTTGTATCATTTTTTTTATATTATTTTCTTTTTAATTAAATTTCTGAATAGTTACATTCTTAGTTATTGATGCTGATTCTCAGATTTCTTTCTGTCACCAGTATCTTTATTATTTCCACAACATATAACTATACGGTACCTCAAACTGACTTGCTGCAAGGTGAGCGAATCACTCCAACTGAATTACCTGTCCAATGGATGCAATAATAAGCTTATTTACAGCAGTGCAGCAAAAACAGTTACTTGCTCCAGCAGGCCTGGCATTCTTTAGGAGTGCAGGAGTGCTGCACGCCTACTGCATGCCTACAAAAAATTGAGGAGGGCAATAATTTGCACCCCTTGATTTTGGGACTGCCTTTAAAATCAACTATCTGACCTGTTTGGGACTGCCTTTAAAATCAATTATCATTTCGTCACCTGAGTTCCAATGTGTTCTCTGTGCACTCATTGGAACTCGGGGGACGATTTATCAATGTTTCATTGATTCGCAATAATTCATGGCCCATTCTGTGTTACATTTCGATACATTTTGAGTGCAGAAGACAGTCACATAAAAATTAAATGCAACATTTTGAATAATGAGATGTGTGTGCCAATTTTTCCACTATGTAGCTGAATGTAGTACAATTTTTCAGTCACAATATTAATACCTTGAAGTGAATATAACCAAAATAGCATAAAAGTTTTTGCATTGAAAATTTCAGGTGCAACTTCACTCCCAAGCAATCAGAGGAGGGCAACTGTTTTGAACTCCTTGATTTTCTAGATTGCCAGGCCTGCTCCAGTTGTATTTCTCCTTGTGAACTTGACTACATGTGTAGAGTGTGTTGGTGTGGGAGAGGTGTAGGGTTTTGCTTGAAAAAATATCAAAACTGACTTAATCACTATCCCTATCAGAACATTACTTCCTACTCACCTTTCCATACTGAGCTCCCACATCTGAGATGACTATTTTTTTATGATCTACACCATCACCATTCAACAATTTAACACTACATCCATTCATGTTCAATCTACAACAAAGACAATGCACTCAGCAAAATGGAGACTAGACATGTATTAAGGTGCTGTACAAGTAATGGAATTTTGTTTATTTTGAATTCCCACCTGTGATATTCAGGGCTTACCCGGTATATTTCGTCTAAATTTCTGAGAATCCATTTGGATTCTCGTGAAAATGGTTGCGAGAATCCATACCTACTATGAGTGTCCCAGGATCCTATGATGCCACCATAGTTGAACCACTGTTGTATACTGAGAACACATGTTAACCTTTTACCCAACACCCCTTTTTAATTTTTAAAACTAAATTTGATTATTTTTAAACAATAAATAATAAATAAATGATAAAATAATTAAATGAACAATATTTACCAATAAAATCTTACAAATATGGCTGTCGTTGGAACCGGCTCAGTGAGCCGGTTCCAATGGCAGCCATATTTGTAAGATTTTATTGACTAAGTGTCAGGATATTTCAGGACAGGTTAGCCTTCTATTGGTTAATTTGTCGCCGCTGTGTTAGTTAAGTGTTAAATTGACTCCATTTTTTCATGCGAATCCTAGCAGAGGTGCAGCAAGAATCTACATGGATTCTCGCTGGTTTTATTGCGGGAATTTTTGTGCGAATCGATTCTCGGCGAAATTTAAGCCCTGGATATTCCTTAAATTCAATTTAAATATACACAAATTATACATCAAAATGAAGGTTGAGATATATAAAACACAAAACACATATGGGCCTTGATCTGAGAAAAGGGACCTTAGGGGTCAAAAAATCAAATTGGAGTTAATGTCACATCTCAAATCTCCGGAAAACAACCTTTTCAACAAAGTTTATTTTAGGATCATCTGACAAATAGAAATGGGTCAAAATGAGGTGTAAAGTGAGGTGTCAAAGAGCCCAACAAGTTAAATTGAATGTTTGATGTTTCAGCGTAATACCCATGCAATCCGTATCTATGACGTTATTGATCATGATAATGAAAACAAGAGCCAATACCCAATACAGACTATTGACATGTCAATTTTTGGTAGAAAGTTTCAACTTTTTAAGTTCACAAATCAGTATCCAGTGGCCCAGAGTGATACATACCTTTTGACTGCACAATTCCTGACATGATAACTTCATCATCATTCAAGTAATAGACCTCTTCTTAATAGTTTAGCTCTGCAACTCACAACTTTTTTTTTTTGATTTGGGTGGGTGGGGGGGGGGGGGGGGGGGGGGGGTATTCAGATCTGATCCAAGAGACTGTAAGAGTCCACAGTCTGGGCCTCCCACCAAAGTTCCAGGCCTAGGGTTCACTATTCAGCCCCACCTTATTCAGTGATGACGTCACTATTTTCTCGACATGGGGGTTTCTGCTCCTTGACGCAGGGGCTATGATATTTCCCAAGAAGAATACAATAAACGAGACAATCCCTGACATTATCCCTAGCCCTGGTAGGGAATGGTGGCTAATACATGTGTAACACAAGTTTGCAATCTTGTCAGTAATATATTTAATTTGAATTTAAGGAATATCAGAGAGACAGAGGTGAGAACTTTCAAAATAAACAAAATTCCATTACTTATATAGCACCTAAAGGTGTTATATAAGTAACAGAATTTTGTTTATTTTGAGAATTTCAACCTCTCATGTTCCTTAAATTCAAATTAAATATACACAAATTATACATCAAAATGAAGGTTGAGATGTATAGAACACGAAACCCATATTTAATGAACTCATAAAGTTGACAACCGGAACCATTGACTCCTGAAAGTCTGTAACCGTATTTGTACCAGAACAAGATAAAATAATATTTCACAAGAACAACTTGTGGCCAAATGTGCTTCAGACATCCAAGAACAAAGCAAGGCATTCAAAACACTTATGAATGCAGCGATAGGACTGCATTTGGGAAAAGTTCAACACAGTCTGTATTTTTCATTGAAGATGGATTCGATGTTCGACAGACATGTGCAAATCACTTGTTACCACGAATTTGCATCGGAAAAACAAAATCGTAATTCTAAAAATTTCAACAGGTGTCATGATATCTTGTGTAGAATATCGAACTGTGCAGCCTCTACATGATAATAGTATGCTGCATTAAAGCGATCTTTCTCATTATTTGATTTTAAATGGCGCTGTATATTGATGCTTTTTTTGTCCGATGACGACTGGAAATCGAAAGAACATATGAATGTAAACAAAAGCCAAGGTTTTGGAATTTACCCCCACGCAGCTCTGCCGCTGCGTTATGAAGAATGTTGATACCTTAGGCCCAGCTTTGTTCTTGGATATGTGAAGTACATTTGGCCACAAGTTGTTCTCGCGAAATATTATTTACTTATCAGTTCTGATACGAATACGGTAACAGACTTCCAGGAACCAGTGGTGCCAGCTGCCAACTCTATGAGTTGATTTCATATTTTTTTTGTGTTCTATACCTCCCAACCTTCATTTTAATGTATAATTTGTGTATATTTAATTCAAACTTTGAACTTTTATTTCAGCTTGTAATAAAAAATAATTAATCTTTTTGGTACAAATTGATTGTGATGATGATATAATTACATTGTTAATGTAGTTATACGTTTTGGATCCAAATACTCAATTCCCATTGGTCAGCTGGTTGAAAACGTCATGACCAAATGTAATTCACTTTCCAATGAATACATGTGGTCGAACTTTGACCCGCATTTACGGTAGAGCGCAGTTGACAGAATGTAATTCGGGCGGTGTTAGGGCGGGTTTTTAACTTTTACCACCTCTCGCAGTGATCAACTCCGCTGCTGTTTCTTTGGTGACATTTCCCAACTGTGGCATAAAGCCTGTTACTAAAATACTCGTTTCCATTTCTAAAGTTGTGAAAATTAAAGCTTATTTGCCTTTGGGATATCATTTAGACAGAATTGGCACTCAACTCAAGAGTTGTGCGCTTTGTCTTTTGTGTGAGGGTGGTTTTTCGCCTCGTTCGTTCGTTCATGTTTTATTTCGTCTTTCTGCTTTGTTGTTTGGTAAAAAGTAGTTTAAACAATTACAGGATGTAATTATAAGAATTTAATGCAATTTTTATAATCTTTATTGGAGTATGAATGTGTAGGAATGGGTACAAATTGTATGAATCCCTTTGGGTTTCATACATAATTTGTACCCATTCCCACACGTTCAAACTCAAATAAAGATTATAAAAATAGGCCGATGAAATCGTCAGATGTGTACCCATACGCGCAACTAGTAGAAAGCTGTATGACGGAGGGCCACCATGGATGCCGACATTATGTACACCATACATGGTATGGGTACATATAGAAATGGATGGAGGAGTGTCTAATTTGATGGATAAAGGGTTAATATCTCCAGATCAAATTATCAGATTTACATAAAAAAAAACTATACAGCACAGCACATCAGTAACCTGAATAAATATATAAAGTAACATGACAATCGGATTGATATTTTTTGAGTTATCTCATGCCAAAGGGATTGGCGGAATTTTCAATTTGAAGGATAAAGGGTTAATATCTCAGGATTAAATTATCAGATTTACACCAAAAACTATACAGCTCGGCACATGAGTAACCTGAACACAAATATAAAGTAACTTGACAATCCACGCAATATTTTTCAAGCTATCGAATGCCAAAGGGAGTGGAGGAATTTTCAATTTGAAGGATAAAGGGTTAATATCTCAGGATCAAAATAACAGATTTACACCAAAAACTATTCAGCTCAGTACATCAGTAACCTGAACACAAATATAAAGTAACTTGACAATCCAATCAATATTTTTCAAGTTATCGAATGCCAAAGGGATTGGAGGAATTAGACAATCCAAGCAATATTTTTCAAGTTATCGAATGCCAAAGGGACTGGAGGAATTTTCAATTTGAAGGATAAAGGGTTAATATCTCAGGATCAAATTATCAGATTTACCCAAAAACTATACAGCTCAGCACATCAGTAACCTGAACACAAATATAATGTAACTTGACAATCCAAGTAATATTTTTCAAGTTATCGAATGACAAAGAAATGGATACGGACGCCAGACGGATGAACAAAGGATGGACGAACGACGGATGGCCACCCCAGATGCCGGCATTATGTGTACCATACATAGTATGGGTACACATAAAAATTGCATTCAATTCTTAAATGAATGGTATGGTGATGATAATTGTGAGAGTTGATGTAATAATGGCTAATGTCTACTAATGTCTAATGAGAGACTATCAATGTTAGATGATAATTATTCTTTAGATAAAGATAACGAAGCTGTCGTTTTGGGATAAAGTCAACATGATGAAAGTATATGTCCTTTTATCTTCAGTTAAAGTTAGATAACTACGCTGTTTGAGGTTTTCGGAAATTGGCAATTTAATTAACTCTTTACATGCTGCTGGCGGATATTCCTTCCATAGACATATAATATAATCTCAAATAGCAAGAGAAGTCAAATTTGGGCATTTTAAATTAAATTTCCCCCTTGTAAATTGAATCAAGGTTTTTTACCCATGATTTCTTGAGTTAAATTACCAAAAAGATTTTCAGCAAATCCAGTCCTGACTAGATTTGATTAAAAAAAAAATTTTTTTTTAAAAATACTCAGCGGGTTAAAAGTTAAATTTTGAGCAGCTTACATTAATGGGACAAAATAAAATGCTATTGGGTAGGAGATAATTCTCAATTAGTTTGATGCATACTTTGAACAGTGTTATAAGAATTAGACTGTAAAGTATTTGGATTTATTGTCACTTAATATTAAACAGAAATTTTTAAGTTACCTTTTGATACAGACTGGAAACTAACAACACATTCATGCATTGATGGAAGATGAGTGATGAAGGTGATATTTCTGAAAAAAAAAAAAGAGAATGAAAGTGTCAATGACACTGTACATGTAGCTCAACTTGTCAAGACATGTACATGTATAGTATGTGACACAGCAATGACAAACATCTAGGTAATGACCTGATAACAAAGGTACATATAAAGTATTGCAACGGTCTGTACATAAATACTGACCATAGCCTGTAACAAATGTATAGGTAAAGTATTGTAAAGGTGGGTGACAGTCAGATGCTAAACTAGAAAAGAAATCTTGGAGTCCCAGAGTGGGTCTGACTGAACCCCCAAAATATTTGTTCTCATAGCACAGTGATAACAAAGGCACCCCAAAACACACTCATTCCTGTCCCAAGGTGAAAACAAAGGTATCCAAGAAGTTTAGTGAAGATCAGTTTATAAATACGAGCTGTATAGAAGTTGTGACAAAAACAGATTGGACCTAATTTCGGTACAAAATGGCCACTGGCAGCCATCTTGAATTTTGGACCGCACTCAGAAACACTCGTTCTCGTCCCAAGGTGATAACAAAGGTACCCAAGAAGTTTCGTGAAGATCAGTTGATAAATACAGCCTCCAGCCGGAGCCGTATTGACATGTGCACTTACAGTGTATAAGTAGCACTAAATAAATCAAAATTCATCTAATTTGTATAATTTCTGCACGAGAAAAAACCCCGTACTGTATGTGATGTATTCTATTTTACTAAACATTCATACAAAAATTTATTCAAATCAGAACATTCATACAGAAATTCTGTACAAAAGACAGAATGCACTAAGTTTGGTACAAAATGGCTGCTGGTGGCCATCTTGAATTTTGGATCACACCCAAAAACACCTGTTCTCATTCCACGGTGATAACAACGGCACCCAAGAAGTTTCGTAAAGATCTGTTCATAAATAAGGCCTCTAGCCTGAGCCGTATAGAAGTTGTGTACAAAAAGCTGATTAGACCTAATTTTGGTACAAAATGGCCACTGGCAGCCATCTTGAATTTTGGACCGCACTCAGAAACATTCGTTCTCGTCCCAAGGTGATAACAGAAATACAGTTAAAACTAGACGTCCTGTCATGAAATGCGCACAAATAGCACATTGATATGCATGAATGTGCGCGTAAAAGCCCAAGTAAAGCTATCAAATTCAGTACATATGGCCTGTGCACAAGAAATGTTTCAGCCAATGGACCATTGGCAAAAACATTGCAGGTGTTTGCTATGAGTAACCAGGAGAACCTGCCGTGCTTTGGATGCCATTCGATATGGCAATTGCGCGCAATTCCAACATGCAATTAAGCCTACATAAGCGCACTATTCGTGACATGACTTCTAGTTTTAACTGTACCCAAGAAGTTTTGTGAAGATCGGTTGATACATGTAAATACAGCCTCTAACCCAAGCCGTATCGACATGTAAAAATCAAAGTTCATCTAATTTGCATAATTTCTGCACGAGAAAAAAACCTGTATTATATGTGATGTATCCCATGGTACTAAACATTCACACAAAACATTTTTCAAATCAGCGCTTTCATATGGAAGTTCTGTGCAAAAAACTGATTGCACCTAATTTTGTACAAAATGGCTGCCATCGGGCATCTTGAATTTCGGACCGCACCCAAAAACACTCGTTCTCGACCCACGGTGATACCAAAGGTACCCAAGAAGTTTCGTAAAGATCGGTTTAGAAATACGGCCTCCAGCCCGAGCCGTATTGGCATTTGCACTTACAGTGCTGAAAGTAACACTAAATACATCAAAGTTAGTCTAATTTGCAAAATTTACGTACGAGAAAGAAACCCGTATTATATGTGATGTATCCCATGGTACTAAACATTCATACAAAAAATTATTCAAATCAGCACTTTCATATGGCAGTTCTGCGCAAAAATCTGATTTCACCTAAGTCTGTACAAAATGGCCACCAGCGGCCAACTTGAATTTCGGATCGGACCCCAAAACACTCGTTCTCGTCCCACGGTCATAACAAAGGTACCCAAGACAGGGTTCCCCCAGAATACTGAACACAAAATTCAAGGACTTTCAAGACAAGGACCTTTTTGAAGAAAATTCAAGGATATTCAAGGACTGTCTCGAGGCTGAAACGTCCTAAGGCCGAAACATCCCAATGGCAATACCCCCTTTACAATAAGTAGTCAATTGTACCTCGGTTCACAAGTTGTGAATGGAAACTCATGACGATTCTGGTGGAAATCAAAAGGTTTTCATTGGTTGTTAAACATAATTCGACTAGGGAAGCCCCCCTCTGTACTAATAAACATGAGCCCACCGAGCACTAAGAGTTAATTAATATTAATAACACCTACTTGTTTGGACTTGTCAACAAATTTATTCGTTCTTTTTCGGACCGCTCTTATGCTTGTGATAAATCGGCGATCAAATTCAAGGACATTCAAGGACCTTTTACTGATATACATCGTTTTCACGGACTTTCAAGGCCTTGAAAATAGCGTTTCAAATTCAAGGACATTCCAAGTTTTCAAGGACCCGCGACTACCATGCAAGAAGTTTCGTAGAGATCGGTTCATAAATACGGTCTCTAGCCCGAGCAGTATTGAATTGTTGACGGTCAGATGGACGACGGATGACTGGCCATGGCATAAGCTCAAATTTGGCTTCGCCAAAGTTGAGCTAAAAATGATGCGTATATTAAAGTGAACATTCTAGACAGGATTTAAATTACAAATTTGATGAAATATATGGAATGATCGAAATGTATGATTGAAATAATTATGTAAGATTGAATTGTTTGGGAGTGATCAGAACTGTAAAAAAGAGGCCTGAGGGCGCTCACCTGACATGGTAGCCTAAATATCAACCCAGAGAATTGATTTCAACAAGTTGCATCTGCTCCTCCTAAGAAAAGCTTATACCAAATATCCAAAGATTCTGACCAGTGGATCTAAAAAAAAAAGATTTTTAAAGGGAGCCCATATATGAACCCAGGGACTTGGCTTTAACAAACTTGAATCTCACCCCCCTAAGGATGCTGCACACCAAATATCAAAACATTCAGACTGCTGGATCTGAAGAAGATTTTTAAAGAAAATTCCTCATTTTGAACTAAGTTACAATTCGAGCTCCCACAGTGAGTCCAAATATGGACCTAGTGACATGGCTTGAACAAACTTGAATCTCACCCCCTAAGGATGCTGCATACCAAATATCAAAACATTACGCCTGATGGATCTGAAGAAGATTTTTAAAGAAAATTCCTCATTTTGAACTAAGTTATCATTCGGGCTCCCACAGTGAGTCCAAATATGGACCTAGGGACATGGCTTGAACAAACTTGAATCCCACCCCCCTAAGCATGGTGCATACCCAAATTCCCAATATCAAAAGATTCTGCCTGCTGGATCTTGAGAAGAACATTTTCAAAGAAATTTGCCTGAAATGCACTAAGTTCAAATTTGGGCTCCTATAGTGAGCCCAAATATGAATCCAGGGGGCCGATTTGAACAAACTTTAATCAGATCCACCCCACGATGTTGCATACCAAATATGAAAAGATTCTGCCTGCTGGATCTGGAGAAGAAGATTTTTTAAGAAATTTGCCTGAAATGCACTCCTGCTGGATCTGGAGAAGATTTTTTAAGAAATTTGCCTGAAATGCACTAAGTTCGAATTCGAGCCTCTATAGTGAACCCAAATATGAATCTAGGGAGCCGATTTGAACAAATTTGAATCAGATACACCCCACAATGTTGCATACCAAATATGAACAGATTCTGCCTGCTGGATCTGGAGAAGAATATTTTTTAAGAAATTTGCCTGAAATGCTCTAAGTTCAAATTTGGGCTCCTATACTGAGCCCAAATATAAACCCAGGGGGGCCGATTTGAACAAACTTGAATCAGATCCATCCCACAATGTTGCTTACCAAATATGAACAGATTCTGCCTGCTGGATCTGGAGAAGAAGATTTTTTAAGAAATTTGCCTGAAATGCACTAAGTTCGAATTCGAGCTTCTATAGTGAGCCCAAATATGAATTTAGGGAGCCGATTTGAACAAATTTGAATCAGATCCACCCCACAATGTTGCATACCAAATATCAAAAGATTCTGCCTGCTGGATCTGGAGAAGATTTTTGAAGAAATTTGCCTGAAATGCACTAGTTAAGTTTGAATTCGAGCTTCTATAGTGAGCCCAAATATGAATCTAGGGAACCGATTTGAACAAACTTGAATCAGATCCACCCCACAATGTTGCATACCAAATATCAAAAGATTCTGCCTGCTGGATCTGGAGAAGATTTTTGAAGAAATTTGCCCGAAATGCACTAAGTTCGAATTCGAGCTCCTATAGTGAGCCCAAATATGAATCTAGGGAGCCGATTTGAACAAACTTGAATCAGATCCACCCCACAATGTTCCATACCAAATATCAAAAGATTCTGCCTGCTGGATCTGGAGAAGATTTTTGAAGAAATTTGCCTGAAATGCACTAAGTTCGAATTCGAGCTCCTATAGTGAGCCCAAATATGAATCTAGGGAGCCGATTTGAACAAACTTGAATCAGATCCACCCCACAATGTTGCATACCAAATATCAAAAGATTCTGCCTGCTGGATCTGGAGAAGATTTTTTAATGTTTTTCCCATTGCCGACAGTGTTAAAAAGTGCTGACTCAGCACTTTTTCAAAGTCCTGAAAAAAATACCTTGTGATCAAACCGATAGGGATTTTTTTTTAACCATTCTATTCTACTGGATAAAAGTAAGCTTTACACAAAATAAGAATTCTCTGTGCTGTGTAGTTTTGGAGATATGGCAGTTTTAAGGTTTTTCCTATTTTTAGATCCCTAGGTTCCCACGGGGCAATGAGAAAAAATTTGTTTTGCACCAATCAACTATCCCATTATCTCATATCAAATTTGGTTCAAATCGACCTCACGGTTCAGAAAATAGAAATTTTAGGCGTGGCCAAAATTTTTGCCCCTCCCATAACGAAGGCAAATAATGCCCGACAAACTTCTCTTGAACAAATTTGATTCTAAATCTCAAAAGGACTCTGTATACCACATATCAAGTCTCTGCTACTGGTGGTTCATTAGAAGATTTTCAAAAAATTTGGCCATTTTTTCCCCACACCTCTGCTCAATATGAGCCGAAACCTAATTTGGATAAAAATCAAAATGCCCCTATATAACCACTACTTACATGAAATTTAATTAAAATGTAGCCAGTGGGATAGGAGAAAGAGGCTCAAACACCACCTTCAGGCAGGACGACGGACGAACGAAGAGTGGTAAGAAAAGCTCACCCTGACTTTCAGTCAGGTGAGCTAAAAACTTAGTTTAACTTGGAATATTATTCAAGAAGGTAGAGGCTGAAATATTTGAGTTATTTTGACCCTCTAGGTTGGTCATTTGTTGTACGGTAGTGAGATCAGGAATTTTTCAACTATTTTACAAACATCGGCATCTTTACATGATAGAATTCTCATTAATTCATCTTTGGGAAGACAATCAAATGGGTTGATAAATTCTTTTAATGAGTTGAACATAGATTCTCCGGTCATGGAATATTTTGTGCAATGTAACATTAAGTGTTTAAGGTGCTATATAAGTAATGGAATTTTGTTTATTTTGAAAATTATCCTTAAATTCAAATTAAATATACACAAATTGTATTGAGATGGATAGAACACAAAACTGATAATCTTAGAATATTTCATGAGAACAACTTGTGGCAAAATGTGCTTTACATATCCAAGAACAAAGCTAGGGTATCAAAATTCTTCAAAACACAGCGACAGAGCTGCATGGAGGTAAATTCCAAACCCTTCGCTTTTGTTTACATATGAATTTACTTCCGATTTCCGGTCGACATCATCGGGCAGAAAAAGTATTGATATACAACACCATCTAAAATCAAATAATGAGAAATATCACCTCATTATATAGAGAATGCACAGTTGCCACATTCAATGCAAGGTATCATGACAGCTGTTGAAATTTCTCAGAATTACGATTTTATTTTTCGATGCAAATTTGTGGTATCGAGTGAATTGCGCACGTCTCTCGAACATGCAAACCACCTTCAATAAAAACGGCAGACAGTGTTGTCCTTTTCCAAAATGCAGTCCTGTCGCCGCACTTGAATGTGTTTTGAATGCCTAGCTTTGTTATTGAATATCTGAAGCACATTTGGTCACAAGTTATTCTCGCGAAATATTATTTTATTATCAGTTCTGGTACAGTTTGTGTGCCAATAACGGGTCACTTTTTGTATTTTCGTGTATTTCACTGTAAACAATAAACTTTCCCCGAAAGTTTGTCCTTATATGTGGAGACAGTTATATATTTATCATTATCCAGTTGAATTTATTTGTGTTGAACAATGAACAGATCATTGTTTCAAAAAATTAGATCATTTGACAGACGTAAATTTGCCAATAACGGGCCACTTGTGCCTCTCAAGAATCACCTTGTTAAATGCAAGTTATGAGACTTGATGACTATATTTTTGGCTGTGTTATCTTCAGTGGAAAAAAAGCAAGCTAGTCTGAACATCTTTTGTTACTTTGCATCAGTTTTCAAATCGGTTCTGTTGGATAAAAGTATGTTGACGAACACGTGCATGGCATTGAAAAATGTCATTGACATTCCCTCCTTGTTAGGGTTAATTAAAAACTATACCAGGACTCTGAATCGGGCATGCCATGTAACCGGTATATTCAGGAACATATTGACACAATTCTAATTCCCTGGGGGTGTTTATTATGAGACTACCAGGTCATCAAAAATGTCTGTTTTGAAATGAACTCTTCTTAGTGGCTGTATACAATCAGTGGTGGCACTAGCATTTCTCCGATAGTGTGGACTGACCTACCCAATAGGCGGAGGGGGGTGGTGAGTATTTAGGTATACACTAGTCTTTAAATCACTATATACTGCCCCTTCCCTACCTGGGGCTCTGGCCCCTTTGTGGGGGTGGGGTATCAATATAATCAGTGGTGGCACTAGCATTTCTCCGATAGTGTGGACTGACCTACCCAATAGGCGGAGGGGGGGGGGGGGGGGGGGTGGTGAGTATTTAGGTATACACTAGTCTTTAAATCACTATAAACTGCCCCTTCCCTACCTGGGGCTCTGGCCCCTTTGTGGGGGTGGGGTATCAATATAAAGCTGTCTTACAGAGGCTATGATGTGCCCCTGAAACTTCAAATCAAAAAAGTTCCCAAAAACAGTGAGGAAGGTGGCCTACGTTTATCGGTACTACTCTGTATGACAGCTATCTACTGACCCTCCCCTAAACTGGAGCTTATGCTTTCATGCTGGAGAGGGGCAGTATATAGCTGTTCTACAGAGGCTAAAGTGTAGCCAAGAAATCATACAGTGAAAGGCAATGGGAGGGGTAGGCTTCGCTGATGAGGGGCTATAGCCCCACTGACCCTCTTTCAAAGCCACCTGTGTGGTTACAATGCCTCATGAAAAATAATAAAATATGGAGCTGAAGGCCTTTCCCTGCAGTTAACCCCCCCCCCCCCTCCCCTTACAGTTGTGGTGTAGTTAATTCTATATTGTTCAAACATGAGGCAGCCATTAAATTTACGTCAACATTCTTGAAATAGTTACTGTAGGCTGTAGATCACAATGTGGAACTTGGAAGTGCACTGAACTTTCAATCTCTTGCACAAGTTGCAGGGCACTGATAGTTTTAATTTACTAACTACTAAAATGGAAGGGAGCGTGGTGGCTCAGTGATAGACTATTGGCATTCTATGCTAGAGGTCCCAAGTTCGATCCCCGTCCGGGACGACCCGTGTTGTGTCCTTGTTCAAGGCACTTTATCCCAGTTGCCTACATGGGGGCACGTTGACACCATGTACTAAGGCGTACTGCGCGTCGAAAGTGCACGTCTTCAACCGCTGTAACCCTGCTTGAGCAGAGCTTGAACAGAGTTAGAATGTTGAGGAGCTGACAGTTGCTCTTCGATGCACGGTGGTTCTCTCCGGGTACTCCAGCTTCCTCCACCCGTAAAACTGTCACGGTCACCACGATTAGCCATTATGCAAAAGTATGTGGCCTTAAACACCAAGCAATAAATAAAAAAATAACTAAAATGGAAAAAAAAGCGTAAAAATGTATTGTTTTTGTAACTGAGAAATGTGTTTTTGTACATTCCTCACACTAAGGAACATTAACAAGAAGCCCCAGGGGCCTGAGAGCGCTCACCTGACATGGTACCCTAAATATCAATCCAGGGGTTTGATTTCAACAAGTTGCATCTGCCCCTCCTAAGAAAGGCTCATACCAAATATCCAAAGATTCTGACCAGTGGATCTAAAAAAAAAAGATTTTTTTAAAGAATATTTCTCATATTGAACTACATGTAAGTAATAATTCAGACTACCACAGGGAGCCCAAATAAATATGAACCCAGGGACTTGGCTGGAACAAACTTGAATCTCACCTCCAGTGGGATGCTGCATACCAAAGATCAAAAGATTCTGACTGGTGGATGTGAAGAAGATTTTTGAAAAATATTCCTCTTATTGAACCGAGTTATAATTCAGGCTCACTGGGAGCCCAAATATCAACCCAGGGACCTGGCTTGAACAAACTTGAATCTTTGGCCCCTAAGGATACTGCATACCAAATATCAAAGCATTCTGACTGCTGGATCTGAAGATTTTTAACCCTTGACCCAACGAATCGGCGGCATCCGCCCACGTAATATGCAAATTCAGCAGTTGAAAAAATATTAGTTTTCAAAAAATTTCAATGAAACCATATCATGTGACCCCACGTTGGAATGAGCTCGTCAAGCTCGTTCCATCGAGGGGTCACATGATATGGTTTTGATGAAATTTTCCAAAAATGATATTTAAAATAATAAATTTTGATATCGTCTGAGTTAGGTAAAGGGTTAAAGAAAATTCCTCATTCTGAACCAAGTTATAATTCGGGCTCCCACAGTGAGTCCAAATATGAACCCAGGGACTTGGCTTCAACAAACCTGAATCTCACCCCCCTTAAGGATGCTGCATACCAAATATCAAAACATTCCGACTGCTGGATCTGAAGAAGATTTTTAAAGAAAATTCCTCATTTTGAACGTTATAATTCGGGCTTCCACCAAGAGCCCAAACATGAACCCAGGGACTTGGGTTGAACAAACTTGAATCACACCCCCTAAGCATGCTGCATACCAAATATCCAAAGGTTCTGATTGGTAGATCTGAAGAAGATTTTTAAAGAATATTCCCCATACTGCACTAATTTGGGCTCTCATAGACAGCCTAAATATGGACCCAGAGATTTGGTTTTAATAATCATGTGAAAAAATCTAAGATGTTATATGTGAAATTTTAAAGCTTTTGGAGCAGTGGTTTGGGAGAAGAGTAGTCTTGAATGTTTTTCCCCATTACCCACAATGTTAAAAAAATGCTGACTCAGCACTTTTTCAAAAGTCCCCAAAAAGTTCTCCATGATAAAACCGATGGCAATTTTTTTGGTTTTTGGACCTTTCCATTCTGTCGATCCTCAGGAAGCTTCACACCAAATAAGAATTCTCAGTGCCGTGTAGTTTTGGAGATATGGGCGTTTTAATTTTTTTCTATTTTTAGCTCCTGCGATTCCCATGTGGGCGACGGGAAAATTTGTTTTGGCATAAATTAAGTACTTATGACCCAATAAGCCCTCATGTCAAATTTGGTTCAAATCTGCCACTCGGTTTGGAAAATAGAAATTTTGGGTGGGGCGAAAATTCTTGCCCCTACCATAATGAAGGCAAATATACCTCCTTGAACTTCTCTTGAACAAATAGGAGTCTACAACTCAACAGGAAGCTGCACACGAAATATCAAGTTTCTGCTACTGCTGGTTCATGAGAAGAAGATAAAAAAATTCTTAACATTTTGAAATATGTCACACAAGTTCTGGAACAAATATTCTTGTTTTGTATTTGATTCCAGTGTGCATAAGGTAAGCACAGCAGACCTGTTATCGCCAGTTGGAACAAAGATTGCAATGTTTCTGATGGACAGGGAATGACAATCAAAATTCTATTTTGGTCACACAAAGTGTAAAGGTAGGTTGATGAAATAAAGTACTTTCCTTTTGTAGAAATGATCCATAACCTTCTTTAAACTTCGCATCAAAAAAAAATGTTCTGCACTGACTCGCCTAATTTTGATTCGTTTCGTTTTGGGGCGACTTTGTAAACAGGTAATAAAATTAAATTCCAGACACTTAATTCAAAACAAACTGCACGTTATATTTCGTGATGCATTGCAACAAATGTTCTGCCATATAGTTCTGAGATACATCTGTTAGTTACCAACATATCACAATGGTAACATGGTTTGACTTGTTATAGGCTGGTGAATAGTACTTATGAAGAGAAGTCGAGATTTGTTTTCCAGAGCTGTTCACAAGTATTTCTTTTTTTATTAGTTTTATTTCAGGAAAATGTATTTATATTTTAGTTTGTATGTGTGGTAGGGGAGGATTATATGGTAGGGGAGGATTATAGGGTGAAATAAGGAAGTTTAGGTAATAGGTTTTCCCGAGTTTGAATTTGTTTACGTTAGTTGTCTTTTTTGCGTGTTTTTGCCATTTTGGTTATTAGGCCCCACATATATTATATTTGTAAACATGAATGGTAAGTGCTTAACAAGGGGGTAGAGAGAGAGGTAAGTATGGTTATTAAAGGGGGTCAGGTGGAGGAGACTGAGGATACACAGACGTGCAGGCAGTGTGAGATGAGGTACTTGTATGGTGGTGGTCGGTCAATGAATTGTAGTGGGGTGTGTGCCAACTGCAGGAAATATTTCATCGCGAACCTACCACTTGCGTAAATCTTATTCCACGCACACGGGTTTCTGCGTGCCTATCTTTCACTTTCACTAAACAGTACAGATGCTTCAGTCTTGTTAAAGATGGACATATTTTGAACAGCTCTTAAATGGTTAAATATACCAAAATACCGTCCAGAAATTATAAGTTTTAAAATCAACGAGTGCATTACTAATGACAAATGCAAGGGACTTCAAAGAATTCATAAACTTTGCTTCCTTCACAATACAATTCAAGGCTTCCACGTTTAGACAAAATTGTAAACTTTTAAACGAGTGTCTGTAAACGAAACGGAAACGTTTACACGTACTAACATTGCAAGTAGTCAATACAGTTAAAACTAGAAGTCCTGTCACGAATAGTGCGCTTATCTAGGCTTAATTGCGCGTTGGAATTGCGCGCAATTGCCATATCGAATGGCATCCAAAGCACAGCAGATTCTCTTGGTTACTCATAGCAAACACATGCAATGTTTCTGCCAATGGACCTCCGGGTTACCCGGAGGTCCATTGGCTGAAACATTGCTTGTGCACAGGCCATGTGTGCAGAATTTGATAGCTTTACTTGGGCCATAACGCGTACATTAACGCGCATATCAACGTGCTATTTGTGCGCATTTTATGACAGGACTTCTAGTTTTAACTGTATTTGATAGAAGTGTGTAATAATACACAGTAAGTTCATCATATCTTTGCGTACAGGGCATACAATTTATGTTATTGAAACAGCCGATTTACAGTTCGTCCAAAAACGACGTAGACGAACGATCACAGCATGCAGATGCCAAAGCCAAAGTCGCTCAGTCTATTGGGGGGGGGGGGGGGGGATTCTCCCCCCAGGTAAATTTGGAAATTTATGGGGGTCTCTAAACTCATTCTGGTGGGTTCGGGGTGAAATTCCTTGTGTTTTTTCAAACAGTAATGTTGGAGCGAGTTGCCATGGCACACAATAGTGACAATACCGGACTTGAGAGTGGAATGCAATGTCGCAAAAATAAACAAAGTCTACAAACCATGCAGGGGAATCCAAATTTTCAAACACCGCAAGTGCCAGTCTGTCTGTCGAACTCCATAAATCCATCCTAAGATCATCCCATGTGTGAATAATAAACTAATAATCCATGTCAGGTGAACGAAATCATCGAGAACAATTGTGTATCACTTTGGGAATATACATGTAAATCCTAATAAACTAAAACATCCCACACATGTTTCGAGGGAAACACCAAAGATAAGCACGTGCCATGCGGCTCACGTGACTGTGTCACATATGATATCACATGATTTGAAGATGATTTCGTTCAGTTACTGTCGTGGCGGCGCCAGTCGGAACCAGTACACAGTTTTTCTGAAGCATTACCAAAATATTGCATTGCAAAGTTGGAATTTTTTTTTTGTTTCCTCGACTTTCTGCATTAATCTGTGCACAATTTTGAAATTACTCTATTAAAACTTCATTCCGTGTACACGTTTACCAGAACTGTAAACGTTTAATGCCCATAAACGAAACGTTCACGTTTACACGTGTAAACGTGGAAGCCTTAGTGGCTCCCCTAGATTTTTCAAAAGGCCAGGCCTGGTTAATAATATTTACCCTCTCCTTAGTTCAGCGATCTGAACGCAATTTGTAAACATTACGTCATAATCCACTGCAGTGAATAAACTGTTTGTTTCTATTTGCCAGTACGAGATAGAAAAACGATAATCTTTCTTTCTATCTCGTACTGGCAAATAGAAACAAACAGTTTATTCACTGCGGTGGATTATGACGTAATGTTTACGAATTTGTATCATGGAGGGTGACAAGAAATAAATCTGATGTGAAAGTTATGAAAAATAAAGTTGGTATGATTGTATGAGGAGTGAGCGATAAATGAAACACTTGCACATGTGAAGATAAATATATTATGTATTCATTAATGCCTTAAAAACTGATCGAAAAAGTTTTGTTTATATGAAAAATAGGCGTTATCTAATTTCGAGTGTCAAACTTCCTGAGAAGTTTGTTGCACACCTTTCTTTTTTTATATATGTATTGGGGTAATATTTGATAATGATCTTATACATTGTATTTTGGTCGTATTTTTTCACGATCCAAGCGCCAGACGCCTGTGAATAAAGTATGTTAATTTGTTATCAAGAATTGTGAATCCAATCATTCAGCATTGGGTAGATAAATCATTGGTTAGTATAGTCATTTGACCGGTAATGGGTTTTCACCAGTCATGGAAAATTTCAACTTTCACTCACGGTACATAAAAATCCCAAACCCCGATTGAAAAAACAAAAGCAGATATTTATGATATATTAATACTCTTTCAAAAAATGTAAGTTGACTTTTTATCAGACTGAAGAGTATGACATTTTTCAAGATTTTTATTGACATCTTTTTCGTGACCCAATTTCGTTGCAGAAAAAAAAACGTGAAAAACAAATCAACAGAAGGTGACGGCGCAAAGTTGTAAGATTTTAAAAAATCAAACGTATGTGCAATTTGTTACAACATTCAACTATAACCTACCCAAAGATTGACTAGTAGGAGCCTTGTTTTATTGTATTTATCTTGGTTTGAAAACCATTGCCACTTTGACCAGTTATGAACCACGTGAAAAAGCATTCGTGAAAATTACGAAATCCATAAAATCAGCAAGATTTGGCCCCAGGAAGAACACCCTGGGAAAATTCGCCCAAGAAGACTTGTCCCAAATTTCAGTTGAATCTTCTCAGTTTGGAAGCTGAATGTTTCCAATTCTTTGGACAATTTTTATCCAGGAAAGTAACATTTTGAAGGTTTAAAAACAAAAACTATGTATCATTTTTAGCTCAACTTTGGCAAAGCCAAATTTGAGCTTATGCCATGGCCCGTCGTCCGTCTGTCCGTCTGTCCATCAACAATTGGATACGGCTCGGGCTAGAGGCCGTATTTATGAACCGATCTTTACAAAACTTCTTGGGTACCTTTGTTATGACGAGTGTTTTTGGGTTTGCCAGCCGCCATTTTGTACCGACGATGCAGAAATCTGTTTTTTGTACAGAACTTCCATATGAAAGCTATGATTTGAATAATTTTTTGAAATGAATGTTTAGTACCATGGGATACATCACATATAATACAGGTTTTTTTCTCGTGCGTAAATTATGCAAATTAGACTAACTTTGATGTTTTTTGGTGTTACTTTCAGCACTGTAAGTGCAAATGCCAATACGGCTCAGGCTAGAGGCCGTATTTATGAACCGATCTTTACGAAATTCCTTGGGTACCTTTGTTATCACCGTGGGACGAGAACGAGTGTTTTTGGGTCCGGTCCGAAATTCAAGATGGCTGATGGCAGCCATTTTGTACAAAATTTGGTGCAATCAGATTTTTGCACAGAACTTCCATATGAAAGCGCTGATTTGAATAATTTTTTGTGTGGATGTTTAGTACCATGGGATACATCAGATATGATACAGGTTTTTTTTCTCGTGCAGAAATTATGCAAATTAGATGAACTTGGATTTTTTCAGTGCTACTTACACACAGTAAGTACACATGTCAATACGGCTCAGGCTAGAGTCTGTATTTATGAACCGATCTTCACGAAATGTCTTGGGTACCTTTGTTATCACCTTGGGACAAGAACGAGTGTTTCTGGGTGCGGTCCAAAATTCAAGATGGCTGCCAGTGGCCATTTTGTACCAAAATTAGGTCTAATCAGTTTTTTGTACACAACTTCTATATACGGCTCAGGCTAGAGGCCGTATTTATGAACCGATCTTTACGAAACTTCTTGGGTACCTTTGTTATCACCGTGGGATGAGAACGAGTGTTTTTGGGTGTGGTCCAAATTCAAGATGGCCACCAGCAGCCATTTTGTACCAAAATTAATGCAATCAGTCTTTTTTACAGAACTTCTGTATGAAAGTTCTGATTTGAATATATTTTTGTATGAATGTTTAGTAACATGGAATACATCACATATAGTACGGGTTTTTTTTCTCGTTCAGAAATTATGCAAATTAGATGAACTTTGATTTATTCAGTGCTACTTATACACTGTAAGTGCACATGTCAATACGGCTCGGGCTAGAGGCTGTATTTATGAACCGATCTTCACAAAACTTCTTGGGTACCTTTGTTATCTCCTTGGGACGAGAACAAGTGTTTCTAGATGCAGTCCAAAATTCAAGATGGCTGCCAGTGGCCATTTTGTACCGAAATTAGGTCCAATCAGTTTTTTGTCACAACTTCTACACAGCTCATATTTGTGAACTGATCTTCACGAAACTTCTTGGGTACCTTTGTTTTCACCTTGGGACAGGAATGAGTGTGTTTTGGGGTGCCTTTGTTATCACTGTGCTATGAGAACAAATATTTTGGGGTTCAGTCAGACCCACTCTGGGACTCAAAGTTTTCTTTTCTAGTTTAGCATCTGACTGTCACCCACCTTTACAATACTTTACATATACATTTGTTACAGGCAACAGTCAGTATTTATGTACAGACCGTTACAATACTTTATATGTACCTTTGTTATCAGGTCATTACCTAGATGTTTGTCATTGCTGTGTCACATACTATACATGTACATGTCTTTGTCTTGACAAGTTGAGCTACAGTGTCATTGACACTTTCATTATATTTACCCTTGCAAATCCAAAATATATTTAAAGTAATAGCAGTGTTGGACCTGGAAAACAATCCAACCTGAATTTCAGCTATGATTAGCAGATCTATATGTGGCAATATCTGTTGGTCTGTCGGTTGGTCAATGACCAATTGGTCGACAGTCTGTCGGTTCGTTTGTCACCCACCAATCTGTTTTAAAATGCTCCAACTTCTATGATATGTGATGGAATGACAAGTTTCTAATATGCACATATAGTGCAGTTAGCGTGGACGGGCACTTTTCCATGCACGAACAAAATGCTCACACTCACGATAGAAAGCAGGGCCATTGTGACAGTGGTACGCAGTGGAATTTTTATTTTTGTGCATGAAGCACCATCTCAAACAAGTGTTTCTTTAACAAAACTTCGGCTGACTGCTGTTCTGTATTTAGTTAACTAACAGTCAAAAATGTCTGGGTGGACAAGTTTTCCATACGTGGAAAAGCGTTCAGCACGCTGGCAGGCTGTACTGTATCATGGTTTCCACTAGGAGAAAAATGTTGTGACTGGTACCGAGGGGAAAATTCAGAAACTGCTACTTCTGCTAGTGCTAGAAAATCACCCAATTGCGGATTGTGCCTACTGTCGCAATAACTACTCAGTATGTCGCCTCAGAACCATTATGTCCTAAGTGCACTCTAAATAGAGTGCACCCGGGGCAGAATAGTTTTAAGGCGGAAATAGGGAATAAGTAGGAAAATAAAATCACCAAGACGGTGGCCTAGTCCCTGATTACTGATAACCTTGTCCATCAATGCTGTGCCCATTATTTGTTTGTGATGTGATGGGAGGGGGGTATGTTGAGGGGAATGGGGCCATTCAGGGGACCCTCTGCCACCTTAATGGAAATCCTGCACATATCTTATTGGTCAGTTGCCTCTCCTAAAAGTGAATGTCATTCTGATTTTTTTACCACAGTTTTGGCCTTTATCTGTTTCACCAACAAGCTTTTGAACATTATAACTTCTTACTTGCTGGACTGATCTGATCAAAACTTGATATGCATTGTGGTTTCGACTTTGGAGTGTTTTGGCCAATCAGATTTCACGAGTAATGTGACCTTGAGATTGAAACTGTGATTTTGACGTGTGCTGAAAACCTACTGAACTGATGGAGAAGAAACTTGGTACATACAGGTAACATCAGGTATGGAGAGTTTGGCTAGTCAGATTGCATGTGCGATGTGACCTTGACATTGAAACCATGACACAACCTTCTACAGAGCTTTATTTTTCACCCAAATTATATATCTTGTTTTGTGTTGTTTTCGTTTCCTGTGCAGTGGCAGAACCAGCCACCACCCCCCCCCCCCCCCCCCTACTTTCGCAAACTTCAATACCAGAAGCTAGAATAGCTGCTTAAAATAAGGCCTGTGTGAATAAAAATTTTGTGTGACCTAAAAATAGGTCCCGCGATTTGTTTTTGCGTAAGTTTAGTCTTTAGATGACCTACCTGCATCATATCATTATGGGATCTATTTTACACTCCCAGAAATTCGAGATCAAATTTAAGGGAGTGAAAAAAAATATCTCGCAGCGTTACCTGAGCAATGTGCTACTGCTACATGGTTTTGGCTGCCCTGGAAATCCATATTTGCTATCCATGAATAAAATGCTTTGGTCCACAATTTGCCCAAATCCTTCATATAACATCAGTTACATCATACTCTGGATTTTTTTCTTAATGACCCCCCCCTCCCCCCCCCCCCCCCCCCCACACACACACACAAACGCTGCAAAGATGCCGAGACCATCAATCCTCGCACCAGTCATCTGGTGCGGAACCCAGGTCGCCTGACTGTTAAGCTGACTGGAGATCCGAATGAGCCGAATCTCCGATCAGCCAGACTGGAGTGGAGGCCTGAATCAGCCAGAAAATCAGCTCCGAGTCATTAATGGTCCGAATTAGCCAGTTTGTATCAGTCTGATGCCTTCAGCAAAAGTATGGAAGTTCGCGCTAGCACTGCTCTCACTGAATTCGCCCATAAAATGAGTTTTGTTACTTTGTTTTTTTTTTTATTCTCGTAGTACATGAGCATAATTTCAAAGGAGTTTGTATCTTTTTCAAGGGATTTTTTCAATTTTTATGACGTTTTGTTCGTAAAATGAACGTTGATTCGGTACTGGTAAAATTTTTTGTTACTGGTCAAATCAGTACCTTGGAAAACGAGCACTGTATGTATAGTTTGAAATGATTATGATGTCCGAAACTTTGTATGAACATATGAAAGACACCTATTCTCAAAATCCCAGTTGGAATTTCCATCAATTTCGCTGAATAAAAAAGATTGCGACATTTTCATTCAACCCGGTTCGTTACTGGTCAAACGCCTGTAAGTAAGTGTGGTGAAGGGAAAAATAAGTGGTAAGTTGATTTGAATCGTAATACGAAGTGTGAATATGATATGACCAGTCGAGGGTGCATTGCACTTCTTCCTCGCTTGGCTGATATCTATGGCTGTATATGTATATATCATGCATGTAATGCCATGTATCATTGACATTGTAGGCATTGTCAAGTTACAGACTCCTGTGATCAGACCGTGATTGCATGAATCAGAGACTCAGGAATCCTAGTCAAAACGTCCCCAAACCAAAACGTCCTCAAATGTTTTGGTCAAAACGTCCCCAAATCGTTGGTCAAAACGTCCCCAGAAATTAGTCAAAATGTCCCCAATAGTTGGTCAAAACGCCCCTTTGTTGTTTCTTGACTGAGGCCACTGAAAAAACTTGCGATGTTATTTTAAAATAAATTTATTGTTTTACAAAACATTAATTATAAATATCCCCGCTTCTGTCAGGCCAATATTTATGCATGCCTCCCCTAATTTTGTGTGTGTCTTATGAATATAGAAAACACTTATTAATACCAGTGCCGGTGAAATGGAAATTTGGACCCCAGGGTTAATTCTGTCATGGATCTCATTTCAAAAGTGTCGGTATACTGATGCAGATGCCAAAGGCAAGCACGAGCGTTAACTGGGTTGGACGTGAGTAACGATCGATGATAGAGGTGGGGTGCCCCCCCCCCCCCAAAAAAAAAAAAATTAAATCAGTTATAAATGGAAACTTCTGGCGGGTTCTGGTACCCAAAAATCCCGTTATTTTTTTTTTTATTTTTGCCGTTGTTTTTAGCAGCATGTTTTGAATTCTCAAGTTCGTCAGTGATTATCCAGAGATCTAGAATTATAGCTTTTAACTGCACAATTCTTGAAGTGATAACTTTATTACGTCAAGTTGATTTAATAAAGTTATTACTTCAAGAATCACGCAGTCACAAATTACAACCGTTGGTCAAGTGCAGAGCTCCATTCACGATGCAGCCCCCTTCTTAACCGTTAGCACAGGGGTCAGAAACTTGGAGGGGGGGGGAGGGGTAGTCGAAAGTGGCATGAAAGCCCGTATTTTAATTTTTCGTTTGGTACGTCCTTTGAAAGACGTACCAAGCCCAAAAAAATAAAATACATTATTTGAGGCTATTTTTGGACTGGAGGAGGGGGCAGGCCTAAATTCTTACATACGGCCTACTATGGCTTACACCACTACACTACGACACAACTTGAAATTATTTCGCAAGTATTTATTGAAAAGCACCGCTCGTTTTTGCATAATTAACTCAGTTTTTTCGCCAGGTTTGCGAATGCTGAAATGCTTAAAAGGATCACTCACTAGAATTTATGTTGGTCATAATTTAATGAAATAATTTCAACGGATTTTAAAGCACACACGTACAGTCACCACATTTAATTGACCATCCTGGCTTTTAGCTCACCTGACTGAAAGTTAGGGTGAGCTTTTCTTATCACTCTTCGTCCGTCGTCCTGCGTGAAGGTGGTGTTTGAGCCTCTTTCTCCTAAACCACTGCCCACATTTTAATTAAATTTCATGTAAGTAGTGGTTATATAGGGGCATTTTGATTTTTATCCAAATTAGGTTTCGGCTCATATTGAGCAGACGTGTGGGGAAAAAATGGCCAATTTTTTTGAAAATCTTCTCCCAATGGACCACCAGTAGCAGAGACTTGATATGTAGTACACAGAGTCCTTTTGAGGTTTAGAATCAAGTTTGTTCAAGAGAAGTTTGTCGGGCATTATTTGCTTTCGTTATGGGAGGGGCAAAAATTTTGGCCACGCCTAAAATTTCTATTTTCTGAACCGTGAGGCCGATTTGAACCAAATTTGATATGAGATGATAATGGGTCATAAGTAGTTGATT